>CM032454.1:7691852-7988177 GCA_019049505.1 Pachyrhynchus sulphureomaculatus
TTTGTGATATGATGCTTCCGTGCGACTTTAAGAATTCACCTGTATATCCACATTTCCAAAGCATTCAGTTTATTTATAATTGTTTTATTCACTACCCATTCTTTCTCCCCATGGCAAGAAAAGGTTTTTTCATCCGCAAAAATACTACTCTAGCTTTCTTGATTCTACATAGCATCTCTCCTTTGTAATCCCAAGTGTCATACACAGTAGTACCCAAATAACTAAATTTCTGGACTTTTACAGTTTTGCCGTTTATAATAAGTGATCCCTGTAAGTCTCCCTGCTTTGCCACTACCATGTATTTTGTTTTTGAAATATTTAGATTCAATCCGAATTATTCAGTGTTTTTTAACTTTTTTTACTAACTGTCGCAAGTGTTATTAAATTTTTGACCCCAATAGCAGTATTGTCAGCGTATCGTATACTATTTATAGGTACTCCATTATCCTTTATCTCTTTTTTGTCTTTTCAGAGCTTCACGGAATAGACATTAAATAAAGTGAGAGAGAGAGAGAGAGAGAGAACACAGCCCTGGCGTACCGCGCGACATATCTCGATTTCGTCTGAAGAATGATCCCCTATTTTTATTGTCGCCTTTTACCCCCAATATAAGTTCGTAGTGATCCTTATGTCTTTTTCATCTATATTTGTCGTTTTTAGTATATGTACGAGCTTTTCATGTTTGACATTATCAAAAGCTTTGGATAAGTCAATAAAACAGATATGTGTCTCTTGGCTCATATTTCTGCATCTTTGAACGACAACCTGCAGGGATAATATAGCCTACCTTGTTCCTGGTCCTTCTCGAAAGCCAAACGGAGTGGTGTTTTCTTCACATTTACTGTAAAATCGTTGGTGAATAGTTTCCAGAAACATCTTTGGGATAAGACTGATTAAGCGATAGTCATCGCATTTTTTTGATGAAGTCTTTTTTGAAATGGCCAGGAAGATAGATACTAGCCATTTTCTAGGTATTTGATCCGATTCATAAATATAATTACAAAATTTTTGTAGAAAATCGAGAAATTCTTCGTTGTTCTCTGTAAGTTTAAGTACTTCTATCGAGATGTTATCTGAGCCAGCCGCTTTTCCGCTCTTCATGGTTTTTAAAGCATATAATATTTTGTCTTGGGTTATTGGTGATCCTGTAGTTGCTTGTGGCATTCTGATTTGAAGACGAGCGTCACCGAAGAGATCGGTTATAATTTTGCCATTGTCATCCAGCAAAACTGCTGCCTTATGTTTGTTCTTTCCAACTATTTATTTCATTTTTTGTGTACGTTATAATACAATTATTCGATTTCTTGGCAGTTTTGACTTATCCACTCCTCTTTTACTAAACTAATAAGTTTAAACATAACATCTTTCATGTTCATTGCTAAACAGAGTGTTCCATGTCTTGATAATAACTACATATTAAACTATTCTCTGATAACCAGATAGTTTGGCTTATATATAGATAAACCTTGTCCTGGGAATACTACATTGATGTTGTCTGCCTCACGTGGTATAATCAGATGTTTAAATCATACCATAGCAAGGAAATTTCTTCGTATTACTTCCTAATTCATACTCAGTTACCATACTTAACAGGAAATTTCCTGTACAAAAATAATTTAATTATTCCATTATTATATTCTAAAATGAAAATGTAACTGCCAACGCCCCTAGATGTTAGAATGTTTTACATTTAAATACATCTAAAACCGTTTTGTGGACCAATTACAGTGTTTTTTTATCGTGCACCTCTCCACCTCAATACAGAATAACACTTTTTCTATATCAAGAAGATATTGTAGGGGCTTTATTGCACTTGTACAATAACTAGTACCTTTATATAGAGTGACTCACAGCTTAAATGATGCAGTCGCTATAAGAAAAGACTAACTGGTCTCAGTGCCTTTTTATTTATTTGGAAAAAACAACTTACTGAAATTAAATTAGTAAAGAGTCTTCTAAAAAAGTATGAATTACTTTTTGTCTTAAATATGCCTTCTTAATTAACAATAAATAATTAATCAAATCATATGCAATTTTAACGTCACAGCTTAAATGATGCAAAATAACAACAAGGGTCAAACCTTATCGCATTTTGAAATTTACGGAGGCGGCGTTGCTTTGATTTCTTAGTGCAATTGTTTTTTGTTTAGTTTGACATTTTTTCATTCAATAAAACGAAATTGTTTAAGCGTCGAACTATAATTTCTGAGAGAAATTTAATTATTACTCATTACAGGAATGGATATAGCCAAAGAGACATAGCCAAAATGGTAAATAAATGTCCGTCAACTGTTCAGCATATCATTGAACGTTACCGGAATGAAAATAGAGTCGAGAATAAGTCAAGGATTTTAAGAGAGGTATCAAATAATCCAAAAAAAAGTGCGCCAAAGTTGTGCGCCGAGGTGGAAAGACAGTTTGGAAAAAGGTGTAACCTCGAAACAGTTCGACGGATCTTGCGAAATAATAATTTACATGGTCGAACTACTAGAAATAAGCCTTTCATTAGCCAAAGAAATAGACGCGTGAGATTGGAATTTGCCAGAGAGCATATCAATAAAGCCTTGAACTTCTGGAATTCAGTAATATTTGCTGATGAGACCAAAATAAACTTATTTGGGTCCGATGGAAAAATATCAGTGTGGAGAAAGCCTAACGAAGAATTAAAATTAAAAAATATGAAAGCTACGGTAAAGCACGGTGGAGGTGGAGTGATGTTATGGGGCTGTATGTCATCTGCAGGAGTAGATAACATGCATTTCGTCGAAGGAAATATGAACCAATATGTGTACTTGGATATACTAAGGCAGCATCTCGTCGCTAGTGCCCAAAAATTAGATATTGAAAACAATTATCGGTTCTATCACGACAATGATCCAAAGCACACGTCATTTCGAGTCCGCAGTTGGTTGCTTTATAACTGTCAAAATGTTATTAAAACACCAGCCCAGTCACCAGACTTAAATGTAAATGAAAATTTGTCGCTGACATTAAAAAATAAAGTAAAAAAATCAAATAAAACTGAATTAAAAGTAAAAATTACTGAAGCATGGAACACTATTTCCCCGGAGTATACTAGAAAGTTAGTTGAATCAATGTCCAGAAGATTACAAGCTGTTATTGATAATGAGGGAGGCCCGACCAAATTTTAGCAGGCTTATTTCAAATTCTACAGTTTGTTTTCTCTAATAATTTTGGTATATTGATCATTTAAGCTGTGACGTTAAAATCGCATATAATTTAATTAATTATTTATTGTTAATTAAGTAAGGCATATTAAAGACAAAAAGTAATTCATACTTTTTTAGAAGACTCTTTAATAAGTTGTTTTTTCCAAATAAATAAAGAGGCACTGAGACCAGTTAGTCTTTTCTTATAGCGACTGCATCATTTAAGCTGTGAGTCACTGTAAGTTGTTCGTCTTAGCAACGGCACTCCGATTTCCCGAGTGATGTCATATTCTAGTTCTATTCGAGACCGGTGAAGTGTTAACTTTGACGTTTGCTTGTCACTAAGAGGAAGTAACCAGACATGTAACAGCTTATTTAGTGCACTTTTTTGTATAAAATTTTAATTTATACGTAACATATTTGTGATTTTCGGTGGTGGTAACAATTTATCATTTTCGTGGTAACTCGAGTAATATGTTACTCGAGTTATGTATTAGGAAATTTATTGGAAAGATAAATTTGTATAAAATGTTTTTTTTTTAATTCAGAATATTTTATTCAAATTCGGTACTCTCAATTTATTATTATAGAACAAGAGGGCGACCCAAAGTTTTAACCTGTGGACTAACCGTTTGCTTAATTGTTCATTCTATCGGACGAGTTGAATAAAAAACGTTGATTTTGCTGCCCCGTGCTCTGGAATCTCCAGATAAGGCCCAAAATGCTATTTTGGGTCTTATCTATCACGATCATTTTTATCCTCCCAACTGTTTTCTTGTGACGATATTTTTATTTCGTTCTTTAACTTTTCTACCCTTTGACCTTGTTAAATTGGAAATACTTTCGACGTTTCGATTATACTTATTATCTTCAGAGACATTTTCAGTTTAGAACAGTGAAGCTCCCGGTCTATGTTAGTTTGTTGGCACAATATTATTTAACGAAGGCTATATATCCATATTCTAAACTAAATCGTGTACTATCTGTATGTAGAAAATTAAGAGTATTTAGATTCGTGTTAATAGAAATATTTTTTCCTAATTGTTCGCTGTGGTAAATTTTTTAATAACTTTTTGAAACATCCTATATAAGAATCAAAACATTTATCCTAAAAATGTCTATGAACTGATTATAATAATTAATCACGCCTGCTTGGGCTAATTAACACCTTATTTTCTGTCATTATTAATATTATTGCATGATGGTTAATAACAATTTCAAATAATATTTAAGAATAAGACTTAGTCATAATTAAAGCCATAGACAGAGGAAACCAAGACGTTTACTTCGATGAATAATATTTCCAAATCTCGACGACAACTTTTGGTATGGTATGAGTCGCGACAAACGTTATCGATTTACATTATTAATAGAAAGGAACGATTTACTGGCCTCATATCTTTGCTTGATATTCAATTAATTTGTCGCCGTTGTTTATTCTTCCATTTACTTCAAATCTCTTGGTTTTTTGAAGGACCCCCCAATTTCTTTATGGAAAGTGGCTTTCACTCAAATAGGTTAAGACTTTCAGAATATATTCTTGGAGTCATTCTGAACAAATCTCTTGCGTGGCACAACGCAATACTATGAAAATTATGTATATTTAAAAAAAATATATTTTAAAGGTTATTAAGGGAATAATACAAAAGAATGGTGATTGTATATTTTTTATTGTACTTTAAATTAGAAGAATTTTTTTTTAAATACACCCCTGGACAAAATTAACGCAACAATCTGAAAATTAATTTATCTTTTTCTTATGTCAGTTTTAAAGTTTATCGAGTATTTGAATAGTAGGCTATGCATATTTTGTTTCGTTGTTCATGACAGAAATCAAAACAATTCGTTTAGATTTACAGTTTTAAAGAATTTTTTTAGAAGATAAACAATTTTCTTTAATAATGCGATAGATTTTCTTTAAAAGTAAGCTTATAAATTGTTCCCTTTTTCAAAGTAATACGTTTTTGTGGTCGACTGTTTTATTTTTGACCCCCGAAGAATTCGAAAAATGAATCGAACAAGGAATTTAAGTGAACACGAGGTAGTGCGAGCCTCAGTTTTATTGGACGAGGGTTATTGTCAGAGTTATGTTGCCAATTTGTTAGGCAAACATCGTTCCACAATAAGTCGTATGGTAAGACGCTTGAATGAAGTAGGAACTTATTCTAGAAGGCTCGGGCAAGGGGAAAACGATGCACTAGCGACCTAGATAAACGTTTTAAAAGACAATATGCTTTAAGAAACAGGACTGTCACTAGTTTTATATTAAGAAACGAACTCGAAGCTGTTCGCAATGTCTCAATTTCTTCTAAAACAGTTAGAAGACAGTTAAATGAAGCTGGATTAAATAGTAGCAGACCAGCCACTGTGCCCTTGCCTACTAGAGAGAACAGAGTTGCCAGGTTACGTTTTGCTCGAAATCACGAAAACTGGTCTGTGGATGATTGGAAACAAGTTTTCTTCACAGATGAAACTAGGGTTAGTCTAAAACATCCAGATGGTCGTGAGCGAGTATGGCGAAGACCAGGAGAGAGGTTTGCTCCTTGCAATATCTCTGCAAGGATTCCATTCGGCTGTGGCTCTGTTATGTTCTGGGGTGGCATCTGCTTTGATGCTCGCACAGAGTTAGTTCCTGTCCGTACGAGATCCATGAATGCTGACTACTATCTTGAGAATATTGTAATAGAACATGTGATGCCTTTCGGTCATTTTGTGGGGCCCAATTTCCTGTTTATGCAAGACAACGCTCGACCTCACGTGGCTAGGGAGGTACTCGATTATCTTAATCAAGTTCATATACCGATTATGCAATGGCCACCAAAAAGCCCGGATCTGAATCCGATAGAACATGTATGGGATCACCTTAAGAAAAATGTGAAACGTCATATACCTGCACCTAGAAACCTGAGGGAACTTGAAAATGCAGTTATCACAGAATGGGAGCAAATTCCTCAAGATTTTATCCAAAATTTAATTAGAAGCATGCCTAGGCGCATAAAAGCTGTCATCCGAAGTAGAGGAGGCAACACACGCTACTAGTGTCCCAGTTACACCATTAATTTTGCTACTAGTGTCCCAGTTTATTTTTTTCATTATTACATAATTTCAACGATTTTGTTATTAGGTCTTAAGAATAATTTTAATTCGAATCTTATAGAGAAATTTGGTAGCTAATTCACTTTTAAAGTATCCGAATAAGTTTTTTCTAGCTTCTAGTGTAACCAATGTTCATAAAAAATTATTAAAATTAATTCATTATAGAGATTTGTATGATTTAATATATTGTTGCGTTAATTTTGTCCAGGAGTGTATGTTTTAAAATATATTTAAAAAAAAAATTCTTATTTAAAGTATAATAAAAATATATAATTGCCATTCTTTTGTAGCGCCAAAGTGTATGTAACCCCCTTGCGGTGCAAAATCTACTCACAGAATTGTGTTGTACCCAGCAAGAGATTTGTTCAGAATGACTCAAAGAATATGTTTTGAAAGTTTGAACCTATTTGAGTTAAATCCATTTTCCCTAAGAAATTGTGGAGTCCTTTGTCTATGTTAAAGCCTAAACGATGTATTCAATCCGTTGGATTTACTAATAGGGGTTATTTTGAGAATGATACTAAAGTTGATGAAAAAATTGGAGATATTTATAAGTAATGTGAAGATCGTAACCAATTCTTGTAAGAAAATTTGTCAAGAACTATTAGAAGATAAGATTTTTAAAGAGTAGGGTAGCTGATCACTTTGTGACCCGAGATGCCTTAGGATGAGCAGAATATTTTAAGATCGGAAAAAGGGATCAAACTTGAGATCTAGAAACTACACCCACTTAGTGATAAAAAAAAAGCCGTTACTATACTACGGCATGATGGAAGAAAAAGCCTACTACGGCTTGATGAAGGACTAAGCCGTTACTGCATCACCGTGGAAAGAGCTACTACGGCATGCTGGAGGAAAAAGCCCTGAAAAATCCGAAATGGCCTTTTATATACCTTATGCCCCTTCTTCAAAGTGAAGTCTTTAAAATGGTTCACTTCCGGGACGCAAAATCAGGCGCATTCAATGTAAACTAAATAAGTCGGCAACACGCGTTACACTCTGCTGGTTTAAGTTAAACTGCTCAACAATTTAAACTCACTGTTTAAGTTAAATTATCAATTATTACTGGAATTATAGAAAGAAAAACGGTGTTGTAACATGATCTTAAAATCTAGGAAAAAATGAATGTTACAAAGTAAGAACGTATTCTTGAAAAAATGTATTTCGAGAACATTCTTGTCATCAATGTATTCTTTGGTCTGCTAACAACGGCGCAATTACCTTAGTAAGTTGTCCAATTGCCTTCTGCATCAATAATCGCCTGGCGTCTTCGAGGTATGCTGTCGACGAGATTTTCTGTTTACCCTGCAAATTTTTCGAATCTCGCTAGACAACCGAATCAAAGTTCTCAGCTCTGAGCTTTCTCTTTTTAAGGGACCTAACGTTTTCGATAGAGTTGGCATCCGGCGATTGTGAAGACCACCGTAGTATCTTACCGTGCGCCCGTGCGAACCGCTTCGCAACGTGATTTTCGCCCAGCTAAGGTTTCTTCAACGTGTTTTGGAAATTGACATTATGAACACGAAGATGTTCTCGAATGGTCTCATGGGACACAATGAAACTCTTCTTGACGAAGCGTCAATTTCGGGTCCTGAGAAAACAAAGACAAGATTGGTTTTTCGATTTTCGGAGTGACTTTGTCTATCGAGCCACGTTTTGGCGAGTCGTCGACATTTTTCGTCTCGTTAAAATGATTTACCCACTTCTTCACAAACGATACCGACTTTTTAATGTATTTAGCGGACGCAGAATGCGTCATTTAGAAAGTTCGGAATCGACTGATACTTTTACTAAAATGCGTCATAGACAAAGGTTCCCTCTACCGATAACTATTTTATTAAGTAGACCTTGGAGAGCAACTAGGCCAAATTTGCACTTTTTTTATTCTCTAAATTTTCCTATATATCCTCAACACATAGATTGAATACAAAGTTTAGACTTAACTACTATTAGATTACCAGTTTTCTTATATTTTTCGGATTCAAATTTCCGAAAAATTATATTTTTTTTTTATTAATATTTAAAAGATTTCTAACAATTTTGCACTTGAAATTGTTAAAGTTGGTTTGCAATTAATATAATACCTTTTTTAAAAAACCTATATTTACACTATAACAAAATTACTTCATTTAGATTTAATTACACTTTAACTTTTCATATACCTATGGCCGTTCTTAATTAATAATAAATGCCATTTTACAACACTATAAACAAAAGAGTCCAAGGGAGATATTTATAGTAACCAGAATTTGACAAGATTAATGATATTAATCAGAAGGGACAATAGAATTTTGCGGGAATTATTGTTTTGATTGGTATTGTTAATCCTGCCAAATTCGGGTTACTATAAACGTTTTCCCTATGCTGTTTTGTTTACAGTGTTGTAAAACGGTGTGTTTCTTTTTAATTACAAATGCCCATACAGTGCAATTTTTTATAAAGTACACTTTATATGGGAAGATGTTTCATTTTAATTTTTCAAATAAAAAACAAAAGATTTTGGGAACTGCTATTTTGAAAGAGAAGAATTATGTTTTCCAAGAAAAATAATATGAAAAAAGGCAACGATACTTTGGCTAATAGAGTATCATCATTTCCCAAAATTTTTACTTTTTTTATTTAAAAAAGATTGTTTTATTTTTTTTATCGTTTTATCTAGAATTTTTTTTTTTTGAAAACTTACTTTTAAAATTTGATTATTTTCTAATACTTCTAGTCTAACATATATGAAATATCTAATACTAGATACGGTTGTAATTTTTATTAAACACAGATAAAATCCACACAAGATCTTGTGTGAATTCTGTGGTTGCCACAAGGATTGTGTGCTAAATTAAGCAGGGCGTCCAAAATAAGATTAAAAATCCTATTATTATCTCGGAAATGATTGAAGGTAGAATATTAGAATATGGTGTTCAAAATTTTATGTTTATTTCCTGGAATATAGTTTATGCTGTTTAAAATTAAAATGAAAACGAAAGTGGAGAGTTCAATTCAATAGCTGGCTGTTATCAAGTAAATTTTTATTGTATTTTTGCCCAATTAAGATTGAAATATGCAATTCATTTTTTTCTTATATCGTTGAGACACTGGAGCCAGTCAAATGGTAAACAATGACACTTGTCAACTGTAGAAAAAAATTGAATTTTGGCTTATAGTTTCTGATACAGGATTATCTTAAAATTTGAATGGAATTAAAATTACATCATAAATAACCGGTCAAGGGCAAGTGGGACTTGCGCAATTAGTGTTCCGTACGTTGACTGCTTTTAAAATAAAAAATTTTGTTATGGAGGTATAAAATGATTAATGACTTCACAAAACACACCTCAAATGAGTTTTCAAAAAAAAGTTTTTTTTTTTTCCCGATCTTTAATGAAAACTGATGATCTTGAATTTTTTGTTTTTTATATTCCAGATAAATTATTAAAGGTAATGCACTGAGATAATATTCATTCAATCTACACCCTGTGAATAATATTCTAGAATTTTTTCAAAATTTTTTCGATCAGTACTTAGCGTGAGCAACTACTATACTCATGTTTTACAAGCTTTAATTTGATACTCCACTCGATACCTGGTAAAAAAAAAAATTTCACTTCTGATTTCACCTCGTAAAACTAACCCCCTAAGTCAAAATATAACTTTCAAAACTACACGGCTCTCATGAGGCCATCAATCCCTATATTAATACCAAATTTCAACTGTCTATGTCAAATAGTTTCAGAGAGAATCGGGTGTGACAGACAGACAGATAGACGGACGGACGGACGGACACCGAAGTAATCTTAAAAGTGTTTCATGCGGTACACTAAAAATAGTGCACTCAAATCAAAGTAAAATGCGTAAACTCTGTATAGACATAATTACCTACAATAGGCGTGATGACAGTAACAATGAATCACCGAAATTATGACTTTAAATAATGAAATAGATTAAAAAGAGTTTCTAAAAAATGTTCTTATTTTTATATTAAAAGTGAGATTAATATTATTTTTGTTAAAATAAAAATGCAAAATCCAGCAATCCGTCATGTTATATGGGTCACCAATCGGAGCGAATGACGTCACGCCTAAGTAAACATTATTTCGGTCGGACTTCTCTTGTGTTAACGATAATCTCTGCACTGTTTATCAATTAAGTTATGGTTTTAAACTATCGAGTTGCCTAGAAGCAAGAAACATTAGCGATGGAAGACGGATTTATCAATGCAAATAGCTCTAATTTACTTAGAATTGCTTTGTTGATGCTTGGAGAGTTTCTTGCGTCAAAAAAAGACTTTTGCTCAGCAAAATTTAGAAATATGAAAACTTCTGTGTAAGTATATAAGTATCTAAATTAAAACTACAATTCAAAACTCAAAAACTCATAAAAACTGCACTTTATTTCTACGTCATGGTTTTATTAGTTTTAGGTTAGGTTATGATTGTAATGAAAGACTGATATTGTCAAATTTCCACTTTATTTAGTTTCACTGAAACTGTATGACGCGTTTCGCTATACTATAGCTTCTTTTGATACAAAACGATATTTGAATATTAGTGTTGTTACATTTATACACAAATACCCTAAGGTAGATAGGTAATAAAATTAATACTATATGTTAATGAATATTGCTGGGAAATCCATTCTGAATATTAATTGTATAAATTGAGTAAGGGGGAGTTACCATGGGCCAGACAGGTATCTTTTTG
Organism: Pachyrhynchus sulphureomaculatus; assembly: GCA_019049505.1. Lineage (NCBI taxonomy): Eukaryota > Metazoa > Arthropoda > Insecta > Coleoptera > Curculionidae > Pachyrhynchus > Pachyrhynchus sulphureomaculatus. Next base: position 7,702,813 of record CM032454.1, read on the forward strand.
TTCGTTTAAGATGCTGTCGGAATTTTTAATTCTATTTATTTCTATATTTCTAAATTTTCTAATAGGTTTAATTTTACGCCTTTGTTTTGTATGTGTAGAATTTTAAATTTATCGTCAAAAAGATGATTTGATTCTGTTAAATGATTACTGTACGCTGAGTCAGTTTTGTTTTTTAAATAGCTTCTTTTATGTTCTAAAATCCGACTTTCGAATGAGCGACCTGTCTGACCTATGTAACTTTTATGACAAGAACCACAATTCAACTGATACACTCCAGATTTTTTTGATCTATTTTGTTTTCCCTTTGCGGTTTTAATGAATTTTCCTAACGAGTTGTTTGTTCTAAAAGCCATGTTGATCTTATATTTGTTTAAATGGTTTTTAATTTTCTCTGACGTGTTACCAAAATAGGTTAGAACATTATAGCTAAACTAAACAAAACTGACTCAGCGTACCGTAATCATTTAACAGAATCAAATCATCTTTTTGACGATAAATTTAAAATTCTACACATACAAAACAAAGGCGTAAAATTAAACCTATTAGAAAATTTAGAAATAAATAGAATTAAAAATTCCCACATTATCTTAAACGAACAAAAAGATCCTGTCTGGCGCATGGTAACTCCCCCTTACTCAATTTATACAATTAATATTCAGAATGGATTTCCCAGCAATATTCATTAGCATATAGTATTAATTTTATTACCTATCTACCTTAGGGTATTTGTATAAATGTAACAACACTAATATCGAAATATCATTTTGTATCAGAAGAAGCTATAGTATAGCGAAACGCGTCATACAGTTTCAGTGAAACTAAATAAAGTGGAAATTTGACAATATCGGTCTTTCATTACATTCGTTATGAATTTCCATCAAGTAACAGCCACAACAATTCAAAGTTTAGGTTATGATTGTTATGAAAATGTTGATATATACTGAATATAATTCTCCATATCGTTTGGCAACTGGAACAAGAATAAAATATCCATTAAACAACAAACAAAACAGTAGTGGACGATAACATTAAAGAAATAAAACCTAACCTCAATAGTGATGTGACTATCTAAAGGAATTATTTAGATAATTAACAATTTTTCAAACAAGATTATTACGACACACCTCATTTATGATAATAAAATATTAAGTTAAAACTTTGCACCAAAATGGTCTTCACAGAAATAAAATTGAAGAATTTGGAGAAATAACTGCTGGGTCTGGCCGTGCAAGAGTTAGCCACTTATTTCTTATTGTTTTCTTGTTTGGAACGTAAACAAATAACTTTTTTAGGAGTTTTTATCGATGTGTTTTTACACTGAGGGACCGCGCACCACTTATGCACTTTAGAATTCATTTTAAACACATAAAAATAACAAAATTATTGTATAGATACTGTATACTTCACTGTTGTCGACATGGAATTTACAAAGGCGTGACGTCACGAGCAGACGCCATGACACCTGCGAGCGTTTTGGCGTGAAATTCAAAATTAGTTTAAAAAAAGGCTTTTATGCTAGGAAACCTGTAATTTCTCTAGAAATATATATATTTTTTTGGAAATAGTAGTTCCGTGAGAACATCGTGGAATAGTTTTTCAAAATTAGTCATCATGCCTATTAGGTAAGAGTTTATTTGATACCTATCGACTTTGTTGTTCAGTTTTCTGTTATTTTTAATTTAGTCAATCATTTCTGAGATAAGCTTATCTTGGACTCTTAGAACATATATTATTAATAGGAAAGTGACACACTCACACTTCCAATTAACACATTTTCAAAACTACTAATTTTTAATGTCTCTTATTTCTGCAGTGTCCATGAAAAGATGTACGAGATCAATTTTATAGTCGGTGGAAAACTGTAAGGTCAAACCTCGAAAATTAGTTTTGCATAGTCATAAACATGTGAGGCTCCATTGAAATGCTAATTGTTGGTTATTGTTTTTTTTCGAGTTGATAACGTTGCAATTCCTTTTACCGTTCATGACAGTAGTGCGTAAATTCTTGTCTCTGTTCTGATTGAGTATAGGTGCCTCTACTTCAATTACATTTTAGCAAGTTGGACTGTATCTAACTGCAAAAGACATAAACATTATGAAGAAAAAATATGATTTAAAATATCCAACATTAATATTCATTACGTGTAATTTTTATGCCTAGTAAGAAACAGTCCTTTATGGAAAGTTTTTCAGATTTTACAGGCATTCCAATAGATGTAAAATTTATCCCATTTTAGGAAGATTTTATGTCATTAGTCACAAGACCTGTCATTAATCACAAGACCAAGAACAGCAAAAAGTCGTCTATAAACGTTTTGCGATTGTATCATCTTTACAAGCTTTTAAGTACAACCCTCACATTTATATCTTTCAGAAGACACATTAATATCGGATCAATAAAAGTATTTTTTATTATTTATATATTATACCTTAATATTCTATAGTCTCACCTTACGTTATCCTAATCTATATTAACTCTATAATCCTCCCAACTCCACTAAAGATCAGTCCATCCTTACTTATGATAAATCGAACCAAAGCTTAATTCGAGGTACTTTTTATTTACTCTTATAGTTTGTCACAACCTTAATAATAATTTTTGAACAGTAAATGGCTTGATTTTCAGTACTAATTTTGTTCAATGTATTATCGCAGTTACAGGCTTACTGTCAACTATTTTGTAAACAAATTATAATCATTCGTGGATGCTGCAGATTTGTGGCCATAATGGTAAAAACAATTAACAGCTATTTGGCTATGGCAAAAAAGTAACATAGCTTCCTAGACCTTTTAAAAAGCATGTAGCAATACAATAGCGCTTGTCTCGAAGGCCTCTGCTGCGTTTTTCTAGCGCCATTCCACAAGCGCAGCTGGAAGATGTTTTACTGCACATTACGGGACATGGTACTGTACTTGCACAAGGACGAGAACGGATTCCGTAAGAACCAGATGGGTGGCGATAATTTGCACAACGCGATCAGAGTTCACCACGCGTTGGCGACGAAGGCGCAGGATTACACGAAAAAACAGTACGTGTTTCGATTGCAGACGGCAGATCAGGCAGAATATCTCTTTCAAACAAGGTAAGTTTTCATTTATTTATAGTCGAGTTTGTGCGAGTTTTTCTTGTACTGAGATTCACTACTATGAATTACACTTTTGAAATAAAATACGGTATAATTGTTTCACTGAATCTATTCAGATCACTCTGACACGGGTTTAGATCTCGCGACCATTTTCGAAGAGGTTTACAGTAAGACTAAAATAAGACTAAACTAAATAGGAATCTATCTTAACACGGCGTCTAATATGGGGATATTTTCTATTTCTATTTGGGTGTTCGTTATTTTTATGGGTTTTTTAGGCTAAGAATTTCTAAATAATCCATATGCTTTTCGAGCACTATATAGCAACTTCACGCTCTTGTTATCAAAAAGGTGATTATTGTGTATGCAATGTTCGTCAAAGCCTATTAATTTTTGTTTATTTAAAATAGAGTGCCTGTGTTTTATTAATCTTTGTTGTAGGCTCTTTCCGGTTTGTCCCACATAGACAGCGTCACAGTCATCATAATTACATTCATATATACCCGATTTTCCATATTTGTTAGAACATTCTTTGTTATTAACTAGATGTCAGGCTATATTGTTTTTATTAACGCTTATATAGTTTCTTTCTAACTTATTAAGGCTATTGTTGATTTTGTTACTAATACTACCGACATAGTTCATAGCAAACCATCGGCCTCAGTAGAGCGATGGTTTTAGTTTTGCTTGACAAGTATTGAACAGTAATTATAATAGACACATTCTGTTAGTAATACCAAAGTTCAAAAACACATTTTGGTAGTAAAACCAAAGTTCTTGATCTGCTCCGCGCATATGTCATCAACCCCCATGGCTTTCTCGTTTTTTATATTATTTATTGAAGCACTAGGCTTCTTCCTTGTAAAATGCTACCCCCAGAAGATCCTTTTCGTTTGCTTCTCTTTCCTGACTCACATTTTTGAGGTGTTTTCTGTGGACTTTTTACAGAGCTTTGTGTAAGATCGAAGTTCAGCTTTCTCATGAGATTCCATGCAATCTTATTATTCCATTATTTTCAGAGTTTTCACCCATTTCTTCTATGAACAGCCTCATGAGATTTTCTTCTACTATGTTCCCTGCAAGAGAATCCTGATCATAAAATTGCCTGTTTTTATTTCGTTCGTTAAGCCTGGAACATAATGTAGTCTGTAGCCACGCGGTATATGTTGTCTTGATGTTGTTTTTACTTTATCGACAAAGTGGTCGTAGTTCATAAGGATAGTTAGTTAGATTTATCGAGCTCTGCATTGAAGGCGTTCTACCTTCTTCTGAAAGGAACTTCATTTGTCCTTACCATAGAGGCTGCATTACGTCCGACCGGCTGATGTTGAGTTTTAGGTGTAGGCTCGTGGACCATTCACACTACAGTTTGCTAAGTCGTTGCTCGCAAAACAGATATCGGGATTGTAGCCCTTACGCCATGCTCGGCTAATAAAAGATTTTGGAAGTTTGGCGTCAGGTATCAGCGAGACGCCTAATTGCTTAGCTCATTATTCAACCTTCATCTTCATTAGTCGTATTATATCCCCATAAGGTTGAATGACTTTTTAATTCTCAAATTGTTTTGCGAGGGTATAGTGTTTTTCAAGATCTAAGAAAGTGATTTGGCAAATTGATGCAATAAAAACATTAAACGACCGTTAGGATCTTCGCACGTACCTGCCCGTAACAGGGTCGTAATTGAAATATATACCTCCCTTTCAATCTAACATTTTATTGGCTATTTCGTGTTTATAAATATGAAGAATATTCTTCATTTTATCTGCAGTATTATACTGAAATAGTGTGTATAATAAAGTTCAGTAGTGTCTTAAAATGTCCGAAGCCCTTTCCATCAGAAGCCGCAAATGTTTGCCCGTTGAGGCAAAAGTGATAGTTAAAAGTGTTTATTTAAGGTTAGTGGAGCGAGGCCACGAAAAAATACTTTTCATTGATGGAGACATCAGCTTTAACGAGCATCCCTGAAAGTACAGTTTGGAAAATTGTAAATAATTCGATAGCGTCAAAAAAAAACACGAAAAGACAAATGTCTGTCAAGAAGATCCGCCGCAAAATTTATGAAATGTATGCAGAACAAAAGGTTCCTATGTTATTGTCACTTTCACGGAGGCTGTCCGAGGATAGTTGTAACATAAAATGTTCCACTACAACTTTATGGCGTATTCTATGTCGTTTGCGGTTTTTGTTCAAAAAAATAGACCAAAGGCAAGTTATAATGGAATCACTGCGCTTACAACAACTCAGAATGGAATATCTTGAAAAAATAAATACAGCGAGATCGGAAAATCGAACGATAACACAGGCGAACAGCTGTTTTGGTGTCGAGGTTTTTTGAGCTGATTCTATATCAATTTGATGTCCTGAATTCAAATAACGTATTCATTTGTACCTAGGAGCTCAAATTTTTAAGATGTACAATTTTAGAGAAATATAAGTTACATTATTGTAACTCAAATCCGTAAGTGTAGTAAACAAAAGTAGATACGAAATTTTTATTTTAGTTATACAAAATACAATATTATGTCGTACTTACAAACAAAAAAAAACATTGAAGAAATGAAATAGTCACTCAACACTTGGAAAGCTTCTTTTCCGCGACATTCTTGAAGGTTTTTTTAAACAGTCCCTTTTTAAACTCCAGCAGTAATCTGCCATCATGTGCATGTCCCATCTTCCTTGGTAGCGGTCCTCCATAACTTTAATATCTTGGTGAAATCTTTCACCTTGTTCCTCACTCATGTCTCCTAAATTTTCTGGAAAGCGGTCTAAGTGGCTGTGTAAATAGTGTATTTTAATACTCATATTGCACCCTAAGGATTTGAAACTATTAAGCATCTTGTTAACCATTTCAACATAGTTTTGAGCTTTATTTTTGCCTAGAAAATTTTCTACAACTGCAACAAATGATGTCCAAGCTTCTCGTTCAACTTGATTCATTGAATTTATGAAGGCAGGATCCTTAATTAATTGTCTTATTTGTGGGCCGTCAAATATCCCTGCTTTGAGTTTTTCTGTGCTCAACTGATGCATTTTTACCCCTATATATGCAAAACAAGATCCATTCTTATCAAGAGCCTTTACAAATTGCTTCATTAAGCCCAACTTTATATGTAACGGAGGAAGTATGATTTTTTTCTCTTTCAACCAAAGCGTCGTTAATGACATTCTTTTCCCCAACGTCCATGTTTTCTCTCTGAGGCCAATCTTTTCTAACCCAGTGGTGTGTTTTGTCCCTACTATCCCAGAGGCACAAGAAACACGGATATTTCGTGTAACCACTTTGCTGCCAGTACTTCCGAAGCTTTTTTCGATAAATTGAGATCCCTGGTGAGATCATTTCATTCATTTTGATTGAAGCGTTGAGGAACTGATGACGTCCCCTCATAGTCACTGTTAGTTTCATTAGCATCAGAACTTTTATTAGCATCAGAAGAGCGATCAGAGGGAAAATATTCGTCATCAGAGATATGTGGTAGCTGATGAAATGTTGGAATCGGTATTTCATCTGAGTGCGGGATAGGGCGTATTGCCGAGTCTAAATTGGGATAAGTCCACTTCCTGCGGTTATTTCGATTGATTCCATTAGTATTTACTAAACAGAAATAACAATCATTGAAGTGGTTTTTTGGTTCTCTCCAAACCATTGGTACGCCGAATTTTAGACATTTTCTTTTCCCGGTAGTCCACTGCCGTAAATGCTCTGTACAAGTTTTACATACGAGATGCGGGGCCCACGTTTTGTCCTGATCACCAAGCTTAACTCCAAAGTATCCAAGATACGCTCGCTTTACAAAGTCAGTAATAGTTTGTCTGTTTTGTTGAAACATGTATTCTCCGCATATATAGCAAAACACATCAGGTTGATTTACACAACTTCTTCTTGAACTGGAACCTGAACTCATTTTAATTCTGTTCAATAACACAAAAATACTCTTTTCTTAACATAAAATAACACGCCGAATTCGATCTACTCTCATTAGTAAGAACGCACAAACTGACGAGACTTACCCGAGTTAGGTGATTAAAAGGGTCAGTTCAGGTACCTGATAGGCAATGGTTCCACTATTTATAGATTTACCTGGAATTTACTCAATTACAGACTGACAATAAAACCATTGTACCTACATTAATGAATATATAATAATTTTAGAACTCTCATAAATGAATATACTGAATAAAAACCACATTGGTAGATAAGTTGATGTATCTAAAAAAGTAGAGCTGATAGAGAAAAACGGATTGCATGTATAGATTTAGCGTCCCAAATATAGTTAAAATCAGCTCTAAAATCCCAGGCACCAAAACAAAAATATTTTTTTGTTGCCCTGTGTAATCTACCTAGATGAGACTTGGTATGACACCCACGACACACCCAGTAAAGGATGGATTGATAAATCCAAAAAATGCCACACCAAAGCTCCATCAAATAAAGGTAAAATAATAACTATTTTACATGCGCAGTCAGAAGACGGCTGGATACCAGAATGTCTATTTCTAGCAGCCAAGGGTATTTCAGATTCCAGCTTGGATTATTATCATTGTGATACAACCGCTGAAGTTTTTGAAGATTGGCTTCAAAACAAATTAATGCCGAATATACCACCGAATAGCTGTATTGTGATGGATAATGCGTTCTATCATAGTCGTCAAATGAATAAGGTACCAAGTTCCACCAGTAGAAAAAGGGAAATACAAGCCTTTTTGTGTGAACGTGACATATATTTCCATGAAAGTTATAAAATTGTTAGAAGTTTTAAAAAGTTACAATTTTCAAAGGAATATGTTTGTGATAAAATTGCAAAGGAAGCAGGACACAAAATAATTCGGCTTCCACCATATTATTGTTTCTTTAATGCAATCGAGTTGATATGGCATAAAATAAAGTCTAATATACGTGCTCACAATAATACACCCACATTAAACAGTAGTATGATTGAGTTGATAAAGACAGAAGTCAAAAATGTAACCGTTGAAAACTGGAGAAACTGTATTCAACACGTCAAAAAAATTGAAAACTCAGATAGATGTATGTATAGTTTAGAACCTGTAAAAAAACTTATTATTAATTTGCAGGATAGTAGCGATAGCGAAATTGAACTAGATAGTAATTAGTAACTAAAATTGTAAAAAATGTACGCGAGGACACTGTACACTGTTTTAATATATTTGTGTAATTACTATATTATGTATTATTCAGTACATAAAACATTAAAATTCAACTGTCTTATCACAATAAAATTTTTAAACCCAACAATTATACAATCAGGTATAGTGCGGCCCTGCACGATGCCTTGTCATTAAACATCCATAATTTAATCACTCTCGAATTTTGAATGGGTATAGGTAGCTAAGTCACTTTCTTAGATCGTGAAAAATACTATACAAATATATTGTCCACAGATGGAGGCTATAATTATTTCAATTCTCTTTATTTGTGAAATATAACGCTGAGGTAATTGAGATATTATTCCTTGTGAAAATCACGCTTCCATATTTTTCGGGGGGTATCTCTGCGACAAGTGTTATAACGTTTATCTTCGGCCTATTTTTGGTTTTGTCCCTGTGCGTTTCTTGCAAACACAAAACTTCAACTTTTAGTTCATTGCACACACTTCTGCTATAAGGTTTTTATTTCTAGTTAAGCTTTTAATATTTAGGCGTACAAACGAAAATATTAGTCCTGAGAAGGGCCGGTTGTTGTTAACGCTATTACTTATGTTCATGAGGTCCGAGGCGGAACAGATTAGCTGGAATTTTCAAAAATACAAACGGTTTACCAGGAGGCGCCGGTAAAATTATTATTTCTGACTTATGTGGTTAAGATCATATCACTTGAAGATGATCGTTGTAAATTTTTATTAACTACGAAAGAAGCACTGAATCTAATGACCTATGAATACCGACCTGCTAAAGGCTAATATATTTTAAAGGAATAACTCATAGGGATATTATAAAACTACATTCCTCAATATTTTGAACTTTGCCAAAACTCTAAATATTACTGGGTAACTATAATGCGATATTTTAGGTCAAGGGGGGGAAGAACTTACTGTTAATCGAGCTACCCTATATCATATCATGAAATGCTATTTTATTATATTAGAATCTTGAAATACTATTTTATTATATTAGAACCTTGAAATTGCTTAGAAATAGAAATAAATACGAAACCTTTAACAGAAAATTAGTTTTAGCTTGAGTAAAAAAAATTACACATTTATAAGATGTGTTGAAATTAGAATTTCATTCTTATAAACAGATTAATGGTTTGGAATTTAGAGACTGAAATAAAAAAAATGTACAATCGTTCAGGTCATTACTTATAGAGAATAAACTATTTCCTAAAAGTTTCCCAAGATAAACCTTGGAGGACATTATCGAAAAAGTACAAGGGGGAAGTGTGGGAACCCTTATCATATGACATAATTTCCCGACATGTGATGTAAATAGCCTTTGGTTTATATGATAATTTTTTGTTAATTGTATGACTAGTTTTTGCAGTATAGTGAGATAATAATAATTTTCCATATCTACTCATAACAAGTAATGCCAAAATATTGACAGTGATGTATTTTACTAAACTGTCTATTTAATTTTTTTAAATAATAATTTTTTTTGATGGTTTTAGTGATTCAAAAGAGTTGCAGTCGTGGATAGACACAATCAACTTTGTCGCCGCTAGTTTTTCAGCACCGCCATTGGAAGCAGCAGTAGGATCTCAGAAGAAATTTCAAAGGCCACTTTTGCCTTGCAGCCATACAAAATTAAATTTAGTAAGTATCGTTATTAAAATTTGCACACTGCACGATAGTTCCACATATAATTAAGCAAACAGGTCATCCGTACTTGTTATACCTATTTATTTATTAGTTTACGAATGTATACTGCAGTGAAACGTAGACGATCAATACGGATTGTGATATTTCCATAAACTGGATTGCAAATATAATGATGGATCATAATAGATACTACAACGTTTCTTCCGAGGTGGTATCCATGTTCCGACGACTTAATTAGTGAGCAGGTATAACAGAATATTGATAAATTCCCTAGGCAGCCATATATTTCGAGAGGAATCTAGTCAGGGTGAAAAAGAACAATAAACACCGTAATGATTTTAAAGTTCAACATTCAACAGCAAGTCATTGTCATCGGCTTTCGAAAAGGAATTAAGAATAAATTTCTAGAAAACCTAAAAGAGTCTGCAGCTTACTGTATCTTAGCTGAATCATTGAGGTGATTCTATCATATTGCTCAGACACATGTATTTAGTTCATGATTACTACTCGACTGGATGTGAGACATTATGGTCATTAATTAACTGCACCGGGTGTCAACTTGTGTGGTCCTGACCCACAGGATTTTCTCAGTAATAATCAGAAAAGAGTTATCACTGGCTTAGAAGAAAATATATAACATATTGTAATCTATAGTTTGCAATATATTGGGTGCCATCGGTAAACATGGATGTCCCAAAATAAAACATTTTTTTTTTCAAGTTTTCGCAAGGCACTAGGACTTGTGCTCGATAAATAATATTTTTGCCAAGTTTCATCATTTTCAGAAATGAGCTTAATTTTATGATACTTACTTAATCCTTATGCCTTTCTCCCTCTTTTTTAGGAGTGTAAGGCCTATGAAGTTGAGTTATTCTATATTTGTCTTTTCCATATTTCCTTCTATATCTTTCTATCCTGTTTAACTTGCCGATTGCCTATTTTGCTTCTTCTGTATTAGTTTCTTCTGTTTGTGTGACTTCTGTATCTTGTTCCGCTTTTATGTCTCTATGTTGATTTTTGTATGATATGTCATTTTCATCTGATAGTTCTTTATAGTACTCCCTCCATCTATCCATAATTTTCTCTTCTTCTTTTATGACATTTCCTTCTCATTTTTTGCATCCATTTCCTTTCCTTTCTGTGTCTGTGATTCCTACATAGTATATTTTTTGTTCTTCTGTCAGTTCATCCTCTTTTCCGTTTATACCCCTATTATTTTTCGTGTTCTCAATCTAATAACTCGATAATTATTTCCCATTTCTTTCTTCCTAACACATGGGCTGAAAAGTCCCGGGCCTAACAAAGAAAACACGGTTTTTTTTGGTTCAAAATTAGCTTTATTCATCAACGTAATCTCCATCAAGAGCAACGCAATCATTCCATCGCCGCTCTAACATTTTAATACCACTTTTGTAGAACGATTTATCTTTTGCCTCAAAATAGGCCTCAGTTTCAGCGATTCAGTCGATGAATATTACACCACGCACATCCCAAAATACCGAGGCCATAACCTTTCCAGCCGATTGTTGTGCTTTCGGGCGCTTTGGACGAGGTTCACCAGTTGCTGTCCACTCAGATGACGATCGTTTTGATTCCGGAGTGAAGTGATGGATCCATGTTTCATCCATTGTCACATATCGACGCAAAAATTCCGGTTTGTTACGTTTAAACATGGCCAAACACTGCTCAGAATCATCAACACGTTCTTGTTTTTGATCAACAGTGAGCAAACGCGGCACCCACTTTGAACAGAGCTTTCTCATAGTCAAATGCTCATGCAATATAAAGCCAACACGTTCTTTTGATATCTTTACGATGTCAGCTAACTCACGCAACTTCACTTTTCGATCATTCAAAACGATTTTATGGATTTTTTTGATGTTTTCTGGTGTTACCGCCTCATTTGGACGTCCACTGCGTTCTGCATCATCGGTGTCTCTACGACCACGTTTGAAGTCAGCAAACCAACGTTTTATTGTTGTTTCTGATGGAGCGGAGTCCCCATAACACTTTTCAAGCCATTGCTTCGCTTGAACGGTAGTAGCAGTGTAAAATTAAAACACGAAATTGTTTTTGATCCATTGTTTTGAAAATAACAAAAGTAGCGTCACTCTTAGCACAATAACTCACAAACTAATGAATAGAATATCATGAAATTTTAACAGCTGTCTTTTGATGGTTAGTATTAACTGAAAAAAAGGTGACTGCAATAAAACTAGCGCCTTCTATGTGTTAGGCCCGGGACTTTTCAGCCCATGTGTTATCTGTTTCTTTGATTATCTTCCTATTTGTATTCCTTTCATTAGTCCTCTCTTCCGTATACTTTATCTTTGCCAGGGTCGTCGTCAATCTACCTATCTCTCTCCTTTTTCTCAGTTTTTTCTCATTAGTGTTCTTTGTTTGTTCTTTCAATTTTTCTTCCTCAATGTCCCATTTGTATTCTCTGCCTTCGATTATGATTTTTCGATATCCTATTTTCACTCTTTTTCCATTCTTTCTCTCGTTCTCTGCTGTATGCTTCAATTTCTTTAGAATTTCCCGTTCACCTTTTGTTAAATCGTTGTTTATGTAAACTGTCTCTCTTAGATTTCTCAGTTTGTTTTTATTTTTCATCACAGCTTCTTTATCTCCCGTGTTTCCAAGTTCTATCTTGTATAGATAGATAGATAGATGTTTTTATTTATTCCTTGTAAATTACAAGGTCCATGTAGGAGCGCGGAACAATGTCAAAAGTTCTTAAACTAAGAAATATTAGATTCTATCAAATATTCTAGTTACACATATAAAAATAGCCGTGATTCATCAGCAAAGAACTCCTCCAAACTATAAAAACGCCTTACGGACTAAATAATTCTTAATTACTAGTTTCAGCAAGTTCGTTCTTAAAATTCTAACATGATTAGGAAAACTATTGTACAATCTTAGAATACAAAAATGTACATTCTTTTGTATATAGGAATATTTACTTTTATTTGGTTTTAAATCATTTTTTAATCTAGTGTTATGTTCATGAACTCTTATGCATTCTTGAAATAGGTCTTTATTACTATGAACAAATAACACTGCTTTATATATATACAAACTTATTATAGTAAAAATCCGTTTTGAAATGAAACAACTATCCCTTGCCTTCATTCTGTACAATACTCTTAGACACCTCTTCTGCAAAACCAGAATTCTGTTTATTTCACAGGAATTTCCCCAAAAGATGATTCCATATCTCATACGAGAATGAATGTAGGCGTAATATATAGTCGCTACTATTTTTTATCACTTCTTTAATTTGTACTTTTGTGTCCATACTCCTCTCCATAAAGTGTTCTACACCCATTTTGAGATCTGGTTGGCTATTCGCTTCATATCTCATTCCCGATATTACAATATTATTCCTTACGTTGTCTTTTTCCAGCCTACTCATCTTCAAATCCATACTTCTCAGATTTTCTCTAATTATCTTGTTTTCCTCTTTCAATACTTCATTCGCCTTTCTTAGCTCCTTCAGCTCTTGTTGTTATCTCTTCTGATCTTGATTTATTTCCTTTATATCTGACATTAGCTCTCTGATCATTTCTATAAAATTGTCTATCTTATCTATTCTTTCGTTTTTCTCGTTCTGTGGTGTTCTTATCAGCTTTTTACTCTTCTTCAATAATTCCACTGGCTCTTCTTTTTCTTCGACTCTTCCTCTTTTCGAGTCTCCTGATGTGTAATGATCACTATCCATTGTTCTTTCTGTTATAAAAACTTTACGTGTGCTCCTCGTAAATTCCATTTTCAGACACGGGAGAAAAAGAAAAAAGAACTGTTGTTTATACTTCTTATCACCGTTCTCCGGTGGTTCGCTCACCTTAAACGCAGTAGAACGGTCAAGGTCGTCGCTACACTTGCACCTTATGATACTCTTTTTGAATGCTTCAGCAGCTGTGAGCTTAGTGAAAGTAAACTCGCTCTCAGTCATCCTTCGTTTCCTTCTAACCCCAGTTTGATGGAGAAGAAATGAACTACGAGGGACAGATCAGCGGGTCATACACTTGAGGCTAATGGAAAAATCTTAAAAATCGGTCGGTGGTACATAATTGGCGGGTACCATTAGAAAACATTCTACGATGACCACTAATAATATTTTTCTGTTCTTTTGCTCTGAAAAAGTGAATGAAGATCATTTTATCATTAATTTTCTTGTTGCAATATATCATATCTATACGATAATACGGAAACATTAACGTGCTGCACAGAATTATTCTCATAAACCTCTAAATTTTTTACTTATTGTCTTAATTCTAACACTACACTCTGCTTTATTTCTAGTCCCTTTCATTTGCGATCGACAAAATAATTAAATTGATCGAAAACACTACCGTAATAATGCTCGTTGAACGAGTTGACTATTGTCGGGCGTTCGATTCACATGCACACACTTCGCGATCCGAAACTCAACTCCCTATTTTTTTATAATAATATACTATTATTATTGTGATTCCATTCATTCAATGGTGCATAAAGACGGTTTGTGACTGACAATTTGTGGTCTCACATCTCTTGGTCATAATTATGTCTTTTAAATATGGATTTATTAGTATTTTTTATTTATTTTTAGCGCGAGCAGTTAGCAGACCACGAGGAGAGAGTTATGAGACTGGAAACGATGCTAGACGAACATAGGAAGTCGCTGCCAGAAAAGGGCTCAAAGTCGCTTGTAGTACAGAACTATAAGGAAAAAGAAGCGTTCCTAACCTTTGAGGTAAAGTGAGGAAAATATATTTTCTTAGTATAAACGAGAGAAAAGGATTTTTAATACTAGCAGGTGTACAAGTATGAAATGCGGATTTTTTTTCTAATAAAACATGTTAAATTCGGAAGAATGATAAAAAGTGCTTTATTCAAAGTATGCTCCATCGCTTGTTATACATTTTTCCCATCTTTCGGGCAATTTGTGAATACCACGCCAGTAAAAAATCTTCCCCTTTTGCTGCGAACCATTCATCGAGCCATTTTTTCACATCTTCGTACGAACCAAAGCGCGGCTCAGCAAGTGCGTGACCCATCGATGCAAACAAGTGGTAATCGGAAGGAGCCAAGTCTGGTGAGTAAGCCGCATGGGGTAGAACTTCCCAGCTGAGTGCTTCCAACGTGCCGCGAACTGGTTTTGCCGTATGTGATGGAGCATTGTCATGAAGAAAAATGACTTCGTGTTGCCTCTTTCGGTATTCTGGCTTTTTTCAAGCAGCGAACGGTTCAAATCGGTCAATTGTTTTTGGTAACGTTTAGTATTAACCGTTTCCCCAAGTTTTAACAGCTCATAATAGACCACGCCCCTCTGGTCCCACCAAACACAGAGCATCGTCTTTCTGCCAAAGCGATTGGGTGTTGCGGTCGATGTGGATGGTGCGCCTGGGTCTACCCATGATTTTTTGCGCTTGGGATTCTCAAAATAAATCCACTTTTCATCCCCTGTAACTATACGATGCAAAAACGACTTCCTTTTGTACCGAGAAAGCAAAATGTCACACGTGTTTTTGCGCTTTTCCATTTGCCTGTCATTCAACTCGTGGTACCCATCTACGGGTCTTCTGAATCTTTCCCATCTCTCGTAGCCGATTGGAAACAGCTCGTTGACTAACGCCCAGTTGCTCGGCGAGTTGTTTTTGTGTTTGCGAATCATCTTTATCCAACAATGCTTGCAGTTCCACATCTTCGTATTTTTTTGGCGGTTTTCCACGTTCCTTGTCTGCAACATCGAAGTCATCACTTTTGAAACGCCGAAGCCATCGTTCACACGTATCTTGCGATGGAGCATGTTCACCATAAGCTTCTCGAAGTAATCGGTATGATTCAACAGCAGTTTTCTTCAAATAAAAACAAAAAATTAATGCTGTTCGCGAATGCTCTTTGTTTGGTATAAATTTCGACATATTGAACACAACAACACAACACTATGCACACACTTTTCTAATTTATCACTCGTGCGCGTCTGACACTTGTTGATGACACAACGAAATGGCGCAGTGTCAAATCTTTCAAAACTGCATTGGTGCACCATCTGTTGTCTGCTGAAATCCGCATTTCATACTTGTACACCTGGTATAGTAGTTACGTGAGAATAATTGCTTTTTTGAATCAAGTACTACTAATATTTTGATAAATTTATTTTCTACAGATCAAAAGATATCGTACCTACGCATACATGCTCCGTTCGCGGGCGCCCCCACCCGTCACACCTCCTATCATAGAAACCGCTCCCGCGGTTCGAATGGCAGAGAACAGTATCGGGGAGGTTGACGAATCGGCAGCCACTCTGCAGAGTCATGTGACGGTCGTCGAAGGCAACGCTGCGGGCGGCCTCGTGCCTCCTCCTATACCGGAGAGAAAATCGTCGCCGGTTACAAACAGGTATAGCTACAGACAGGCAATCTACAGTGGTAGTGGTGGGTTAACTTAGGCGGTGATCGGTGTGGCGTAATTTTGGGTGTAAATTAAATGAAATTGGAAATTGCTTGTTTTTAGGGTGTTTTTTAACCTAGGTTTGGTCATTAGGTTAATTACTTCTTAGTTATTAGGTGCTCTTCTACTTTTTTAGAGGTAAAAATAATCGCGCTTTTTGTATGTATATCTTTCATTATTTATTATATTTTACGATATGAATTTTCCTTTACAGTGATTAGTTTTCTTCAGAACGTGCTACATTTTTTGTAACATTATTTCTTATTTTTTGTAACAGAGGAGTACTTCGTTCAAAAGTTATTTTTAAATTTAATTTTGTAATATTTCACGTGGACCATGTTTTAAATTATACAGGCATACAAAAAAAAATTGTCTGTCTTTTAAGTGAGATACGTGTTTTCTTAAGTATTCTTTTATGCTAAATCCAAAAAAAATCCTAAAGAAAGACATCCACAGCAAGATTTTAATCAGAAAAACATATTTAAAGTTGCCAGAAAACTATTAAATTGAAAAAAAAATATGTATATTTTAATAAATAATGTAAAACTGTATAATTATTAAAATTATGAAATAAAACTGTCATTTCGGACATCTTTAAATGTTCTGAATCTAGATTTATCATAAAAACTTAAAAATATTAGGTTTTAGTGTTCATTTTTAACAAAAACCACGCATACACCATCTTTAAGTAAGCTACGTAGCAAAATGCTGTTTAAAATAAATATATGCAACCGCTAAATTAAAATATTGATTTTAATTTTTATTAATATTGTTAAAAACTATTATTTCCAGTGTTTTTTTGA
The DNA here is from genome assembly GCA_019049505.1 of Pachyrhynchus sulphureomaculatus. NCBI lineage: Eukaryota > Metazoa > Arthropoda > Insecta > Coleoptera > Curculionidae > Pachyrhynchus > Pachyrhynchus sulphureomaculatus. Next base: position 7,719,921 of record CM032454.1, read on the forward strand.
GGTTCTTAATCCTGACTTGACATAAAAAAATAAAGTTTTATGCTCAGTTTCAACAAAAAACTCGTTTTTAACAATTACAAGGGTGCTATGTGGTTGGTAAAATGCTTTTTTAAGTAAATAAATGCAACAGCTAAACAAGAATTTTTTTTCGAACAAAACTATCATTTATAGCCGTTTTTAAAGTTTCAAATTCGAATTTGATATCAAAACAGGAGGAATAGTGTTTCGTATTGAAAAAAATATATCCGTTTTGGAACAAAAGGTTGCAAAATGCAGTCTAATGTATATGGGCATCGCCCATCTCGGCCCAAGGAAACAGGTAGTCTGCATAAAAATAGCCCATCTCGGCCCGATCTTAAAACTTGCCGGGTTTTGGAATAAACCATCTCGGCCCGGACTGTGATTAATTTTTGATTTGGCAAATTAATGAGCCAAAAAGAGAGAAGCAAGTTTTTCATAGACAACAAATGACAAATAATAATAAAAATAATAAAGAAATTTAAACTTTCATTTTATTAAAACGGGTAAATAATACTGTACAAAAATTTAATTTATACAAAATCCTATTATAGCCTGTCCCGAAATATAAGATTCTCTTTTTTGCCGTTTTAAGTGGGCAATATAAAAATTCCGACCTTTTATTTATGATAGGTTGCAGAGATGGACTTAAGAATTTTATTCATTAATGCAAATAAATAAAATTGTAAGTGTTTTTGGAGATGTTTATTTATAGATGCATGTAAAAACAAATGGATAAGAAGTACAAATATACAGTTTGAATGAATGGGGTTTACAAGAGGGGACATATTGTTAAATAAAAATATATTTTATCTTAAGCCTAATTCGGTTTCACTATCACTGTCATCAGCTGAGGTGATTATCAGTGGTTTTATATTATTTACATAAATATATGAATCTTCAACTTTAACAACGTCCTGAATGGAATTCTTTCAGCTTTCATAAGGTACGAGGCATGTTTTTTAAGTAAGTACCGTTTTGGAATTAAAAAAAGACGTGCAAAGATATCGCTAAAATTTTATTTTTTACATGAAAGCCTGTACCTTAATCTACTTTTCTACATAAGTTCCGTGAATATTGAGGCACTTGTCATAACGTGGCACCAGTTTTTGAATACCCTCCTCATAAAATTCTGCCGCCTGACTTGTTAACCACTGTATCACAAATGTTTTGACTTCGTTATCGTCTTGAAGACGCTGACCACCCAGGTGCTTCTTCAAGTGCAGGAACAAATGGTAGTCGCTGGGCGCCAGATCAGGGCTGTATGGAGGATGATCTAGAGTTTCCCATTTAAAAGATTTGATGAGATCTTTGGTCCGATTAGCCACATGTGGACGGGCATTGTCATGCAGCAAAACGATACCCTTACTCAACTTGCCACGTCTTTTGTTCTGGATTGCACGACGCAGATTGTTCAATGTCTCACAATAAGACGCTGCATTGATTGTCTCATTACGAGGCAGAAACTCCACTAGCAATACTCCTTTTCTGTCCCAAAAAACTGTGCACATGACTTTGCGGGCAGAAATTGTTTGCTTAAACTTCACTTTTTTGGGTGATGATGAATGTCGCCATTCCATGGATTGTTGTTTCGATTCTGGTGTGACGTAGGCCAACCATGTTTCGTCACCAGTAACAATTTGGTCTAAAAAATGTTCACCTTCATTGTGGTACCGCTCAAGGAAAGTCAATGCACTGCCTAAACGTTGGGTTTTGTGCAAATCCGTCAACATTTTTGGAACCCAACGTGAACACAATTTCCGGTAATTCAAGTTCTCGGTCACAATGCGATACAAAACACTACGAGAATATTGAGGAAAGCAGTCGCACAATGATAAAATTGTAAAGCGTCTGTTTTCTCTCACCTTTTCGTCCACTTTCTGCAACAAATCTTCATTAACGACCGAAGGACGCCCACTCCGTTCTTCATCATGCACATTTGTGCGGCCATCTTTAAATGCTCTCACCCATTTCCTTACCATTCCATCACTCATAATGTTTTGTCCGTAAACTTCACAGATCTCACGATGAATATCGATCGGTTTTACGCCTTTAGCACTAAGAAATCGTATAACAGCCCGTACTTCACAATCGGCGGGACTCACGATTGTCGGAGGCATCTTAAACACTCAGTAAACAACGTATACAATGAAGAATCAGACTGTAATCGCGTCAGTACGTAGACATGAGATGTAGGTTACCAGCGCGCATGCGCGGAACGCCGACCGTATCGCTGCGGCGGCGGAATCGCAAAACGGTACTTACTTAAAAAACATGCCTCGTATATCATTTATAACTTTTTTTACTAATTCAACCACTGTCACGCTTAAAGTAGGAAAAACATTTTGTGTCCTTATTTTTGATTCAATTGGATTAACACACACAATATTACGGAGGAAGCCGCAAAACAGTGTGTCCCATTTTCTCAGCGATACTATCACAAACATATTTCTTTTTCAATTTATAGTCTTTCCAAAAAAGCACTTTTTTTATAACTAAAGTCAAAATAAATGTTATTTTCTAACATATATTCCTATATTTCCGTGTTGGCAGCATTAGGAACCTTATTTAGTAGGCGACTATAGTAACTTGCATTGTCCATAACTATAACACTCTGTTCGGGAACATTTGGTAAAAGGGAATTTTGAAACCAATTTTTAAAAAGTTCTGCGGTCGTGTCTTCGTGATAGTCCAAACTAGAATCTTTTATGTTTTTTTTGCAGATAATAGTAGACAATTTGAAACCCAGTCCTTTTCAGATCCAGCATGCAAAATGGTTATTCGTTTACCTTTATTTGAAGGTGCGTTAGTCTGACATTTTGTACTGCTGTCAACCCACCCTTTTTGCACAGTGTCATGGGTACCGAACCATGTTTCGTCAAGGTAAATTATTGGCCAATTCTCTGATCGATACTTTTAATTTCGTGTAAATAAGTATGTCTCAAGATTCATAATCTTTGTGACTCCATCACTACTTGCCTTTTGTCGATATTTAAGAGATTCTTAAGAGAATTCTGTGAAGTATTGATCGGCCATAATGTATATGGGTCCCATCCTGCACCAGTCTTAATTTTATTTTGTCTAGTATTGGCACCAACTGCTCTTCATACATAGAATATATTTTTCTCTTGATGACGTCTTTTTCACAATCGTCTACATGATGCATTTGAAAATCTTTACGTTTAATTAAGTTAATCGTGGAAATTGGGGTTCACTATTTGTTTAGCGTCAAGTGATAAATGTTTTCTCTTGCGATAGCCACTATTGCAATTTTCCCACGGACGCCACAACCGTTACGTTGTAAGTAAAACTAAAAATAAAAATAATAAAAAGTATCTTTCGAATCTTAATGGGGACCTGTGGTCATTAGACTTGTATTATGAAATACTTAAAGGGCTCCAAACCGGGTTGCCAGGTAGTAAATATATAGATAAACATAGATCCAATATGATTGCAGGTGCAAGTGAGGGCGGTATACAAAGCAGGTAAAATAAAAATACGTCTATCGTAATAATAATAATAACAATCTTTATTGTCTAACAGATAAATACATCCATTAACAAGACAATGTGACTAAAGCTAAGTTAAATTTAAACGAGTCTGTTCGGATAAATACATTCCAATATTAAGTTTCAGCTCTAATAATATACGCTACAATATTAGTTAATAATATTCCCAAGACAGAGTTTCTAAATATGAAACCCAGCGTTTGCATTGCGCTCTTGTAAACCTGATTTATGTGTTCCGAAAATGATAGGCGCTCGTCAAAAACTACGCCAAGGTCCCTGATGGATTTTAAATCCTTCAATATCTCAAGATTTATGTAATAGTCAGAATGAGTTAGGGTCTTTTTATTAGCGTACGTAATTTTTGTAGCACTTTTCGGCATTTAGAGGTAAGTTGTTAGCTGTGCACCAGTTGCTAACTAGTCGTATATCATCTTGCAGTGCAATGCAATCAGAATCGCAATATATTTGTCTGAAAATCTTTAAATCATCCGCAAACAATAGAACATTGCTAGAAACATTTATGCCTATATCGTTAATAAACAGAGAGAATATCAGTGGAGCCAATATACTGCCCTGAGGAGCTCCACTTGTAGCTTTGAATCTGAAGGAGTGATTACCACGAATATCGACATATTGATACCTGTCACTCAAATAGGAGGCAAACAGTCGAATAAGATTGTCATCGAAACCAAGCCACCCCAATTTAAGAAGGAAGACAGGATGATCTACTCGATCGAACGCCTTTGAAAAATCCATATAAATAGCATCAACCTGACCACGAGCATCTAAGATCTGACTTACAAAATGAGTGAAACTGGCCAGATTCGTGATTGTGCTGCGACTTTTATAGAAGCCATGCTGAGATTCAGATACAGAATGTTTTACTTGATTAAACACATCTTCGTGAATCAGCCCCTCTAATGCTTTCGCAAATGGCGATAACATCGATATGGGCCTATACCTGATAACTATGCACAAAACCGTAATAGGGTCATTTATTGCCCCATTGAAAAAGCAAAAAGGCGGGGTCTTATATCTTGAGATTTACTTTACCTATTTGTATGAATGATAATGGGAAACAATTTTTACATATGTTAATTTTGATATCTCCTTACTTTTATATCTTCTTATTTTATCCTCAATAAACACTTGGTTTTTCTTATTAGTTAAATTTTTAGACTTATATGTTACATCAATAATATTGCACTTAACATACGTTTCTACTCATACATTTAAAACTTCTTTAATAAAAGCAAATATAGAGGGATGCGTCTGATACATTAAATTATTAAAATGTGCACGAAATAATTCACAAGCGTTCGTGGTTTTATTTAGTTCTGCAGATTCACTTATCCAAATGTGTGGTGGAAATTTGAACTCGTTTAGTTAACTAAGTCTCCACAAGATAATCAGGTAATTTCTCTAAATTGACATTTCGTATAATTCGAAAAAGTCAAAATCTTCAACGTCTTTAGGTTCTAAGAAGAGAAGCCCAAAACAATAATGCAACCATTTTCCTATTTCTGATTGGTCATCTTTGTAATACTGGGTCAGACCCTGCTTTTATATTTCACGATACCACGCTTGGGTCAAATGAAACCACAGCCACACTTGAGCCACCGCGTTATGAATTGACATTTCAAAATCTAGTACTATTTCTCTTATAGGTTTCTTCAGATTTATCTTTTAATAAACAGAAAACTAAAGGAATATAGAGTCGGTTAAAAAATCCATGCAAGGTGAAAAATTATTTAAAAAATCTTGTACAGTAAGAAAAAGTTCGATCCATATAAAGATGGATGGATGGATATTAAGAGGCGCGTCGACGTCTGTGTCTGTGGTCATTTGGCGCCGTATTTCTGGATGCTGTTATGAACGTGTTATATGTTTTGTGTTATGTTAATATCTTTTAGGTATTTAAATAGTGGTTTTATGTGTTCCTCATCCTGAGCTTGAATGTGGTGTAGTGGGTTGTCTATACCATATTTTAGTATTATCGGCTGGTAGTGTGTTGCAGTGAGGATCACTCCTTTTATCACATTTAATGTAGGGTGTTTTTATGGTCGTTACCTCAAAAGTGTGCAGTTTTGTTGGTGTTTCTGCTTTGTCAGACTGTCTCTCATTTTGAATTTCTATTAGAAGTGAACCAACGGCAAGCTTGCGAGTGTTGGCCAATGTTCCAAAGAAGCTTTCAAGACTTTTATGTAATGCGAAAGGTGAAACCTCTTTAAATGAGCCGTCCAGTCTTTTTATTTGGAAGAACCGCTCATAAGTAGGTTGTAGGATGGGTGATGTACTTAATCCGGGCCTTTTGGGCCCGTTGAGTTGAGGAAAATCAAATTTATTATTCATTTGGTTCCCACGAGTAGCACAGGAATGGATGGTCCGCTATGGCAGTGCCTGAATACCATAGTAAAGCTAATTACTGCCTGACGGCGCTCGGTATCAGACAGGAACCGTTCACGACTCACGCTGGCTGAGTCATGCATCCCTTCTACACGGTCTCTCACACATTGGGATTGCCATTTGACATATAGGACAAAAACTGGACATCACAATGAGACTCGGGACCCTCGGGGGCGTCACTCCCCGTACTAGTAGTGAAACACTCCTAGCCCCTGAGGGGGATCCATATAAAGAGTTTCCGACACTAAATTAATAGTTTCATCGTTAACTAATAAATAGTCTTCGTCTTTATTTGTTTTTGGATCCATTACATCTAAGGATCTATGTACTTCCATAATCGACTTTGGTATTTCTGGTAGTGTTTTTCGCCGAGCTTAGTAGATATTTTTCCTCACACACTCCAAGTCCCTTACGTGAGAGCATTGGTATGGGTTTCTTTCGTTAATGCTTTTCGCATTATTTTTGCTGGTTTTTCTGCCGGATCATGTTTTGCTTTCCTTTTGGCTGATGTAGTCATTATTTGCCTTTGCAAGATATTTTCTAACTCCGGTTCGTGCGAATGGTTTTGATTTAACGAAGATAGAACTTGATCTGATGAATTGCCGATGGTTTTCAGATAAGCATTACACCCATCTTTAATGCACCTCCACTTCGTTTCTCCCGAAGATAATTTCCGATTATGCTCTTTAAATTTAAATTGATTTAATACTAGTAGTATATTACCTCGTTTGTTAGTAATTTCACATAATTCAGCCGAACAACTCGAAGCCATTTTTCTGGGATATAATGGGAACTAAATTTCTTAAATAATACCCGAACAAATACCCAATTACTACTCATTACCTACAAATCATTTTATTACTTAATTACTTCATTATTTTATTACTTGGGGCCGAGATGGGCACCTTTACAATCGCATTAAAAACCGTTTTTAAAACGATTTTTGGGGCCGAGATTGGACGATGCCCATGTATATCCCTTGACAGTTTTAGAAGTTAATTTTGTAGATAGATTGATTGATTGAGTGAATATGGGGGGAATGCGAGTGGGTCAGAGCGGTAGTGAGTGAGTAAGTAAACGAATGAGTAAGTGAGTGAGTGAGTAAGTGAGCAAGTGACTGAGTGAGTTAGTAGGAGTATTACATTTCTACAAATATTTTAGTAGTATCACAATCTGCATCCCCGAGAATGGTGGGCACCTTTTAGTCTTAATTAAGAACATGAAAAAACACTGGAAATAATAGTTTTTGATTAATTAATGAAAATTAAAAACAATTTTTAATTTATTTTAACCAGCATTTTGCTACGTAGCTTAGATAGTGGTAGTGTATGCGTGTTTTTTTGTTAAACATGAATGCTAAAACCTAATATTTTTAAGTTTTTATGATAAATGCAGATTCAGAACATTTAAAGATATCCGAAATAATAGTTTTTTTTCCATAATTTTAATGATTATACAGTTTTACATTATTTTTTTTCAATTGAATAATATTTTGGCAACTTTAAGTGTATTTTCTGAAAAAAAACCTCACGGTGGATGCCTTTTTTAATGATTTTTTTTGGTTTCAGCATAAAAAAGTACTTAAGGAAACACATGTCTCACTTCAAAGGCACAGAATTTTTTTGTATACTTGTGTTATTGTCACTTTAATACCACTACAAGGTTTTCAGAAGAAGCATTTGAAATCGCCTCAAGGGACGAAAGTTTAAATTACTGTTCTAGTGTCAAATGGAAGTTATTTTGTGGTTTTTTTACAGAAATACGGAAGAAATTTTTAAAGATCTTTAGAGATTAATGTCTCAAGATTAATAGTTTTAGTGAAGATGTTTAAAAATGCTTCAAGAAATTGTATGCGAAACGACGAGAAATAGTTCCAGTTTTACGCCATGTAAATTATAGAATGTTATCTCAGCTATAGGCAGCTGTCATTAATTTGCTTTCTTATTGGCTATTGATTCGCTTTTTTTTCTATTTAATTTTTTTATTATTATTTAAGGGCCTTGTCGTGAATTTATAAAACTTGATGGTACATTTATTATTTTATTTTTTTACCTATAATGTGTGTACATTAGCATTATTGCTGGAGTATCGGCTTTTCAAAATTAATGGTTGTTTTGTTTTAATTTTAAGTTGTGTTTTCGAAATTTAAATTCTGTGATTTTTTGGTTGATCGTGAAGTTCGAAATAATAGGATTTGGTTGTGTGGTGGTTTGCGTTGTCAGGCTTATAATAAGAGTGCATTATTACAGATAAGCGGTTTTGTGTCGATTGAAAAAGTGATGCTGATGTTTCGCCAATCATCCTGCCGGTGTCTTCCGAGCTTGTTCCGAAAACTGACTTTTTGACCCAACCCAAAATTAATTTAATTTCCTTTTGTACACACCTTTTATATTAGTGAATCGTGTGGAGAGGGGGCCAGAGCTTCTTGGATGATCTGTTTCCATATTTGTGAGAAATGTGTGTGTGTCACGATTAAGGTTGTTGGGATGTTTAAATATTTCGACTGACTTCCGAATCTTCCTAGGATAAAAAAAGGAATTTGTTGCAAGGACCTTTGAGTGGTGAAACAGAATCTGGTGTGCTGTTTCATGCTGGTGTTCTGTAAGTGCTGAAGTGGAAATTTTATAAAGACATATCGTCCTTTGCTGTTCTTTAATTCTAGTACATATTTTTATGCCCGTTTCGCCGATATAGATTTTACCACCGTTATTTAGGATACTGAGTGTTTCAAGAGGAATCTTATCTTTATCAGATCTGAGACGTTCTGTGACATTCTTAATGTATGGAAGGACTGCAATCCAAGAGACTGATCTGATCCTGGGGAGATGTATGTTATTGAATGGAACGTTTTATATTTCAGTACTGGAAAATGTTCGATTAAAGAACAGAAGTAAGGTGTGTTGGTTCTGATTGAAGAGATAGTGGCTAAGAGAGTGAGACATCTATGTGAACGTTGAGGGCTGAGTGTTTTTGAGCAGGCTGGTGATGCGAGGAAGCATTTACATATTTATCTGTTATGTAAAGAGTTGAGATGACTGAGAAAACTTTAATGAGACTCTTGACTGTGTGGCCATGTTACGAAAGTGTCATTAACGTCGTAACATTTTCAGAGTTTTGGTTTAAGATTTAAATCATTATGGAATTAAATCAGTTTCGTCCTAGACTCTAAAGAAGTTAGTTCTTAAAACAATCTCTAAAGATGTCGGCAAGATGATCGACGAAACGTCAGCATCACTTTTTTCAATCGACACAGAGAAATCCAGAAGAATTATGCTTATAAACTCTGTAAATGTGGAAGTTTTTTTATTAGAACACATATATTATCGGCTTTAAAATTCAAGTTATTTACCTCCAACATCTGAGGATGCTTTATAATATTAGTAAGTTAATATTGTTCACCATAAAGCCACATAAAACACAGTAGCAACAGGCCGACTCGGCACCTTTGATCTCAAGGGGTTCAAGTTTATAATGATCACTTGACCTGTCGCCATATTGCTGGTATGATGCCCGCGAATTTTTGAGATATTCAAATTCCTTCTTTCAAGAAAACTGTTTCCTTTGGAGATACCAAATATATATATTTTTACAAGCACTAACCGTACAACAAAAACTTCCTCTTCACATCTCTTTTATAATTATTTTCAATTGTAACTAGTCATTTACTTATTGGAAAATTATTAATAATGAATTTCGGAGCACGTTTATAAAAAGCTCAACCGCCCCGGTAGCCATTTTGTTGGTACGATAGGGGGCGTGTGCGTGATACAAAACAGGACCTAAAAATTTTCTTGAGCATCGCTACTGTGTTTACTTTGATACAGCTATTTTATGGTATTAAAGCCGGATTACAAAGCGAGCATAATCATGTTGGTTTTAAATAAAATCTAGTTTTTAGTCGTTTGTGGTAATGCACTCATTAAAAATATGATCTCTGAGAGTACGTAACTTGTTTAAGTATTTTTTGTTATACAATATTTTTTCTCTGAATTATCATTTTTGCTATTTTCAAAATGTATGGAACCGGGATATTGATTAAATAATCATTTTTTTTAATAATATTCTTGTTAAACTGGACTAATTTATTACTATCATCATCATTACCCTAACCTTTATAAAATTTAAAAAAGTACAATAAATATAATTAGTAGCATTTGATACGTTTAAAAACTCAATAAAATTATCACCCATCAACCGGAATTGTTACTTTTCTCGCAAATTCTTTCAAACCTATACTCTATTTATTTGAAGGTGATAGCAGTAAATCATCTAGAATTATGCAAATTAGCATCGCTCTAATATTCTCAATCTCTTATGTTTGAATGCAATAGGAAAACGACCGTTTTTTTGTCGTTTGGGGCTAAATAGTCTGAAATAGTTCTAGCCAGTGGTGGTGCGCCTAGATGTATACGTATTATTTGCGAATAGTATGAACGAAACAGTTTTATAATGTTTAAACATTTATTAGAAAAAAATAACATTTTATAATGGAACATTATTAATTAAAAAATATACGAATGAGGAAGTTAAACAACGATGAAAAAAGTATTACCAATCTTCTATCTCCGACATGCTTGAAAAACTGTCTTTGTCCAACTCATTTGAATTTGCATGTATAATGAAAGGTTCATCAATATCATCCACTGCTATGTCCACGGTCCACATTTTATCTTCCACCTTCGATACATGCTCGACGCATTTTCGCCAGTGTTAGGTCGTATTGTTCCTGGCGGCTTTACCTTTAACCTTGTAAGTTCTATTGGATTGAGCTCGTAATAATATGATGGCAGGCGATAAACACTAATATTACGTTTTTTGCCATTTCATCGATGACGAAACTTGTGTAATTGTCTTTATTTCTGAGAACTTCAAGCTTTACAAGTTCTAATAATTCTCTCTTAACGCTGTCTTTTGGAAATGAATTGTTTTGTTCCGTCATCTAAGATTGGATGTCTTTTTTGAGTCAACCCAAGGTTGGAACTCGTTCTAATTTTTTAGAATGATAGCTTGCGTTATCCATGATAATAACAGAACCGTCTTGGTATTAAGTCTGCGACAACCAGTCTTCAAATACATCGGAATTCATATCTTCGTGATAATCTCCTGTTTTTTTAGATTCGAATGTTAAAAGACATTCTACAAAACTATTTTCGTTTCCAATATGCGTAATAATTAACCTACGTCCCTTACCAGATGGCGGTTTAAGACCAGGAGAGAGACCATTATTGAATGCTTGGCGAGCATTTTTGATATTCCCATCTTGCCAACATTTCTTGACTGTGTACCCTTCATTTATCCACGTCTCATCTAAGTAATAATCTCTTTTCCTTCAGAGCGAGCTTTCCTAACTCTCCTTAAGTAGTCTCTTCTCAAGTGTACAATTTCTCCACTTTCTTTCAATAAAGATTTTCTTTCACTTTTTTTCCAATAAAAATTCGTACCTTTTAAGACGCTGCATGATTTTACTCTACTCATTATCGGTATTTCTGGCTGGCTTGTCGCAGCCTGCAGGATCATATCCAAAGTTGAAATTCTTTTTTTCACAAAAAAGTCATGAACAATACGCTTTATTGCTTGTTTTGTGTCTGTCAGCTGAAGTTCTTTTCTGCCTGGTCGCTTTTTTGGAAAGTCTATACCCCCATTTTCTTCTCTTAAAATTCTGAAAACTGTGGCTTCACCAGCTCCGGTCATTAAGGAACATTTAGTGACACAATCGTCCACACTTAAATCACAATTTTGATCGTTTTAACGTAGTCAAAATATATACGCTTTGCATTGTGGGTTAGCTGCCCGAATTTTTGACGTTTCGTTGGAGGGAGGAGAACATTTTGTTAACACATTAACTGACTTGTCACTAACTGGCTTGACACCTGGGTATGCTCTTCTAAATATCTATTTATAGTTGAGGCAATAGGAAGGTATGTAAATAAAATGATTTGATTGACAATAAAACTTCGTTACAAAAGAACATTGTTACCTGAAAAGAATAGATAGCACGCCTCTGTTATAGGACCGCCGGTCATTCCATTGGTATTTTTATCGCTATCAGTTTCAAATAAATAGAGAATAGACATATTGATTTATTCTATTAATCATCCGTACATCCCGTGAATTTTTAAGTTAGTATGTAATTGTCGGCTATGACAAACCGAATAGTGATGGAGGGAGAAAAGAAGTAGTTACTTTCAAGATTATGGGTCTTAAGGTAGTTACCTCGTAAATCCACTTTTCTGAAGAATTTGATGAATTTGAAATATGATGTTAATCTAAATGTTTTTCATTTAGTTAAAAAAAAATTGACCGATTGCGAAGCGAGGTATTCATAATTAAAGAGCACATAATTAACATGCAATAGGCCAATGAAGTATAAAAAAGGGTAGTTTCGTGTATATAAGGGGTTATATACAGTTAGAATTTGCAAAAAATCGATTTTTTTATTTCATTTTCGTAATGTATATATATTTAAGTACACGCACAGAAAATTTTAAGTCAATCCGACGATTACTCTGGAAGTTACACGAATATTTGTAAAGGCATCAGAGCGCTTGAAAAGAGGAGGCCGAAGCGGCAGTGCTTACCTAGAACGGTCTCTCCTTAATTTACCTGCCTATTGTAAATGTCCCTTCTATAATATATATATATATATATATATATATATATATATATATATATATATATATATATATATATATATATATATATATAACCTGGAATAGACGACTCGATGTAAGTTGAAAAAAAAAAAATTTTACTCTATGTAAAGTGCTTTTCAAACTTTAAACGCATTTTTCTCAAAACCATGTTTTTATAGTCGGTGACCAGATTTCTTGGAAATTGCTGAACCGATCAGTCTCCAATTTTAACACAAGCTTCTTAAGTATATTTTTTTAGTAATTAATCGAAGGTTTTTTCTCACCGATAAATATATTTTTTTTATAAACAATTTAAGGTCAAAATTTTGGCCAAAAATCATTTTTTTTTTTCTTGAGAAGTCGCTATTTTCGCAAAAAATTTTATTTTGCTTATTCCTTCGATTAATAACTAGATTATACATTACTTTAACGATATCCGTTTGGTTTTTTCATTTTAAATGATACAGTCCAGAGATATCGTGGTCACCGCAAGACGCCTTTTTTGAGAGGAGCTCCTGGAGATCAGCTATAGCAGCCTTCAAAATTATTATTTTTACAATTAAAAAATGTTGAAATACAGTTAAAAGTTACCAGAATATGTGTAAAAATTTTTACATTAATAAATTTAAAAGTTTTCTCAGGAAAAATTCTTGAAAAATCCCTTTTTTAGCCCTCCTGACTGTATATAACCCCCTTAAGAACCAGTCTTACGAATTTTTTAAAAAACTAATATTTAGTAAAAAAAAAATTAGAAAAATTTTGAAACAAAAATAATTTTTTTTGTCGATTTGTTAAAAGATATAAATATAAAAAAGTTGATATTTCTTTGAAAGACTAACTGCGTAGTGGGGAACAGATATCACAATTTAACAACGCTGTATATCGTCCTACTTTACGCGCTAACATTCAAACAGCATTTAAAATGGTTAACTTTTAAACAGAAATTCATTTGTAGGTTAAATAATTTATTAAATAAACACAATATATTTATCAGCTTTATCTTGAATCATCAAATAAAAATATTAACTGTATTAATTAAAAAGTTGAATTTCTATCTTGATATTTATTATTTTTTCTTTAGTATTTAGAAGATTTATATTTAAACAAAAATATGTTTGTAAGGTTCAATAATTTTTTGATAATATTTTAAATTAATATTATGTTTATTTATCAACATTGTTACATGTCAATTAATAACAATATTGAATATATAATAAAAAAAAACGGTTTTATAAATTTTCTGGGTAAAACTAAATAAATAATTAATGATACTAATGATAAATAAATAAAGTATTATAAACTATTTGAAAGGTAATTAATTACTTCATTTAATACAGGCGTATCTTTGGTTACATGTGGTTTCCATTGTCTTTTCAACTAGATAATAATTGCACTATTTCTGTAGAACCCCACTGTATCATAAGAACTTTTTAGATCTTCCAAAATATGCATTTAATCTTTTAATCATAAGATCTGAAATAACAGTTTTTAAAGGCATTAAAGATGGCAAATATTAGTTTTTTCATGACGCACTCTTTATACGATACGTAATTTGTAATGACCTAAACGTTTCTCATGAGTAAGGAAACGCAAATATGCAAGTGAAAAACTTTAAAATATGCGCATAAATATGCAAATAATTTTCTCAAAATATGCACATACATGTTGTAAATATGCAGTAAAAAAAATCGGAATAGACTTGAAAAATATAAATTTATTGTTTCACATTACATGATACGAGTACTATACAAATGTAGCAATAAAAAACCCATTTTAAATTTTCAACATACAGGGCGAATGAACTAAATCTAAATATAATATTATACAAAATAAAAAATAAATATAACTAATAATGTATTTTATTACTTTACTTAAAGATGAACATATAATAATAATAATAATGTAGGTACATATTGTAAAAATTTATATACGTAGTAAACAGCATAATAAAACATACATTTTAAATTTGATACATACAGGGCGATGCAACTAAGTAAGCGGAAATATGCAAACATTGCAAAAGACAGGGTCGCCGTTAGTTATAAAAACAATAAACTACTAAATGTTTCTCAAAATTCTCCATTAAAAAAGTTTTGTCTTCTATCGTTGTATAAAAATTTATAAATTGAGAAACTCCTTTCCACATCCACTGATGTAATAGGGGCGTTTTTAAAATTATTTAATAGCATAGGATCTAAATCAGTGGAATCAGTAAAATCCCCCTTTAAAACATTAGCTACTTGGCTGACAAATTGAAACCCACTATTTTTTTCCATAACATTCCGAAATTTTTGAAAAATTTTGCTCCCAATTTTACCTGCGACATTTTCAAAAGCGACCTCACATTGTTTTATTAGTTGAACACTTCGGGTTAATGGCAAATTAGATTCCTCCATTTGAGTTATGGTGTTAGAAACAAAGCTATAATTTGTTTTAAGAAAGGAAAGTTATTGTTTTATCTCCTTGTTTTTGAATAATGGTTTAAGTTCTGTAAGGGATTGGGAAGATTCGTCTGATAATTCTGCAATTAGACCATCTAGTTGACAGAAGTTGTCGCAATAAAAAAAAGTTGCTTCCAACCAAGTGCCCCACCTTGTAATAACAGGCTGAGGTGGAAGAGGAGTGTTTGGTAGTTTTTCTTTGTAGAAGGAAGTAAAGTTTTGATTACGTAGCTTCGATAACGGAATGTTTGATGTCATCATTGCACGGCATAGATCTCGGTTAAAGATGTCTTGTTCATTTAGCTCTTTATTTTGGTACGTTGGTTGGAAACATTGCATTAATGTGTGTTGTGGCCTATCTCCAGGTTTCGTCTTACTCAATTTGGCAATATGGCAAGCAGTTTTCACGTGTTGCTCTATTTGAAATTTTTTATCGCATGGTATCTGCAATAAAAAAAAAGAAAATTTAATGAAAATCCCAAGGGAAAAATTCGTTAAATAGAAATTTCGTTAAATAGAAAACTAGGTGCTCAGGGCAGGCAAAAAATTAAAATTCTGCTTTGTACCTTTTTTATTAGATTACCTAGAAATACATACGTTTACGTATGTATTTCTATTTCGTGGTTTCGTTAAATAGAAATTTTGTTCGTTAAATGGAACAAAAATAACTTAAATAACATTGAAAATAGCATCAACGGCAAAATCCTGACAAAAATTTCGTTATGTTTAAATATTAAACGAAAATGAAATACCCTGTATATTCAATAGGTATTCAAAAATTATTCTTACAATTTTAACACATGCAGAACAGTAGATTTTTCCCATATCTATTCTTAGTTCTTTGTATGGTTTAATCCAAACTGACACACTACTTTCTTTGGGCATTTCACTGTAGTAAAATACGACTCACAAGATAAAAAGCACAAATCGACGTAACCACTTTAAAAGCACAACCAAAAATGAAATCTAATAAATTAATAATACAAGTATGCTCTGATGGCCGTCTGGGGTTTACTGACTGGTTTTTACTGACCATAAAATAACAAAATTTATTTGGGGGAAAACCACCGGCGCGGCGGCGGCGGCCTAAACATTGACCCTTATTCCGAAAAATGAATGAAAACGCCTGCCAAAGACCTACATTATTATAAATTCCTTCAAATATGCACATATATGCTATTTTTAAAGCATTTATGCAAATATTTAGAAAAATGCATATAATATGCAATATATGCGCTTTGCATATTTGGGTGTCCTTACTCATGAGTTATCTTTTCTAGTGAAAGGACTTTTTTACACAGGCAACACTTTAATTTTTTTCCTAACTCATCTCACTCGATCCGTCGACCACTACACAGATTAGGCTCTTCAGTTTTTAATTTTTTCGCGACATTCATTCCCGAAATACTTTTTTTGCATTTATTGATGAGCTTTTCCTCAAATCAAAAGGCATTTTTTATTTAATTATATTTTTTTTTTATTTTAAAACAGAAGTAATATAGTCTAAAGAGTAAACATACACAAAGTATAATAAATATAACCTATAAAAACGTTACTTTTATAGAGCATTCGGTATACGTATTGGCAGCTTTGCCACATTTATTTTCTTTAAAAGTGTGATTGTATTAGTGTGTGTCTGCATATGAAAGTTTCCATCTATCGAATACAGTCCCCGACAAAAATAAAATACTCTGCCATTGAGTATTTTAAACTTTTTGTATTTACTGTCGGACTGTACTTTTGACTCCGATTGTCACGAGTGAACTACTTTAACCCGTTTTGTCATTTATTATTTTCAACGTTATAAACTGCCGTAATGTGATGATTTGAGAAGATCAACAAATTCAGCCCAAGATAACAAGAAAATAATATTTCGCAAAAAAGAAAAATTTAATCAGTATCGCACTTACTATTTTAAAAGTAGCCATATTGATAGCTCTAAAAACTTTTATGAATATTTACCAAGTTTGGTAATTACGTCTAAACCGTTCAGGTGACATTAGTGATTTTTGCAATAATAAATCATGTAACGAAAAAACCTGAACGATTTAGATAAATACCGATGAATTATACGTTTGGTAATACAGTTTTAACACTTTATATAACCTAAACTTGACAATAGTTAAACAATTTACTACATTTTAAGTGCATTTATTAATTTTTTTATAACGTTGTTTTGTAAATATTAGCTTTTAGATTTTAGTTTAGAGAACCCAAATTTTAAATATTATTAGCAGAAGTACTAGGTACTTTACCGATTACGGAAGGTTATTGAATTTTTAGTGAAAAAATGGTGAGGACTATGCAGATATATTCTCACGTAGTTTTAGGGGGCTGTGAACAATTATTATTACCTACGAAATTATTGACCAGGAGCTAGCTGTGATGTTATAGTCGTCCTGAATATTTCCTATAATCATTTCAAAAACCGAGTATTGATTTTTTTTTTTGAAAATATTAAAAATGGGCGGAAAAATATATTAAAGTAAAAATAGCGTACAATAATTTACATCAACACCCGTATTTTGAGACTTGAACGTGTATTGGTAGTAATTCATCTGCAGGGATAGATTTTTTGTGCTTTCTGTTACTCTTCTGTAAAAAGGATTTAGATGTTCATACCGTAAGGTAGTATTTTACAGGGTGAGCAAGCAGATTTCAGACCGACATTGTAAGCAAGGTTCCTAGAGCTTGCGAGTTCTGCAATAACACCTTCCAGACATAACTAATATAAGTGCTCAATCTATCGGGCGTAACAGCAGGAAAGCACGTATTAACGCTTTTTCTCTAGAACGTAACACTCAGCTTATTGATTTGTGTAATTTTTGAGCAAAAATTGATTTTTTTGCCAAGTCGCAAGCTATTTAAAGTTAGATATTTTGAAAGTACTTTGGCACTTTTACATTAATGTAAATTTTCAGCTACCGTGTAAAATTTGCATCTGAAACAGGTAATATTTTCAACTTTTAGATGAAAATGTCACTTTTGGTGCAGTTATTATTTTTAGGCAGAATAATTTAGCGATTGTTTATACTACCTATGGGTCATTCCATGCCAAATCGACCACTTTTGACCCCGACCCCTTTCGATTTGGCTGAAAGTTTTTTTTTTATCTTTTTCTACCCTATGAAAAACGGTTCTCAGAATTTTTTCAAATTTTTTTACCCACCTCAAAAAAAGTTATGAATTTTTCAAAAAAAGGCTCTTTTTTTTTTCAAATTGCCATAACTTTGTCAAAAATTGGCCGATCGAGACGTTTTTTTTTTTTCAAAATTTTCGTAATTAAATGTACTTTTTAAAAAACAATACAAAAAATTTTAAGATAATAAAATCTATGACATTTTTTGCCTTTTTTGAAAAAACCGTCAATTTTTTGAAGTTCGCCATTTTTTATTTTATTTTTTTTTCTTAAAAAAAACTTCAATCAAGTTATCCCCGCCAATCCCAATTTTTTTTCTATTTTTTTTTAATTGAAAAAAAAAATCAGTTTTTTACAATTTTTAAATTTTTTTTTTTTAGAAACTTTGTTTATATAAAAAAAAATAAATGCAAGTAAATGATTTCACGGTATATTATACTTAATTTATAGTCTAAACTTACAACTAATGCCTAGGATTCTACGTTTGATACGATTAACATTCACTGTTTTTAATACTAATTCAACAAATAATTTATTTCATTTTTCTTTGGCGTTTGAATAATTTTGTTCACTATAATTGTGTTTCACATTATAAAATAATTTCCTAAGCATATTATAATAAATTTTAATCTGACATAAATAGTATTCAAATTCAGCACATTAATTAGATTGATAAAATGGGGCAAGACAATCACAGACTTGCCTACGGCCAATTCACTAGATCCACGCGAATCTATTCTATTTCATAAGCCTACCACCACTTTATATTGAGATCCAAAACATAACCTTCCAAATATAACGGTTAAGTCACAGTAAACACACTATACAGTAGCGAAACTCAAGGATAACCGCATAGGAAAAATCGGGTTCGTTTTCAGAAGGTCACGTGGCAATCCGCCATGTTAAAAGTGGACCAGCGCGAGATTTGAAATACAAATAAAGTTGTGAAAAGTTTTATCATTCAAAATCATAGATATAGAAATGTTTGAAAATTTTTGATTTGTTATTTAATACAGCATGAATAATATAAAAGTTAATGCAGCATGAGTAATAAAAAAAACAAAAAGAAAGGAGCACTTTGTTAGAAAAGAAATGAATACAGGGGAAAAACTTCATAGGAAGGTATTTGATGGAATTCTTCATATTCAACTTCAGTTTTTAATAACCTTATCCAAAAATTCAAAAGTCTATCAAAGTTAAACGTCACTGTTTGAGGTTAAAGTTTTATTTACATCATTTTTCAAGTAAATTTGTGATTAAAGATGTTTTTTAAGGACTAAATTAATTTAATTTTAACATACGTAATACTTAATGCTATTTGCTTGTACCCTGAAATAAAAACATATTGTCAACATCTAAAATAAGAGCATTTTTTTCTAAGCAGTTTTGTGTTGTTTGGTGTGATAGATCTCTTGTTAATTAAAAAACACTGTATCTAGTTTTTTGGTACTTATTTTTTCTTAAACTACAAAACTATATTGTGTAACTTCGAGAAAGGTTAATATAATATTATTAATGAATTATGAACGTATATGTATAGACCTCTATTTTCTATGTGAATGATTCTTAGAGGTTCCATATCTTTTTGTGTTCTGTTATCCGTATTGCCTTTTGATAACGTAATTAACGCTTGCTTTTATGCACAATGAATTAATATTTACATCAAAGAGTCAATACAGTAATTTCCTAATTATATTTACATACAATACTTAGTTATGACCAAGCTCACTTGTCAATTACAACTATGTTGGGAATGTGGAATCTTTGGCACAATGACACTATATATCACCACTACACCAAACACTTTATTTTTGCATTCGACGCGCGTTTCGCTAACCATATTAGCTTCATTAGGAGAAATGATTGACTCATATATACTGAGTATTGTCAATTACAGTTTAAAAGGAAAATAACTATGTTTAATTTATAGTATGGTATACAACAATAGAAATAAGTTCTTTATAGGAGGAATATTAATAACAGGTAACTAAATCTTCAGAATTTTAATATTAGGCATAATTACCATCAAAATGGACTTCGATTAAGTGTACTGTCCATTTAACGAACTTATTTTGAGAATATCTTACCCTTTGGCACACATCGTCTGACAAAATCATATTACAAAAATTTCTTTGGAATCACATTAAATTTTTTCTTATTTTAATAGCATATTTGGTTCAATAATCGATTTATATCAGTTATTTCAATAATCCCATTCCCCAGTGGTTTTGTGATCTCAACACGACACTTAATATTTAAACTTTCATACCCAGCTTATAAGAAAATAAAATATACTGTCTAAAATTTGAAAATAATAAATATGTTGTTATAGGTTCTGTATTCCTTACAATATATTCACAGAAACTTTTGAAAGATTGGCATGAAAAAGGAGCAATGTAATTTATAGAGAAAAATAGAAAAAAAATCACTTTCAGAGTATTAATTGTACTTGCAATTAAACAGTGTTAAATTTATCAGGTCTATTATTAGAAAAGGTGTGTCAAACAATTAATACAGATGAAGTTATTGAAAACTAGAAACCTCTTGAAAATACACCTTTAAGAAAAAAAAAATGTTTTATTTATAATTTACACAAATATAAATAGTTTTAAATAACTGAATATTAGTTTACACAAAAATAAATCTTTCTAAAAACCAGAATTTGGAGGATTATTTATTAATCATAAAAAAATGACACAGGCACACAAAAAAAGTTTTTCACTACCGAACAGATCGCTATACCTATATGTATTTTTGGACGCTGAAACCGAATCTTAGGTCAGAATTGAGCAATCACGTCAGGATTTTTAAATAACCAGCCGAACTAAGTTTAGAAGTAAATTTCAAGCTTTAATGACCAAACCACTCTACCAATACGAACGTTTTATTAAATCAATCAAGGTTCCCTGGAAGGCCGTCTCTTGAGCAAATACGTCTAAACAAAACATACATTAGTAATGATAATATTGTTTTATGCATATGTATTTTTTCAAAAATGCATTTAAGATAGTGAAAAGTTGTCTTGTGAAAGCAAGCAATAGAGGTTTATTAAAATAATCAACAACTCCAACAACTTTAATCGCATACCATGATTTCTATGAAATCATTGTTTCAACTAAAAACAGAGGAACTGCAAAAAAAATCATTAATGCAGCAACTTAAACATTGACGGATAATACTATTGCACATGTGATGCAAATAAAGCATAATTAAATTTAGTTATGATTTAGAATAATAGTCTTAGCGCGCCCTGATTGAGTTAGAAATTTCTTATTTGCAAATTTTAGAGCATAAAAAAGTGTGACTCGAGCAAATAATTTGCGAAAATAATTATATGGAATATTGCAATTCTCAACGGCATAACAATAACCTCCTTTCCTCATGATTATATAAATTGTTTCTCAACCTTTTCGATTCTCTTCAATTACAAACGTTTTTAATTCTCTTTTTCTACAAATTCTCTCTTCCTTCTGTCTTTATATTCATATAAACTGCAATCACATCAAGAAACGATGGACAATACATTTCCAAAGACACATACCGAGATCGGATGTAAACACTGAGCGGCCATTTTGAAAAAGGACCCGTCGACACATGCGCCGTCAGAATTTTGTCACCAAATTGGAGCTCAGTTTCGCTACTGTAGTATGTTTACTGTGGTTAAGTTTTCCTCAGAAGAGGATTACAATAAAGTTGTGAATGATTTGAATGAACGATTTTTGAAAACAAAACCAATTACGGGAACTCAGCAATTACACAGCGTAATTCCAGACACAGATGGTTGTTTTATATGTTAGAAATTTTTCAAATTCGAATGAACGTAGAATATGTAAAATATTTAAACGCCAAAGAAAAATGAAATAAATTATTTGTTGAATTAGTATTAAAAACATTCAATGTTAATCGTATCAAACGTAGAATCCTAGTCATTACTTGTAAGTTTAGACTATAAATTAAGTATAATATACCGTGAAATCATTTACTTGCATTTATTTTATTATATAAACAAAGTTTCTGAAAAAAAAACTGAATTTTTTTTTTCAATTAAAAAAAAAAATAGAAAAAAAATTCGGCCCACCAGGGATTGGCGGGGAAAACTGAAGAATTGGTTGAAGTTTTTTTCAAGAAAAAAAAAATAAATAAAAAATGGCGAACTTCAAAAAATTGACGGTTTTTCTTTAAAAAAGGCACAAATTTCATAGATTTTATTATCTAAAATTTTTTTTGTATTTTCTTTTAAAAAGTAAATTTAATTATGAAAATTTTGAAAAAAAAAACGTCTCGATCGGCCAATTTTTGACAAAGTTATGGCAATTTGAAAAAAAAAGAGCCATTTTTTTGAAAAATTCATAACTTTTTTTGAGGTGGGTAAAAAAATTTGAAAAAAATCTCTTAGAAAAAGATAAACAAACTTTCAGCCGAATCGAAAGGGGTCGGCGTCAAAAGTAGTCGATTTGGCATGGAATGACCCCTATACTTCTTAGCCGTCAGTGCGCCCTTATCTTTAGAAGTATGAGTTACTTTTCTGTGGCTGAAAATTACGAGATTAAATAGCCACAATGCATACGCCCCATAAAAAGATTAATAATAAGGAAAATAATATGAAGCATGTTGTCTGAGGCAAAATAGATAATCTTATTGTAACTTAATAGCAAATTTTACAAATAACAAGCTAGATTCGTAAGTGTAATCTCTCATGTCCTCTTGAGTAGGAGGTAAGCTCAACGACACGTTGGATTCATCTGATTGCACACTTTGTGGAGGTGTTGGTACAGGCATCACTTCACTGTGGGGGACCGGTCTCCTTACAGATGGTAAAAAAAAATCGAAGGAGGGGTCCCACCTCCCACTACCACCGCCGGCTCCTGAAGGGTACTCCGACGGTGCCCCTTCTCGCGTCTTGAATACTTGAACTAATGTCAAGCTTTGAACTTAACGGTAATTCAATTTTCCTCATTCGATTTTTAATACTTGGCACATTCCATATTCGATGGATTCCTATAAAGTGGACGTGTGAGGTGCCCTACCTCATATTTGGGCCCAAGCCCCGGGGTACCTTCAACCCCCGTATAATGCTTAATCGTAGTTTATTAATGACTATTTATTATTGTGATCGAGTTTGTTGATTTAAGAAAAACAGTTGAGAGCTTCGCGCTATCCATCGATTATCCAAAGTGCTCGTTTTAAGTTTATTTAACAATTTATTTATAAAATTCAATGTAACATCTAAATCTTAATCTATTGGTTTGTCACTGGCTCAATTTAAACCTCTATTCCTCATAAAAACATCGCGCGCTAGAGCCGCCGCATCGCAGCCGGTACGAATTCTTCCAGTATGTCTGTTTTCTTCTTATCATGTAGATTTTCTAGTAGTGTACTAGGTGGCAGTTCGTTGACATCCTCGATACCCAAAATATCGCACAATTTTTGTCTTGCTTCTGCAAATATTGCACAATAGTATATTCTATGCAGCGGATCATCGTTGTCGTCTATGCCATCAGCTCCGGGACAGTCTCTGCATGTTAGATTTCTCGTTTTGCCGAGCCGGCCGTAGTGTGTTGCAAACTGCCCATGTCCAGTTAAGATTTGCGCCAGTTTGGTGTTAAAAATTAAATTGAGTTTTTGCCTATTTTCTATGTCCGGAATAAAACTGTGAGAGACCCTGCCTTTATCGCACGTCTCCCATATCTTTTGCCATTTGTACATTGTTCTTCGTCGCAGCCACTCCTTCAGAGCTCGTTTGCTTAACTTAGGTGTATTGTTGAGCGTAAATTCTACCCCATCCTCTGCGTCGACTTCATCGTCAGCTTCATCTCTAATTGTAATCCCTCCCATGTGACGCCTGTAGTCCCGCCGATCTCGAATCAATTCCTCAATCGGCGGAATGTTCGCCAATACAGCTGCCGCTTGTGTCGATGTCGAAGTGTACGATCTGCTTATGGTCCTGGAGACCATTCCCCTAACTGATTCGAGTCTTTGCTTGACTCGGCACGTTTTTAAGTTGTGTTCGAATAAACACGCGCAGTAGTAGAATTGAGGCATTATCGCTCGATCAAAAATGATCTTCAGATTTTTGTGGTCGAATCCGAGTCCGGATATGGCTTTTTCTCAACCATTGAAAGGTGCTCTTCGCTTTTTGACTGATCGCTTTAATGTGACTTTAGAAATTGAGCTTAGGATCGATCAATATTCCTAAGTATTTGGTTTCGTATACGCGCTTAAGCCCATGTCCGCCCAACTTGACCGTTGGATTCCTAGTTATTTTTACGCGCCCAAATACCATGTAGTTGCATTTGTTCATTGAAAAATTGCAATTTATTTCTTAAAGACCATACATGTGCTATCTCTAGTGAGTTGTTCATTTTTCTCTCCAATTCCATTCTGCTGTTTCCACCTGTTAATATGACAATGTCGTCTGCGTAGGCGTAAGCTTCGCATTCGTCGTTCTGCATGTTGTTTAGTTTGTTTAGCAGATCGTCCACCGTAAGGTTCCATAAATTTAGACCTAATTTGGAGCCTTGTGAGCACCCTCTCTCTAGTGTGACGTTCCTTCGTGCTGGGCCACATTCGTATATGATCCTCCTGTTGTCGAAATAGCTCAGCAGTAAAATCGTAGATGTGTTTTGGTACGTTCTTGGTTTTTAGCGTATCCACTATTGCCGGCCACCATACGTTATTAAAGGCTCCCTTGATGTCCAAAAAGATCAGCACGTTATATTTAAAACGCTCACTGTTTATTTTATTGATGATTTTAACTATTAGTTTCTCAGTCGACTTGCCCTTGACAAAGCCATATTGCTTTTCATGATGCCAACTGAATGTCCGGTCATTGATCGGTATCGCCGCCTCCTCTTCTGCTTCAGTTTCCTCCTCAATATCACTTATGAGTTGGATTTTGATAAAGTGCTCTAATGCCTTACCCAATATGGGTATTAGTGTTAATGGTCTTAAAGAGTTTATATCGCTTTCTTCTTTACCTGGTTTCGGTATCGTTATTAGTTTGCCAATTTTCCATAGGCTCGGAAAATAAGCCAATCTAAAGCAGTCGTTGAAAATCCTAGTCAAAAAATCGGCAACAATTAAAGCGGTTGTTCTTATTACGATACCTGGTATGCCGTCGTTGCCACTGGCTTTTCTTATTTTAATGTTAATTAAGTAGTTCCCGACCTCCTCTCGGTTTATTTCGATCCTTCTGAGTCGTTCGTTACCAACAATATAATTCATTTGATCTCTTGTCATTGATTGTTCGACGGTGTCCGTTTCCATGTTATCTTTAGGAAAAAATTCCTCAATTATTTTGTCCGCCGTTTCCTCGAAGTCTCCACTTGTTCTTTTGACTCCGCTAATCCGATCGAGATACTGAACCGATCTGACTGTATTGTCTTTTTCTTTATTGGCTGCCAGTTTATAGGGCAAACTCCACGGGTTCTGACACAAATTGTCAGCAACGAATTTGTCCCAAGATTTGTTTTTATTATTAGTGAGTTCATCCCTGAACTCCGACCTCGCTTGTTCGTAGGTAATCTTTCTGATTTGTTTCAAATCAGCATCCATTTCTCTTTGATATAATCGTCGAGCTTTATTCAGTTTAGACTTGATTCGTTCCATTTTATCATTCCACCATACCGGTTTGTTTTGGTATATCTTTCTCAACGGAACCCATTCGTTCGTTATTTTTCTCAATAGTTCCGTTAGAGCTTGCACTCTTGCGTCTAGGTTCATAACATGTGGTTCCCATATAATGTCCCTCTCTATCTTGTTGAGTCCCAAAATGGCCATATCCATCGCTTTGTCAGAATTAATTCGATCGTTGACCAAAGCATATCGAAATTCTTCTTTATCGATTACTATTTCGATTTCGTAAGTTATCATTCTGTGATCGCTCAAGGTTTCCTCTAGCACTCTCCACTTGTAAACCTTGTCTAGTAACTCTTTTGAGCCAAAAGTGACATCAATATTACTTCTGCCGATCGAGCTTTCATAAGTATAGTGTTCGTTAGGTACGTTCATGATACGTAGATCGTTTAAGTCGCAGAATTCCGAGATGATTTCTCCTCTTTCGTCGTTTTCATCGGAGAACCAGTCCCGATGGTGCGCATTGGTGTCAGCTCCGATTAGATACGGGCAGCCCATTTTCTTTTCACGTTCGATTTCGTTGATATTTTTTGCAGATGGTAAGTTTAGATACTTGATTGCTTGTTTAGTTTTACTACTGAAACCCTTAATTGTAGTCACAGTCTGATGTGTGATCTCTTGGTTCGGCCCATATCATTGGAATTGCGAAGTTCATGTGACGTGTTCCGTTAGCTCATCCAGTCAAAAGAGTAACACAGGATGCACAACATATATAGGGAACCCACAATTTATCTTGGTGGCGAATCCGAAATCCGAAATATTCAAAATAACACTTCTTGACCAAGTCTGTAAAATTTCTCCGCTGACTAGTGAATTTACCACACACGTAACAGAACCGATCAGGATTATTTACATAAAGTCTCGGCATGTTATTGAACGTAGATTCCTCAAACGAAAACAAAAAATAATTATTATTTCCAAGATGGCCTAAGTTCAAAACAATGTCTTCAACGATCTCCTCTTATGACATAATTTAAGTGACTGTCACTATTACAAAAAAAACTGAGGGTGATCAAACAAAAATTTTTGTGGGTTTTTAACCCATTTATGCCCAGAATTATTTTTTCTTTAAATCTTTATAAATCTCACTTATTTTAGTAAAATGACATATAAATAGACTAAGTAACTGTAAAAATAATAAGTTTGAATCAGGAGATTTGATGTTTTGATGTGGGTCGTTTTTGACCCACTTGGGCAAATAGGGTACTATGATCAAATGTATAGTGAAAAACATAAATACTTGTAGGGTGTTGTTATTTTTATCTCCATAAAATCATAAGCCTTTAAATAATAACAAATTTGGTTATAATATTCAAATAGTTTTTTTTTATGAAAATCTACAAAACATTTGTCGTGTAAAGCAACTTCACAGCGGTCACAAGCTTTAGTGGTTTTGTTCTTGCAATGAGCACACCTTCGTCGTGTCTGACTACTCAAAATCAGATGCTGGCCATGTCTACGAGCGGCCAGTAGCTAAGGGGGGTTTTCCATATTTTTGAAGTACTGATAATACAACTAATCTGCGAAATTCCAAATTGTCAATTTATTTTCCAAATTTTCGAGCCAGTATCCAAGCATTATTCATACATACATCAAACGTCCAAAACAAAATAGGAATATACCATTTCTTTCCACGAAAGCCTATTCGATAGTTTGCCACATTGTTGTCCATTTGGTCAACACCACCCATGAACTTGTTGTAACAATGTATCACGTTTGGCTGGGGGATTTCAACTTTTTTTTTCTCTTTTGCAGAATATCTAGCAGCTTGGCGGATAGGTTCTACGCCAAATTCATTTGATAAAATTGTGACCACACTGTTATCCTTCCAACGGACACAAACAATATTATTTTCTTTGTCAATGGCATTATCAAATACGCCCCTTTCCCTTTTTAGTGTTCCGTACGGAACACTTATAAGATCACTTCGGTGTCTGTCTGTCTGTCTGTCTGTCTGTCTGTCACACCCGATTTTCTCCGAAACTATTTGACATAGAAAGGTGAAATTTGGTAGTAATATAGGAATTGATGGCCTCATCAGAGCATGTAGTTTTGAGAATTAAATTTTGACTTAAGGGGTTAGTTTTGGGGGATGAAGTCGAAAGTGAAAAAAAAAATTTTTTTACTAGGTCATCGAGTATGGTGTCAAATGAAAGCTTGTGAAAACACGAGTAAAAAATATATACATAATATTGTACTTGCGCGCACTTTTCTTTGTATTATTTTTAAAAATTCGCGAAAAATCGCTGTCCCGGGCCTTATCTCGAAAAGTACTTATCAAAAAATTTCGAAAAAATTCTGGAATATTCTCCACGGGGTGTAGATTGAACGAAAATTATCACGACTGCATTACCTTTAATAGTTTATATGGTATATAAAAAAACAAAAATTTCAAGGTCATCAGATTTCAGTAAAGATTGGAAACAAACTTTGTTGAAAACTCATTTGGGGTGTGTTATGTGAAGTCACTGATCATTTTATACCACCGTAACATAAGTTTTGACTTAAGGGGTTCGTTTTGAGGGGTGAAATCGGAAGTGAAAAAAAAATTTTTTTAATAGGTCATCGAGTGTGGTGTCAAATGAAAGCTTGTGAAAACACGAGTAAAATATATATATATATATATATATATATATATATATATATATATATATAATGTAATACTTGCGCATACTTTTCTTCGTATTACTTTTAAAAAATCGCTGTCCCCTACCCTATCTCGAAAAGTACTGATCAAAAAATTTTGAAAAAATTCTGGAATATTCTCCACGGGGTATAGATCGAACGAAAATTATCACGAGTGCATTACCTTTAATAATTTATTTGGTACATAAAAAAAAAAAAAAATTTCAAGGTCACCAGTTTTCAGTAAAGATTGGAAACAAACTTTGTTGAAAATTCATTTGGGGTGTGTTTTGTGAAGTCACTGATCATTTTATACCACCCTAACAAAAATTTTTATTTTAAAAACAATCAACGTACGGAACACTAATTGTGCAAGTTCAACTTGCACTTGACCGGTTTTTTTTCATTTGGAAAGATTGTTGAAGTGGACATTTATCGGTACGGTTTTCTCGCACTGTACCCGTTGCACCAAAACCCATTTCTCCCAACTTACTGATAAGAGTAGTGCTTGTAAAGAAATTGTCGAAGAATAATGAACACTCAAAAGTTTTTCGTCAGTCTGTTGAGATTTTCGTCCTTGATACACGTCGAAATTGACACAATAGCCTGACGGAGTTGCTAAAACCCATGCTTTGTAACCGAAACGGATTGGCTTTCCTCTGATAAACTGTTTACATCCGTTTCGGCCAAAATACGGAATCGTGGATTCGTCGATAGACACACAAGAAGTTAGAGGGGTATATCTGATGAAATTTTCGTTCATTTTTTCAATCAAAGGTCGTAGCTTTGCCATTTTATCATTCTGTGCTAAGTTGTTGTTATCAGCTGCGTGCAAAAATCTAAATATTTCTTCAAACCGATTTCTTCTCATAGAGTTATAAACCAAAACATTTCGGGCGTCATCTCGTCCTTCCCAAAACATGCGACGTCTGGGAACGGGAACGTATCCACTCACATAAAGAATAGCAATAAAAACCAGCATGTCGTCATTGCCAATTTCTAATCTACAATTTTTACTGCCAGCATATAAGACGGTATGTTTTACAAGAAGTTCCAATATTTCCGGATTCAGGAAGAGCTTTATAAAATCCAGAGGTTCGCATTCATCGCCTAATGTCAACACAGGTAAAAGTTCGATATTTGACTGTTTTGTTTTACCTCTATTCAAATCACCTATTACCCATTGTCGATTCTTCCGTGACTTGTTTTGCCTTCCAGCAGATTCTGTTATGTTACTGTCATCATCGTAATTGCTGGCTTCTTCTGTATTGGTTTCCGCTGGCGCTTGAAGCTGCTTTGAGTTTAATCTGTTGGGATCATTACAGTCTTCATCCCCTGAGTCTTCATTACTTTCAAACCCATTATCATCTGGGGGAGTTATATAGATTGCGTCTGGAATAGGATCATCATCGGTTAGTTTTTCTATTTCGTCTAACAACTCAGCCGTCGTCAATGGTTTCGTCCTAAAAATAAGAAAATGTATAGAACATATCTGTCCAACGGGTCAAAAACGACCCAAGCAACTTTTCATGCATTTATTTTACAAATAAAAAACCTAACCTCCAAAGAAATATTACTTCGCATAATCTGAAATCAGTACAATAACTAATTTGAAAAACAACACAATAAGTAGTCAAATAAGCCACTTACCAGTACGATTTTCTTTCCATGTCACGCTGCAATAATTTATCATTTATTTTTTTCACGAATACTAAAAAAACGAATTCTTAGCACGTTCTGCAATATAGTGCTAATGATGTTTATTCTTTCAACAACTGAATGCAACGATAGGTAACACTTTACGCACGTGTATAGGTAGTTGTATAATTAAAGTAGTGGGTCGTTTTTGACCCGTTGGGCATAAATGGGTTAAATTGGGTAGGTAGGTAAGCATAAATCACATACTAGCTTACGTGTAACAAAAAATCATGTTGAGCAGTATTATTTATTAAAAATATATTAATTATTAAATATTAATAATTGAATAGATGCGCGTTTGAAGCGTTTATTTCGAGTATCTTTTAAAAGAAAGTTCAATCAGTGCAGTGCATATATGTGATTCAAAATTTGAAAGAACTCCCACGCCCGCGCGAACAGTCTTCAAGCTACGTTGCCACAGCAAGAATTCACTTCATAAAATACATGAAAAAGTAATATTTATCTACTATTTTGGCAACTGCCTTCAGATTTTAGCAAACGAAAGCAAAGTAATTTTTTTATGTATATATTTTATTGTTACTTTACTTTTCAATACACATACGACAACAAAAATTGTAAAAAACGCATGCTTTTAATCGAAGAAAAAGTATGGATTCCTATTTTTTTCATGTCAAATATCTGAAACTTTAATAATTAATTATGGCAGTAGTGCTTGGTAAACCATCTTTATATTGAAGCAGTTAATGCTTGATGCTAAAATCTATTGTTTTTCAAAATTTTACTCGTAAGAAATACCTTAGTGGTTATATGTGATTAACTAACTGAGAATCCGACTGCGTCGGGCAGTCTTTCTGAACCAAAATTATCAATTTTCCGTAAGACGATATCTCAGCATAGATCAACCACTTTTACTCCATCGGGTTTATGGATAATCAGTATTTTATTTTTTATGAGACTCGTGACCTAGCAGTAGTCTTATAGTAGCCAAGAGGCAACTGATTGAGAGTTGGTGTAGTGTAAAAATAATTTCATTTTTGATTGGGAATAATATTTTAGAATTTGATGAACATTTTTTGGGCCTAACATACAACAGGGTATGTGTGATGTTCTAGATAAAAAGTGTCAATAAAATAGTTGAAGTGGTCTTTAGGCCGGAGGTGCTTTGGCAGACTGTTGAGCCCACTTTCTCAACCGACGTGAAACACTTTATCCACGGCAGCCTTTTCTAATATCATAACATACTAAAGATTGTAAGATGGAGTAGAAAAACGATATATTTTCTTGACAAAAATCGATAAAAAAACATTATTTTATTGATAGATATAAAAATTATACTAAAAATATTTTGGTTTCATCTTGACAAATTACAAAGAATACCATACCATAAAGAGTAACATATTGGACCCTTTAGCTTCCAGACTAGGCTTAAGACAAAGTAGTGCCAATGTTAACTTATATTTATATCGCTGAAATCTACAGCATAACAGTATTTAAATAATTTCTAAGGGCGCGTTTCTTACTATTAACTTTTATTAGGGTGGTATCCGCTAAATAAATCTACATCATATGGGAAATCTTTTGGTGGTAAAAGTTTCTGCACGTAACTAAACCTAATTTGCTACTGTTCAATTTTAGATAAATTATATAGGGCATCTCAAAAGTAGTGAAATGTAACTGAGTAACCTGAAAAGTTTCGAATGTTAATTTTTTCGTGCTCGCAAAATAAAATCGTCGCTATGCGAAGTGGAATGTTAAATAAAATTTTTTTAGAGGTCCAGGGGTTAAGGTCACTCCAGGTCCCAGAAAAAAGACTAATTTCCGGAATTTTTTCAATAGTTTAATAAAAACAGTTGAAAATTTATTTGATATATATATATATATATATATATATATATATATATATACATACATATATGTATATACATATATATATATATATATATATATATATATATATATATATACATATATATATATATATGTATATATATATATATATATATATATATATATATATATATATATATATATATATATATATGTATATATATATATATATATATATATATATATATATATATATATATATATATATATATGATATATATATATATATATATATATATATATATATATATATATGTATATATATATATATATATATATATATATATATATATATATATATATATATATATATATATATATATATATATATATATATATATATATATATATATATATATATATATATATATATATATATATATATATATATATATATATATATATATATATATAGGGTGACACAGCCAACATAAAACAGTCTGTAATATTTTTAATTTGAAAGTTACATATTTGCATTTTTAGATACATACATACATACATATATATATATATATATATATATATATATATATATATATATATATATATATATATATATATATATATACAGTGGCGTGCAAAAGTTTCTGGCCAGTGACATTTCGTACTCTAATTTATTAAAAAAAAGACTAATGATTTTTAATCATTATGAGATGTGAGTATGAGATATAGGATATAGAAAACAAAATAATGTAGTAAAAGAATATTATTTATGTTTGTGAATATATTTATTATTATTATTCTTATATTCATATGTGCAAAAGTTTCGGCCACTTTGTACTACGAGAAAAATGATTAGTCCATATGCTCTATAATAGACTTAAATTATATTTTTATGTTAATATTTTGTAGGCATACCCTTTGCAGCGATAACAGCCGCACAACGATGTGGCATTGACTCAGTTAATTGATTAATACAAGCAGGTGAAATTTTATCCCATTCTTCCTTCAATGATTTGAATAATGCGGCTTTATTTGAATATGTATGCTTTCGAACTTGACGATCTAGCGTTTCCCATAAGTCCCATAAGGGTTCAAGTCCGGTGATTGAGATGGCCAGCTTAAAACTCTCACATTTGAAGCAAAAAATCACTGTTAACAACTTGGATGTATGTTTGGGGTCATTATCCTGCTGAAATATCCAATTCTGCGGCAATGTTTCTTTAGCATATGCTAACAAATTGTTTTCTAAAATGTCCTTGTAAATATCAGAGTTCATATTTCCAAACCATCACACTTCCTCCACCGTGTTTTACAGTAGGAATTTGGTACCGAACATCATTTCTCGTACCAATAGGACGTAGTAGATGTTGTCTACCATCGCTTCCAAAAAGATTAAATTTAGATTCGTCTGAGAAAGGTGATCTTTGGCAAATTGTAATCGGGCCTTCTTATTTTTTTTACTAATTAATGGTTTTTTAATACCTGTACGGCCAAAAAGTTCCACATCATGTAGTCTGTCTTCGTGTCACAATTCTACGACTAACATTAGCTAGATTTTCATCCTTTAGCTCGCATGCAATTTCGGCAGCAGTTTTCTTGACATCCGCAGTTGATTTGCGTTTAATGATACGATCTACTTTTTTAGACGTTTTTCTTGGTCTTCCATTCTTTTGAAAATTCTATTATCCTCTCACGAATTTGGATTTGCATATGCCGAGCCATGTTTATGCTCCCACTACCCTTTATGAACTAAATGTGACCATTCAACGCGCTATTATTCGTAAATAAGTCTTTGAACGTCCTACTGCGTCAATGTATACTATAGGTCCGGAAACTTTTGCACATATAAAGATAAGAATAATAATAATAGATATATTCACAAACATAAATAATATTCTTTTACTATATTATTTTGTTTCCCATATCTCATACTCATAACTCATAATGATTAAAAATCATTAGTCTTTTTTTTTAATAAATTAGAGTACGAACTATCACTGGTCGGAAACTTTTGCACGCCACTGTATATGTATATATATATATATATATATATATATATATATATATATATATATATATATATATATATATATAAGCTACATAACATTTTTTTTCTTATTCTTAAGGCCTCAAGGTTCTGGAGTGGCCCTGCCCCTTAATTACTGTTCCGAAAATTAAAAAACATGCCAAAAAATGAAATAAAAAAAACGGAAAAAAAACGATTTGTTCCAAATTTGTTACTGTAATTGTCCCCACAATAGTACATTTTATAAAAAAAGATCTGACTATTTTTCTTTATTTATTTTTATTATTTTTCAGTTTCCCAAATCCTAGAAAATTGAGTTTAACTACATGTAAAACTTATTATCACCAGGAGTTTTAAAAATATCCCATATATTGCTGGCATTGTATGTAGTCCTATTGCAATAATTTTTAAACTTTCGGCGCGCTATAACGAAACAGCTTGATCTTTTGGTCATATAAAATACAATATGATGCATTTATCACTTTTTTTTTAATAAAAACTATAAATGCCACATTGTGTGTGCGAAAAAATATCTTATGAGAAACTAATATACTTGTAGATAATTATTTATTTTTTATGAAAACGATTTCAGTAGATAGAGTGAATAAAACTCCTGTATTTAATGTTTTAAAAACATCCATTACTCTTTTTCATCTTGAAAGTGTTCTTTATTTTTAGACTTTCCTTGCAGAACATACAGGATTATATGAAAATGATGCAAATATAGCGTGCGCGTAAAGACTTTACTCTTGCTAGTATACGCAGAGTAATTAAACTAAAATTAGCTCAAGAGCGGAGTGGTATTTTTTTTTCTACTCCACACGGTAAAGGTGCTTGTGACGGTATAGGTGGTACCGTAAAACGTCAGGCATATTTTGCAAGTTTACGTCAAATTGATGATGCGAAAATTCTCGATTGCGAATATCTGTATATTTTAGCTCGAAAGTTTTTTAAGAATTTAAAATTTCATTATTGTACAAAACTGTAATATGAAACTCATGATAAATTCCTGAAAACTCGTTTTAAACGAACACAACTCCAAACATATGTCAATCCCACAGTTACGTGCCAATTAATGAAAAGACATTGTGTTGTAAAATTTATTCGAAAGATGATATATTTGTTAGTTATGATGTAACCCCTTAACATTACAAGATTTCTCAGTTACTATAGATTTTTTTGGTTGAAGGGTTCCTAAAAAGTGTATTTTATTTTCCCATGAAAATTAAACGATTTCTAATTAAAGAATTACTATATTTGTTAATTTTTAAGATTTGTATAAACATGCGATTATCTTGAATTATATGTGCGTCAAATAACACTACGTTGCACCACGCCGCTTTGCAGTGCACCACGCCACACACAACGCGGCGCCTTCGCTCAAAAAAACTAACGCCATTTGAAAGTCAAATGAGGGCCGAAAGATTTTTTTTCATTTTCTGCAGAAAACATTGGTGCATCTACGGAATGGGTTATTTATCTCGAGCAACTTTTACGATTCCGTTAGGCATTCTGTTTATATGTTGGTTTCATTCTATTCCTCATTTTTGTACCTATTCGATGATTGGTTCTATTCTGCATGTTTTTCTTATGTTTTCGCTTTTCTCTCTATCGTACAGTGTTTTGTTAGTTATTTTTCGGAGAATTTTTATTTCTGTTGTTTCTAGAAGTCGTTTAGTTTTTTTCGTCTCTGGCCTTGTCTCTACTGTATAAGTCAGTATTGGTCGTACTGTTGCTTTATATCTCCTTGATTACATTTTACGTTTAGGTGTTTATTTCTCCATATTGTGTCGTTCAAACATCCCGCTGTCTTATTTGCCTTTATTACTTGTTTTACTTCATTTTCTATGTTGCCATCATTTGCTATATTTATGCCTAGATAGTTGAAAATCATAACTTGTTATATTATCCCATTCTCTAATTCTAATTTGCATCTTAGTGGTTCTTTTGAAGTTGTTAAGCATTTAGTTTTTTCGGTAGAAATTATCATATTTAGTGTTTTTGCCTTCTTACTAAAAAGTGATAGAAGTTTTTGTAAATTGTCTTCGGTTTTTGCAAAGAGAACCGGATCATCTGCGTAACATAAGATCTTTATTTCTTTTGCTCCTATTTTATACCCTTTACCAGTTATTTCTGTGATTATTTCGTCCATGATTATGTTAAAAAGTAGGGGGCTTAATAAGTCGCCTTGTCTGATGCCGCTGTAGACTGGAATTGCTTCTGTTAGTTCTGTGTTTACTCGTGCTTGAATTGTTTTTAAGGCGTAGATGTTTTTGATAGTCTCAATTATATCTTGTGGTATTCCTCTGTTGTAAAGTAGTTCAATAACATTTTCAAGTTGGACTCGGTCAAAAGCTTTTTGGAGATCGATGAAACATATAAACGCGGGCCTGTTATATTCAACGGATTTTTCTAGTATTTGCCGCATGATAAATATTGCGTCTGTGCATGATCTGTCTGTTCTGAACCCTTACTGCTCGTCTGCTAATGTAATGAATGTATTTATTTTGTTAGTTGGTATTTTGGTGATTAATTTTAAGGTGGTGTTTAGCAGATTGATCCCTCTATAGTTCGATGAGTCTTGTTTTTCTCCTTTTTTAAACATTAATATTGTTGTACTTAGTCTCCATTCGTCTGGTATTTTGTGTTCTGTTAGAATCTTTCGAGTATATTTTTGTGAATTCCTCAAGCAGCATGGGACCTCCATATTTTAAAAGCTCATTTACCATTTGATCCGGGCCTGGGGATTTCTTATTTCTTAGTTGCTTCACTGCTTTTTCTACTTCTTCCGTGGTGATAATTACGGGTTCGTTTATTTGTATATTTTGTGTGAAGCCTATTTCCGTACTTACTTCGTTGCCCCTAAAGAGGTCTTGCAAGTATTTTGTCCATGTCTTTTTCCTAATATAATTTGTTTCTATTAATTCTCCTGCGTCTTTCTTTTGGTTTCGTATCATTCGCCAAGTCTGTTTGTGTAGACTCAGGGATGTCAAAGATACGGCCCGCGGGCCGCATTCGTCCCCGGGACGTATCAATAAGGCCCGCGATCGCAAGAAGTCAGGTATCTGGATCCTCGAGCTCAAAATAATTACCCTCTTTTATAATAATTCAGTACATTTTTTTTATTTGAATTTGGCCTGCCTACACATTCTAAATTTAATATATGCAAAATTGAGTTTGACACCTCTGGTGTAGACCGTAGAGGTCATTTGCTACTCTTTTGGAGAATATTTCCCAATGCTCTTCTTTTGTTCTGTCCACTAGTATCTTTGTTTCATTTCTTATTCTTTTATACTCTTCATATGATTCAGCTGTTTTTAGTGATTTATATCTTAGGTATGCTTTTTGTTTTTCTTTACATTTTTCTTTTATTTCTCTTCTGAACCATGGCTTCTTATTTGGTTCTTTCTTTTTCCGGATTGTTCGCTTTCCTAGTGCTTCTGTGGCACCTATCTCTATGTTTCTGCTAAGGTTTTCCCAGCATGTTTCTACGTTGTCTTCTTGTGTGATAGGTTTCTTCTCGATCTCCCCTTTTAGTCTGTTTTGATAGAGGTATTGTATTGACTCATTCCAGAGCGATTCTATATTGTATTGTTCTACTTTTGTGTTAGGGGGTATGACTTTCTTTTTCATATTTATTCTAATTTTCCCCAATACTAATCGGTGGTCGCTTCCTATATTAGCTAAATTTAAAGCACGAACGTTTACTATTTGTTAACTGGTTAATAACCTTATTAAATTCCAATTTGTTTATAATTAAAAAAAATTTTTCATTATGCAATGTATTTTTTTTAAGTTTATTTTTCTGGCCATTTTTATCTCATAAAAAAATCAACTTCCGAGTTATGAATTTTTGAAAAAAATTTACCTGAAACTTCCATTGCTTATAAGAATCATCAACTGAAAATATTTCAGAGGTTGTTTAGTACGTATATGTAGTATTAAAATAAATCACTGTTTTAGGATTTCCGAAAAGGCTGGTCGGAAGTGTACCGTTTCACAAATTTTCACTCAATACACAATTTAGTAGTCATTAAATTACCTACAAATTAGTATATGTTAATAATTTTTTCCTTGTATGTTATAGGAGCTAATCGATTTAAAACTAAATTTCGGGTTGTTGATCACTTTAGTTTTGCGGGTCCAAATTGAGCTTTGCCGGAATTAAAATTGTTTTCTGCGTGCTGATTCGGGGCACTTTAAAATTTCGGAATAGACTGGAAACCACATACTTTATAGTTAGTACGAAGGGAACTTTTTCGAAGCACGGCATCTGTTATATTGTTTTCATAAAATCCTGTATTTTGGTCAGTTTTCAGATTCAGATAATATTATTAAAAATATATATAAATGTAACAAATAACTCTAAAAAATGTTTGTATGGTGAATCTCGACATATTTTTCATTTTTATTTTTAATCTTGAAAACTGACCATTGTTCTCTACGTTATTTATTTTGACTTTACAATGATTACTATTTCCTATAATCCTGATTATCTTGGCTAATACTGATTGCCTTGAAACATGACAACAGTGTATCAAATGTCAAATTAGTGTTTTATAGAAAAAAATATATATAATATAAACTTCGATAGAGTATATAAACAAGAAAAAATCCCATAATAAGTGTATGATCAGAATAATGTAAATTAAATTTTAGCTAAAAAATTTCAATATCTGTACTAGATATTACGGTAAAAGTAATACAGTTATCAAAAGTTAAATCGTCATTTTTAGTAAGTATACATTGTTGATTGTTATACTTCTTTACTAGCATTTCCAGGCGCTTAATTTTTAACTTAAACGAATATTATCTTTATATTTAACTTTGGTGGATAATTTTTTAGTTTTTCATTTGTGAAATTTTTATTCAAATATATATTTAAATAATGCGAAACAATCTTCTTTATTTGACAGTACAGTAGAGCAACTTTTTGAATGTAATATTCGCCTTTTTTAGTAATGATGCTTGTCATTGTAGATATTTTGTTAAAAATTCATTCAATGCAACAATTGAATTCGTAATATTTTAATTAACTAAAAAATATTATTTATGAATTAATAAATCCTACCAATGTTGAAAACTGAACGAAAAATTGGCGTGTTGTTTAAAGATAATCATTTTGTAGGATTTATCTATAAATACGTCAAAATATAATAAGGATGAAGACGTCGGGAGAAAACAAAGGATGTTTGTTTACTTTTTTGGAGAAAAATTACACAGGCCGACAAAATTTTACGAAACTCCACACCCTGAGACAAGAGTATATTTTCCTCAAGCTTTTTGGTGCGCTCAATCCGAATCCGACCTCAGAATTGCTCCATCACATCAGGATTTCAGATATCCTAACCTAAAAATGCAAAAAAACACGGTTTTCCGCTATATTCGGGATTACACAGCGAATTAATTTTTCTCCACAAAACTCGTTAGGGCATATGAAAGTATAGGGTATTCCATTAAGAGCGTCCTAACTTTAAACTTGAATAAAATAAAGAGTTTTTAAGCAAAATTCATTCTGAAACTTTTATTTAACGGGAAATTTTATACTATTTAAGATTTAAACAAGATATCCCTCAAATGGCCGCCGCGGCTCTTTTTGCAGACACGAATCCGCTTACATCAATTTTCCATGACTCGGACCAGCATTTACGCCGCCTATGGCACGACGAATGTTGACTTCAAGTGCATTAAGAGTTGCTGGTTTGTTGCTGTAAACTTGTGAATTAACGTGCCCTCAAAGAAAATAGTCCAAAGGCGTTAAATCACACGATCTCGGCGGCCAAGCGGTAGGGCCATTTCGTGAAATTAATGACTTATCGAATTTGGCGCGCAATAAAGCACGGTGCGCCATCCTGTTGGAAATAAAAGTCGTCTGCGTCTATTTCGTCAAATTCTGGGAAGAAATATTCCGGCAGCATTGAGTTATCTTGGAGTAATCGAGTAATTTTGTATAATTCGTTTATCGTGAAACGATTCATGATTAAATAGCAAACTTTACTACCTCTATTAGCTGTCAAAAGTCGGACATCCCTAATGGAAAACCCTTTACTGCTCTTCCCCATCAAAATGCATTTTGAATTTTTCGAATATCTTATTTCTTGTCGGAGAAATCTTTCTAGTAGCAACATTGTTTAGACAAAAGTTGAAGAGTCTTGAAGGAGCAATAACACGATATAATTGTGGTAACCTTGGAAGATCATATAAAGGTCATTTTAAGATCAACTTTGATATTTTAAATGGGAACTCATATTTTTTTGACGGCATCTTGTTTCTCTAGCAAAAATACACAACTTTTGTTCGAAAAATTGTTCTCGATAGTACTCCGTTCTTTAATAATTCATTAATAAAAAACATTACAGTCT
Organism: Pachyrhynchus sulphureomaculatus; assembly: GCA_019049505.1. Lineage (NCBI taxonomy): Eukaryota > Metazoa > Arthropoda > Insecta > Coleoptera > Curculionidae > Pachyrhynchus > Pachyrhynchus sulphureomaculatus. Next base: position 7,760,203 of record CM032454.1, read on the forward strand.
TAATCCCCAAACAAGCATAAAGGCAAATGAACCTAACATAACCTCAGGCGTCGAGTGAAAATTGACAAAAGATATTACATCTCAGATATACACAAACATAAATAAATAAAATAAATAAATAAATATGGTCTTTATTTCCAATTATGAAAGAGAAAACAAAACATCATAAACTAAATAAACAAAATGCTACATTAAATTGGAAAATGCCGAAGGTCAGCTGGAAATGTAAGACCATGAAGGTACAAACATTCCCCCTGTTCTTTACCTTAAGCATCCTAATACTAAAGTTTATCGAATACAATATTTATCTATTAAACTGTGCTAGTATCTTAATAAAACTGTGTAATGTTGTAAGTGTTAGGAAAAAAGAAAAAAAAAAGACAAAGAAAATAGAGAATGGCTCATGACACAACTAGAGCAAACAAAAAAAAAACCTTGATATAAATTAAATTGTTAAACAGAGAGGCGAGTCACCCCAACATATCCGAGATAAACAATAGAATTCACAGCACAGATACACTCAAGAGCTAGTGATATTCCTTTCTGAAGGAAAATTTACATAAATAAGCACTATATCTTTATATATTTAACAAAATCCTATACGCCGCCTTGAATGACCTAGGATCTAATAGTTTTATATTTTCTGGAATTGAGTTATAAATCTTAGCTATTTGAAAAGAGAAGGACGATCTAAATTTTTCAGTTTTGTGAGCCGGAGGCGTAAGGCGACCTCGAAAACGGATATTCAAATTATGAACATCTGATCTAAAGGTAATTTTTCTATGTAGGTAGGAGGGAACACCCGTTAAGACAATTTTGTGGAATAAACAAGCCGCATGCAAACAACGTCTATCATTCATATTTAACCATCCCAGTTCAAACAATTTGTGTGTTACGTGATTTCTTTTACGAATACCAAATATTAGGCGCAAACATGAATTTTGAAGAACTTGGATACGTCGTCTATCGGATGAGTCTATTGAAAATCCATATATAGTATCACAAAAATTTAATCTGGACAATACCAGAGACTCACACAATATAGTTTTCAATTTTTGATTTAAATAGTCCCTAGAATTGTAAATCATCTTCAAATTAAAGTACGCCCGACGTATAACTATGCTCACATGCGATCTGTACCTCAAATTATAGTCCATAGTAAGGCTTAAATTTCTACATTTGTCATCAATCCGTAACACTTCCCCGTTGATTTTAATATTAATATGTGGTAAGCAACTGCTTCTGAGCCTCTGAGTACCAAAAACCATGACTGTACTTTTTTTTGTATTAATTGATAGGGAGTGGTCACTGGCAGCAGAAACTAGCCCCACCAGATCATCATTGATTTCTCTGACGCATCTGTGAATCTCGTTAATAACAAACTCTTAACCAAATTGATGTTATGGTTGTAACGAAAATACCAAACTAATTAATTTCAGCGAACGATTCCTCCGAGAAGAAAAAAATATCTGAAAAATTCAGAATGAAGGGGAAGAGTAGTACTTTCAGATGCCGTAACGAGTCTTGTGGAGAAAAATTTATTCGTGGTGTAATATAATCCTCAACATAGCTAAAAACCGTGTTTTTTGCATTTTTAGGTTAAAATATCTCGAAAACCTGATGTGATGAAGCAATTCTGAAGTTGGATTTAGCTTCAGTACACCAAAAACTTTTGAAAAGGTATAGTCTGGTCTCGGGGTTTGGAAAATATTGGCCTGTATTATTTAGGACGCTGCATACTTTGAAAAAAATACTATACTTTATCATAATTAAACCGCATTTGCAAGAACGCCACTACTACAGAAACAAGGCATTAGAGAATTTAACAGCAAAATTGAGTAATTTTTAATTAATCACACATTAAATGTGTGTGTTTTCAGTAATTTTACAGGAAGTAGTTGCACACGCGACGTAGTTGTTTTTCAAGGCACCTGGAAAAATATTCACCTTAACAATTTTTTTGGAAATCTTAGTGACAGCTTTCATTGGTTGTTAGATGAAAAACTACACATTTGCGGTTGATTTTATTACCGCTAAAGAACATAACTCCAGGTTATTGCATTCATTACTAGGCACACTGCAGGACTTCAATGAAGCTAATATTCATGTTGTATCAGCTTAGTAGAAACCAGCATTAACTGAACGGAAATAACATATAAGGCCATACATATTTAGTTACAGTTTTCAACACTTCATAAAAATCTACATTTTTATTCCTCTCTGTATGTGAATTAAGAATATTTCCTTCGCCTGTTGTTTTGTTTTTTTTTTGGCTAACACTGAAATAGTTTCTTTTTAAGCTTTTCGTAGATATTCTATGTTTTTGATCACACATAACAGACATTACTTTATTAGCGTATATTATTTTGTACCCAAACTGTTGTTTGTAATAGGTTTTATTATTTTCACGTGTCTCAATAAATGAAGTTACAGATAATATTGAATTGTTTCTGACTGAAACGGAACTGTAAATTCTGAACTTTAAATGCAGTTTTTCCAAAATATGTCCTAGATATACTTAGTTTTCACCCGACACCCTTCAATTGTATTATATGTTCAAAAACATTTTCAGTATCCTTCTAGTGTAAGCATGTTTTAAAAAATAAGTAGGTTTTCGACCTCTCATTTTAGTGCAGTAAAAAGAGCATTTAAGATTGCACAGTTTAGATCCTCTCTTGGGTATTACCAGGAGAATTGTTGAGTTTTGGACCTCGAAAAACTTGTGCTGTTTTGTTTGTAAACAATTTAAGTTTTCAAAACGCGTTTTTTGAGCTTAAAATGTGATTTAAGTCGAATCGAGACAAAAAAAAACAAAGTCTTAGTAATGAAATTTCCAACAAATCCTTGTTGTACAGATCGACTAAGTGAACCGATCGGCTTGAAACTTTCAGAAAATATGCCCTTTGTTATAGCAAAAATACCCTGAAATTTTGGTACAAAAATATTGAATCCAGTGGGCACAATTGAATTTGTTATTTAAAATTTGAATTGCCCGCCATTTTATGCCATTTACTCCAAAACGGATCTTTTTTTTTTTCAAAATTTAGGTCTTGACGCCAGCTTTCCGATGCCATTTAAAAAAAAAATTTTTGGACTCATTTTAACCTTTTTTTTATATTTGTTTATTGATCAAATAACAATAAATGCGTTTTTCAATCATTTTCACGTTAACGAAAATGATTTTTTTTTTAAATAAAGGTTTCGCAATTCTTTACTAGATCTGATAAAAATTGTGCAGTTTTTTTTTTCAAAATGATCGAAAAAAACGCATTTGTTGTTATTTAATTAATAAACAAGTGTAAAAAACTCTTAAAATGACTCTAAAAAAATTTTTTTTTGATGTTATCGGAAAGCTGGCGTCAAGACCTAAATTTTCAAAAAAAAGATCCATTTTGAATTAAATGGCATAAAATGGCGGGCAATTCAAATTTGAAATAACAAATTCAATTGTAACAATAAAACTACTTAATTACTTTGTTAACTGTCACTAAATATATTTGTAAAGATTTTACAATTGCGTTATCGCGATTTCGTAGTACAACTACATTGCCAAACGCTTAACTAAGACTAAAACAGATTTTTGGTATTTTATGTTTATATGATGAACAGATGTGGGTCTATTATATGTTAAAAAAGTTTGAACAAAAGAGAATTTGCTACGTCTAATTGACTATTCAGTAAATTTATATTATGGTCCTTTGAATGTCTGTAAATTTCTATAGATTCTAAGAAGTTGAGTTTTGACCCTTTAGGAGGAAACACTAATATCCGAAATTGAATCAGCCACAAAAAACATAGGTGACCAAAATTATAAAAAAAAAAAAATAAAACATAATGATAAACACAAAAAACACTACTTGCAGTAACCAAGAACAATTAACGATAGCGTCCATTCAGTCTAAAATAAAAGAGAATAACTTACTAATAACAAAAGCAGACAAAGGCAACTCCATCATAGCTCTTGATAAAAACCATTACATTCAAAAAGTAAATGATTTTTTGGAAAAAGAAAATCCAGTAAAACTAAAAAAAGATCCAACGGATAAAATTCAAACACAACTCAAGACCCTGCTAAATGAAACCCTGAGCATTGTGGATGAAAGAGAAAAGTTTAAAATAATAAACCAAAATCCTACATCACCAAAACTTTATGGCCTGATAAAAATACATAAAGAAAATTCGCCAATAAGACCAGTAGTATCATACAGCAACACCCCCCTAAAAAATCTGGCAACACATCTCAACACCATCTTCAAAGAAATTACACAATTCAATCCAAAATACAACAAAAAAACTCTATAGACCTTACAAATTAACTTAAAAATATCTCCATCCCAAATAACGTCCTTCTAGTTTCATTCGATGTAACAAATATGTTCTCCAATATCCCAAAAAAAGATTGTTTAGAAATTATAAAAACTATGTTACAAAAAAACAACGTCAACATAACAATACAACAAGATATATTGAAACTGTTCGAATTTTGTATATCCGGAAATTATTTTCAGTTCAATAATCAATTTTTCAAACAAACAGATGGACTTGCCATGGGGTCTCCACTTAGTCCTTTGCTAGCCGAAATCTTTATGTCAGAATTGGAAAACAGTTTTCTAAAAACTCAACACGCGAAAAATATTCTCTTTTGGTTTAGATATGTGGACGACATCTTAGTATGTTTCCTTGGAAATGATACTGAACTAAATTCCACTTTAAATCAGCTAAATAATTTACACCCCAACATAAAATTCACACTTGAAAAGGAAACCGATAATAAAATAAATTTCTTAGATATTACAATTTTGAAAAACAGAAATAGACTAGAATTCGATATCTTCCGCAAACCAACCTTTTCAGATGTCACCATCCCAGCTGACTCAATACACCCTAACTCCCATAAACTGGCAGCCTATAGATCTATGATCCATAGATCCTTCAATATCCCTCTTAGTAAAAATAATTTAAAAAAAGAACTGGACACAATCAAAAATATAGCACTCAATAACGGCTTCCAACCTAAAATAATTAATACCTTAATAAACCGTAAACGAAAACAAATCACTCTCAGCTTAATCTACCCCGTAAAAGAATACCGAGAAAAGAAAACATTCATACCTCTGACATATTTTGGCCCCATCTCGGATAAAATATCCCAAGTTCTCACTACCGAAAAAACAAGAATAGCTTTAAAACCCGCTCAAAAATTATCCAATATATTTTTTAATGCCAAAGATAAAACTAATAAATACAATAAATCAGGAGTTTATAAACTTAATTGTCAAGAGTGCAATAGCTGTTACGTAGGCCAAACGGGACGGAATTTCAAGACAAGATTCGCAGAACACAATGCCTCTTATAGGCTAAAAAATGAAAAATCACACTTTGCTAAACATTTCTTAGAAACAGGCCATACTTTTCCCAATATCGATTGTTTACAAATACTTCATATGGCACCTAAAGGGTCAAAACTCAACTTCTTAGAATCTATAGAAATTTAGTCAATTAGACGTAGCAAATTCTCTTTTGTTCAAACTTTTTTAACATGTAATAGACCCACATCTGTTCATCATATAAACATAAAATACCAAAAATCTGTTTTAGTCTTAGTTAAGCGTTTGACAATGTAGTTGTACTACGAAATCGCGATAACGCAATTGTAAAATCTTTACAAATATATTTAGTGACAGTTAACAAAGTAATTAAGTAGTTTTATTGTTAAAATGTACTGTCACAAAGTAACGGACCACTCAATCAACTCTTTAAATTCAATTGTGTCCACTGGGTTTAATATTTTTGTACCAAAATTTCAGGGTATTTTTGCTATAACAAATGGCATATTTTCTGAAAGTTTCAAGCCGATCACTTAGTCGACCTGTACAATAAAATGAAAAAAAACAGTTTCTTACCTGTTTTGTAGGTTTTGTACGCAATGCTAGTTGTTTAGAAATTTCATTACGAAGAATTTGTTTTTTTGTCTCGATCCGACTTATATAACCGGAGTTAGTTCAAAAAAACGCGTTTTGAAAACTTAAATTGTTTATAAACAAAAAAAAGTTTTTCTGGGTCCAAAACTCAGGACAATACTCACTCGGTGATACCCCAGAAAGGATAAAATCATAATATTACTGTATCTAAACTATGCCTATCTTATTATTATTTTGACCTTTTTTACTGCACTATTTAATATATTTTTACAATCACGCAATATACTATTAACTAAAGAGAACATCGTGCCTAAAAACAAAATAAATTAGAACGGACCAAAAAAATAATACAGTCGCTTTGTATAAACGGAAAAGTAGGTTTTTTACAACTTTAACGTAACTTGCTTGCAAAAAATGACAATTTAACGATACATTAAAAAGAGGAATTTCCCGAATCAAAAACTATGAAATTTGTTAAAAGTACATAAATAAAACTTTAATTATATAAGTTCCTTTTATTTCTAGGTTTAGTTTTACCCTTGTGCATATTATTTACTGCCCTGCTGAATATCAATCAAATCACTCAATCAATCAATCTAATTCTTCTCTAAGGTTCGTCTATTTCTTTTATTTCTATATTTAAATTGTGGCCTCAGCCTTCATATGTCCTCTACTAATATCAAATCACTTGTCATTCTTGTTGCTTCATTAAGTACCGCTATTTATAAATGCACGTGAAATGTATATGAAAATACATTGTCTTAACATAAAAACTGTATCGTGACAAAATACCGACTTGTTCACGTGCGACATTTGGAACTGATAACGACTGTTCTCGGTGGCTTGGAGTCATTGCGTCAAGATATCTTGTCTGAAGGATGCCTAGACGATTTTCTTTTTCTCCATAGTATCTGTGCTGTGTATAACAAAAAAGGGTATCACTTGTACTTGATGGGTAACACAAACATGAAACTATTTGCAGGCAACAGGGCACGTTTTTCAATATAGAGTATATATATATATATATATATATATATATATATATATATATATATATATATATATATATATATATATATATATATATATAAAGGGTGATTCATTTAGAGGTACTTTTTTTTAAATAAAAAAAAATAAATAAAAACAATTTTATTTTATAATCTTTATTATCATATAAAAGAACCATTCTTTACAATTATTTCTTAAAGATAATTTCTTTCAAATGTTGTCCGCGACTACGGTTAACAACGTCCATTCTGAAGTTCCAATTTTCAATGACGCGTGTGAGTATTTCGAGTGGTATTTGGCCAATGACTCGAGTAATATTGGCCTCCAATGCCTCAATTGTAGCTGGCTTATCCATGTAGACTTTGGACTTTACATAGCCCCAAAGGAAAAAGTCAAGAGGTGTGATGTCACATGATCTAGCCGCCAATTCATTGGTCCAAAGCGTGAAATGATCTGTTCGCCGAATTGCTCTCGCAGTAAAGCCATGGTTTCACGGGCTGTATGGCAAGTGGCGCCATCTTGTTGGAACCAAATTTCGTCGAGACCACGGGCTTCAATTTCTGGCATCAAATAGTCTGTTATCATGGCGCGATAACGGTCACCATTCACAGTAACATTCCGGCCGGTCTCTGTTTTGAAGAAATATGGACCGATTATTCCACCGGCCCATAAACCACACCAAACAGTTGTTTTTTTCTGGATTTAATGGCAGCTCTTGAACCTCTTCAGGTTGTTCATCACCCCAAATACGGGCATTTTGTTTATTCACGAACCCATTAAGCCAAAAATGGGCCTCATCGGTGAACAAAATTTTTCTCGAAAACAGTGGATCTTCTGCAAGCTTGTCAAGAGCCCAACGACTAAAACGGAAACGATTCGGAAGGTCGGTCGGCTTCAGTTGTTGCACTAGTTGAATTTTGTATGCTTTTAAAGAAAGATCCTTACGTAAAATACGCCAAGTTGTTGAATATGAGAGGCCATGAGAACGGCGACGAATCGACACTTCACGGTCTTCGCGTACACTCTCCGCTACCGCCCCTATATTTTCTTCACTAAGTGCTGGATGTGGTCTATTCGGTCGAGCATTATCCAATAATGAAAATTGGGTCTCAAACTTATTGATGGTAGAGCGAATTGTGCGTTCGGTAGGCCGATTATGTGGACCATAAGTTGCTCTAAGCGCCCGATACACATTCCTCGTAGAACGCCCATTTTCGTAATAAAGTTGAACAATTTGTAGACGCTGTGCCGGGCTAAGTCTTTCCATTATGAATTGTCAAACACTACTGAACAGGAATGCCACTTCAGTTGACACGACGCATGCGCAATCTGCAATTAAATCCCCATCACAAAAAGTACCTCTAAATGAATCACCCTTTATATATATATATATATATATATATATATATATATATATATATATATATATATATATATATATATATATATGTATGTATGTATGTATGTATGTATGTATGTATATATATATATATATATATATATATATATATATATATATATATATATATATATATATATATATATATATATATATATGTATATGTATATAGTGAGGATGCACTCAAAAACTCTCTCTTTGTTTAATTGTTAAGCTTTCGAATGTATTCAATCCTTCTTCAGAATATCTAGAATTTATATGTTATCGGTTTTCAAAAATATAACTATAAGAAAATTAGACTTACAAACGCGAGATTTTTCCGTGGAAGCTGTCATGATTATGGGAAAATGGATCGTGAAATTTTATAAAGATTTACGACGTAGTAAATACATTTTCCGGTTATATTTTCCCGGGACAACAGAGCACGTGGTTTTAATTTTTAGGTTAGTAAAGAAAGATTTTGTAATTAAAGGTCAATTTTAGTTCATGTCTACCAACTGTACAACACGACTACCACTGTTACTCTTGTAAAACTGCCAATTGCTTTTCTATACTAACCTAAAAATGAAAACCAAGTGCTCTGTTGGCGCGGGGAAATATAACCGGAAAATGTATTTACTACGTCGTAATTCTTTATAAAATTTCACGATCCATTTTCCTATAATCATGTCAGCGTCCACTGGATACTCTCACGTTTTGTAAGTCTAACTTTCTTATAGTTGTGTTTCTGAAAACCGATTGTAAATATTTGCTAGATGTTCTGAAAAAGGATGGAATATATCCGAAATTTTGACAGTTAAAGAAAGAGTTTTAAAGGCCAACTGTTTTTGACTGCATCCTGACTAAGTTTCTTCCGAGTCAGTCACGACTACTTCCAAATTTATATGTATGTATGTGTGTGTATATATATATATATATATATAATATATATATATGTATATGTATATATATATATATATATATATATATATATATGTATGTATGTATGTATGTATATGTATATGTATATGGGTGATTCTTCGTCAACCCGACCCACCCGTTAGTCCATAAATTGACGCAATTTATGAGGACACGATCTGGCCCAGATTCAAGCTTATGATACGTAGTTTTGGATTTTGAGTGGCATATTAAGAAATTGTGCTAATTTGGGCTCATTACCGCCCAAATCTGAAAATGGATTTCAAAAAATTTCTGAAAAACTAAAGTAAAAATGTATTTTCCATATAACCAAAAGTTTTCTCTATTTGCCATATTTTTAAAAGACAAAAAATCGTTGTTTTTATTTGTAGAATCACCATGAATTTTTGCAGAATTTTTGAAGCACTTTTTAACAATTCGTTATGTTGACCTAGTTTCTTACGATTTTTTTCGTTCTAAAACAATTTACCGGTGCAAAAATCTTATTTTTTGGACAAAAAATTTCTTTCGTGTAAATTTTGGATGTAAAATTTCCCGTAGAACATGATCCCAACATAATATTTAAAAAAATTTTAAACGGGTAATCATTAAACTCAAACGTACATTTTTTATTGAAAACATGAAAAAAATTGTAAACAATATGTCAACATAACGAATTGTTAAAAAGTGCTTCAAAAATTCACAAATTCACGGTGATTCTACGAATAAAAACAAGTACTTTTTATCTGTTACATAATTTCTCTAAATATCCAAAATATGGCAAATACGCTGTGATAAATATCTCCAAAAATTGAGGCGATAAAAAAAACATTTCCTACAAAAGTTATAGGTTTTTTGGGGTAGAATAAAATTATCAGAGAAAACTTTTGTTTTTATTAGCAAATTACATTTTTACCGTAGTTTTTCTGAAATTTTTTAAAATCCATTTTTGGATTTGGTTCGGTATTGAGCCCAAATCAGTACAATTTCTTAACTCAAAATTCAAAACTACATATCGTAAGCTTTAATCTAATGGGGGGTCCGGTTGACGAAGAATATATATATATATATATATATATATATATATATATATATATATATATATATATATATATATATATATTCGAAGGTGGATTGATAAGTCTCGTTAATTTCAATGAGAAAGGGCTGTTTGTTGACTCCAGACCAAAAACGCACAAGGAAAGGCGGCTCAAAATCGCGCTTGTTTGGAAAAGTTGCGCCGTAATCCGAAGGACTTCTGGCGTCGTTATGTGACTATAGACGAAACGTGCATCCACCATTACACCCCGGAGATAAAACCCAAGGCAGAACAGTGGGTTGGCGAAGGTAAAAGCCTCCTGAAAAAATCGAAAATAGTTTTATCGGCGGGAAAAGTGATCGCAACTGTTTTTTAAGACTCACAGGATATCATTACGATTGACTATTTGGATGAAGGTAAAGCAGTGACTGTAGCTCTTATTACGCAACGTTATAGCGGCCAAGATTAGCGTGCAGAAAAGTGCTTCTTTACCAGGACAATACGCCTGCTCACACATCTGCCGTTTGCAATGGTAAAAATGCTCGACCTAGTCTTCGAAATAGTTCGCCACCTACCCTATTTCCCAGATTTGACCCCAAGTGATTTTTTTGGTCTCCTAACTTTAAAAATTGGTTTGGAGAAAGAAATTTTTGTCGAATGAAGAGATTATCTATGCTATAAACGAGTATTATGTACAGTTCGAAACATTTCTTTTCGTAGGAATAAAAAATTGGAATCTCGCTGGACCAATTGTATTGAGCTAACTTTTCAATCCACTCTCGTATGTATGTATGTATGTATATACCAGTATTTCTAAGGGACAGCGTCATCTATATTGAAAAAATAAATTTCAAGGAATTATTTGCATGTTGTAGAATTATTAGACAATACAGTTAGATGACGGCATTTTAATATTAAAAAAAATTACATAAAACGAATTTTTATTTTGAAGTTGTCGGAAAAAAGTGGATACTTAAGACAATTTAAGGAATAATTTGTTCCAGGTCAAACGGTATTTTTTAAGATAACATTTTTAAATTTTGTGGTTTATCTCCCAAATAGTTTTGAAAATGGAATAGAATTAAGTAAATTGGGAAAAAATCCAAATAAAATGAATGAACAAAAATCATTCTCATTGATTAAAATCAGTGAGACTGATATTTGTTCATTATTTTTCACAATTTACGTTGATACTGGTAGAGAAAGCTATGTATTTTCATAAAGAGATGAAAGTCAGGTCTCTTAAAATGAATTTTATTAGTAGGGGGAATACTGTAAGTATAAATTAATATGTATACATTTTTTTCCTTTTGCTATTTTTGTTAAAAAAGAGAATGTATTTTAATAATAGTATGGCATTATCTTATTTTTGCTTACGGCTTTAGCTTGCATTACTAATACTGCAACTAAGTATGTTCATAATGCTTGGCATTCTTTTTAGTTTTCTATAATTAAAAGAGTAATATCTAACAACTTTTAGATTACTGAACAACAACCTTTTTTGTAAATTGTATATTGTTTGTCATAGACACTTAGACTAGAAAAAAAATGTATTTTGGTATGATTTCTAATACAGAATGTTTTATAGTATGTTTTTTGAAAAAATAGAGAATATTTTATAAAAAAATATTGGTTTAAAAACATCTACAGCCTGTAATTTTTAAAGTAGTCTAATGACAGGGGTTTTAAATTGAATTAACCCACCCTAGAAAATTCGGTTTTATTTATGGTTACACTAATAAAAATTAAATATTATTTTAAAATTCTAAAAACTGTTACCTGGTCCATCTGTTCACTTTTCTAATAATAACGTTTTTTGGGCAATATTTACGAAATAAAATATAATGTCGTGAAAAACAAAAACCAACTAAATAAATACAAGTTTTAACAAGTAAAGCGTGTCTTAGTTTTTAGACTCTTGTAGTAAATCTAGCTGTTAAGTTTGTAATATTTTCACGAATTGAAATTAAAAAACGTAAACTATATGAATCAAACCGAATATAAATCATATTTTGTTTGATATTTCGTCGAGAATAAGCAAATGATCGTTGAAAGTTAAGCCTCTATTTTGAACTACTCAGTATATATCACCACTACACCAAACACTTTATTTTTGCACTCGACGCGCGTTTCGCTAACCATGTTAGCTTCATCAGGAGCGATGATTGACTAAAGCTAAACTACAAATCTACCCTATTTATACTTAGCCTAACCCTTGAATTACTCAAGCGGAACTAATGACATAGGCAAGGCCATCAGTTCCGGCCAAGTAACCAGTAGAGGGGACTATAAGGAATAAGCCCTCTGTCTTTATTTAAACTACTTTTACATTTTATGATTTCAATACTTTCGTATGCGTTCAACAATCTCCTATCAGATACATTTTTTATTAATCTTAGATTATCTATTGTTACAGTATGATCAGCTTCAAGAGCATGTTCGGCAAAGCTAGACTTATCTGTTCTATTGTATCTTAAGTGTGCTAAATGTTCTTTAAATCGTATTTTAATTGACCTTTTTTCCAATATAACAATCAATTTTATGTTCAGAAAGAAGGAACAGCTATGGGTAATTGCTTGTCACCTTTCATAGCCAATTTATTCATGAGTAAGTTTGAAATCGAAGCCAGTCAAGAATTCGAATATTTCCCAAGGGTATGGTATAGGTATGTGGATGATATTTTCGCGATTTTTGATACAAAGAAAGCAAATATTGATGATTTTGTTTCTAAATTAAATAGCCGGTATGATTCCATTAAATTCACTTACGAAGTTGAGAACAAAGGACAATTGCCTTTTCTAGATATTTTAATTATTAAAAATAATAATAGATTAGAATTTGATATCTATAGAAAGGACACAATAACAGATAGATATATTCCTAATGATTCATTTCATTGCAAACAACATAAATTAGCCTCATTACATTTTTTAGTTCATCGTTTGGTCACTTTCCCTCTGAATAGAGTAAATTTTAATAAAGAAAGGAATCGTATTAGAAATATAACTAGAGTTAATGGTTATGACGATGACTTAGTAAATAAGCTAGTAAATAGACATAAATTTAGGTTTAATATTTAGAATTCCACCTTTTTTACACGCGAAGAAAATAACACCAAGTATGTCTCCATACCATATAATCCGAAATATAGCAAGGGACTCAATAAGGTATTTAATAAGGTAGGCCTCACCTTAGTCTATAAGTCATCAGACAATCTGAGGAATATCTTAGGAAATCCCAAAGATAAGATTCCTAATTGTGAGAAAAGTGGAATTTATGAAATTAGTTGTAATGATTGTGACAAAAAGTATGTTGGGCAAACTAAAAGGTCAATTAAAATACGATTTAAGGAACATTTAGCACACTTAAGATACAATAGAACAGAAAAGTCTAGCATTGCCGAACATGCTCTTGAAGTTGATCATACTGTAACAATAGATAATCTAAGATTAATAAAAAATGTATCTGATAGGAGATTGTTGAACGCATACGAAAGTATGGAAATCATAAAATGTAAAAGTAGTTTAAATAAAGACAGAGGGCCTATTCCTTATAGTCCCCTCTACTGGTTACTTGACCGGAACTGATGGCCTTGCCTATGTCATTAGTTCCGCTTGAGTAATTCAAGGGTTAGGCTAAGTATAAATAGGGTAGATTTGTAGTTTAGCTTTAGTCAATCATCGCTCCTGATGAAGCTAACATGGTTAGCGAAACGCGCGTCGAGTGCAAAAATAAAGTGTTTGGTGTAGTGGTGATATATACTGAGTAGTATCATTGTGCCAAAGATTCCACATTCCCAACTTAGTACTCTATTTTGAAGTTAACTTTTAACTATTATATGAATAAAGTAACTCAAATGGTAAAAACTGATTTCCTTCAAAAATATATTGCGCATTCCTAAAGATGAGCATGAATTTACGTTTACCCATAAGGCAGAATTGTAACTTTAAGAAACAAGACCCTTTCGATTTCCAGATGTTGATTTGTTAAGCCACACCATTAGGTGTATAGATCAAGGTCATTGATCTTATAATATACGACCCCTTAACTCAAAATAGTAGATAAGCTATAGTGTTCTTCAAAGATTGAAAATGACAAGAAATCCTTCAAATTTATAAGCATAAGCACAAAGTCGAAAAGGATTATTCAATTAGAATGGAGTTTTTTAGTAAGTAGGTATGAGAAACTTACTCACTAAAAAATTCTTTTACTTATGTAACTTTTATTTAAGAAGGATATTCTCTTTTTTATTCGAACGATTTCATAATTCTACATATCAAAATTTCATATGAGGCTAATAATTTTGAAACAATTTGAAAGTGGGAAAATGTAAAACTCTCTATTCTCTAAATAAAATGCCAGAAGGCCACAATTCACTGAAAATACTTTTCAATACAAAGCAGTAAACTTGTGAATAAGACATTATTATTTTAATTTAATTTTTCATATTTTTACAATTAAATACATGTTCGCCCAGGCATCCTTTTAGATCCAAATTTACGTACAGTGACTCACAGCTTAAATGATGCAGTCGCTATAAGAAAAGACTAACTGGTCTCAGTGCCTCTTTATTTATTTGGAAAAAAACAACTTATTGAAATTAAATTAGTAAAGAGTCTTCTAAAAAAGTATGAATTACTTTTTGTCTTAAATATGCCTTACTTAATTAACAATAAATAATTCACAGGGCAACAAAAAAATATTTTTGTTTTGGTGCCTGGGATTTTAGAGCTGATTTTAACTATATTTGGGACGCTAAATCTATACATGCAATCCGTTTTTCTCTATCAGCTCTACTTTTTTAGATACATCAACTTATCTACCAATGTGGTTTTTATTCAGTATATTCATTTATGAGAGTTCTAAAATTATTATATATTCATTAATGTAGGTACAATGGTTTTATTGTCAGTCTGTAATTGAGTAAATTCCAGGTAAATCTATAAATAGTGGAACCATTGCCTATCAGGTACCTGAACTGACCCTTTTAATCACCTAACTCGGGTAGGTCTCGTCAGTTTGTGCGTTCTTACTAATGAGAGTAGATTGAATTCGGCGTGTTATTTTATGTTAAGAAAAGAGTGTTTTTGTGTTATTGAACAGAATTAAAATGAGTTCAGGTTCCAGTTCAAGAAGAAGTTGTGTAAATCAACCTGATGTGTTTTGCTATATATGCGGAGAATACATGTTTCAACAAAACAGACAAACTATTACTGACTTTGTAAAGCGAGCGTATCTTGGATACTTTGGAGTTAAGCTTGGTGATCAGGACAAAACCTGGGCCCCGCATCTCGTATGTAAAACTTGTACAGAGCATTTACGGCAGTGGACTACCGGGAAAAGTCTAAAATTCGGCGTACCAATGGTTTGGAGAGAACCAAAAAACCACTTCAATGATTGTTATTTCTGTTTAGTAAATACTAATGGAATCAATCGAAATAACCGCAGTAAGTGGACTTATCCCAATTTAGACTCGGCAATACGCCCTATCCCGCACTCAGATGAAATACCGATTCCAACATTTCATCAGCTACCACATATCTCTGATGACGAATATTTTCCCTCTGATCGCTCTTCTGATGCTAATAAAAGTTCTGATGCTAATGAAACTAACAGTGACTATGAGGGGACGTCATCAGTTCCTCAACGCTTCAATCAAAATGAATTAAATGATCTCACCAGGGATCTCAATTTATCGAAAAAAGCTTCTGAAGTACTGGCTTCTAGGTTGAACGACAAAAATTTACTGGAACAAGGAACCAAAATTACCTTTTACCGTACAAGAGAAAAAGATCTGCTACCATTCTTTTCTCAAGAAGACAATCTTGTATTTTGTCACGAAATTAGGGGACTCATGAAAGAAATGGGACTTTCTGAATATATTCCAGATGATTGGCGCCTATTTATTGACAGTTGAAAGCGAAGTTTAAAATGTGTCCTTCTACATAATGGGAATAAATATGGTTCAATACCACTAGCTCACTCAACGAAACTGAAAGAAGAATATAATACCATAGCTTTGGTCTTGCAGAAGATAAAGTATTACGAACATCAATGGATGATTTGTGTAGACTTAAAAATGGTAAACTTTCTTCTTGGGCAGCAAAGTGGTTACACAAAATATCCGTGTTTCTTGTGCCTCTGGGATAGTAGGGACAAAACACACCACTGGGTTAGAAAAGATTGGCCTCAGAGAGAAAACATGGACGTTGGGGAAAAGAATCTCATTAACGACGCTTTGGTTGAAAAGAGAAAAAATCATACTTCCTCCGTTACATATAAAGTTGGGCTTAATGAAGCAATTTGTAAAGGCTCTTGATAAGAATGGGTCTTGTTTTGCATATATAGGGGTAAAAATGCATCAGTTGAGCACAGAAAAACTCAAAGCAGGGATATTTGACGGCCCACAAATAAGACAATTAATTAAGGATCCTGCCTTCATAAATTCAATGAATCAAGTTGAACGAGAAGCTTGGACATCATTTGTTGCAGTTGTAGAAAATTTTCTAGGCAAACATAAAGCTCAAAACTATGTTGAAATGGTTAACAAGATGCTTAATAGTTTCAAATCCTTAGGATGCAATATGAGTATTAAAATACACTATTTACACAGCCACTTAGACCGTTTTCCAGAAAATTTAGGAGACATGAGTGAGGAACAAGGTGAAAGATTTCACCAAGATATTAAAGTTATGGAGGACCGCTACCAAGGAAGATGGGACATGCACATGATGGCAGATTACTGCTGGAGTTTAAAAAGGGACTGTTTAAAAAAACATTCAAGAATGTCGCGGAAAAGAAGCTTTCCAAGTGTTGAGTGACTATTTCATTTCTTCAATATTTTTTTTTTGTTTGTAAGTACGACATAATATTGTATTTTGTATAACTAAAATAAAAATTTCGTATCTACTTTTGTTTACTACACTTACGGATTTGAGTTACAATAATGTAACTTATATTTCTCTAAAATTGTATATCTTAAAAATTTGAGCTCCTAGGTCAAATGAATACGTTATTTGAATTCAGGACATCAAATTGATATAGAATCAGCTCAAAAAACCTCGACACCAAAACAGCTGTTCCCCTGTGAATTAATTAAATTATATGCGATTTTAACGTCACAGCTTAAATGATGCAAAATTCAATATACCAAAATTATTAGAGAAAACAAACTGTAGAATTTGAAATAAGCCTGCTAATATTTGGTCGGGCCTCCCTCATTATCAATAACGGCTTATAATCTTCTGGGCATTGATTCAACTAACTTTCTAATATACACCGGGGAAATAGTGTTCCATGCTTCAGTAATTTTTACTTTTAATTCAGTTTTATTTGATATTCGGGCACTGTTTACTTTATTTTTTACTGTCAGCCACAAATTTTCAATTACATTTAAGTCTGGTGACTGGGCTGGTGTTTTAATACATTTAGACAGTTATAAAGCAACCAACTGCGGACTCGAAATGACGTGTGCTTTGGATCATTGTCGTGATAGAACCGATAATTGTTTTCAATATCTAATTTTTGGGCCCTAGCGACGAGATGCTGCCTTAGAATATCCAAGTACACATATTGTTTCATATTCCCTTTGACGAAATGCATGTTACCTACTCCTGCAGATGACATACAGTCCCATAACATCACTCCACCGTAGCTTCCATATTTTTCAATTTTAATTCTTCGTTAGGCTTCGTAAATTTCAAAATGCGATAAGTTTTGACCCCTGTTTTTATTTTGCATCATTTAAGCTGTGACGTTAAAATTGCATATGATTTGATTAATTATTTATTGTTAATTAAGTAAGGCATATTTAAGACAAAAAGTAATTCATACTTTTTTAGAAGACTATTTGCTAATTTAATTTCAATAAGTTGTTTTTTTTTCCAAATAAATAAAGAGGCACTGAGACCAGTTAGTCTTTTCTTATAGCGACTGCATCATTTAAGCTGTGAGTCACTGTATATATAAGAAAATGTGATTAGCATTTAATACAGATCTAACAAAGATGGGGAATTTTCGACATTGTCTTCTACAAGGTCAGAGAGATTAGCAAGTGATTCACCGTCAGGTATTGGAAGCGGCTCGGTACGCAAAAGTGCTCATTATTCAATGTTTTCTATTCTGTTTCCAAAAAAAGGTATTTCAAAAGTTTTGTAAAATTTTTTAATAAACAATAAACAAGTGAATAATAAATTTTCAATACATCAATGATTCATTAGTATAGGGACAAATACAAGATTATCCACGCTTCTTTGCGTGGAAAACTGTACCTAAAATAATGCATGAGCAAATGTGTATGTTCATTATTTACTGATTTCTATAGATGTTATAATTCACAGTTAGCATATAATTTTAAAAAAAAGGTAATTGTTCAAACCTCTCTATTTTCATTAATTACAAAAAAATATGATTTATGATCTCTATGTCTTATTCTTTATAATAAAAACTTATAAAGGCCTTTTTCTAAAGTAGAAGTGAGTTCTTCCACATCAACCAAAACTGCCAATACGACACTACCCACCTATAGGTATAGTTCTTTTTGATTTCTATGTCACATTTTGCCGACCATTCTGCCGGATTCTTCAGAGCTTCTTCCTACAAGTGAATTTTTTGGAATCTAGCACGAAAGTGATTTTATTCCTTTTACCCACGCCTTTTATATTAGCGGACCAGGGTAGGGCAGCCAGACTTTATGAATGATCTATTGCCAGATTGGTTAGAGGTAAAGACCAGTGTCACGATTAAGGTTGTTGGAATGTTCAGATAGAATATAGGGCTTCCGAATTTCCGTAAGATATAGAAAGGAATTTATTGCAAGGATTTGGTGTCCTATATTGTCTAGTGTTTTGCAAATGCTGAAGTGGAAATGTTACTACGCCCTTTAATGTTCTCCAATTCTAGTACGGATTATTCTGCTCGTTTCGTCGATATAGGTTTTACTACAACAGGAGAAAGCTACAAGAATTATACTCTCAAGTTCTGTAATCTGGTTGTAGTTTTCTATCAGAACTACCCATCTATTTGATGAAATAATACAGAGGAATATAAGTTTTCGAGTTAACTAATATTATCTAAAATATATGATTTTTTTAAGTTTTGTGATCTTTTGGCGTAAAGAAAGCAATATTTTTGAGTTCCTGAAACCTAACGTAAAATTTTTACCTACACTACTTTAACTTTCAACGATTAAGTTGCTCCCCACAAATCCTTTTGTCGAAACTCTTTTTAAAGTTTCTCATTCTCATAGAATGTACGTCTAAAAAATTAATATCGTCGTTTTAAATTACAGTGAAATATTAAATACACCAAATAAATTATTAAATTCTCCTTTTGGGCTGTGTATATATGGTATGTACAAACAAAATACTTTTCTGACTATATACCGTATAAAATATAAACAATAGCAAAATCTATAGATGTAGGTGTATTAATGTAAAACCATGCGGTTAATCGTAAAATATACATTTCAGGTGTATGTGTTTTCATAAGCACTTTTGAAAATGCTTTCTTGAAAATGGTTCATTTATTGGAAGATTATAAACTTTTGAATATAAGTTTATCCGATTTTTTTTCCATGTTTATTGGTGAAAATGTGAGAATTGGGTTAAGTTGTTAAAGTGTTTTTTAACTAATTGGCAGCTTTATCACACTAAATTTCAACATAAAAAATAAAATTAACAGTGACGCTTGTTTCTAGTGTTTTTATTCATTCTATTCATGACGATTTTATTTACATTTAATGATTGATTATTGTACAGTTACCAAATTATTTAATTTGCAGTTACGTACCTTTTTAGTGTTCCGTACGGAACACTTATAAGATCACTTCGGTGTCTGTCTGTCTGTCTGTCACACCCGATTTTCTCCGAAACTATTTGACATAGAAAGGTGAAATTTGGTAATAATATAGGAATTGATGGCCTCATCAGAGCCATGTAGTTTTGAGAATTAAATTTTGTCTTAAAGGGTTAGTTTTGGGGGGTGAAGTGAAAAAAAAATTTTTTTACTAGGTCATCGAGTGTGGTATCAAATGAAAGCTTGTGAAAACACGAGTAAAAAATATATATAATATTATACTTGCGCGCACTTTTATTTGTATTATTTTTAAAAATTCGCGAAAAATCGCCGTCCCGGGCCTTATCTCGAAAAGTACTTATCAAAAAATTTCGAAAAAATTCTGGAATATTCTCCACGGGGTGTAGGTTGAACGAAAATTATCACGAGTGTATTACCTTTAATAATTTATACGGTATATAAAAAAAAACAAAAATTTCAAGGTCATCAGATTTCAGTAAAGATTGGAAACAAACTTTGTTGAAAACTCATTTGGGGTGTGTTTTGTGAAGTCCTAATCATTTTATACCACCGTAACATAAATTTTGACTTTAAGGGGTTCGTTTAGAGGGGTGAAATCGGAAGTGAAAAAAAAATTTTTTTACTAGGTCATCGAGTGTGGTGTCAAATGAAAGCTTGTGAAAACACGAGTAAAAAATATATATATAATGTAATACTTGCGCACACTTTTCTTCGTATTACTTTTAAAAAATCGCTGTCCCCTACCTTATCTCGAAAAGTACTGATCAAAAAATTTTGAAAAAATTCTGGAATATTCTCCACGGGGTATAGATTGAACGAAAATTATCACGAGTGCATTACCTTTAATAATTTATTTGGTATATAAAAAAAAAACAAAATTTCAAGGTGACCAGTTTTCAGTAAAGATTGGAAACAAACTTTGTTGAAAACTCATTTGGGATGTGTTTTGTGAAGTCACTGATCATTTTATACCACCATAACAAAAATTTTTATTTTAAAAACAATCAACGTACGGAACACCAATTGTGCAAGTTCAACTTGCACTTGACCTTTTTTTTTATTAATAATAACACATTATATTTTTTTTATATATTGCACTGTGGTAATAAAATAATTGTTCAATAATAATAATATTTGTTTTTGAGCGATTTCTTTTTTTATAAAAATCTGAGCTAAAAGACTAAATATACTTTTACATATTACCTCTCACTAAAACATTCCCCGGAAACTAAAATGGTATTTGCGATATTTCATTTTCAATTTTTTATTAAGGGAGGAAGGGGTCCCTACTTTGTTATACTGAAAAGTTTACAGTTTTTTGGAATTTTTAACAAAAAAAATATTAAAGATTAAACGTTGAAACCTTCTATCTATTTGAATATACACGTCTTTGTTGAATAAACAAACATTTTGTCTTGTGTAGAACTAGACGACGAAAATGGATGATGAATTTTTTTCCTAAAAATGCTCATAAAACAAGAAATTTTAATTTTTAATTAATTTATAAATTAGGCCGAATTCTGCACAAAAAACTGTAATAATTAAGCTATTTACCAGGTGTACAAGTATGAAATGCCGATTTCAGAAAACAGATGGTGCGCCAATGCAGTTTGTGCTATAAAGATTTGACACTGCGCCATTTTGTTGTGTCATCAACAAGTGTCAGACGCGCACGAGTGATAAATTGGAAAAGTGTGTGCATAGTGTTGTGTTGTTGTGTTCAATATGTCGAAATTTATATCGAACAAAGAGCATTCGCAGACAGCATTAATTTTTTGTTTTCATTTGAAGAAAACTGCTGTTGAATCATACCGATTACTTCGAGAAGCTTATGGTGAATATGCTCCATCGCAAGATACGTGTGAACGATGGTTTCGGCGTTTCAAAAGTGGTGACTTCCATGTTGCAGACAAGGAACGTGGAAAACCGCCAAAAAAAATACGAAGATGTGGAATTGCAAACATTGTTGGACGAAGATGATTCGCAAACACAAAAACAATTCGCCGAGCAATTGGGCATTAGTCAACAAGCTGTGTGTTTGGTGGGACCAGAAAGAGGGGCGTGGTCTATTATGAGCTGTTAAAACCTGGGGAAACAGTTAATACTAAACGTTACCAACAATAATTGACCGATTTGAACCGTTCGCTGCTTGAAAAAAGGCCAGAATACCGAAAGAGGCCACACAAAGTCATTTTTCTTCATGGCAATGCTCCATCACATACGGCAAAACCAGTTCGCGACACGTTGGAAGCACTCAGCTGGGGAGTTCTACCCCATACGGCTTACTCACCAGACTTGGCTCCTTCCGATTACCCCATTTTGTTTGCATCGATGGGTCACGCACTTGCTGAGCACCGCTTTGGTTCGTACGAAGATGTGAAAAAAATGGCTCGATGAAGGGTTCGCAGCAAAAGGGGAAGATTTTTACTGGCGTGGTATTCACAAATTGCGCGAAAGATGGGAAAAATGTATAACAAGCGATGGAGCATATTTTGAATAAAGCACTTTTTATCGTTCTTTCCGAATTTAACATGTTTTTTTTAGAAAAAAAATCCGCATCTCATACTTGAACACCTGGTATTAAGAAAAATCCCCACTATTGTTAGTTGACTCATGTTTTTAGTGTTCCGTACGGAACACTTATAAGATCACTTCGGTGCCTGTCCGTCCGTCTGTCTGTCTGTCACACCTGATTTTCTCCGAAACTATTTGACATAGAAAGTTGAAATTTGGTACTAATATAGAAATTGATGGCCTCATCAGAGCTGTGTAGTTTTGAAAGTTAAATTTCGCAACTGAAAAAAAAAATTTTTTTCTAGGTCATCGAGTGGGGTGTCAAATGAAACACGAGTTCAAAAAAATATATAATGTAATACTTGCAATACACTTTTCTTTGTATTATTTTTAAAAAAATCGCGAAAAAATCGCTGTTTAAAAAAAATTTTGAAAAAATCCTGGAATATTCTCCATGGGGTGTAGATTGAACGAAAATTATCACGAGTGCATTATCTTTAAATAATTTATCTGGCATATAAAAAAAACAAAAATTTCAAGATCGTTAGTTTTCAGCAAAGATCGGAAACAAACTTTGTTGAATACTCATTTGGGGTGTGTTTTATGAAGTCACTGATCATTTTATACCTCCGTAACAAAAAATTTTATTTTAAAAGCAATCAACGTACAGAATACTAATTGCGCAAGTTCAACTTGCACTTGACCGGTTGTTGTATGTACAGTGCAATATTTTGCAGATTCACTTTATGCCATACTTCAATGTAAACGAACCACTTTACGTTACAGTGCTATATAAACTATTGTCATATTAGTTCTTGATTTCACACGGATTACGAGAATTTGTTTTAGGGAAGATATGACAAAAAAATAGAAATTACATCGCCGTGAATACGTAATTGCTTTTTATCTATGTACTTATGAATTAAAATTTGAGTCTCTGCTTAGTTTTTATCCTATTTTGTAAAATTTGCAGTAAAATCTGCCGATGAATACTAGGGAGTAGTGTGAATTTCTTTCCTCATTCTAAGCATAAAGAGCTATGTATGTATATGTTTACGTCAATAATCAAAACCGCTAGGCAAATTTTCACGTAATTCCCGAATTTTGTTATCTGTGTTACAATAGAGGTTTTCACAGATGGTGGAATGTAATACATTAAAGTTCCGGGTTTTAATCTGTTCGTTTAACAATGAATTTGCACGACGTTTCGCCAAAATCTCATTTGGCATTTTCAAGTGCTCTTACTGCTGCTGCTGCTCAATACTGTACACACAGTATTGAGCAGCAGCAGCAGTAAGAGCACTTGAAAATGCCAAATGAGATTTGGGCAAAACGTCGTGCAAATTCATTGTTAGACGAACGGAGTGAAACTGGGAATTTTAATGTATTATATATATATATATATATAATATATATATATATATATATATATATATATATATATATATATATATATATATATGTAGTAAATTATAGCTTTAGAAGTATATTAATTTTTGCCAAATGATCTAAGAAAAACTTTACTTACAATTAGATCGTTATTACTTGCCATTCATTTTAATAAAAATTTGGTATAGCGCACAAAAAAAATTAGAGATTTATTTTAAGCCGCTGATATTAATATTAAAATAGTAGATATTGATTTTGACACTGTATTCTCCCACCCCTTCCCTTAGTTGTTGGGTTAAGTGTTTTTAATATTTGACTGACTCTTGTTTGTACAGCGATTTCTTGTTAAATTTGAATGTCATGTGTAGTTGCAGAATTACGGACGTAAAAGTATTTTAGAAATATTTTAAAACATAATTTTTCAAATAGAGAAGACTTCGAATGCCCTGTAGCAATATAGGCGAGTCTTTGATTACTCTTGCGGACTGAGGCCGGAAATATTTCATTGAATATGTATGGCTGCGATAAGATCACAATTCTGATGTGGAGCTCCTTTATGGTAGATCATAGTTGAGAGAAAATGGGTTTGGCTCAAACTGAATGGAGTCCGACGCTTGAGCTGCCTTAGTATTACGAGTGCTACGAGAACAGCGCCTGGTAAGCCTATGGAGATCCTGTTGGACCTTCGAGGCTTGTATCTATCAATACACAAAGTCCGAACAATACCTCGCGAATGGCTTATTGGCTGCTTGCTCCAGGGCACCTAAAGATGGAAGTCTTAGGACATCGCAGCATATGAGTGAGAAAATTGGAGATCTGCTCCCTACTGTAGACGAAGATAAACAATTTCCAAAGGTATTTAACGATAGTTAGAACCGACTTTTCAAAAAAAAAATCCTCCGATATATAGATGGATCTAAATAGAAAGAGAGCACGGGAGCAGGGACATACTACCCACGGACAGGGACACAGCTGTCCATGTTCCTGGGCAGTTATGCATCGATCTTCGAAGCGAAAATATACCTTCATATGTGGCTTAGAGATGGTGGAAAGAAACATAACGCGAAGCACTGTGAACATTTGTCCAGACAGCAGAGCCACCCTGATGACTTTGAAACAGGGCAGGCGTGAGTTCACAGCTGGTAAGCGAGTGTAAAGACGTGCTGACCAGTCAGTATAATATAACTTGTTTCCCATCTGCGTAACTGGTTGTACGCGTGTCCAGGGAATAAGATGATCAATATACCATCTAAAAAGGGAGCTGTAGCGAGCACCACGGGACCTGAATCATTTTTGAGAGTCCTTCGCCTAGACGATGCAGTGATCGTAGATCTAATGATAAATTCGTGACTGGAATGAAGCATCAGAGATGAGACAATCTCAGAGTCTCTTACGAGAATCTAACCATGAATATACCAGGTCCATGTTAAAATTAACTAGGAAAGGCCTGAAGACACTACCGCCTAAGTAACTACCTAACTCGCATTAGCGTTAAAGTCGATTAAGATTGTGGGTTATATTTGGAGGAAGAGACAGCTCTTCATTTAATCGTGCCTTAAATGACAAACACAGAAACAAGACAAGCTCCTCACGTGGGATCCCCAATAATTTTGAACCATGAGTATACTAAAGGGACTCAAACTGTAAGGCAACTATCTCTCTTAAAGACTAGCGATCTTTCTTAACCCTACAATGCGGCACTTTTTAACTATACTATCTATCTATCTAAGGGATTATTGTTTCAGTTTTTCATGTAGTTTATTGGCAAATTACATAACAGTTACATATTGTGGCTTGGAGATCAGATATTCCTCTTGTAAATGTTTTTTTTTTTTTTCAAAATTTCAATGTCAGCATCTACCCTCCTAATATTGATGTTAGCAGCAGCACTACTCTACTTGTACTTATACCAGCCCCCCCCGTTAAACTCTGTATTTTTCACAAAACAAAAGGAAAAGTAGCTTAAATTGAACTTATCTAGACACAATTAACATATATGTGCCTATTTTAATACTAATTCAATGTTATTGCATGTTCTGTAGGAAAGGTCTGGAATGAAAACTGTAACCGTTAGAAGCATGGATCGATTTGGCTACATTACAGTGTTGTTACGTTAGAAACACACAAATCGAAGAGATACACAAGACACTTCTTATAATGGAATAATATGTTAGAAAAAAATATCTTGTTATTTTATTAGATAGAAAATGCTGTGATTTTAATGTACTGTTGTTTGTGGTAAGATAAGAAATGAAAGGACATATTTGCTAATTTTTTTTTTTACAATTTTATATATTGGAATTAGATGTAAAGTATAACTGTATATGTATTATATTATATAAAAAAATCCCCAAAACCTTTATGAAACATGATTTTAGCTAAACATTTTAATATTATATAATTTATCCAGTCAAATTAGACATTTAACTTTGAAAAAATTCGCATAGAGTTGAAAATTGGTATAGGTCTTAAATACACTATTACAAATAAAATGTCACAAGTCCCCACCGATCCTACGTCTGCTAAAAATTGTATTCAAAGTCAAAGGTCAAAAATATCGGTTTTTCGCATTTTTTGTTATCGTAAAAATAGGTCAGACAAAAGTTGTAGATCATGCAATTCCCTACAAAAATTGTTCTACTTTTTTTTCGTACGAGTCACCATTCCTGAGATATCGCGATTCTAAAAGTTGGAGAAGTCGTATTCTACATAATATGCACACATTTCCACACCACTTATGAGGTAGTGTACTTGGCGCATTTTTTTTTAATGTGGTTTCCCCAGTAGGCATACTCCACAATCTATTGTGATTAAGTTTTATTAGACAGTATCCTATTGATTGAAAAAATGGTACTATTGGTAATGATTAAAGTGGAACGGATTTATTGTTGATTTCGGGAAAATTCAGTAATGTCTTCGTCTTCGCTTTTTTTTCTTCCTCTTCTTGCTAGATTTCTATAGATTGTTCTAAGATGAAAGATGTATCAGTTGTCTCCTCATTGATACCATAAGAATCTTCATCTGTTTTATTTGATTGAGTATTGGAGTAAGATTGGCCTAGACAATTGGTACATACTGGTGAACAATATAATCCGATTTTTTCTAATGAATTAGGTGCATAAATTAAAGAAAACACCTCTTTCATGCGGCTCCCTTGCATAATATAACCAATTGCTCCAAAAACGATATGAGTAAATGAAAACCTGCAAGTCTTGCTGCAGATACGATTTCTCGAGCTTTTGCATACAGAGGTTGATCAAAAGTAATAATGCATACATCGTGGCCATAACGTTTTGGATTCTCCAAAGCATCAAGTAAAGTTGTGTATATAATATTGTAGTTACTTGCTGGTTGATGACTAAATGGTAAGAATGAAATTTGAGATTTAGAAAAATTCATATTAATTATTAAACGTTCAATATAACCATTCCCAACCGGGTAACGATAAATTTTTCCCTTTCCCATATAATCATAACATATTTACTTTTTTGAGTAAAGATACAGTATCTTTCATAAGTAAACGTTTTCACAGCTATTTTACTATATCCTACTCCAACTACACCATCATTTTGATAGACTCTTCTTGGCAGATGAGCTTTTGCCGAGAAATCTTTTGCTGAAAGGACTTTATTCGTAATATAGGCTCTTCTACTATAACTGAACTTTTCGGAGTAATAATTTGAATGATACCCATTATGTGAAGCGTGTTATGGACGTCTAAAGTATATACATTTATATCAGCATTGTCTGCAACATACTGAATAAATGTG
Organism: Pachyrhynchus sulphureomaculatus; assembly: GCA_019049505.1. Classification (NCBI taxonomy): domain Eukaryota; kingdom Metazoa; phylum Arthropoda; class Insecta; order Coleoptera; family Curculionidae; genus Pachyrhynchus; species Pachyrhynchus sulphureomaculatus. The sequence goes on from CM032454.1 coordinate 7,787,956, forward strand.
CCAGTTTCTGGTGGTAGGATATAAGATGAAAAACTGCTGCTGCCTCCTACACCATAGTATTGTATTACTATAAGATGCACACAAATCAAAAGACGAAAAAATCTGTAGAAGACGTTTTGATCCAAATCCTTGATGAAAAAAAACTGAGAGACCTAATTGCAATCTTGATAGGCCGAACAGCAGTCATAATACAGTGGCTGAGTTGTACATATTAATTTTAAATGTTCTACTTTAAATAGTTTATTTTTCAAAATTACACTCGCTCCAAAGAATTGACAATGACTCTGGAAAATCACTGTTAATATTTTCAAACATTCGACTAGGCGGGGGGTAATTATTATTGTCAAATACTGTAGATTGAATATTCTCTCCAATGATTTCTGCTGCAGCTTTCAGTATTCTAAATCGTTTCTTCTTCTTTTTCATTTTGTTTTCTATTTTCATACCAAACTTTGTTGAAAATACCGTGCTGATTGTCAATAAAACAGATAAATGTAAAACTTTCTTGTTTCTCATAATTTTTATTACCATACTTTAACCTTATCTTAATTGTTCTATTATCTATAGGATTATATCTAGGGATTTTTGCAAATATTTTTTAATTCTTCCAATGAAAACTGACCATCATCACTATTTTCAATGTATGCAAATATTTCTTCCATCGCGAAAGTAATAGTATCATCTTCAGGACGACGGATTTTACCCCCCATGGTGGGTCTCAAAAAGGAATTATAACAATCATTATGGTACCTCAGCACCAACTAAATTATATTCATACTCAATGCGTGCATTACCAGCTTTTGCTACGTTATCAGAACTAGAGAGAGAGCTACCTTCAGAATAGAATCTTTAAATGGAAGTGTAGCAACATGACAAAATTTACGCCCGAACATTCTGCGCTTTTTCCTTTTCAGCTTCTTCATTTGCTTCGCCGCAAAATAAGTAATAATTTTTTAAAACAAAAAACCGACTCACTTATTCGCACTCTAGTACGAGGTGGACTAATCGTAGATATACTGGTTTGTTCCATCTTGTGCTGTCTTTTAGCTGCAGCAATACTACTCTTCCGAGCGTACATTTTACGACACTGCACATAGATTGTCACAGATTACTTGTCTTTCAGGTAGTCAAGAAACCCATCATTTCTTTCAACAATCAAAGTCTTTATTTCACGATCAACAACAACAATTTCACTTTCAGTCAAAGGTTTACTACAAATAAAGCAAAAGTGCGACATTTTTTAAAAATTATTTAACGGCACAAATTGAAATAAAAAATATTATCAATAAGTACGTCTGTCCACTGTAAAGAAACGTTCAATACTAAAAGTAGTTATTTCATTTACGTCCTTCAAAAAAGGGTAGGTATACGACCGTCGCCACTCGAACAATGGAGTAGCTGACAAATATTGTTCAAGGTTATATGGGCGAACGGAATTAGGGACAGAGTGTATATTCATTTAGAATCATATAATTTGTACATATTTTAGTGTGTGAGTCACACAAACCAATATTTCCATATTTTTACTTATATTGAACGTCCAATGACGTATACAGGCCGCGTAAGAGTGCATATTAGTATTTTCGATGTTTGAAATCGCGATATCTCAGGAACGGTGACTCGTAGGAAAAAAAAGTATGAAAACAATTTTTATAGAGAATTACATGGTCTACAACTTTTGTCTGGCCTATTTTTACGATAACACTTACCGTTTACGAGAAAAATGCGAAAAACCGATATTTTTAACCTTTGACCTTGAATAAAATTTTTAGCAGACGTCGGATCGTTGGGGACTTTTGATATTTATTTTTAATAGTGTATTTAAGACCTATATCAATTTTCAGCTCTATGCAAATTATTGCGAAGTTACCACTTTTTTCGTCTATTTTGACTGGATAACATACTAATTAAATGTCGTTAACTCTAGTTTTACGGTAATGCTTGAAAACATAATTGGCATGATCTTTGGAGTGTAGTATAAAAAATGCTTTTCTTTTTATTAATGTTTTTAAACATGGAGGTCAAGTTTCGGGTTAACATTAATTTCGTTTTTTTTTGTATGTCGTGGTTCATTTTTATTGGTGTAAGTTTCCTAATTTTTATTATTTTTTTCTTAATTTGAATTACTTCAATATTTTCAATACACGAATGCCCTGAAGTTGATAAGACTTACGCTAATTTGACGTTCACTGTATTTTTGACCCAAGAATTCGGAACGACAAGAAGTTACGGCAAACATTATCGATTAATTTTAAATTTAATAGAAACGTATATAATAAAAGACTGTTTTTAGTCAATTTCCACTAGTTTATTTAAATTGCGATGACGCGTTTCGCTGTCGATGCAGCTTCTTCAGATCTACATTTTTACACTGTCAAGTTAGGTTTAATATTCACAGTTTTATATAATTTCTTAATTATAATATTACACTTAATTAAATTACATTGATAGTATTGGAAAATCCACACAGATTTGGAGTTAAGAGAATAAATTCAATAATGGTGAATTGCTTAAATCTACCTGGTCGTTGAGTAAAGTACCTGTAGTCCTTAATCGATTTATTTGCATTGTCTCTAAAAGGTTTAGTTTTAAACCATTTTTGTTGGGTGTGTAAAATTTTGAAATTCTTGTTAAATGTGTGATTTTCTGTTAAAAGATGATTAGCATATGTTGAATTAGATTTTCTATGGATGAAACTTTTTTCGTGTTCTGTAATTCTTTGTCTAAATGTACGTCCAGTTTGTCCGATGTATGTTTTAGGACATGACCCACATGTTAATTGATAAACTCCTGATTTATTGTCTTTATTGATTTGTGGTTTGTAGTTTTTAAGATATTTCCCTACAGTATTGTTAGTCTTGTAAGCTATGTTGATATTTTTTTGATTTAAAAATTTTCTCAGTTTTTTCCGTTGGCTTGCCGAAATAGGTTAAGCATTTAAAAGTGGTATTTCTGTCCTTAAAACGTGGGTATATTTCTGAGATTGCCTTGTTTCTAAGTTTTTTTCTTAACGATACTATTGATTAAAGTAACCGAATAACCGTTGTTAACGGCTACTTGTTTTATGTAGTTTAATTCTATATTATATATTCTATAGTATCGTTAAGAAAAAACTTAGAAACAAGGCAATCTCAGAAATATACCCATGTTTTAGGGACAGAAATACCACTTTTAAATGCTTAACCTATTTCGGCAAGCCAACGGAAAAACTGGGGAAATTTTTTAAATCAAAAAATTATCAACATAGCTTACAAGACTAACAATACTGTAGGGAAATATCTTAAAAACTACAAACCACAAATCAATAAAGACAATAAATCAGGGGTTTATCAATTAACATGTGGGTCATGTCCTTAAATATACATCGGACAAACTGGGACGTACATTTAGACAAAGAATTACAGAACACGAAAAAAGTTTCATCCATAGAAAATCTAATTCAACATATGCTAATCACCTTTTAACAGAAAATCACACATTTAACAAGAATTTCAAAATTTTACACACCCAACAAAAAGGTTTAAAACTAAACCTTTTAGAGACAATGCAAATAAATCGATTAAGGACTACAGGTACTTTACTCAACGACCAGGTAGATTTAAGCAATTCACCATTAATGAATGTATTCTCTTAACTCCAAATCTGTGTGGATTTTCCAATACTATCAATGTAATTTAATTAGGTGTAATATTATAATTAAGAAATTATATAAAACTGTGAATATTAAACCTAACTTGACAGTGTAAAATATAGATCTGAAGAAGCTGCATCGACAGCGAAACGCGTCATCGCAATTTAAATAAACTAGTGGAAATTGACTAAAAACAGTCTTTTATTATATATTTATAATGAATTTCCATCAAGTAGAAGCTACAATAATCCAAAATTTAATAGAAACGGTTTGTACGCTTCTAGTTAACGTTTGACACTCAATCAATTTGTCGGCCAAGCGAGGCACTGATGGATGTCTCGATTATATTAGTCTGTATCTGAATTAAACAAAGCTAGTTTAAATAACTTTTGGTTAGTTGTTACTTACTTCCTCTGAGTAGGTCACAGACCTATTATACTTTGTTATTAAGCCTCTTGTGATTCGGATGTCCAGCTGTCTCTCCATCTCTTTGTTGGTCGTCCTTTTGTCTTGTTTCATGTGGTTTTTTTGTTCGTACATATTTTTATCATTCTCGTATCTTTCATCCTTTGTACATGTTCACGCCACTATCTTCTTTTTCTTCCCCATCTGACTATATCTTCTACCTTGTATTGTTCTCTTATGGTGTTGTTCTCACTCTAATCTAAATAAACTTTTTCCTGTTATTGCGCTCAGTATTTTCATTTTCATTTATTCTTAATAGCTGTTTAGTTTTGTTTGTGTCTGCCCGTGTTTCCATGCTATAAGCCAGTATGGGTCTAACTGAAGTTTTATATATTCTTGTTTTTGCTTCTACACTTAGATCTTTGCTTTTCCAAACTATATCTCTGAGGCCCCTGATATTGCTGCTGCTTTATTTGTTTGTTGTGTCACTTCTTCGGTTATATCTCCGTATGGAGTATTTTAGTACTCCAAGATATGGGAATTTCATTACTTGCTCTATTAATTTCCCATTTATTTCTAATTTACACCTTACTGTTTCTGTAGCTATTGTGATGCATTTTGTTTTATCGATATTGACTTCCATGTTGCATGTTTCTGCTACTTGTTTGAATTTATAGAGCTGTCTTTGTATATCTTCTTCATATCCCAGTATCTTTATTTATTTATCTCCTAGTTCGTATCCATCGTTGACTAGTTTTACTTCCTCAATGATTTTGTCCATTTTATGCAGAATAGTAACGGGCTTAAACTATCTCCCTGTCTTACTCCTACTTTTACATTTATTTCCTTTATTAATTCGTTATTACTTCTTATTTTTGTTGTGTTACCGTGATTGAGTTTTTGGATTATTTGTGGTATTGGGTACGGAATTAGGTCCTTTATTAATTCTAATATATCTATTAGCCTGGCTCTGTCGAATGCTTTCCTTAAGTCGATGAACAAAAAAATGCTGGCTTCTGGTATTCTACAGCTTTTTCTCTTATTTGCTTTATTGCAAAGATAGCGTCTGTGGTTGATCTGTTTTGGCGGAACCCTTGTTGCTCGTCGCTTATGTGTATATTGTTTTCTATTTCACTTTTCAGAATACTTGTGAACACGTTCATAATACTTACTAGCAGTGTGATTCCTCTATAGTTGCTCGGATCTTTTTTGCTGTTTTTTTTAAATATCGGTATCGTGATGCTTTTTGTCCATTCCTTCGGTATTTCTACTTCCTGTAATATCTAATTAAAGAATGTTGTCATTTCCGATATGTAGCTTTCTCCGACATATTTAATTAGTTCGTTTGTTATCCCATCTTCTCCTGGTGCTTTTCCATTTTTAAGTTTCTTAATTGCCATCGATACCATAGTGCAACACGAAAAAACATAACCATATACGGACACCACCACGTGATAATAGACCAAAAAAAAAAGACCCGTGTTTTCCCAGTTTTTCCGAAAGTCATGTACTTTTTTTTTTTATGGGCCCCCAAAGATTTGAGGCCTGGGTGTAATTTTTGCAAAAAACTCATCATATTCTGAGGCTCATATCTTGCAAACCGTTCGGAATTTTAATTTACTTTCTGTGGCAAAGTTGTAGCCCTTGTCATAAGGAACAAAAATTGTGAACATTTAAAGTCAAAAAAAAAACTTCATCTTCAAGATCAAAATAGCTAAAAAACTGTAAAAAATTCGATTTTTTTTACCTTTTTTTCCCTGTTTAGGCCCATAGCTAGCAAACCGTTCAAAATTCAAGGAAACAATCAACTACAAAAATGTAGCTAAGATCTTAGTAAACAACTTTCTAGAATATATGAACTTCCTAGGAATGATTCTTAACAGCCGCAAAAGTGAAAATTTTCCCGAAAAATCTACTTTTTTTAAAGTTTTTTGCGATTTTGATCTGGAAGATGAAATTTTTTGGATTTTATATGTTCACAATTTTTGTTCTTTATGACAAGAGCTACAACTTTGCTTCAGAAAGTAAATCAAAATTCCAAACGGTTTGCAAGATATGAGCCTGAGAATATGATCAGTTTTTTGCAAAAATGACACCGAGGCCCCAAATCCTTGGGGCCTCATAAAAAAAAATACATGAATTGGGCCAAAACTGGGAGCCTCGGGTAAAAAAAGACCCGTGTCTCCCAGTTTTGCCCCAAGTAATGCATTTTTTTTTTTTATGAGGCCCCAAGGATTTGGGGCCTCGGTGTCATTTTTGCAAAAAACTGATCATATTCTCAGGCTCATATCTTGCAAACTGTTCGGAATTTTGATTTACTTTCTGAAGCAAAGTTGTAGCTCTTGTCATAAAGAACAAAAATTGTGAACATATAAAATCCAAAAAATTTCATCTTCCAGATCAAAATCGCAAAAAACTTTAAAAAAGTAGATTTTTCGGGAAAATTTTAACTTTTCCGGCTACCTAAACAGTGTTCAGAATCATTCCTAGGAAGTTCATATATTCTAGAAAGTTGTTTACTAAGATCTTAGCTACATTTTTGTAGTTGATTGTTCCTTGAATTTTGAACGGTTTGCTAGCTATGGGCCTAAACAGGCAAAAAAAGGTAAAAAAAATCGAATTTTTTACAGTTTTTTAGCTATTTTGATCTTGAAGATGAAGTTTTTTTTTTACTTTAAATGTTCACAATTTTTGTTCCTTATGACAAGGGCTACAACTTTGCCACAGAAAGTAAATTAAAATTCCGAACGGTTTGCAAGATATGAGCCTCAGAATATGATGAGTTTTTTTGCAAAAATTACACCCAGGCCTCAAATCTTTGGGGCCTATAAAAAAAAAAAGTACATGACTTTCGGAAAAACTGGGAGACACGGGTCTTTTTTTTTTTGGTCTACTATCACGTAGTGGTGTCCGTATATGGTTATTTTTCCATAACTTAAAAAATTACACACAGTGTACTTCTTCTCTTCTTATTTTGTAGTTTTCGTCTGTGTGTTGTCTGTTGTTTATGATTTCTGCTATGTTCTCTTCTTCGTCGGTTAGTTGTTGTTCTCGTATTAATTTGTAAAATAAACGTATGGTTGAAATGCAGCGTCTAAAAATATTAACAGAAATACATGTAGACTGCGTAAAAAATGCCGTTGCTTTATTCGGCCTTTAAATATAATTTCAGAGAAGCGAGAAATAGCGCTTAAATAAACAGTTTTATCATATCATATCATTGTATGGAATTTAAAATTTTGCGTGATGTCAATCTACAAAAAAATGGAATTTGGATAAAATAATATGAGCATATTTCACTTAACATGCCATTTGAAAATTCATTTTTTGTCCATCATGTTATTTATGCTGAAGGAAATTAAACTTACGAGTTTGCTGCAAACATATTTTTATTCAATACTAAAAAATATTGTAGTAACTAAGACGGTCGATTAAAATCACAGTAATAAAAAACCCATTTGTGCTAGGATGTAAAGAGAAAAAGTAAAAGTTTATATAAAAAAAATGTTATATATTATATCTCTTTGCCAAAGAAATTTCTGTATTTTATAATGAATAATGAGAACCTTCATGAAAATATGGTATTATTTTTGTTCCGCTGCAAGTTTTTGCCTATTCTCATTTTTTACACACTTATTAGCGCTTTTTGCCTGTTTTTATATGTTTTTTTTTATGTATATAGTGTAGCTTACTTGTATATTTTTATTTTATTTCATAAATACACCTTATTTATAAAATGTGTTTTTTTTTTTAATTTTTTTATCAAACATAAAATTAACCTGTATCGATGAATATACAACTTTTTTTTTTATCGTTCACTTCCCCCCGCCTCAGTAGGGATTTTATCTTTTTCCATATCCCAAGGATATCGGCGAGGATGTCGCAACGTTGTCCAAGTGCCGAAACATACGTTTTTGTATTTCACGGTACCTTTTAGACAACGAGGTAGTACTGCTACGGACGTTATTTTTACATTTCTGCAAAGAACGACTATCTATGAACACTCACAACACCCATCCGACACACGGAATCGAACCGCTGACCTCCTGATCAACAGCAGGCTCCTTAGCCCACTGCGCCAATCGGTCCGGCTTGATTATCCAGGTCGCTCAAATATGTGACCACATATCCGTGGGATATTCCCATTGGCCAAAAATAAGGTATTGTTATCGACGAAACAGGTTTCTCAAGTATCTTATAAGAAGACTTCGGTGTTTGTCTGTCCGTCTGTCTGTCACATCTGATTTTCTCCGAAACTATTTGTCATAAAAAGTTGAAATTTGGTAATAATATATGAATTGATGGTCTCATCAGAGCCATGTAGTTTTGAAAGTCAAAATTTGACTTAAGGGGTTAGTTTTTAGGGGGTGTAATCGAAAGTGGAAAAAAAAAAGTCATCGAGTGGGGCGTCAAATGAAAGCTTGTAAAAAAAAGAGTTCAAAAATATAAATAATGTCTTACATGCGCACACGTTTATTTGCATGCAGGACGTTTTTTTCGTCAACTTTAAGCTCCCTCGGAGGCCAACACTTTTTGGTCCAGTGATTTGCTCGGTCTCTACTATCCCATAGACACAAAAAGCAAGGGAATTTGGTAAACCCAGATTGTTGTCCGAGCAACATGCCCAAGATTTTTAAATCACCGCACACTTGCCAACGGTGGTCTTTATATTTTAATTTGCAAAGAACCAATTCCAAGTTCTTGTAGGTTTCCTTGAGGTGTACAGAATGACCGACAGGAATGGACTCATAGAAACCGCCATTGTGAAGCAGAACTGCTTTAAGGCTTCTCTTTGAAGAATATATGAAAATACGCCACTGTGCTGGGCCGTATGAGATCTTAAATGTATCCATCAAACCTTCAATATTGGTACAATAAACCAACTCGTCCTCTTGGGCAAAGTAAGAAGTGAACTGCTTCTCACGATATCTAAACCAGGAGGAAGACACTCCCGGCAAAAGTAAGTTCCTGCTTTTGAGCCTTGATCCAAGCAACTCAGCAGCGTTTTTGGGAAGATTCAAGTCTCTTACCAAATCATTTAGCTCGCCCTGGGAAAACAATTTCGGACTGCTGTCATCTTCAAATTGAAAACTTGACTTGTCATCGGGTTCAGGTACAGCACCATCTTCGTCAGAACTTGGAATCTCTTCCAAGGTAGCAGGGGCCTTGGGCACTGGTATTTCGGTCCCATGAGGAATGGGACGAATAGCTGATTGCAGATTGGGGTATGAAATGGACTACTTCCATTTTGAATTATACCCTTTCACATTACACGAACAAAAGTATCATCACTATGGTTCTTTTGCTCGCGCCATACCATAGAAATCGCATATCGGAAAGCTTTTTTCTTGCCCTTAAACCAATTTCGAAGGTCTTCAACACATCGTTTGCAGACTTTATGAGGTGCCCAAACTTTATCCTGATCTCCAAGTTGTAAGCCAAAATATGTGACGTATACTTTTTTTACAAAGTCCATAATATTAAGTTGTTGCTTTAATACCATATATTCGCCACAAATATAACAGAAAGTGTCAGACGAATTCACACACACGTCCGCACAGATGACATTGCACTATATTGAACCAAGATCTATAAAACAATGACGAGTTAACACGTAATTGTACCGCGCCACTTTGTACACTATCGGAGCGCGTACGTTCTGGTTACAACGTTTATGTTTGTTAATTTAGCTCACACAGGCGTTCTTTATTTAGAAAGTAATGATAGTTATGGCCTGTATACGTTGAAAAACAGAAATCAAAATAAAATTGTACCTATTTATTTATGACTTCCAGTTAGCCCAAAAAAACCCTTTTTTATAATAAAATTTTGCGTTTTGCAAAATAACCTGACGTTCTGGAATTTTTTCAGTATTTTTTTAGTTTTCAGAACATCTAAATACATAGAAATCAGTTGAAAACATCCAGACAGCATTTTTGTTGTAGACCTGTGTAATTTATCTGGTATATAAAAAAACAAAAATTTCAAGGTCATCAGTTTTCAGTAAAAAGAAACAAACTTTATTGAGAACTCATTTGGGGTGTGTTTTGTGAAGTCACTGATCATTTTATACCTCCGTAACAAAACGGAACACTAATTGCCCAAGTTCAACTTGCACTTGACCGGTTATTATTTTTATTTTACATGCAACTAGTAAAAAACAACAACATGTGCAAATAAAAAAGAATGCTCGATTAGTGCTTCCCACAAACCGTATGTTATCGTCTTGAACTAAATTGAAATCTGTGCCAATTTGGGGCTATCGCGAAGTACTAAGATATCCGCTGTTTGTATACAAGTGGCATCGATTTAAGTAGTGTGAGCGACATGGCATCGCAGTATACAAAGTACATCATTCCCAAAATCGTTTCTCACCAAATCAAGGATCTATTAGAAACTTCAATAAGTACACTAAAGACAAGTAGATAACACTGGACATAATTGCTTGTGAAAGGCTCTCTTTGCTATACTTGCAACATGTTTATACTAAGAGATATTTGCACCCCAGTTAACACCCAGTAAATTGAGTGACGATGCTGGAGAAGTGAAGTATTCCAATATAATTACGTCGGGTTCCACAAGGTTAACTTTTTTAGAAAACGACTGCCGCCTGGGTTTCGTAGCGTTAAACTCTACTTATCACTCGAGAACCACCGATTTACGTGCTTTTTTTTTTTAAATATACATATGTTTCCTAGCCAGGTTATAGGATATATTTTATTACGTTGGGTAACAGGATATATTTTATTACGTTAGGTATCATAATAAGCAGCGACGATAATAGTGAATCAAGTCGAAAAAAAGTTTGCCGCTAGCACGTTCTCTTGCAATCCACTGCTTAAAGCTTTAAATATGGAACAATATCATGTACCAAAGAATACAATATATATAAAATGCAACCTCTCTCTGTCTATCTGTTAATGCGCTGATGATTTGAGAACCACTTCTCCGATTAACATGTTTTTTTTTTAAATTTATACATTTGTTTTCTGGCCAGGTTATCTATAATCTTCTATAATATATATAAAATGTAACGTCTCTCTGTCTGTCCGTTAGTGCGCTTATCGGTCGAGAACCACTTAACCGAATTACCTGCTTTTTTTAATACACACATATGTTCTCTGGCCAGGGTATAGGATATATTTTATTACGATAGGTAACATAAGGAATAAGCAGTGACGATAACAGTGAATCAAGTCGGAAATATGATATTATAAGGAAAATAGAAAATGGATTGATATTTGCAAACAGTTGAATTTAACTAACTACGGTTTCTACCATATGGAAGAAGAGGCAAGAAATCTTATCTTATAAAAGAAACTTTAGTCGTAAAAAAGTAAGAAAATCTACACATGACCAGGTAGATAAAGGACTCCTTAAATGGTTTAGTCCAAAACAACATGAACATGTTCCTATTGCCGGCTATACTTTACAAAAGAAAGCTAGTGAATTTGGAAGGAAAATAGAGAACACCGAGTTTAACTGTTCTAGAAGTTGGACTGAACGATTTAAAAAGCGACATAATATTAGTGGGGGTAAGATAGTAGTCCAACAGATGTATGACCACATAAAAGAATGCATCAAACAGGCGTCCCTAGAAGCATTAGGTAAAGAAGACAACGAGAATGAGAAACAAAATTAGAATCTGTGAAAAAACCAAAGGATCTGTAAAGGAGAAAAAAAGACTACGAAAAATGGCTGAATACAAAATCAGAAGAAGATCTACAGAAATATAAAGAGAAAAACGCAGAAACGAGGAGGATGATAAACAAAGAAAAGAACGAGAGATGGGCAAAATCGTGCGATCATGTAGAACAGTATATAGGAGGAACTAGAAGTACAGAGTCATGGAGAATAATTAAAGCATTAAGGACTAACAATAGAGAGAAGACGTATATAGAGTACATCCCAGAAAGCGAGTGGGAAGAATTTTATAAGAAGCTGCTAACAGAAGACAGACAAGAATTCCAAGAAGAGAACCCTGAAGAAGAACAGAATAAGGAAATAAAAGAGATAGAACTAAGCTATGAAGAAGTAAAGAAGACAATAAAAACACTCAAAAATAATAAATCTGCAGGGCCTGGGGGTGTGGTAAATGAAATGATTAAGTACGGGTCTAATAAATTACATCGAATGCTGAGAAACATGTTCCACAGAGCGGTAAATGGAGAAAAAATACCAGAGGAATGGTCAAAAGCTTATATAGTATTTATATTTAAAAAGGGAGACCGCAGAAAATGCACAAACTATAGAGGCCTAAGCATAATATCAAGTATGGGACGTTTGTATGGAAAAAATTATTAAAAATATCAAGGAGGAAAATATAAAAGGAAAAATTGAAGACCAAGCAGGCTTTACGGCCGGAAAATCATGTATAGACCACATATACACTATAAAACAAACAATGGAAAAAAAAACTGGCAAAGAATAGAGAAGTTCATCTAGCCTTCATAGACATAAGAAAGGCCTATCACTCAGTACCAAGACAAAGATTATGAAACGCAATGAATGAAATAGGCATTGACAAAGAACTAATATACGCAGTAAAAGCTCTCTACGAAAACAACACAGTGAACATAAAAATAGGACATAAAATAGGGAAGAGACTCCAAACATCAAAAGGCCTATTACAAGGATGCTCTACATCCCCAACAGTATTCAAAATATACCTCGAACAAACATTAAAAAAAAGGATGCAAAAATGTAGTGGAATTTGAGTCCCAATATGAGAAGATTATTTATATACTCTTAAGTTTCGCGGACGATCAAGTAATCATAGGGCAAGATGAGGAAGACCTCAGTTATATGGTAAGAAAACTGAAAGAAGAATACACTAAAGCGGGATTAGCAATAAACTTTGATAAAACGGAATATCTAACAACAAAGAAGGGAAACCTGGAGAATCTAGAAGTAGATAACGAAACAATAATCAAAGGCACCGATAGATTTAAATATCTAGGAACCATCATTTCAAAAAACGCAACATCAGAAAAAGAGATTAAAGCTAGATTGGGACAAACGCGAACATGCATAAGACAATTAAATTCGATCCTGTGGGACAAGCACATTACAAAGAGAAACAAAACACGCATATACAAATCAATAATACAAAGCATAATGACATACGGGTCAGAAACATGGACGATCAACAAAAGAAATAAATCTAAAATTAACGCGGTAGAGATGGAGTATTGGAGAAAATGTTGTAGAGTGACACGTATGGAGAGAATAACCACTGAAGAAATAAGAAGCAGAATGAACATCAAAGAGAACGCAATAAATACCATTGAAGAAAAACGATTAAAATGGTATGGACACATAAGACGAAGCGAAGATAATAGGTGGATAAAGAAAATAACGGAGTGGAGCCCTATAGGGAGAAGAAAAAGAGGAAGACCCAGACGATCGTGGAGAGACGATGTGGACGAGGCTATGGAGGACAGGGGTCTAACAGATGGAGACTGGGAAGATAGAAACGGATGGAATCAAAGGCTGAGAGAAGAAAGACAGCGTCAGCTGTAGAAAATCCTTGTTATATATATATATATATATATATATATATATATATATATATATATATATATATATATATATATATATATAAGATAGTAGGAGCAATTGCAGGAGTGGATATGACTGTTGTTCAGTGGTTGGCTGAGATATGGCCGGACATTTGAGAAAGTTATGAAAATATAGACATTTTTAATACGGATGAAACGGGCTTGTTTTACAAGATGACGCCTGATAAGCCATTAAAGTTTGTCGGAGAGAATTGTGCTGGTGGAAAAATTATCAAAAGTAAGGATTACTGTGTCGGTAACTGCAAATGTCTGGAACAGAGGAAAGAAAGTTGTTGGTGATAGAAAAGTCTGCCAGTCCCAGGTGTTTTAAAAACAAACATTTACCAGTAAAGCCTGGATGACATCAGAAATTTTTAAAAACGAACTCATCGCATGGGACAAAGAATTAAAATTCACAAACAAAAAAATATTACTTTTGATTGACAACTGTCCAGCGCATCCTGAAGTTGATCAAAGTAAAAAAAATTGGTTTTTATGCCTCCAAACATAAGTGCAAACCAGCCTATGGATCAAGGTGTGATACATTCTTTAAAATGTCATTATAGAAAGATTTTACTTATGAAAATTAGAGACGATCGATAAAGGTAACATTTTTTCTTTAACTCTCTTGGACTTTACAAACTTTATCCATACGGCTTGGCAAAGAGTAAGGAAATCACTGCAAACTGTTTTAAGCATGGCGGATTTTTAAGGAAGGAATGTAGATATGACTCGGATGATGAGCTACCGTTGACTCAGTGGATTGAAAAATATCGAGATGATCCTACTGATTGTTAAGAATTTGTTTACGATGCTGACATTCAACAAAGTACAGTGGAAATTGAGATTAAAAAGATGTTTAATCACTTTAATTTTGAAGAATATGTATGTGCTGATATTGAATTAATGACGAGAGAAATATTAACTGATGATCAAATTGTGACTTCTGGAAAGGTTTTAAGTGATAATGACGACGAAGACGAGTTTGGAGAAGGAGATAACATTTATGTTCCATCTATTTCAGAAATGACTGAAACTGGCAATTTTTACGAATCTCGTGAAGTTCTTGAACATATATGGAGTAGTTTTTGTGACCTTGACAATTATATAAACATCATTTCTTTTTCAAGTAAAATTGTACAAACGAAAATTACTGATATTAATATATAAACTAGGTATTTTAATGTTTTCGTTTATACTCATATCAAATCAAATCAAATCAAAATCAGTTTATTTGCCAATATCTACAAATTCATAATGTGACAGAAATTAAATTTGCTCGAAATACGACAAAAATACATAAATAATAATAACTTTAGTGTGACTTGTTTTATTTTCCTTTGGACATTTTAATTTAATAATTATTATTATTGATTTTTCTAAGCATTAGCGCCTAATCTAAATAAAAAAGTACTGAAAAATTTTATTAGATTTTGTTTATTGTTGTGTGTTTTAATTTTACACTGCTTCTTGATGGGAAAAAATACCGTTCAAGCGAAGCAATGGCTTGAAAAGTGTTATGGGGACTCCGCTCCATCAGAAACAACAATAAAACGTTGGTTTGCTGACTTCAAACGTGGTCGTAGAGACACCGATGATGCAGAACGCAGTGGACGTACAAATGAGGCGGTAACACCAGAAAACATCAAAAAAATCCATAAAATCGTTTTGAATGATCGAAAAGTGAAGTTGCGTGAGTTAGCTGACATCGTAAAGATATCAATAGAACGTGTTGGCTTTATATTGCATGAGCATTTGACTATGAGAAAGCTCTCTTCAAAGTGGGTGCCGCGTTTGCTCACTGTTGATCAAAAACAAGAACGTGTTGATGATTCTGAGCAGTGTTTGGCCATGTTTAAACGTAACAAACCGGAATTTTTGCGTCGATATGTGACAATGGATGAAACATGGATCCATCACTTCACTCCGGAATCAAAACGATCGTCATCTGAGTGGACAGCAACTGGTGAACCTCGTCCAAAGCGCCCGAAAGCACAACAATCGGCTGGAAAGGTTATGGCCTCGGTATTTTGGGATGTGTAATATTCATCGACTATCTTGAGAAAGGAAATACCATCAACAGTGAATATTATATAGCGTTATTGGAGCGTTTGAAGGCCGAAATTGCAAAGAAACGACCGCATATGGCAAAGAAACAAATTTTGTTTCATCAAGACAACGCACCGTGTCACAAGTCAATCAAAACAATGGCAAAACTACATGAATTGAACTTCGAATTGCTCCCACATCCACCGTATTCGCCAGATTTGGCTCCCAGCGACTACTGGCTGTTCGCAGACCTGAAAAAAATGCTCGCCGGTAAGAAATTTCGCACGAATGAAGAGGTTATCGCTGAAACTGAGGCCTATTTTGAGGCAAAAGATAAATCGTTCTACAAAAGTGGTATTGAAATGTTAGAGCGGCGCTGGAATGATTGCGTTGCTCTTGATGGAGATTACGTTGATGAATAAAGCTAATTTTGAACCAAAAAAACCGTGTTTTCTTTGTTAGGCCCGGGACTTTTCAGCCCATGTGTTATATAAAATGCAACGTCTCTCTGTCTGTCTGTCCGTTAGTGCGCTTATCATTGGAGAACCACTTATCCGATTTATGTACTTTAAAAAAAAAATACATATGTTTTCTGGCCAGGTTATAGGCTATATTTTATTACGATAGGTAGCATAAAGAATGAGCAGTGACGATAATAGTGAATGAAGTCGGAAAAAGGTTTGCCGCTAGCGCGTTCCCTTGCAATACATAGCCTAAACCATTAAATATGGAACAATATTATATAGCAAAGAATATCTATAATCTATAATATATATAAAATGCAATGTCTCTCTGTCCATTAGTGCGTTTATCACGCGAGAACCACTTATCCCATTTACGTGTCTTTTTTTAAATTCATACATATATACTTTGACCAGGTTATATAATAATAACACTGGTTTACAGCCAAAAAATACCAAGAACGCCACATGCCTAGATAAGTTAATTGGGACCTCCTGAACACGAAAAACGCTATAATTTTTTTTTTTAAGTACCGTTTTTTAGATAACGGTACTTTTGTGTTTTTCGGTGTATGGTCCCACTCAAACCCTTATGGAGCCCAACCGAAAAGTCCGATCGAGATAAATGTCATACCGTTGGAAAGGCAACTAAATGCCTTTTCCGGCGGTATACTATAAATTTCTATGTGACAAGAAGTGGCTGAGTTATAACACCTCAAAGTTCAAAATTTGCCTATTTTTTACGTTTTTTTTTTTTTTTTCAAAAATTTTTTCATTTTTATTTGGTTTTTTTTTTCTACGTTATTGTAAAGATCTGGAATGTTTTATTTTTTTACCAAGTAGTTTATTTAATAACCAACATTTTAAACGTAATTTGAAAAAAAAAAAGGATGAAAAATAAAGTTTTTATTAAGGATTTTGTGGAACGACAATATTTTCATTTTCATTGCTCACACGCTATATTCGGCGTAAATTAAAAAAATTTAAATTAAAATGACGAGTGACTTGAATTTTTCCGTTTTTTTTCGGATGTATCTTCGCGAATGAGGAACCAACAATAGTCTGCCATCATTTGTTCATCCCACCAGCCCTTGTAACGTCTCTCGATTTCTTGCATTTCCTGGTGAAATCTTTCACCCTGCTCATCACTTTCGGATCCCAAGTTCATGGGGAAAATATCCAAATGACTGAATAAAAAGTGTAGTTTAGGTGTCATATTTGAACCTAAAAGTTAAAAAGAATAAATTTCAAATAATTTTCAAATGATAACGGCCTTTTTGATATACATGCTTTCACTCAACGCTTACCAATGGCATTGAATTTTTGCAGTAATGTATCGATCTTCTCAGCGTAATCAGGACTTCTGTAGTTTCCCAAAAAGTTGTAAACGATGTCCTGGAATGCTTCCCATGCCTCCAAATGAGCTGGACCTAAACACTCATTAAATGCTTGGTCACCGTACAGAGCCCGAATTTGAGGTCCATCAAATATACCAGCTTCAATTTTGCTCGCTGTGGCTCTCGGAAATTTTTGTTTAAGGTAATTCATGGCAAGACTGTCTTTTGGCAACGTTTTCACAATATTTGTAAATAACCCAAGCTTAATATGTAGTGGAGGAAGTATTATCTTCTCCTGAGGAATGAGTGGGTCATTTTTAATATTGTACTCTCCGTGCGTACGCCCACTTCGTTCGGGCCAAACTTTTCGGATGTAGTGATTCTGACGGTCACGGCTGTCCCATAGACATAGAAAACAGGGAAACTTCGTATTGCCCCCTTGCAATCCAGATAGTATGGCAACTAATTTAAAATCAGAGCAAACTTTCCATTGATGTTGGTCATATTGTATGAGAGCGAGAAGTTCTTTCATTGCTTCATATGTTTCCTTTATGTATTTTCCATATCCGATTGGAATTGATGGTTTCGTATTCCCTTTATGAAGCAAGACTGCCTTCAAACTATCCTTGCCTCCATCCAGAAAAAGACGCCATTCCACTGGGTCATAACTTTGTTGGAGAGCATTGAAAAGACCACGTATGTTGGCACAAAAACAAAAGTTTCCCGTTTTTTGCGAAAAAAACTGCAAGTTGTTTGCTACGATCACGGTAATATGTAACACGTGTCTCAGGAGCACAATATCCCCACTGTTGCAATCGCGATGCAAGTAATTCAGATTTCGATTTCGGCAAATACAAATCTCGGCACAAATCATTAAGCTCGGCCTGAGTAAGTAAATGGGGTTTCTTATTTGATTGCATTTCTGATTCACTGCACTCATCTGATGAATCACTTATTGTTGTTCTTTTTCGTATTTTTGTGGGCTCTGCTACAATCAGCTGCGGTTTGGGGCACGATACTGAGTGCGGCACTGGCAGCGTCACCGAGCTAACAACTGGATAAACTGGTTCAATTCTACGTCCGACAGCCTTTTCCGTTAAACAGAAATAACAATCTGTTGTATGACTGATCGGGTTTCTCCATTGCATTGGCTTTCCAAATGTGAAGAAACACTCTTGACCCTTACCAATTTTATTTAATATTGTTCGGCAGTTGTTACATGCATTATTCGGTGTCCACGGTTTGTCCAGAGACGCAGGTCGAAAGCCGAAATACTTCTTATACGCTTCAGATAAATTTTTCGTATTCATTTTTCGCATCAAATGCTGTGATTTCTTTTTCACAAGAACTCCACAAACATAACAAAATTCGTTGGGATCGATTGAACACATTTTTATTTTTTGCACGTACAAAGCCAAACTGTTTACTGTGATCAGATTCAAATTCTGATGGACGCCGAATATAGCGTGTGTCAGGGCTACCAACGTATACAGTGATTCAAATTCTGATGGACGCCGAATATAGCGTGTGTCAGGGCTACCAACGTATACAGTGATTCAAATTCTGATGGACGCCGAATATAGCGTGTGAGCAATGAAAATGAAAATATTGTCGTTCCACAAAATCCTTAATAAAAACTTTATTTTTCATCCTTTTTTTTTCAAATTACGTTTAAAATGTTGGTTATTAAATAAACTACTTGGTAAAAAAAATAAAACATTCCAGATCTTTACAATAACGTAGAAAAAAAACCAAATAAAAATGAAAAATTTTGAAAAAAACGTAAAAAAATAGGCAAATTTTGAACTTTGAGGTGTTATAACTCAGCCACTTCTTGTCACATAGAAATTTATAGTATACCGCCGGAAAAGGCATTTAGTTGCCTTTCCAACGGTATGACATTTATCTCGATCGGACTTTTCGGTTGGGCTCCATAAGGGTTTGAGTGGGACCATACACCGAAAAACACAAAAGTACCGTTATCTAAAAAACGGTACTTAAAAAAAAAAAATTATAGCGTTTTTCGTGTTCAGGAGGTCCCAATTAACTTATCTAGGCATGTGGCGTTCTTGGTATTTTTCCAAATTAAAAATTTGTATACCTGTGTAATCTATATCTATAAATATATATAAAATACAACGTCTCTCTGTCAGTCCGTTAGTGCGCTTATCCCTCGAGAACCACTTATCCGATTTACGTGACTTTTTAAATTCATACATATGTTCCCTGACCAGGTTATAGATATGTATTTTATTACATCTATAATATAAATAAAATGCAACGTTTCTCTGTCTGTTTGTCCGTTTGTGCGCTTATCACTGGAGAACCACTTATCCGATTTACGTGTTTTTTTTTAAACATGCTAAACCATTAAATATGAAACAATATCATGTAGCAAAGAATATGTATAATATATATAAAATGCAAGGTCTCTCTGTCTGTGCGTTAGTGCGCTTATCACTGGAGAACCACTTATCTGATTTACGTGCTTTTTTTCTAAATATACATATGTTTTTTGGCCGGGTTATAGGATATATTTTATTACGTTAGGAGACATAAGGAATAAGCAGTGACGATAATAGTGAATCAAGTCGGAGAAAAGTTTGCAGCCAGCGCGTTCTCTTGCGGTACACTGCCTAAAGCATTAAATATGGAACGATATCATGTAGCAAAGAATATAAATATATATAAAATGCAACGTCTCCCTGTCTGTCCGTTAGTACGCTTATCACTTATTCGATTTACGTTTTTTTTTTTTTTTTTTTAATTCATACATTTGTTCTCTGGCCAGGTTATCTATAATCTTCTTTCTAAAATATATATAAAATGCAACATCTCTCTATCTGTCTGTCTTTCTGTCTGTGCGCTTATCACTGGAGAACCACTTATCCGATTTACGTGCTTTTTTTTTAAAACATACATATGTTCTCTGGCCAGGTTATCTATCTATAATATATATAAAATGCAACGTCTCTCTGTCTGTCCGTTAGTGCGCTTATCACTTGAGAACCACTTATCCGATTTACATGTTTCTATAAATTTATACATATGTTCTATATAATTCGATATAAGCCTAAATAATGCGAGATAAGAAGAAATAATGGGAGCTAAGGAGAAATAATGGGAGATAAGTATAAATAATGGGAGATAAGGAGAAATAATGGGAGATAAGCAGAGATAAGTCTAGATAATGGGAGTTATGGTGAGATATTGGGAGATAAGGAGAAATAATAGGAGATAAGGAGAAATAATGGGAGATAAGGAGAAATATTGGGAGATAAGTCGAGATAAGCCTAGATAATAAGGTGAGATAATGGGAGATAAGGAGAAATAATGGGAGATGAGCAGAGATAAACTTAGATAATGGAAATTATGTAGAGATAATGGGAGATAAGTATAAATAATGGAAGGTAAGGAGAAATAATGGGAGATAAGCAGAGATAAGTCTAGATAATGGGAGCTATGGTGAGATATTATGTAGAGATAATGGGAGATAAGGAGAAAATAAGGGGAAACAATGGCAGATATTTTATTACGTTAGGTAACATAAGGAATAAGCAGTGACGATAGTAGTGAATCAAGTCCACGCGAGCGGAGTCGCCGGCACAGCTAGTCACTGTATATAAAAAAAACAAAAAATTTCAAGGTCTTTTTTTATGGCTCTATCACGTGCTGCAGGGAAGCCTAAAGCGCTCCAAGAGCGGCTTGTGTGCGGTCATTAGTTTTCAGTAAAGATGGGAAAAAAACTTTGTTGAAAACTCATTTTGGGTGTGTTTTGTGAAGTCACTGACCATTTTATACCTCCGTAACAAAAAATTTTATTTTAAAAAGCAATCAATGTACGAACAAGTCCGACTTGCAATTGGCCGGTTATTTCACTATTTTCCCTTTTAACAGAAGCCCTCCATTTGGTTCGCTTTTATTTCCATATTGACAATTCAAACAAAGCGTGAAATTTTAATATAAAAATTATGTAAAAAATGCCTGTATAAAGAAATTGATGAAGACATAATTTAACATAAAATAAGTGTTTTATTTACAATATATAAAAACAGTTTACAACAATTATTTAAAATGCAAGTAGTTATCTAAAAATGGCAGATATACATAAGTGTAAAATATTGTTGGTTACATCAAAACGTGTCAAATAAGAATATCGTTGAAATATCGTTGTATACCAAGATATATCCAGTATAAGAAAAAATTTAACTAAGAAACAGACTCTGGGTCCCAGTCAAATTTGGTTCGTTTTTTAAGGTTTCTTAAGGTATTCATATCTTCATCCGGAATAGTAAAATCCAGCTGGAAATTTTCTTCCATATGTTTTTTAGATGATGCCTTGGGAATTACAGCTATACCTTGTTGCAAAGTCCATTTTAAAATTACCTGAAACATAACTGGTTATATTTATGGCATATTAAGGTAAATCAGCAGAATAAGTGTACAGACTGAAAAAGTTTATCGCGGTAAGATACAACAAATTGTACCTCTGGCTGATGAAAGCCTCAAGTTTAAAAGCATACCTGGCTCTTCGTCGGGGGCTTTTAAGGGAATATTAGTAGGTGTACAAGTATGACATGCGGATTTTTTTTCTAAAAAAACATGTTAAATTCGGAAGAATGATAAAAAGTGCTTTATTCAAAGTATGCTCCATCGCTTGTTATACATTTTTCCCATCTTTCTGGCAATTTGTGAATACCACGCCATTCCCACTATTCATCGAGTCATTTTTTCACATCTTTGTACGAACCAAAGCGCTGCTCAGCAAGTGCGTGACCCATCGATGCAAACAAGTGGTAATTGGAAGGAGCCAAGTCTGGTGAGTAAGCCGCATGGGGTAGAACTTCCCAGCTGAGTGCTTCCAACGTGTCGCGAACTGGTTTTGCCGTATGTGATGAAATGACTTTGTGTTGCCTCTTTCGGTATTCTGGCCTTTTTTCAAGCAGCGAACGGTTCAAATCGGTCAATTGTTGTTGGTAACCTTTAGTATTAACCGTTTCCCTAGGTTTTAACAGCTCATAATAGACCACGCCCCTCTGGTTCCACCAAACACAGAGCATCGTCTTTCTGCCAAAGCGATTCGGTCTTGCGGTCGATGTGGATGGTGCGCCTGGGTCTACCCATGAGTTTTTGCGCTTGGGATTCTCAAAATAAATTTACTTTTCATCCGCTGTAACTACACGATGCAAAAACGACTTCCTTTTGTACCGAGTGAGCAAAATGTCACGTATTTTTGCGCTTTTCCATTTGCTTGTCGTTCAACTCATGTGGTACCTATCTACCGGTCTTCTGAATTTTTCCCATCTCTCGTAGCCGATTGAAAACAGCTTGTTGACTAACGCCCAATTGCTCGGCGACTTGTTTTTGTGTTTGTGAATCATCTTCGTCCAACAATGCTTGCAATTCCACATCTTCATATATTTTTGGCGGTTTTCAACGTTCCTTGTCTGCAAAATCGAAGTCATCACTTTTGAAACGCCGAGACCATCGTTCAACGTATCTTGCGATGGAGCATGTTCACCATAAGCTTCTCGAAGTAATCGGTATGATTCAACAGCAGTTTTCTTCAAATGAAAACAAAAAATTAATGCTGTCCGCGAATGCACTTTGTTCGGTATAAATTTCGATATATTGAACACAACAACACAACACTATGCACACACTTTTCCAATTTATCACTCGTGCGCATCTGACACTTGTTGATGACACAACAAAACGGCGCAGCGTCAAATCTTTTTAGCACAAACTGCATTGGTGCACCATCTGTTGTCTGAAATCCGCATTTCATACTTGTACACCTGGTACACTTTCTCAGATCGGAAAAATCGACTTTTTACAAAGTATCCTATTGGGCAGTATTATATTTCAATAATATTCTCTGAAAATTTCAAAGGATAAGTTCTAATACTTTCGAAGTTATATAGCGCCAAATGTAAGGCAGGACAAATCGACTGCGTAGCGTGCTAACTTACCTTTCGGCCGTTTACAAAAGTTTTGCTCTACTGTGTCGAACACCTGCTGCTACTTTTATGTTATGATTCTAAGAAAGAGAGAAGCAGATAAAAGAAGTGCATACTATAATGGGTATATCTCGAATATATCGAAAATATCACTCGCAGGGCTAACATCATTCAGTAGTCGTCTCGGTTAACTTTGTGCAAAATGGATAAAAAATACAAGAAATTTAGTTCGATGCCAGCTAAAAAAGAAAATCCAACGCCGAAAAAAAGGAGATCTGCATCTAAACAAATTCAGCTAACTAATAAATTAATGCAGGATTTATCACTTTACCATGACTTAGCTATTTGACGTCACCTAGATTCAGTGGAAGAAACGAAAAAAGAAATTTGGTACACATTTTACCATAAGATTTCAACCGACGAAAGGCCACAACATACTTATTGCCCTGGATCCCTACAGCGATTCAAGAACAACGTTAATCGCTTTTTCCGCATACATGCCGCTCCTGGAGCGCTTTAGGGACTTCGCTGTAGCACGTGTGATAGACCCATAAAAAAAAGAGCTGAGCCATGTTGCAAGTGGCGAACGCACGAACCTGCAGGTACTTTGAGTGATTTTAAGCACCTACCTCTTCAGGATGATGATATTCAACAAGTTCTTAAATCTATTTATGAAGATTTGACGGCAGACGATCTTTTTGAAGCGGTGTTTGGGGAATAACACACACAATAACAATGAATCATTCAATTCTTGTGTTGGGCATTTAGCCCCAAAATATATGTTTTGTGGCAAAAAGATCATTGAAATTGTTACTTACACATTTGCGTGTATTTTCAATGAAGGCTTGTTTCACCGCAGTATTAAAAATTATGGAGGTAATGGGAACGAGAATCGGGCCTAACGCTGAGCTCGCCCGGAAACGTGACGAAGCGTGCATCAGGGATGCCGTGCGCAAACTCACCGATGCCGCCAAAGGCCAGGATCGGACGGAGAGACGAAAGAACACTTGAGAACGAGGCGTATGAGGAGTCGGAAGGAATCTTGTATGCAGCAGGCATAGCTCATTGAACGTAAGTAGATTTCATATGTGAAAATTCGTTTGTCAAAAATTTTAAATGCGTTTTTTCTCAAGACAACGTTTTTGTAATCGGCGTGCACGATAACTTAAAAAACCATTTAACCGATCGGTCTGAAATTTTAATAAGTTCTTCTACACAACATTAGCCCCAATATCAACTAGAATAAAAAAGATTGGTTAATTTTTTCCTCAATTTTTAATCTTTTTTTTACGAAAAAAATGCTATTTTTGAGACCACCAACTTTGAAGGTCCACCATTTTGTGAATTTTTGCTCAGAGAAAATAATCGTAGTTTATACTGGGGCCATAGTCATACTTTTTCTAAGGATTTTTTTTCAGACGTTCCAGTGCATCGCATATCAAAAAAATTTTCAAAATGGTTTCCATGAGGCTGCAAAAAACCCCTGTAAAAAATCATATAAAAAATTATGCAAAAATGTTTTTCTTGTATTTGAAGACTTAAAATATATGTATGTCAGAAAAATTACGGACTCAAAAAATGCTTTTTTTAATTAATTAATTATTAAAATTTTCGACCGAAAAAGTGTAACGTTCCCTTAAGGTTCCGGTAATTGTTCAGCTAAGCTGGCAACAATTACCGCCAAGCAGCGCGATCGTCAAAGTTCCACTCTACGTATATAAAAAAACAGTATTAACTACGAAAAATGAACAAAATCCATAGTGCAGCAGTGACCCACTGTTCCTGGCTTGGCTGATGAGCCGCGATACGGCGAAATGCGTCCCGAGATAGATTAATAAATAAGAGAACGGTGGGTCATTACTAAAATATGGACTTTGTTCATAGTAGTTAATACTAATTTTTATATATGTATGGTATAACCTCACCATCGCGCTGCCTGGCGATAATTGTTGCCCAGCATAACTAGACAATTCTCGAACGGTCTGTGGCCGTAAAAGCCCCCGACGGAAGGCAGGTAGGCTTTTAAAATTTAGGCTTTTATCAGGCAGGGATACAATTTGTTGTATCTTATCGCGATGTTAGGCCAGTACTGCTATAAGTACTGCAAGTTTTGTTCGCTTGTTTGACGACCCTAATTCGGCTGATGAGCCGTGATATGGCGAAACACGTCCTGAAGGGACTAATAAAAAAAAAACGGTGGGTTACTGTTGAAATATGGAGTTTGTTCATTTTTAGTAGTTGATACTGATCTAAAAAGTACAGCAAGGACTAACTGAAGAAATATCAATATCATCTGAAATTCGACAAGGCGATAGCATGAACTTTTAATTTAATAATGGGTAAAATAGTAAAGGGTGTCAATGAGGTCAATAGCGGATACAAAATGGGACGAAAAACTCTGAAAATATTGTGCTTTGTTGATGATAATTAACCCATTAACAACAGAAAATGAAGATGGCTTACAGCGACTAATATATCGCTTCCATACATCAGGAACTTAAAACATGAAAATATCAGTCATAGCTAAAGACCCCATTGGATATAAATTAGCCATTTATAACAAAACAATAGCACAGAACAAGCACTGCACATACTTGACTCTAGAGCTATCGAGATAAAAAAAATCTATATCAAGAGGTACTCAATCAGGCAAATAAAGCATCGAGAATATCTGGTTGTTTAAGGGACTTAGTATGAAAAAATGTCTACATGTCCACAGAAAGCGAAGTTCGTATATATAACATCATGGTAAAACCCATTACTAACATATGCAGCAGAAACAAGAGCGGAAGCATCTAAAACCAAAACCCTCAACCAAAAAAAAACCCGAACAAAAGTATGAAAACATTTAAATTCCCATCTCTAGTCTTAACATTTAAACGGTTTACAATTACAATATTTATTTATTAATCGTGTACATGCTAACAAACATTTTGAAGATTGACAGTTATTGTTTATTAGAAATGTGCTTAGTTTTTAACGTAACAAAATTATGCACAAATAAAACTATGGAAACATTTTTGTTATAAAATAAAAATTCCACTAAGACGACTAAGATGTCGAAAATATTTAATATTTAGTGAGATATCCTTTTATGTCAATCACTGCTTGACATCTTCTGTTCATAGAGTCAATAAGCGTAGCACAAAAATCGGGTGGTATTTTTTCTCGTTCTTGTTTTAATGCGATCCAAAGACGTCGCTATTAGACGGATCACATAAGTAGGATACCAGCCAATAGCTGGCCAGGATGGGTAAAAGATGAAAAATTAGAAACTAATAAATGCTGAAATGTGTGCTTCCGGTTAAACAGAGTTCCAATAACCACACTTACTTTACTGTATATTTAAATTTCAGATTTTTAACCTAAAAACTAAAGATATAGTAGGAACTATATTTTCGTGGTTACTCAGTATACAGTACTAAATATAGCTCGTCATTACCTGTGCGGTAGTTTTTTTTTTTCAGTTTCTCCGCAATTTGTGCAATTTGAGGATCACCAAGTAATCCTTTATCACCTGCTCCTAAAGGCATGTACGCTTGGACTAAGATACCTTGCTCCTTACAGAACTCCAGAACATCATATGGATGATAATAGGGATGCCATTCAATCTAAAAAATGTAGTTACGTAGTAAAGTAGTGTAACGAAATCTGTTAATTTAAATTAATTTATATAAACAAAAAAAAATGAGCAAAAGGCGTCTGTTAAATTAGTTAAATAATATAATTTTTAGATTCCTTGACTACAAGAACACTGAAAAGAATGTATAACACGATATATTCTCTCTCTTTCTAACAGCTTTCTTCACAACTTTAACCCCTTATATGTTCGACTATAAATAATTATGCTTCAAATTTGTTTATTATCAAAACCAAAACTAAGAAAAATTCCCGGATTAATTAAAACTATCCCCTCTTTCACCTTCTTTCCTTAAAGCGAGTTGTACTAATATACAGACGAGTCCACAGAGGCAAACCAATGGAATGTCTTTCGTTACCTAGAGACTCTAAAACGTGAAAAAAATGCAAAAATCTCTGACGGCGATTTTTTCACGAATGCCTAGAGAAGTAAAAATCTAATACTGTAAAATACTACTTTTGATTTTTTCAAAACGGTAGAACCAAAAGAATTTGGTACGTTGATTAAATATTTCTCTTTGATGGGAAAAAATACAGCAAGAACCCAAGAATGGCTTGAAAAGTATTATGGAACATCTGCTCCGTCGAATGTCGATGTTTTACTAAACTAAAATGCGACGATCTTCGCAACGAAATACGGAGATGACTTTTGAAACACGGAACACTCAAGGCCTTAGGGAAAAATCGGACGAAGTGGCTAGAGTCTTAAAACAAATGAATGTTGATATCGCTGCCTTGACGGAAACTAAAAAGAAAGGAAATGGCATTGACCAGTCGGGAGCAGGGCCGACTCTAGGCGGTAGGCAAGGTAGGCAACTGCTTACGGCGGCAAAATTTAGGGGCAGCAAAACCGCCTCGACTACTAGAGCATAAAAAAAATAAACACAATCCACAAAAATATATTTCGATTACTTGAATCTAGAAAATAAATGGATATTAATATCAAATACAACAGGAATAGACATGCTTCTGCCAGAAGCCTGTCTATAGAAATACCTAGAAGTTCTGGGTTGGCAAAGTCTTATAGATCCCCTAAACCTTTACGTTTTCAAATAGGAGATATTCATGATGCTTTATTAAGTATTTATGAGAATGCCGAAATAGATAATATAATTCGAGACGAGTCCAGCGTTTTATTGACCACAATAAAACAGTTGAAGTTTTTATGTTCAATCGTTATTTGGTATAGAATTTTGAATCGTATTAATCCAATATGTAAGCTACTTCAACCCAAAAAATTTTGATTTATCCCAAGCCACTAATTTATTAAATAGCTCATTAATTTTTTTTTAAAGAATTAAGATCGGATGAATCCTTTGACAATATTATCTTAGAAGCTGAAAATTTAGCCGGCGAAATTGACGTAGAATAAAACTTTGAATTGATTACATCACATCATCGTGTTCGGATTACGAAACGAAATTTTTCATATGAAAGTTTAGACGAATCGATACAAGATCCAAAACAAAAATATAAAATAGAATTTTTTTTCTTTACTATAGCTCAGGCAATTAGTGCATTGGAGCTGAGATTCAACCTACTGAATAGTCATAATGACTCTTTTGAATTTTTATGTGATGTTTCTAAATTTAAAAACGTGTATAAATGAATTACTGGCACATTGTAAAGATCTTGAAAACGTCTTGACAGATGGTGATTCGCCCGATCTTAACGCTTTAGATCTGGCTGATAGGTCTTGTTTCTTCACTTTTAACTAAGAAAGAAGGTCCAGTTGATGTTCTTAAATTCATTACTGTTCTTAACCCTAGAAAGATAACCTACGTTGAATCGACGTAATCGATTTTGAAAAATCGATATATTTCGCTCGTTTATGGCGCCAGTGCGTTTGCCGTTCCTGCCAACTCAGTCGACCCACAGAGCTTGCAAGGGATACCTGTGTCGCTCAGGTAATTACGCTATTTTCGTAAATAAATACCTACCGTACGTCGAAGTGACGTATGGTTATCTTTTGCGTTAGTTTTTTACGATTTGTCAGAAATATGCAACTAATGTTTTTTGTGACAGAAATTTATGTATTTTACAACATTATTATTTTTCTCCGTAGGCTTTATTTCTATAGCGAAAATGACGTCACAAGGCCGTTTAGAAGATGCACAAATTACACGGTTATTACAAGAATTGAGCGATGATGAGGTCGGGGGTTCGGACAGTGAAATTGAAGATAATTTGATCCAAGATGAAGTCCAAAGTGATGTCGAAGATTGTGAGGTGAGTCCACCAGTATCGGGAACTCCCGTTAGCACTGAAAATATATCTCAAGTTGTGTCTGATAGCCTCCATAGCACTTCGCCTAATATGCCAAATTCTATTGTTATGCCACAACATCAATCACTTAGAGGCAAAAACGGTCATCGTTGGATGGCTTCTAAAGGCAGAACAAGTGGCAGGACATCAGCTTCTAACATTATACGAACCTCTAGGGGTCCCACCCGAATGAATAGAAGTCTTTATGATCCACTGGAATGCTTTAGTATATTTATAACTGACGACATTGTGGAGGAGATAACAAAATGGACTAACGCAGAAATCCAGCTGAAGATTCGAAGGCCTGATATAAAAGCAACTTTTAAACCTGCAACCTGTGATGAAAATCGTGCTCTTATAGGAATATTGACACTTACGGCGGCTATGAAAGACAACCACTTGACTACGGACGAACTATTTGATTGTCCATATTCAGGAAACAGATATATTGCTGCCATGAGCAGAGACAGATTTGATTTTCTGATAAGGTGTTTACGTATGGATGATAAAACTTTGCGACCAGTACTACTGCTGATCCATTTTATACCAATCAGAAAAGTTTGGGAAATCTTCATAGGCCACTGTCGTTCTAACTACATCCCCGGACCGTATGTAACAATAGATGAACAGCTTCTAGGTTTCCGAGGACGATGTCCTTTTCGGATGTATATTCCGAACAAACCTAATAAATACGGGCTAAAAATAGTAATGATATGCGACAGCACCACACGGTATATGACTGATGCAATACCATATCTAGGAAAATGCACTCAAACCAACGGATTGCCTCTCGGCGAATACTATGTGAAGGAACTTACAAAAGCTATACATGACAGTAATAGAAATGTGACCTGTGATAATTGGTTTACTTCAGTTCCTTTAGCAAAAAGCTTGCTAAAGCAGCCATATAATTTGACTTCAGTTGGCACTCTAAGGTCGAACAAACGGGAAATACCAGAAGAGCTGAAAAATATGCGATCTAGGCGTGTTGGAACATGTATGTTCTGTTACGATGGGCCATTGACTTTAGTGTCGTACAAACCGAAACCAAGCAAAATGGTCTTTGTTCTGTCATCGTGCGATGAAGAAGGCACGCTTCATCCCACGACATCAAAGCCAAATATGATCCATTTTTACAATGAAACTAAAGGTGGAGTCGATACGTTCGACCAAATGTGTTCCATAATGTCCTGTAGTCGCAAAACGAACAGATGGCCCATGGCCATGTTTTATGGGATGTTGAATATGGCGTTTATAAACGCATACATTATTTACTGTGATAATATCACAACTAAGCAAGAAAAAACCGCTAAATCGTCGTAATTTTATGAAAAAACTCAGCAATAGCTTGATGACTCCGTGGATGTTAACTAGGAAGGAAATGCCTACTTTGTTAAGGAATGTAAAAGACAAAATTAATGATATTATACCAAAACGTGACGTCGTACCTTCTACACAAAGCGAAGATGTACCTGAACCAAAGAAAAGGAAATATTGTACCTTTTGTCCATCAAAAATTAGAAGGATGACAAAATCAATGTGTGACAAATGCAAAAATCCCATTTGTGGAGAGCACAAGTCAAGCGCTTGCCCTAAGTGCCTTTGAGGCTGTATTGAATAAAAAATGCTTTTTTTTTATTGTTTCTCATATTAAATATATATAAAAAGTTGATTTTGAAAAGTTTTAGTAAAAATTATAAGTCTGAAAAAGTGATTTCAATATTACGTTAAGTTGTTTAAAGTAAGAATTATTTTTGTTTTTGTAATTTCAAGATTTTTCTTAATAAAAGTATAAATAAACCAAAATATTTTTTATTTATCCATAACACAATGACATGCATAGTGACAAATTACCACTAACATAAACATACTACAAAAGAAGTCTATAAATATATGCACTCAAACATACACACGTCGAATCAACGTATGGTTATCTTTTACGCACTATGAAATATGGTTATCTTTCTAGGGTAAAATTGGGCCAAATTTGAACATTGCTCTAAGAATTTTGTTAACGCTGCCATAACTGTTGCTACCGGCGAAAGAACTTTTTCTAAATTAAAAATAATAAAAAATTATTTAAGAACTATGACTACACAAAATTATTTTAATGGGTTAGCAGTGTTGGCCATTGAACACGAATCAATAAATTAGATCTGAAAGAAATTATTTCGCGATTTTGCAGAAATTAAACTTCGAAAAAAATTGTTTTAGGTCTAGGTATATTATTGTACTAGTTTTGTTCATTGTTTTAAAAGTATATTTAAATTATCTCTGGAAGTAGTAGGTACTAGTTTTTAGTTTGTAAATGTGTTGTCGTTAACTCGTTAAAAATGTGAACTTTGTTTTTCAATAAAACAATTTTTCTTAAATCTGTCTTAATTCAATTATATGTCATTTTCCTGGCTCACATAGTTTTCTTTAAGCTTGGGTGCGGCGGCATTTTTTGAATTTGCCTACGGCGGCAAAAAAGCTAGGGCCGGCCCTGGTGGGAGACTTCAGCCATATATATAGTGGAGTACATAAGACAAACAGAGCAAGGAGGGGTGTGCCAATAGCAATAAAGGAAAAAAAAAACTCCAAAACAAATCAACAAATTAAGAAACGGTAAATGAACGAAGAGTCGAGAGTAACTTGAACATAAAAGGACACAGAACAACAGTGGTCGGTATTTTTGGCCCCAACGAAGACTCTCCAGTCCTAGACAAAGACCAACTCTACCAATAGCTAGAAGATGTTCTTATGAAGGTTGGTGATCAACGTGAATGCATTCTTTTTAGGCGACTTTAGTGCTCGAACTGAAAGAAAGCTAGATGACATCATCGGAAAATATGGAGAAGGGGTACATAATGAAAATGGCCAAAGATTCATAAAAATTTGAGAACAATAGATTCTGCGTATCTTGAACGAATTTTACCCACATAAAGAAATTCACAAATACCTGGCATCAAGAGACAAGAAGACTAAAATCTATAATTGAATACATTGTCATAATACAAGACTCCAAATGGAGAGTTTAAGATATAAGAGCCTACAGGGGAGCGGAGTGAGGCTCAGACCATTACCTAGTAACAGCCCGTATCTACATATCATTTAAATCCAACGGACATCAAGTTGACGAGCCATCCTATGAAGGAGAACAGATACAAATTTGGTACAACGTGAATAGCCAATACACCAACGAAGTATACAGTCACTTTACGATAAACCGTTTCGACGAAAAACTCAACGAAGACTACCTTAATTTAGAGATCCAATCCATGCACGAACACGTACTAAAACCACTACAGTCAGCTGAGTATGAAGCTTTAAGACAAGAATAGAAAGCAACACGCTATAAAGGACAGCTCACCTAGAATGACGAAAAGGAAGAGCAAAAAAGAACAAAACAACAAGCATATAATAATTGGTTAAACACAAAAGACAAAACGACAAAATAACATACAGACAAGAGCTAGGAAAATTTAAAAGATCCAGAACAAAAACAAAACTTCGAGGAACCAAATTATCAGAAGCTTGGAAGTTCATCAAATCACTAAGATCAGAAAACATAAACCCTATAAAATTGAAGACTTGGCAGCAGCATTACTCTTAAGAACTTTCTAAAAACAGAGAACAATACAATGAACCAATCAGACTTTATGGGACAATCCTCCGTAATATTATCGAAGAGGAATACAGCCCCCATGAAACTGAACAGCAATCAGGATTTAGAACAGCGAAGTTCAGTTATTATTTGTAGACCTAACAAAAGCGTATGACCCCGTACCAATTAAGAAACTCTGAAACTATCACCTATTAACAATGCAGCAATTACAGCAATAAAAGAACTACCATATACGATCAGCCATATTCAAGAATAAAACTAGGAAATACATTATCCCATGCATTCCTCGTAACAAAGGGATTTAGACAAGGTTGATGCTTGTCTCCCACTCTCTTTAAAATTTACTTGAATGAAGCCTTAAAGAGCTGGAGAAGAGCATGTAGTGGAATGGGAGTACAGTTGAAAGATGAAACAATGCTTTACACTCTTCACTTTGCAGACGACCCGGTAGTAAATGCCCAGGACAAAGAAGACTTATAATGTATGACAAGAAAGCTATTCGAAAACTATGAAAGATACGGGTTAACAGTAAGCTATACGAAAACTAAATATCTGTGTATCGGTGGAGAACAGGAAAGCCTTACTTCAAATGATGGTCATGATGATTCGTGCGTCTGATCATTATATCTATCTAGAATAGATAGGGAAGGCAAAACAAAACAAAACAAGAAACAGAAGATAGAATCAGCAAACGAAAAGCCGTCATACAACACCTGAACTCCGTTCTTTGGACTAAAAACAATTCGAAAGAAAAGAAGCGATTTTTAAAAGCATTGCACTCTACGGCAGCGAAGCGTGGCAGCTGACCAAGAGCTTAGAACAGAAATTTGTTGCTCTCGAAATGCACTACCTGCGAAGATCGGCTGGTGTATCAAGAATGGACAGAATCAGAAATAAAAGAGAAATCATGAAGGTAACAAGAACAATAATAGACGATATCCAACAAAAATTATTAGTCTGGTACGAGCACATAGAAAGAACAACGCATTCCAAAACTAGCTCTAAAATGGACACCTCTAGAAACAAGAAAAAGGGGAAGACCGAAAACAACCTGGATTGGCGGAATCCAGAAAGTCATGTCGGAATGTACCTTAATTTATGCTTGTGCTAATTATTCAATAAAAAATTTATAATTTGAAATTTATCTATTTACCGAGTATATAATGGAATCAAGTAGGGTAGGTGCACCAGCAGGCGACCAAAAAACGCTGAGGTTACGTTAACCGTAGCTTTAATGAAATCCGTCGTAGTATTTGGATCCTTTAGGTAGCAATATATCGATTTTCAACCCTTTCCTTTACATTAGTGTGTCTTGAAAAATTATATAATTGTTTTTCTGTCGAATAAATGAACAAATAATGTACGGACGTAACAACAGCAGTTGTCAACCACTGTATCCCAGTAGTCGACCACTTACTGAATAATTAAAATCTACAGCTCTAAATGAGGTAGTGAGGTGTGGAATTCTCAACCAAAAATGTTCAGGAAGGCCTCTAAAAACAACTCCCGCTGAAGACAGAGCTACAACAATGTCCAGCAGACGTACTCGCCGTCTAACCGCACCAGAATCACGGCTCAAGTAAACCTGGAGCGGCCCATCCTCATCAGCGTGACAACCGTGAAGAACATGTTAGCAGAAGGTGGACTACACGGGAGAGTTGCAGTGAGGAAACCACTTCTTGGGCAAGTGAATAAACGTAAACGATTAGAATGGGCCCGAGAACATGAAAATTGGAACAATGGAATTCCGTCCTTTGGAGCGATGAATCTAGATTCGAAATTTTCGGTTCAAATCGACGAGTTTACATGCGGCCGTCAGCTGGAGAAAGGATGTTGGAAGCCTGTCAGTTGCCTCCAGTAAAACAGTGGAGGCTCAGTAATGGTTTAGGGTTGTTTTGGCAACGGTAAAGTTGGAAAATTCTTTAGGATAGAAGGAATCATGCGAAAAGAACAGTATCAAGAAATTTTGCTAATTCAAATGCTTCCTTCTGGAAGAGATATTTTTCAGGGGAAATTTATTTTTCAGCATGACAACGACCCTAAACATTCTGCTAAATAAATTAGCGAAGTTTTGGACCAATGGAAATCCGATGACATCCTGGAAGTGATGACTTGGCCTCCAGAATTTGAAGAAGATTTGAACCCCATCAAATTGCTGTGGGACCATTTGGGCAGGTGTGTTCGAAAACTCAATCCAACATTAGAAAATCACTTGTGAGAACTTTTACAAGAAGAATGTGTTAAAATAACTAAAGCAACTCTGAAGAAACTATTGGACAGAATGTCGAAATTCTGAAAAGCGGTAATTAAAAACAAAGGAGAAAAATCTTGGAAAATCAAGAATATTTTTCTGATTTTCTAGACTGTAAATAATGTAAAAATAAATAATAATTCATTAAAATTTAAAAAAATATATATTATCTGGGTTTTTGTTGCCTTGGGACTGAAATAATTATTTTGGCAAATACTTTCTGACGGTAGTGTATGTATATTATAGCATTATTTCTTAAGCGATTAAATATCATGTTAGGGTAACCCAAGCAACATTTCTAATAAATTATGAAACTTGGTTACTTTTAACCTTATTATTCCAGACCCACCTAGTTTAGTTATAAGTTAAAAAAAAAATTAAAAGGCGTTTTATTTATTTAAAACGACAAATCTAATGTTCATATCTGATTCTAACTTTAACTGTTATTAGAATTTGATAAATTTTTTAATAAAACTTTTAGCAATCTACTAAATATTTTTTTTGTAAGCAATCAAACTTATCTATGATTTGCTACTTTATTCAGTAAGTATATAGTATATATAAACATTTAAATCTTCCATCATAAAACGGAATATTGAGAAAATGCCCTATAAACATAAAACTGTTTGGCTCTAAAAAGGTCTCATCAATTGTAGTACTTTACCTGATTCACAGCAGGATTTACACCGTAGCAATTATCTAGCAACTCCTTAAGGTGTTTAACTGTGTAATTAGACACACCAATATTCCGTACGAGTCCTTCTTTGTGTGCTTTAACCATCTGTTTCCAGCTTTCAGCTCTTAATTTAGGCACTTTTGTGGAACTGGCACCGTAGACCCCAGGCCAGTGAATAAGATAAAGGTCTATATATTCACAATCTAGTTTTTTTAATGATTCTTTAATGGCTGCATAAGCTTTTTCCCCATGATCACTCGGATCTACGAGAACAACATATTGATGGTGACTTCATACAAAAAGGTATAAGTATTTGTTTTTGGTTTTTAGTTAAGAGAATGAACAAATTTTAAGTATAATAATTTATACTTAAAGGTCTGTGAAAGAGGTAGCTTTGAGTAATAAACTCCTAACCATAATAATGCATGACGGGCAAAATGGCATGCGACTGAAAACAGTATTTAACATTGTTATAGTCATACAATTTTTTTTTTTTCTACTACAATTTTTCTTACTGCACCGAAATATAAGAAACGAAAGTCATTTAGACTCAAAAATTTTATCTAGTGAGAAATCTTATATTTTGAAGAATTCTTTTTTAAAGTCTGTATTTTTAAGCAAATTATTGTGGATTTTTCTTATTGAGAAGAAAGGAAATATCTTATACCAGACTTTTCCCATACAAACTATTTTTGACACAATTCAGTATTCTTTAATTATTTCCAAAATACAAATTTGAGGTAAGTAGAAAGGTAGGGGAGGGAGTGTTGAAATTATTTGAAAACAACAGAACTCTACAAGTTACTTACACAATTTTGTGGTTAGAAAAATATCTTTTCTGGTTAAATTGTGTTTTGGCAGTACCACTTTTAATGCTCTTCCAATGTCGGTTTCATTCTGGTACATTTTTGCGGTATCTAAAAAATTCAAATGATAAATAGATATTTATTTTATAAACATCACATCCTAAATCACACATTAAAATATTCTTATTTAAACTCTTAAATATTTAATACATGTCACCACAACTGGCCTGTAACTTGTCCCTGTATATATTCGTAATAATTTTATTAGACAAGTATCACTCAAGCCTTAAAAGCATTCATTTAATTAGTTTTGAATATATATATATATATATATATATATATATATATATATATATATATATATATATATATATACATATACATATATATATATATATATATATATATATATATATATATATATATACACATATACATATACATATACATATATATATATATATATATATATATATATATATATATATATATATATATATATATATATATACATATACATATATATATATATATATATATATATATATATATATATATATATATATATATATATATATATATATATAGCCGGAAACATTTGCACATATAAATATAAGAATAATAATAATAAATATATTCACAAACATAAATAACATTCTTTTACAATATTATTTTGTTTCCTATATCTGAAACTCACATCTCATAATGATTAAAAATCATTAGTCTTTTTTTTTAATAAATTAGAGTACAAAATGTCACTGACCGGAAACTTTTGCACGCCACTGTATATATATATATATATATATATATATATATATATATATATATATATATATATATATATATATATACATATACATATACATATACATATACATATACATATACATATATATATATATATATATATATATATATATATATATATATATATATATATATATATATATATACATATACATATATATATATATATATATATATATATATATATATATATATATATATATATATATATATATATATACAGTGGCGTGCAAAAGTTTCCGGTCAGTGACATTTTGTACTCTAATTTATTAAAAAAAAAGACTAATGATTTTTAATCATTATGAGATGTGAGTTTCAGATATAGGAAACAAAATAATATTGTAAAAGAATGTTATTTATGTTTGTGAATATATTTATTATTATTATTCTTATATTTATATGTGCAAATGTTTCCGGCTACATAATATACATTGACGCAGTAGGACGTTCAAAGACGTATTTACGAATAATAGCGCGTTGAATGTTCAGATTTAGTTCATAAAAGGTCGTGGGAGCATAAACATGGCTCGGCATATGCAAATCCAAATTCGTGAGAGAGTAATAAAATTTTCGAAAGAATGAAAGTATTGCTGCATTATTATCGATAGATAAATCAACCGTGAACGATATTATTGTAAAATACCTTTGTGGATATAGTTTAAAAAATCGTCCGCGTAGTGGAAGACCAAAAAAAATGTCTATAAAAGTAGATCGTATCATTAAACGCAAATCAACTGCGGATGTCAAGAAAACTGCTGCCGAAATTGCGCGCGAGCTAAAGGATGAAAACCTAGCTAACGTTAGTCGTAGTACTGTGACACAAAGACTACATGAAGTGAGACTTTTTGGCCGTATAGGTATTAAAAAACCATTAATCAGTAAAAAGAATAAGAAGGCCCGATTACAATTTACCAAAGATCACCTAAATTGGACAATCAAAGATTGGAAAAAAGTAGCTTTCTCAGACGAATCTAAATTTAATCTTTTTGGAAGCGATGGTAGATAACATGTACGACGTCCTATTGGTACGAGAAATGATGTTCGGTACCAAATTCCTACTGTAAAACACGGTGGAGGAAGTGTGACGGTTTGGGGAATTTTCTCTGCACAAGGAGTCGCTCCACTGATCGAGATCAACGGAAATATGAACGCTGATGTTTACAAGGACACTTTAGAAAACAATTTGTTATATGCTCAAGAAACATTGCCGCAGAATTGGATATTTCAGTAGGAGAATGATCCCAAACATTGTTAAAACAGTGGTTTTCTGCTTCAAATGTGAGAGTTTTAAGCTGGCCATCTCAATCACTGAACTTGAAGCCAATAGAACACTTATGGGAAACGCTAGATCGTCAAGTTCGAAAGCATACATATTCAAATAAAGCTGCATTATTCAAATCATTGAAGGAAGAATGGGATAAAATTTCACTTGCTTGTATTAATCGATTAATTGAGTCAATGCTACATCGTTGTGTGGCTGTTATCGCTGCAAAGGGTATGGCTACAAAATATTAACATAAAAATATAATTTAAGTCTATTATTGAGCATATGGACTAATAATTTTTCTCGTAGTACAAAGTGGCCAGAAACTTTTGCACATATAAATATAAGACTAATAATAATAAATATATTCACAAACTTAAATAATATTCTGTTACTATATTATTTTGTTTTCTATATCTCAGACTCATATCTCATAATGAATAAAAATTATTAGTCTTTTTTTAAATAAATTAGAGTACGAACTGTCACTGGCCGGACATTTTTGCACGCCACTGTATATATACCAGGTGTACAAGTATGAAATGCAGATTTTTTTTCTAAAAAAACAAGTTAAATTCGGAAGAATGATAAAAAGTGTTTTTATTCAAAGTATGCTCCATCGCTTGTTATACATTTTTCCCATCTTTCGGGCAAATTGTGAATACTACGCCAGTAAAAATCTTCCCCTTTTTCTGCGAACCATTCATCGAGCCACTTCGTACGAACCAAAGCGCTGCTCAGCAAGTGCGTGACCCATCAATGCAAACAAGTGTTAATCGGAAGGACCCAAGTCTAATGAGCAAGCCGCATGGGGTAGAACTTCCCAGCTGAGTGCTTCCAACATGTTGCGAATAATTTCTATGCAAATAAGCTAAAGCAAACTATTACTACTTTAGGGCTATTGCAATTAATTGATCAATCCACAAGAGTAACTAACTATAGCACTTCTCTAATTGATTTAGCAATATTTAACTTTGATTTAAAATATAGAATCCATCATGCTCAAAAAATAAATGACCATTCCATTCTTTCATTTAACCTAATGCTCTCAGTATATCTAATGAAAATATGGAAAAAATTAATTTTCGTCTGATAGAAACTGACTGGTCTTTACTGCTCAACTCTACTGGTGTTGAATTTATTTTTGATTTTTTCACAACTAAATGTAATGAGATCATTAATGATATTGCTCCCCTAAAAGAAGTTAAGGTACAGGAAAATGATCTTCCTTGGTATGATTGGGAAATAAGAGAGATGACAAAACAAAAAAATAGGGTTTATAAGGAATTCTCCCAAAGCTCCGACATTAATGAGAAAACAAAATGTTGGTCTACTTTTAAGAGGCTTAGAAATGATATTGTAAACAAACTTAAAAGGCAAACAGAAAGTTACTATTACAAGAATATAGATATGAATAAAAATAATAGTAAACTTATGTGGAAAACTTTTAAACAACTTATTAACCCACTATGCAAGGAGTTTCAGTTCAAAACAATAAATTTTCCTCCAAGGCTGTTGGAGAACATGCAATTGCAGAGAACTTTAATTCATACTTTGCTGATAGCATCTCTGAGGTTATTAATGCTAACTTCTTACTCATAACTGATCTTCTGGAGATTTGCCATTGATACATTCTGGATTTACCCATTTTACATCCCTCTCGATGGTTGACTTGAGAGGCATTATTGCTTCTGTTGGTAACAAGGGTAACAGTGAGGATTTATTAAATGGTAAAACAATAAAAAATATTTTTGGTACAGTTGGTCATGTTTTGCTCAAACTCATTAGCCTTAAACTACTACTGTAATTCCACTTCCTAAAGTCCCTAACAGTAATGATGCTTCTTCCTTTCGTCCTATTCACACACTTCCAGCCTTAGAGAAGGTTCGTGAGTTGGCCGTTTATAATCAATCAATTTTAAAACCAACAATATTCTTTTTATAAACCAATCTGGCTTCAGCTTCAGGAAGAAACACTCTTGTGAATCTGCCATACAACTAACAATGGCTACATGGAACAAACTCATTGACCGGAATAATTATATTGCAGCTGCTTTTCTAGATTTTCACCGTGTTTTTGAAACTGTGGACCATAACATTTTGATTAATAAACTAAAATATTACAGTATTAGTGGTGCTGTTCTGCACTGTTTATGAATTACTTAATAAATCGTAAACAGATGACTAAGATTAATAGTTGCAAGTCAATGAAAATTCCAAATAACTTTGGTGTCCCACAGTAGAGTGTTCTCGGACCACTTCTTTTTGTGGTATATCTAAATGATATTAATCATTTTATCGACTCTCAATTCATAAGCCTTTTTGCAGATGACACTTTAATTTCTTCTAGTGACAAACTACTAAATGTCACTATCTGCAAGCTCGATTTCCAGCTAAGAAAAATTGAATCATGTCAATACTAAAGCAATGACTCTACCAGTTAAATATCGATTTTTACAGATTAATTTAAAAAATGTGAATATTTTTATTAATAACCAAAAATTAGTTCTTTCAGAAATAAAATTCTTAGGCTTTTTTATTGATTCTTGTCTAACACTTAAAAGTT
This sequence comes from Pachyrhynchus sulphureomaculatus, assembly GCA_019049505.1. Lineage (NCBI taxonomy): Eukaryota > Metazoa > Arthropoda > Insecta > Coleoptera > Curculionidae > Pachyrhynchus > Pachyrhynchus sulphureomaculatus. Next base: position 7,829,239 of record CM032454.1, read on the forward strand.
ACTTTTCATATATTTATAGGAAAGTTGCTACAAAACTTTCCTTCATTCCACGAGTATCCAATAACCTTTCTTTTCATTCAAGGTTGACTGTTTATCGAAGTACTATACAGCCTCACTTTACGTACTGCGCAAGCCTCTTATATTTTCATGATAACAATAATAAATCTGCCTTACAAAAATTGCAAAATAGGAGTATGAGAATTATCTTAAAGTGCAACAGTACACGCCAATAGATTTAATGCAGGATTGTTTAAATCGGTGACCACTTGATCTTCACTTTAAGTACTTTACCATGATATTCATTTTTAAAATAATAAATAATCTGTTATCTACCTAACTACATAACTATATTAAATATTCTTATGAAATACATAATTATCAAACACGATCACGAAATGATTTTTACATAGTTCGAACAAATTACAAAAAAACCATGGACTCACCATTTTTCAAAGGGTTGAATGACTTTAATAACTTGCTTATCCTTGTTAAGGGATGTACCAGTTTAAGAGTTTTCAAAAATAATCTCAATAATTTTATGAAAAACGGTTTATAATTAGAGTCGACTCTCTATATAGTGAAAGACCAAAATGTTGACCGAAATTTCACTATAGAAAGTTTTTCACTATATAAAGAGAAAATCTGTATAAATTGCTATGTATGTAAGTCTTGAAAAAATTGCACTATTAAGAGTTTTTCACTATATAGAGTTTCACTATAAACAGTGTCAACTGTATTCTTAAAATTAAAAAATTAATATCTTGCCTCGTATTGCTTTAAAATTATTGTATAAATATACTATTCATATGTGGGAATGAAATTATTTTGTAAATCTGTTACTGTAAGACATCAAATTGTATTTGAAGAATTATATTAGGAGTTTCTATTTAATTAATAAATAAATAAATAAATAACATAAATGATTTGATATCTCTTTTTTTGAGTTGTCACAGATAATTCATGCTTTATTATAAACTGTATTTTTTGTATTGTACACTTTGTATAATCAAGGCCTTAAACAAGAAAAATAAATAATAATTACCGAACTGCCTATAGCCAACAGTAAGGGCATGATCCAAAACATCTCGTGTACGCTCATATCCGTCAACTAGGTAGGTTCCAACTAAAATATACTTAACGATTATTAGAGTATCTGGTTAGATTATGAAAAAATTGATAAACTTACATCCCAAAAGAGGAATTATATCACCGCTGAGTAGTTTAAAATTTATGTTGGGCTGTAACATCGTTAAATTAAAATAAAGTTGTTTATGGGTATTTATGGTTTGTTCACTGACAGGACAAACTGGACTAAATATTAAAAATACTTATTTAATTAAAGCTTATCTATAGCAATATTAATCATGTAGATACACATAAACATATACAATATAACCCATAATATAACCTAAAAAAATTGTTTAATTTTGATCTGGTTATCACAGCTAACATTTTTCGTAATTTGGGTTGGTTTATCGAGATATGCAACCAACGATACAATAAATCTATTCTTATGAAAAAGCCTGTTGCCCCCGCAAAAATTAAGTATATGAAAATTTAGGACTTGGACGGGAAAAACATTAAGAGTTGTCTTACAAAATGATATTCAACCCACTGTACTAAAACCATACACATAGAGGGTGGACTGAGCTTTCCGTATTCCACTGTGAAGTAAATAAAAAAGCAAAAGTGTGAGAGAGATAAAGCGAATGTACGGGTACGGCGCCTTGGTTAACAGGTCTACAGAAAAGGGACAGGTAGTGGCCTCACAGTCGCTTTGTACCTCTCTTTTGAGATTGGACAATTTTGTGAGACTACTGCTCGGTCCATCCTCCATGTCTATGACTAAAACTGTTGTGATGACTACTCTTTAGAAAGAGACAAAGCGACTGTGCGGCCAATACCTGTCGCTTTTCTGCAGGCCTGTAATAAACAAAGTACCGTGAGACGGAATTCAAGGCGAGAAAAACCCTCACCCGGTTTTAGTTCAAATAGAACACTTAGAAATATTATTTTCAAGAGCGCCGTAGCTTAGCGGCATTCTAGAAAGAGACAACTGCTGGCCGCTCATTCGCCTTGTCTCTTTTACTTTTGCGTCCATATTTACTTCACAGCCGGATACGGAACACTCAGTCCATCCTCTATATTTATGATGTCAATCGCTCAATAAACACTACCAAAAATAAGGGTGCGTTTGGTATAAGTTAGGTGCTACGATAATGAACAGTTTCATGGGTTGCGATTATTGACTTTCTCACTTTGTTTCATATTGCTAAATATATATATATATATATATAATATATATATATATATATATATATATATATATATATATATATATATAAAGGGTGTTTTTTTATAGAGGTATAGAACTTTGAAATGGAATAAAACAAAGATGAATTTTTTAAATTGACATGAAATTTACTTTATTCGAAAGATAATCTTCTGGCATTATAATTTAAATATGACTTCTGGCATATGACCGCCACGGCTGGCTCGGACGTAGTCTAATCTGGAGGTCCAATTTTCGATGACTTTTTCCAACATTTGTGGCCGTATATCGGCAATAACGCGGCGAATGTTGTCCTCCAAGTGGTCAATCGTTTCGGGCTTATCGGCGTAGACTAGCGACTTCACATATCCCCACAGAAAATAGTCTAACGGCGTTAAATCGCACGATCTTGGAGGCCAATTCACGGGTCCGAAACGTTTCCTTCAATAAATCAATTGTGGCACGAGCTGTGTGACATGTTGCGCCGTCTTGTTGAAACCACAGCTCCTGCACATCATGGTTGTTCAATTGATGAACGAAAAAGTCAGTAATCATGGCTCTATAGCGGTCACCATTGACTGTAACGTTCTGACCAGCATCGTTTTTAAAGAAGTACGGACCAATGATTCCACCAGCCCATAAAGCACACCAAACAGTCAGTTTTTCTGGATGTAACGGTGTCTCAACATACACTTGAGGAATATCATCACTTCAAATACGGCAGTTTTGTTTATTGACGTATCCATTCAAACAAAAGTGAGCCTCATCGTTAAACAAAATTTGCTTATGAAAATCGGGATCAACGGCAATCTTGTTTTGGGCCCATTCACCGAATCTACGCCTTGCTAGGTGATCGTGTGGCTTCAGTTGTTGCACGAGTTGGATTTTGTAAGCACGCAAACCAAGATCTTTCCGCAAAATCTTCCATAAAGTGGATGGACACATATGCAATTCCTGTGCACGATGGCGGATAGACTGATTTGGGTCTTCCTCTACGCTACGCTCTATAGCAGCAATGACTTCTTCTGTACGCACTGTACACACGTCTCTGTGGATGCGTATTATCATTTAGAGTAAACGTGGTGCGAAAACGTTCCATAGTTAATCGAATTAATTGCTCTGATGGACGATTATGTTGACCGTAAAATGGACGTAGTGCGCGATACGTATTTCGAACAGAACCATGATTTTCAAAATAAATTTGCACAATTTGGAAGCGTTGTTCAGGCGTCAGTCTATTCATGTTGAAATGCCAAACCAAACTAAACATAAATCACTTGACAGCTGACAAAATGGCCGCCAGTTAAAAAAGTGTTGCCAACTTAAAGTTTTATACCTCTATAAAAAACACCCTTTATATATATATATATATATATATATATATATATATATATATATATATATATATATATATATATATGCCGTTCATCCATCGTCGGATGCAGGCTTCTCCAATTTTGTCAGTCTTGAGCTTTTCTCATCCAATCATTGCCTGCCAAATGCTTAATATCATCTGTCCAACGAGTTTGTGGTCTTCCGACAGGTCTTCTGTGTCTTCGCGCTCTCCATTCCACAAGCCTCTTGGTCCACCGATTGTATAACCCGCTACCCGTTCGATTACGTCTGACACCCTAGATTTTGCTCTTATCTCTTAACTAACAAATTAGAAACTTCTCTTGTTTAGATAATCAAAATAATAAAGTATTTTATGACTAAAAATATACAATTTTTCTTTTAAAATCACATCTGCGTACGCTAAAGAATAAAATTAAAATCTCATGAAATTTTGACACGTATCGTTTGAAGGTTGGTACTTCCTAAAAATCATACGGATTTTTTGAAAAGGGCGACATCTATGTGTCAGACGTAAAAAGTTTTCAGTCTACGTGTTATATTTTGTTTGATTTTATTCCCTGGTATGGCAATGTTAAACGCAGGTTTCCCTGCTGGTATACTCCTAATATTAAATATCTTTCTAAACTGAAATAATATTATCACAAGAAATTCAAATCAATTATCGCTATAATCAGAAATTTTCCAGGCTGCACATGGAAATTATACATCTGTGTGTGGAAGCCTCATTCATACAAATCAAATATGGAAAGTAATATATATTATGATCCTAAGAGCTTCTGCCCTTTCATACATATTAGGAGGGGCATGAGTGGGATACCTAGTACTGTTACATATTATGAGCTTGAGTATGATTCTCCTCTGTCAATTGTAGAGGTTAACCGAACTGACCGTGTAATTTTGATAAATAAGGTTACTAACGTGGGATTCTTTCTGAATCTGATGATGAAAAATTTGTTTCCTACTTGGAGCCTACGCCTAATTTTGTTACTCGTTAGTTTAGATCGGATAAATTCATTTCAATGTCGGGTGTGCTCAGAGTGCTATCCTAGGGCTCTTTTTATTAACCCTATTCATTAATAATCTCACTTTATACCTTCATTGTAGTAGCTTATTGTTTGCTGACGATCTCAAAATATATACCACCCTTAGCTCAATAGAGGACTCTCTAAAATCAATCTATGTTTATCTAACAAACTAGAATTAAATCTTTCCCCATGTAAAGTGTGGTGTTATACTCTTAACCAAAGTACAAATTTATTTCTGTATAAAGTTAGAGGGACAACGTTACAAATGTTAATACTAGGCGCAATGTAGGTTCCTGTTCGATTCCAGGCTTAGTTTTGCGGAACATATAGCTAATATTATACAGCAGGCACTCAAATGCTCAAATTCATAATAAGAAATTGTTCTGCATTCAATAAGATTGCTGCTCTGAAGGTCTAATACTTCTCTTTTGTTAGGTTATGGTTTGAGTATGATTCTCTGATTTAGTATCCTGCTTATGATATCTACAGAGGAACTCTTGAGAAAATTCAATGGCGTTTTTTTAGCTAGAAGGGTGTAAATCCGCCACGAGGTATTGGACAGTCTAACTTATTAATAAGATTTTTCTTAACAAATTACTAAGTAATGACGATTCTTTCCGACTACTAAGTTTATTCAACTTAAATGTACCTGAAGTGCTTACCAGCAGTACCTCAAGTACTTACCAGCATACTAGAAAAAATATTTTGTTTAGTATTTCTGTATCCATAATGTGAAAAAACTTTAATACATTTGGTGAGCATTGTGATCTCTTTCATTTATCATGAACCTTGGATGCTCGTTTGTTAATCGGAACCATAAATTCATAATAGTATTTTGTAAGTTTGCTTTAAAGTTATAATCTTTAGTAGCGTTACTCATACTATCACGTGCTACGAACCACCTGCGAGTTCGTTCGCGTGTAAGTGTTATTTTCTTCAAAAGTTTTTTTCTAAATTAGGTACCTAGGTTAAATGGTTAGAGCTTCTTTGTAAATTTAGGTACCTACGTGAATTGCTTAGAGTTTCTTTGATGTTTTAATTTCTAGTGACAAAATATATTGGTTTTCTGGAGTTCCGATTCTTGATAACCCGATATATAATTGGTCATGAGAAATACAATCCTGTCTGAGATCGATTCTCACGAGTTTAAAAGTTTGTCCCTCGGATTTGCTTATTGTGAGAGCAAAGGATACTTTCACCGAAAATTGCAATGACTTGAAAGGACTCGGCAGATCCGTTGGGATCATAGGAATACGTGGAATATGCGATAGTCTTTAATAGCAACCACACATGTACAGTTTCTTAGAAGAAAGAAACTATTTTAAAGAATTAAACAACTGCATCATACACTTAAACTGAAATGACAACTGGATAATTGTGAGAGAAAATGTAATAATTTCACACAATTATTCGTAGATATTTCAGAGCATGCTTACTAAATAACAGAGAACTCAAAACTAAATGAAGTGGGTACCTATGTAAGTGATAATAAAACAGTAGGTATACCTAAATTAAGGAAGATTATTAAACTAATATTCGTTGCCTAAATGAATCTCACATTATTAGGCACTTATTGAACAAAAATACACTAACAATAAAAAAATGTAAATAAATGTTTTTATTGTTATTTGGTACCCACTGACACCAACAAAGTACCTACAGTGGGATTACAAAAAGATTAAAAGAATCTTCAAATTACGAATAACAAAAACTATAACAACAAACCTTTTCGTGTTCAAAAACATAACATCAAGGAATAAGAAACTAACTAATAATTAGTTACAAGCATCAAACAAATTAAACTTTTTAAACAAAAAGTCAACTCAAAAGCGAAAAAAATCGAACAATAGACAAACACCGCGCGAGCGCATCCGTTGGTCTGTTGAACGACTAGCGCACAACGCCGCTTTCCACCCTCAGGGCTGCTTGTTCTTGGCTATTCCTTTCCCCACCGCGTCAGCTCCCTTTTGTCACAACTTCATAAAGTATAACCTATGTCCACCCCAAAAGCCTAGGCTACATACCAGTAAAAGATTTTTTTAAAATAGGATGAGTTGTTTCAGAGATTACCTCTAACAAACAAATTCACAAATTTTAGTCCTTTATTATATTAGTATAGGTGACCTGAAAATCACCCCTAACATTAGGAATTAAGATCTACAGTTCTTCCATACATAGCACAGTCTCACCCACACTTTTACACGGGCCGTCCAAGAAAGTTATATACTTAAAATTCTGTCTCCGTACGTATAAGTACCTCTATTTTAGTTATGCTTATTCAAAAATACGCTCGTAAAATATAAATTACTTATCGAAATGTTTTGGTATCAAGGATAATTTTTATTTACATGAAATGCATGTAACGAAAAATATATTTATTTTGACAAGGAATTGTAGCAATTGAAACAACTCTCGAAAGATTTATTATTTAGACACATCTGTTTTTAAAACTAATGTTTTAATTTTGTGGGTTAATCTTAGCAGATAGATACATGCTGTCGCGGACTTTTTTGTAGACCCTGTTATGTTCTACAGTTGTTCTATACATCGTTTTTATACCTATTTTACTGTAAAGGCAGCTTTTTCCAGAATGTCACCCGCTTGACCGTTTTTTTTACGTTGGGTTGCGTCATTAAAATTGTCACTGGTCAGCTTCCTTTTCTCACAACCTCATAAAACAGCCTACGTTCATCTTAAAGTCCAGGCTACATACCAGTGTATATCATTTATGTTGTGCTTATAAACTGATATGTTCTGTTTATTCTATCCTTGTTCAATTCTGTTCGTAGAAAAAAATACTACATTCTTTAATTACTAGTGGTATATTATTCTTTTATTTCTGCATGGAGAGATGTTTTATTATCCCTGATAGCCACGCTGAATCCAACTTTTATAAACTCTAGGGCCGGAATTCAAAGTCAATTTGAAGGAAAAAGTAGGAGAGGGCAAGATTGTAGTGATGTTGGCAGTAAATTCCTACGCAATTTGAGTATAACTTGACTACAAAAAACTGTACAAGTTTTTGGAGTGAACTTGTACGAAAGTTGGAGTACATACTGTAGTACAAGTTTGCCTACAACTTGTATTCAATTACCGGCTGTAGATTTCGATCAACTTGTATCCACATGTTGCTCACCAAAAACTTACCGTAAACTTGGCGTCAAATTGACACCAAACTACAGATGACCAAGTTTTTGTAGTGCAACACTGGCTATCAGGGATGTTTTTTTTATCAAAATGTCAGTTCAGTTGGGAAGATTTTTGGTTGTCAGCTGATGAACCGGTGCATTAACCATTGTATTTTGAAAAATAACCTCTCTCCATTTGTTGACAGCATTTGTCGTTTTTGGCAACGGACATTTTGGCGGTTTTCTTGTTAGGTTTTTATAACTTCTTTGAAAAAATTTTAGTTTTATTTTACAATGACTACATTTAAGGAAAAATGCCAGCAGTATTTTGGAACTACTGACTTTTATGAGGTTCTCAGTTTAAATAGAAATTCAACCGGAAAAGAGAGTAAGACAATTTTTTAGAGTATTTTTTTTTAATTATTAAAGTAACTTATGTAGTTGATTCTCAAGTCTTACATTTAGTATCCTATAAGTCCCTAGTAAACCTAAAAATATATTATATTTCTTTGTTTTAGTTAAAAAAGCCTACCATAAGCTTTCCCTTCTCGTTCACCCTGATAGGGTAGATGAAAATCAAAAAGAAATAGCAACAGAAAAATTTAAGGTTCTTGGAAAGATCCACTCAATTCTTCAAGATAAGGATAAAAGAAAGATTTATGATGATTGTGGTGATTTTGATGAAGATGATTCTGCATTGTTTAACTGGAAAGAGTATTGGTTTTCTATGTTCAAAAAAATTGAATTGAAAGATATTCAGAAATATGAGGAACAATATATTGGATCTGAAACAGAAAAAAGGGATATTAAGAGGGCTTATGAAAGTAGTAAAGGTACAATACTTTTTTCTTTGTTTTTTCTATGATTTATTTTGCTTATATCCTTTGTCCACAATTCAATCTGAATAAGTTAGCGTTACTTTCTATTATTCTCTGATTATTTAGATCTGTCTATACTGCTTTTTGTAACATTGTTGCGCTTACTTATTTGATTTTATTTATTACTTCCTCACTTTGTTTTTTTAATTTATGTTTTGTATTTTCTTGTAGCATCTTTTCTTTTTTGCAAAAATTATATCTGTATAACCTTCACATGTATGAGCAAATAGATTTTTAATTTAAATTCGTAGCTAATAATTTGTCACTATGCTGTAGAATCTTAACTAAGAACCATTATGTTTTTTTTTCTCTTTACTGATTGCTGTTAGTGCCTGCATTGCTTTTTCTTGTACACTTAAATTATTTTGGATTATACAATAAGCAGCAATAACAATTTCTACATTTTTCTTATCTGTAGAATCCATTTTTCTCACATTTTTGATCTTTTTTTAGTTTTTCTCTTTCTACTTTTTTTGTTAAAGGAAGGTATTGTTATTTGTCCAAAAATTACGATCTGACATTTTTCCTTTCACATTTTAAGGTTCCTAAATCATGAAAGTATAGTCACTCATTTTGGTTGGCCTGTTCACATGTCAGTCTGTTGGCATGACAATTCTCATACAAAATGAGGTATCAATTGCCAAACTTGGTACATAGGGAATTTTTATTGAGGGGACAAAGCCTATAGTTTTTGAATGCTATTTCCGTTGATCTGTTTATTTGACTAGCAGTCTGTTGGAGCATAATAACCTATAGTTTTTGAGTGATATTGTTTCAAGGGTGAGAGGTGATAGGGGTGGGTGTTGATATATTGTATGGCTAGTATTATGGAATTTTCTATCTTTGCTTGAGAAAGTTAAATTTAGTACTTATTTTAGAACTATATGTTCATAAAGAAAATACTGGGTTAATGAGTTTACTGTTTTTTTTTTAATTAGAATACAGTATTGTTTGCTTTGTCTTCCTTTTTGGTACTTGATTTTTCTTGATATAAAACATTTTTTAATATTGGATGGGTCTAATCAAAGATCTTCTTTTTCAATAGATAAAATAATTTTAAGGCACATCCTTCTTAAGTTAGTAGTATGTTTCTTCTTGTTTGTAATTGTTGATTAAAGTGACTATTTTCTAGCTACTTTTATGTCAAATGTTTTCCCCTGTATAATTAAGCAAAAAGTTTTTATTGCCATTTTCCTTGTTGCTCAGTAGTTGGCCAATATAAAAAGCTGGTAAATTACTGGGGTAACATTAAAATAAAAAGAGAAGAATAATACTTGAAGACTAGTGTGTTGATGGTGATAGAAAAACAACTAAAAATATTGTTTTTTTGCAAAAATAAAGTAGTGTTTCTCTTAATCAGAATTATTTGGCAATTGAAAACCTGTAACCGAACAATTAGTTTTTATGCTTAAATAACAAATTTAATAAGAAAGGTAAATTTAGTAATGTATTTTCTGATATGAATGAAATGAAAAACAACAAAAAGCCAGGTGAAAGAGAAATAAATGCTGAAATGCTAAAGGCAGGAGGTGAACAGCTGCATGAAAAACTATTTCTACTAATAGAGCAAGGAGGCAATGGGGCAAGGTGATAAAATGCTATGCAAAAATTATAGAGGAATAGCTCTGTTAGATACATACTATGAGATTCTGGCAAAGGTATTGTGGAAGAGATTGAACGGGTGCAGAAGGTTAATGCCTAAGAAAGAATGGGGGAATGAGCTTAAAATAGCGTTACATATCCTGTTTATAGACAGGCAGGCTTATGATAGAATTATGAGAGACTGAATGTATCAAGCATTGTCCCAATTAGAGATATCAACAAAACTAAATCAGATTAGTTAAATGACTCTACAAAAAAACGACCAATAAAATAGTGTGGAGTGGCCTGGAATCAGAGGATTTTATAGTGGAAAGGGGACTACAACAGAGTGACCCACTGTCTGTGACGTTATTTAACTTAGTTTTGGAGAGGATAATAAGAGAGAGCAGTCTAAAGGCTAACGGTACAATTTTTAATAAAGAGCACTAGTGCATAGCATATGTGGATGATTGGACTTTGATAGCAAAGTCTAGCAGAAAATGGTAAAAAGAACAAAAAGACTAATAAGAGAGGCAAGCAAGTATGGATTAGAAATCAGCTCTGAGAAAATGACATGTATGATAGCAGAAAGCACAGAAATTAAAAAAGAAAAGAACTTAATGTAGTGGCCTAAGATGGAAAAGAATATAAATTTGAGAGAGTGGATAGATTTGTATATTTGGGGGTACTATTGGAAGAAAATGGGCATGAGGGGAGCGAGTTGAAGTCAGGAATAACAAAGGGCAACCAAAATTGTGGGGGCCTGAACTCTTTAATGAAATCAAAATACATTTCTAGAAAGACAAAACTAAGGATTTACACATCGGTCATAAGACCTATTGTCACCTATGGATGTGAAACATGGGTAATGAACAAATTAGAGGAAGAAATACTGGAGAGTTGGGAAAGAAGGATGTTGAGAGTAATCTATGGAGGAAGAAACACACCGAAAGGGTGGACTAGATGTACAAAATAGGAACTGGTAAATTTATATGATGGACCTAGGATCATATCTTTCATAAGAGCGCAAAGAATGAGGTGTTTAGGACACATACAGCATCTAACAAGAGAGAGACTGCCGAAAATGGTACTGGTGATGAGGCCCGTGGGTGCAAGAAGGAAGGGAAGGCTGAGGATGAGGTGGTTGCAATGTGTTGAGGAGGATTTAAGAGCCATAGGAGTCAGAGACTGGAGGACAGAGGCACAGAACAGAGTGGAGAGATACAATCCAACAATACTTGTATGCCGGATCATGGAAGAGGGAAGAACGAAATGGATGCAAGTTAACTAAGCCCTAGGCCTTCATACCCTGTAACGCATTAAATATATATATTTTCTGATATTTTGATATCACTTCAAAAACATGTTTAATAATGTTTAGTAGCTTTAAAAAGACTGTTTTTGTGGATTTATATGGGAAATATTACATTCTGAATTAGTGTTTGTTTGGATAATACTATTTTCCAGACTAATATTTATTTTTTTAATATGAAGCATATTAATTACTCATTAGCCCACTTTTTTAATAAACCAGAATTAATCCTTATTTTTTTACTGTTGTAAAACATAGTAATTAAAAATATTACTAAAGGCTTTATAATACTCACCTACATGTATCATACATTTCATTCTAATCTGCATTGGCCAAGGAATTGCTAAAACCATGCACATTTTCCTGACTAAAATGTGATGGCGACAACAATCACATTTATTGAAAAAAATCCTCAATTTATGGAAAAAAAATATAAATTCTGCACAACTGAACTCACAATATTTCTCAATTACCTTGGTTTTAGGTAGTTTACTTTCAACATGGGAAGTTACATATAAAAATGTGTCTTCCTTCTGCATTTCAATGTGCAATAGTAATTAACTACAGACCTGTAAATATCAAATTCATTGTTGGTGAGCGAATGTTAACAACAATGGATTTTATTTATCAATAAGAAAAAAAGTGACTTTTTAAGATAAATTTTTTGAAAAATTTATATTGCTAAATTCAAAACGATAGATGTACTATTACTCTTTTTAATACCTTAAATTTTGAAACTATATACTGTATATATGAACAATGGTACTAAGATGAGTGCATTTGCATGCAGTGGTTTTAAATTGTCTCAGTTGGTGAGTCTACTTAGGTCATTTTGTCTCACTAGCACTCATCAATAGTGTGTCATCACATTGAATTTATTAACTAGCAGCTAAGTGTTCACATGAAATAAACAGGGTGGTCAAAAAAGTTTACAATAAGTGGAAAATTTTCGGAATACTAGCTTTCAGTAAAAGTTAACAGGTTGACTGCCGATCTATATTTTTGAGTTTGTGGTTGACGCCGGTAAGATTTTTCCAAATATTTTTATTTTATTGTGGTAAATATGAATTAAAATGAGTCTTGGATGTGTTTTTTTTATGTGCCATTCAAAATATGAGAAAAAAAAAATTTCACTCCGATCGGAGTAATCGGCATTGCAAGTGAAAATTTTTACTAGATGCCGAACACTCCGATTGGAGTGTCCAATTAAATAAGTAAAGAAATAATAAATCGAACTCATGAACTCAAAACATTTATTTCTAAATCATTTTTGTACATTTTTATGGTAATCCTCAAAGCAATTAAGGCAAAAATCTGGTTGTCCAGGGCACATTTTGCATTCATACACTGTTTGCTTTCTTATTTTATTTTTCCTGCATTCTTTGCATTTCTTTCTGCTTACCCGTTTTGTTTCTTTAGTTCCTTTTTTTTCACTAACAATTTTTTCTACTTTGCTAATGCTGTGGACATTTATTTGGCCTGGAGGAATTTGCGGCAAATTAGTAATTGGTCGTCTGGCTAGTAAATTTCTTATGACATCCAATCGGAAGTCATATAATCGTAACTGGTCAGATCGCGAATATTTATTGTACAAAAAATAGGCGTTTATCATGCTCATTTGCAGCACATGCATGAATAACTTTTTGTACCACCGAATGGTTTTACGGCTGCAAGGATAATATGCCATCATTTGATCCTGTCTATCTATACCGGACATAAAAGCATTATATCCAATGATTGCGGAAGGTTTTTTCAGATTCTTGATTTCTTTTGTTTTTAAAAATGCCCATTTCGCTTCCAAATTCTGTTGAAATGTATTGAACATTGCGTTTATCGCGCCATTTTCCGACATGCACTCCATTGCAAAACATAGATTTATTCTCACCACGTTTTAAGTTTGCACTCATTACCTCTTTCGGATTATCTTTCCTCTCAGCTCTCAGCGTACCAGTGCAGTATGTATTTTGTTGAAATAATTTCCTAGCTAAATTAACACTATTGTAAAAATTGTCTAGATAAACAGCATGTCCCACACCCAATTTTTCCTCCAATAAAGGTAAAACAATCTTTTCAGTATGTCCGCTTCCACCATAAACATCTGTCGCACCTTCGTAGACACGAAATTTCAAAAAAAAGTCCATTAGGCTCTGTCAGCATGTGTAATTTCATACCATACTTATGACGCTTATTCTTGATATACTGTTTAAACTGGAGACGACCCCGATAAAGTACCATAGCTTCATCCAAAGACAACTCTCTTCCAGGATAGTAAATTTCTCCCATCTTGTTGTTAAAAAAATCTGCCACAAATCTAATCTTTCCTAGCCGATCTGCCGGATCCATATCTGGAGATGTAAAATGCAAACACCTCAAGATAAGCAAAAATCTATTCCTTGACATATATTTTCTAAAAACAGGTAGATTAAATAGTGGATCAGTTTTCCAATAATCGTTAAGACGGCTCAAGGATATTGTGCCAGTGTGAAGTAACAGGGCCAAAAAAATTGTTAGTTCGTCAAGAGTAAGATCTTTAAAATTAGTAGTACGTGATTTTGTACTTGTTTCTGGGCGCAGCAAAACCTCGACTGCGTAAGAGTTCGTTCGTTCTACAATATTTACACCCTGTCCTGGAATTTGCACCAATAATTCCTGGGTTTTCTGGAACAAAATTTGTTTTAACGCACCTCTGTCGTTCCATTTTATCTCATCAAGGCTAGGAAGTGTTTGATGTGGCCGAATAGGGTCTATAAAATTCTCTTCTTCGGACTCGGAGCTTGAATTTACATCACTATCGTCTGTGTCTGGTACGTAATGTTCGTCACTACTACCTCCGCTTTCTTCCAATAGCTGCAATAATTCAGTGTCAGTTAGCTTCTTTTTCTTATCATATACCTTTTTTTCATCACTACAATGTCTTTTTTTAATACCAGAAGGCCCAGGTTGATTGCCCATATTGTACGGCAGATTACAACCAAACCAAAAGCAAATCCGCGGAACCACTTAAGCACCTGTTAGAACTTGCGTTTTTAAGCAACGCCACCACTAGAAACACGTTTCATATACAACGCCGATGGAATACTAAAACGCTTCGTAAGAACGCATGTCGAACTCCGATCGGAGTAGACGGCGTTGGCGAAGAGACCCCGCGCACTCCGATCGGAGTGGTCGGCAGTCAACCTGTTAAAAAGCTTTTTGTGATTTGGAAGATATACAGGTTGCACAAAAGGTAAAAAAATGTGATGTGGCAACATCAGAAATATGTAAAATTGGCATTTGAAGAACACCAGAATTAAAGATACAGAATCCAAACAAAAAAGGCGTAGTGCTTTATTTTTAGGAGTTATAGTTGCTGAGATATTTGGGCCTAAAAATTGGGAGTTTTGTGATTTCTTGCACATCTGAAGCTAATTTATTCAAGAACAATAAATACTTCCTATGCTAGTAGAGGATATTTTTGAATTTTTCAGATCTTATTTTTAGGGCTCTGTATGGAACACTTATAAGACCACTTTCGTGTCTGTCTGTCTGTCTATCCATCTTTGTCACACCTGATTTTCTCCGAAACTATTTGACATAGAAAGTTGAAATTTGGAACTAATATAGGAATTGATGGCCTCATCAGAGCCGTGCAGTTGTGAAAGTTAAATTTTGACTTAAGGGGTTAGTTTTGGGGCGTGAAATCAGAAGTGAAAAAAAAAAAAATTACCAGGTCATTGAGTGGGTCAAATGAAAACTTGTAAAAACATGAGTTCAAGTGCAAGTTGGACTTGCGCAATTAGTGTTCCATATGTTGATTGCTTTTGAAATAAAATTTTTTGTTACGGAAGTATAAAATAATCAGTAACTTCACAAAACACATCCTAAATGAGTTTTCAACAAAATTTTTTTCCAATTTTTAATGAAAAATGATGACCTTGAAATTTTTGTTTTTTTTTATATGCCAGATAAATTATTAAAGGTAATACACTCGTGATAAATTTCGTTCAGTCTACTGTAGAGAATATTCCAGAATTTTTTCAAAATTTTTTAAACAGTACTTTTTGAGATGAGACAGCGATTTTTCGCATTTTTTTAAAAAATAATACAAAGAGAAGTGTGCTCAGGTATTACATTATATATATATATTTTTGAACTAGTCTTTTTATAAGCTTTCATCTGACACCCCACTCGATGACCTGGTAATTTTTTTTTTCTTCCGCTTTCACTCTCCAAAACTAACCCCTTAAGTCAAAATTTAACTTTCAAAACAACACGGCTCTCATGAGGTCATTAATTCCTATATTAGTGCCAAATTTCAACTTTCTATGGCAAATAGTTTTGGAGAGAATCGGGTGTGACAGACGGACAGACGGACGGATACCGAGATGATCTTATAAGTGCTCCGTATGGAACAATAAAAAATAAAAATTTCAAGGTCATCAGTTTTCAGTAAAGATCGGAAAAAACTTTGTTGAAAAGTTATTTAGAATGTATTTTGTGAAGTCATTGTTTATTTTATACCTCCGTAGCAAAAATTTTTATTTCAAAACCAATCAACATACAGTACACTAATTGAGCAAGCCTAATTTGCACTTGACCGGTTATTTTTATTGTTCCGTACGGAACACTTATAAGATCACTTCGGTGTATGTCTGTCTGTCACACCCGATTTTCTCCGAAACTATTTGACATAGGAAGTTGAAATTTGGTAATAATATAGGAATTGATGGTCTCATCAGAGCCATGTAGTTTTGAGAGTTAAATTTTGACTTAAGGGGTTAGTTTTGGGGGTGAAATCGGAAGTGAAAAAAAAAATTTTTTACTTGGTCATCGAGTGTGGTGTCAAATGAAAGCTTGTGAAAACACGAGTAAAAAATATATATAATGTAATACTTGCGCGCACTTTTCTTTGTATTATTTTTAAAAATCGCGAAAAATCGCTGTCCCCCGCCTTATGTCGAAAAGTACTTATCAAAAAATTTTGAAAAAATTCTGGAGTATTCTCCACGGGGTGTAGATTGAACGAAAATTATCACGAGTGCATTACCTTTAATAATTTTTCTGGTATTTAAAAAAAACAAGAATTTCAAGGTCATCAGATTTCAGTAAAAATTGTTGAAAACTCATTTGGGGTGTGTTTTGTGAAGTCACTGATCATGTAACAATTTTTTTTTATTTTAAAAGCAATCAACGTACGGAACACTAATTGCGCAAGTTCAACTTGCACTTGACCGGTTATTAGTGTTCCGTACGGAACACTTATAAGATCACTTCGGTGTCTGTCTGTCTGTCTGTCTGTCTGTCTGTCACACCCGATTTTCTCCGAAACTATTGGACATAGAAAGGTGAAATTTGGTAATAATATAGGAATTGATGGCCTCATCAGAGCCATGTAGTTTTGAGAATTAAATTTTGACTTAAGGGGTTAGTTTTGGGGGGTGAAGTCGGAAGTGAAAAAAAATTTTTTTTACTAGGTCATCGAGTGTGGTGTCAAATGAAAGCTTGTGAAAACATGAGTAAAAATATATATATATAATATTATTCTTGCGCGCACTTTTCTTTGTATTATTTTTAAAAATTCGCGAAAAATCGCTGTCCCGGGCCTTATCTTGAAAAGTACTTATCAAAAAATTTCGAAAAAAATCCTGGAATATTCTCCACGGGATGTAAATTGAACGAAAATTATCACGAGTGCATTACCTTTAATAATTTATATGGTATATAAAAAAACAAAAATTTCAAGGTCATCAGATTTCAGTAAAGATTGGAAACAAACTTTGTTGGAAGCACATTTGGAGTGTGTTTTGTGAAGTCACTGATCATTTTATACCACCGTAATATAAATTTTGACTTAAGGGATTCGTTTTGAGGGGTAAAATCGGAAGTGAAAAAAATTTTTTTTTACTAGGTCATCGAGTGTGGTGTCAAATGAAAGCTTGTGAAAACACTAGTAAAATATATATATATATATATATATATATATATATATATATATATATATATATATAATGTAATACTTGCGCACACTTTTCTTCGTATTACTTTTAAAAAATCGCTGTCCCCTACCATATCTCGAAAAGTACTGATCAAAAAATTTTGAAAAAATTCTGGAATATTCTCCACGGCGTATAGATTGAACGAAAATTATCACGAGTGCATTACCAGTGTGCATAATTTATCTGGTATATAAAAAAAAAAACAAAATTTCGAGGTCACCAGTTTTCAGTAAAGATTGGAAACAAACTTTGTTGAAAACTCATTTGGGGTGTGTTTTGTGAAGTCACTGATCATTTTATACCACCCTAACAAAAATTTTTATTTTAAAAACAATCAACGTACGGAACACTAATTGTGCAAGTTCAACTTGCACTTGACCGGTTTTTTTTTTATTTTAGTGTTACATCCAGAGTAAAATAATTATATGCCATTTATTCTTGATATAATGTTACTGTTATTTTAACAATCAATTTTTTGTACAACTGAAATTTTAGGAAACATGAATGTCATACTAGAGATGGTACCCTTTAGCAATTGTGATAATGAACCAAGGATTATTGAAATAGTGAGAAAAATGGTGGATGATGGGGAACTGCCAGAATATAAAGCTTTCTTTAATGAACCTAAGGTTAAGAAAATGAGAAGACATAAAAAATGGGAAGCTGAGAAGAAAGAAGCTGAGATGATTGATAGTAAGTAAACCTGGTCTTTTTGAATAAACAATGATATTCTTTTATAATAATAATGAAGAACCTTATTTATGTCAATAAAAATAAAAAACAATAACAATATTAACAAATAAACATATTCATAAGAAATCACGCTAACAACATACTAGTCTGAACAAATGTGTGGGATTTTGATGAATAATCATCCATTCTCAATCTCCCTAATGTTTAGATGCTTTTAAAATACTATAGTTTTTAGTGTTCCGTACGGAACACTTATAAGATCACTTCGGTGTCTGTCTGTCTGTCTGTCTGTCTGTCTGTCTGTCACACCCGATTTTCTCCGAAACTATTTGACATAGAAAGGTGAAATTTGGTAATAATATAGGAATTGACGGCCTCATCAGAGCCATGTAGTTTTGAGAATTAAATTTTGACTTAAGGGGTTAGTTTTGGGGGGTGAAGTCGGAAGAGAAAAAAAAATTTTTTACTGGGTCATCGAGTGTGGTGTCAAATGAAAGCTTGTGAAAACACGAGTAAAAAATATATATATAATATTATACTTCCGAGCACTTATCTTTGTATTATTTTTAAAAATTCGCGAAAAATCGCTGTCCCGGGCCTTATCTCGAAAAGTACTTATCAAAAAATTTCGAAAAAATTCTGGAATATTCTCCACAGGGTGTAGATTGAACGAAAATTATCACGAGTGCATTACCTTTAATAATTTATATGGTATATAAAAAAACAAAAATTTCAAGGTCATCAGATTTCAGTAAAGATTGGAAAGAAACTTTGTTGAAAACTCATTTGGGGTGTGTTTTGTGAAGTCACTAATCATTTTATACCACCGTAACATAAATTTTGACTTAAGGGGTTCGTTTTGAGGGGTGAAACCGGAAGTGAAAAAAATTTTTTTTTACTAGGTCATCGAGTGTGGTGTCAAATGAAAGTTTGTGAAAACACGAGTAAAATATATATATATATATATATATATATATATATATATATATATATATATATATATATATATATATAATGTAATACTTGCGCACACTTTTCTTCGTATTACTTTTAAAAAATCGCTGTCCCCTACCTTATCTCGAAAAGTACTGATCAAAAAATTTGGAAAAAATTCTGGAATATTCTCCACGGGGTATAGATTGAACGAAAATTATCACGAGTGCATTACCTTTAATAATTTATTTGGTACACAAAAAAAAAACAAAATTTCAAGGTCACCAGTTTTCAGTAAAGATTAGAAACAAACTTTGTTGAAAACTCATTTGGGGTGTGTTTTGTGAAGTCACTGATCATTTAATACCACCCTAACAAAAATTTTTATTTTAAAAACAATCAGCGTACGGAACACTAATTGTGCAAGTTCAACTTGCACTTGACCGGTTTTTTAAGTTAGAGTTTATTTAAAAGACAATTTGTATTTCTCAATGTGGTGGGAATTTTATGAAATAAGTAGTCAGGTTTCGGTGTTAAAATCACCTTATTTATAAAACAAGTCAGGTGGATTTTGCATTCATGCTTTAGTTTTATCAGATTATGTTGGTTGAATTTTGGTGACATATGATTCTATTTTTTGAGCCAAAAAACTTTAGTTCCAGGTACAAACAAGCATCAGAATTTATTAAACAGTCTGTAGTTAAGTTTAATTTAGAATTAGAGTAGGTTTTTATTCTGAGGTCCTTTTTTATTTGCTGTTCTAAGGAAGTATTTTATTCGAGAAAATTCATATTTTAGGCGTGACAACATGCGCATATTGAAGTTTTAAAGTATATTTTTACGATTTATCAGGTTAAACTCAAACATAAAATCAGTACATGGACCAACACCTGTAATCGAATAAACCTCATATCCGCTGTCTGTGAAACTAAAGTGAGTTTTGAATTGTTGTGGCTGTTACTTGATGGAAATTCATAACAAATGTAATGAAAGACTGGTATTGTCAAATTTCCACTTTATTTAGTTTCACTGAAACTGTATGACGCGTTTCGCTATACTATAGCTTCTTCTGGTACAAAATGATATTTGAATATTAGTGTTGTTACATTTTTACAAATACCCTAAAGTAGATAGGTAATAAAATTAATACTATATGCTAATGAATATTGCTGGGAAATTCATTCTGAATATTAATTGTATAAATTGAGTAAGCGGGAGTTACCATGGGCCAGACAGGTATCTTTTTGTTCGTTTAAGATGATGTCTGAATTTTCAATTCTGTTTATTTCTAAATTTTAGGTTTAATTTTACGCCTTTGTTTTGTATGTGTAGAATTTTAAATTTATCGTCAAAAAGATGATATGATTACTGTACGCTGAGTCAGTTTTGTTTTTTAAATAGCTTCTTTTATGTTCTAAACTCAATACATAAAAATATTAAATTCACCATGGAACTAGAATTCGACAATCAAATTAATTTTCTTGAATTAACGATAACCAGACATTACAACAAACACAAATACTCTATTTTTCACAAACCCTCACATACAGATACTACAATAAACATAAAATCAGCTTACCCCCTACAACACAAATTGGCAGCTTACCACAGTATGTTACATAGACTTGTAAGTGTCCTCTTATCTGTAGATGATTTTAATAAAGAATTAAATCTAATAAAACAAATTGCTGTTAACAACGGATATTCTCCTGACATAGACTCAATTCTAAACAAAAAATTAAAAAATAAAGCTATTTCTTTAGTATACCCCAAGAAAGAAAACACAGGGAAAAAATATAATGTTCTAACCTATTTTTGGAACACGTCAGAGAAAATTAAAAACCACTTAAATAAATATAATATCAACATAGCTTTTAGAACAAACAACTCGTTAGGATAATTCATTAAAAACGCAAAGGGAAAACAAAATAATCAAAAAATCTGGAGTGTATCACTTGAATTGTGGTTCTTGTCATAAAAGTTACATAGGTCAGACAGATCGCTCATTCGAAACTCGGATTTTAGAAGATAAAAGAAGCTATTTAAAAAACAAAACTGACTCAACGTACAGCAATCATTTAACAGAATCAGATCATCTTTTTGACGATAAATTTAAAATTCTACACATACAAAACAAAGGCGTAAAATTAAACCTATTAGAAAATTTAGAAATAAATAGAATTAAAAATTCGGACATCATCTTAGTATTAATTTTATTACCTATCTACTTTAGGGTATTTGTATAAATGTAACAACACTAATATTCAAATATCATTTTGTATCAGAAGAAGCTATAGTATAGCGAAACGCGTCATACAGTTTCGGTGAAACTAAATAAAGTGGAAATTTGACAATATCAGTTTTTCATTACATTCTAAAGTGAGTTTATCGGCAATTACAACCAACTTTCTCTATCTTAGGTCTTACTTCTAGTGGAATCTCTTTTTTGTCTGAAGTAATATGTCTTGCTCTGGAGCCCTGGCATTTTAATGTTATATGGTTAAAACTAATAACTTAAGGGGTTCGACGATCTTCATTCGGTTCAATCTTGACTTTTAACGGCATTGCTGCTCTTTGTTAGTGAAATATGCATCTTTAAATCTTGGATCCAGGAACGTGGAAATTATATAATTGTTATTAATTTTAATATTTGCGAATCTCTAGCTCAAACCTTCAAGAAAATTATCCCAAACGAGGAATATCTATTTCTTCTTCTTCTTGTAAGACGAAGTTTTGTTTTGTCGGGTTTTTGAGCCTTTTGTAACGTAGATATCCGGCTTTCTTGCCATCTTTTTGGTGGTCTACCGGAAGCTCTTCTTGTTTCCGGTTTTTCATCTTTAACTCACATTGGCAAGCTCCAGTGACATTTTAGTTACATCCTACTGATTTGATGTAAAAAAAAAGTGAATTATATTCAACAGTAAGCTAACTCTTTGCTCAAAAACCTTTTCTAATAGATAATATGTGGGATGTCGGCGTGTAGATACATCTTGTACCATTTTCTTTACTCCAGTGGTGAAATCTCTCTGGATTTGTTCCAATTCACACGACCAGATAATTCTATTGTAGCAATACTTATTGAGAAAGCGAACTTGTTGAGTGAACTCTGCTTCACATTCTACCGTCGATTTCTAAGGAAAAACATCACGTACTATTACCATAGTGCAGTCAAGGATGCCCGATATTGTCTTCAGACAGCGTATCATAAAACTTATTTTAATGAAGCTAGTCACCAAAAAAGCTTCTGGCGCTGACGGAATACCTGCCATAGTTCTCAAAAACTGTGCAAGGTAACTAACACCAGTTTTCTGTATACTTTTCAACCTATCCTACCCCTTAATTTGGCCGGAGGGTGCAGCAGTCAGGAAGTACAAATTTCCCAAGGATTTTTCCAACCAAGCCTCAACTCAGAAAACGTATCCGTAAGTAAAGAAAGCATCTATAGTTGGTCTGGCCTACATCTTAATGTACAGGGACTGTCGAACAAAGTCAACTTAATAGAACTTAACACTCAAGAATATAATCCTACCTTTTTGTGTCTTTCTGAGCATTGGCAAACTAGTACCAGTATAGATTATTTAAAAATAAATGGCTATGATAAAGTGTGTGACTTTAGTAGAATACACCACCAACATGGTGGTACTGTGAGTTATGCAAAAAATAGTGTTTCTGAAAATTGTAAAATATTACATGACTATAATAAATTTTCTACTGAAATGCTGTTTGAATATGCTGACATAGAATACAAAAAATATTGCATATTATTAGTGTATAGACCAGGAACGTCGACTGACATTGAGGGTTTTCTCGACATTTTTTCTGAACTATTGATGAAAATTTTAGATAATTATAAAAATATTTTAATCTGTTCTGATCTTAACATTGACCATCTGCCTAGTAGTAGAAACTGTAAATACTATAAAAGCTTAAGGATATATTTGACTCTAATAGACTAACATCTTTGTTTAATGGAGCAACTAGAATTGTTACTAATAGAAAAAATATTACCAGTATCTCTGGTCTTGATTATGTCATCACGTCCAAACCAGAACTTTTTTTCTTGCAAAAATTTTGATGCTGGAATTTCCGATCATTTTTGTCAACTTATATATTGTCATGATGAGCAAGCAATATTACCAGAGGCAGTACAACGGGAAACGGTCCGGTACCATAGGGTGGTTGACAATGGTTCAATTAACGAATTTAATTTTCTTTTTGATTCATTTAAAATAGACTTTACTCAGATCAATATGGAAAGAAACTTTGAACACTTCTTTGATGTGTTTAATTGGTGCTTTCAAATAAGCTGTCCAAATAAAGAGGTTAAGGAAAATAAGCTACACAATAAAAAAATTAATTTTTCTAATGAACTCCTAGAGGCTAAAAACTTAAAAAATTTACATTGGTTACAGAAACGTACTGAGGACTTTCAACTAAAAAATAAATATAAACACCTAAAAAAGGACATAAATAGTAAAATTAAGAAAGAAAAAGAAAACTACTATAACAGGAAAATAAATAACTCAAAAAACAAAACAAAGACCACCTGGAATATAATTAATTTTTTAAATGGCAAAAACCAAAACAATTCCAAAAGATACATTAACCAAATATGCACAGATAATGTCACTCTTACTAATGCAGAAGACATAGCAAGTAGCTTTAGTAACTATTTATCTACTGTTGTAAAAAATAAGTTAAATTCTCACTTCAGTAACGGTTTATCACAGGAATGCACTGAATCAAAAAAATTTTTTGGTACGTTTCAATATACTAATGTAACTTCACAGGATGTTAGGTCTGCCATAAAAAAGTTACCCAATAAAAAATCAATGGGACCAGATGAGGTACCAATTGCTTTGTTAAAGAGATGTTCGCCTAAAGTAATTGCTTGCCTGGTTTATTTAATAAATATGTCTGTTTATGAAGGTATTTTCCCTTCGCGACTGACATTTTACCTGTATTCAAAAAGGGCGATCCTCTTTTAATTGAAAATTGTAGGCCTATAACTTTACTTAACTGTTTTTTAAAGGTTTTCGAAAAAGTTATTTACAATAAGATAACTCCATTTCGTGATAATAACAAAGCTCTAACCTCACACCAGCACGGTTTTAAAGAAAAGCACTCTACAGAGACCGCAGCGATCGACTTTATAAAGAATATATATAATAAACTTGATATAAATGAGAAAGTAGTAGCTCTACTATTTGATCTAACAAGGGCATTTGACACAATAGACCCAGGCTTTGTTGTTAAAAAATTTGAAAGGCTAGGTATTGGAGGACCACTAAATAAATGGTTTAATTCATTTCTGAAGGGTAGAAACTTTAAAATAAAAATTGGTAATATTTTTTTCGCAAATGACGAACTGTGACTTAGGGACCCCTCAAGGCAGTGTCCTGGGTCCTCTAATTTTCTTGTTCATAAACGACTTACCTGAATACATTTCATGTGGAATCGTTTTTATGTTCGCTGACGATACGACCATAGTCATCTCAGCCAAAGATGAGAAACTTTTGGAGAAAAAAATTAAAATAGTATTGACTGAGTTCTCAAACTGGTGTAAAAAGAATAACCTTATAATAAATCTATCAAAGACCGTGTCTATGGAATTTAAGACAAAAATGCGCAAACCAATAAACCTAAATATTGTATTTAATAATATGAATTTGCCTGTTAGCCACAGTTCAAAGTTTTTAGGAACCATAATAGATTCTAACCTCGAATGGAGTTTGCACATAGATGACGTTTGCTTAAGACTAAATAAATGTTTTTTTATGATAAAATCTTTAAAAAACTCATTAAGTGTTCCCAATCTCATAACTGTCTATTACGCTAATGCGTACCCAGCCATGTCCTA
Organism: Pachyrhynchus sulphureomaculatus; assembly: GCA_019049505.1. Lineage (NCBI taxonomy): Eukaryota > Metazoa > Arthropoda > Insecta > Coleoptera > Curculionidae > Pachyrhynchus > Pachyrhynchus sulphureomaculatus. The sequence goes on from CM032454.1 coordinate 7,854,252, forward strand.
TGGTCTGGCGGTTTGGGGAAGTGCGCGGGAACTGGACAGAGTGCTGGTAATACAAAAACGAATCATGAGACTCATTTTTAGTATGTCATATAACGCATCCTGTAGGGAAGTCTTTAAGAATAGAAAAATATTAACAGTTACAAGTATTTATATATATAAACTCTTAATGTATATCTATCAAAATCAAGATAGCTTCATTTCGCATGGATCTTTTCATCGTTATCCGACTCGAAACAGAGAAAATTTTTATATTGAAAAACACAATCATGAATATGTTAAAAAAACTAGTCATTACTTAGGTTGCAGACTATTTAACTTACTGCCGGAAAATGTAAAAAGGATTGAATCTATGGCACGTTTTAAAAAACAAATAAAAACTATACTATTAAATAAAACTTTTTATTCTGTAAGTGAATTTGACAGTTATCTACTGGGCGGAGTGTGAATGTTATTCTCTATAGCATCCTTACTTAACACATGGGCTGAAAAGTCCCGGGCCTAACACATAGATGGCGCTAGTTTTATTGCAGTCACCTTTTTTTCAGTTAATACTAACCTTCAAAAGACAGCTGTTAAAATTTCATGATATTCTATTCATTAGTTTGTGAGTTATTGTGCTAAGAGTGACGCTACTTTTGTTATTTTCAAAACAATGGATCAAAAACAATTTCGTGTTTTAATTTTACACTGCTTCTTGATGGGAAAAAATACCGTTCAAGCGAAGCAATGGCTTGAAAAGTGTTATGGGGACTCTGCTCCATCAGAAACAACAATAAAACGTTGGTTTGCTGACTTCAAACGTGGTCGTAGAGACACCGATGATGCAGAACGCAGTGGACGTCCAAATGAGGCGGTAACACCAGAAAACATCAAAAAAATCCATAAAATCGTTTTGAATGATCGAAAAGTGAAGTTGCGTGAGTTAGCTGACATCGTAAAGATATCAAAAGAACGTGTTGGCTTTATATTGCATGAGCATTTGACTATGAGAAAGCTCTGTTCAAAGTGGGTGCCGCGTTTGCTCACTGTTGATCAAAAACAAGAACGTGTTGATGATTCTGAGCAGTGTTTGGCCATGTTTAAACGTAACAAACCGGAATTTTTGCGTCGATATGTGACAATGGATGAAACATGGATCCATCACTTCACTCCGGAATCAAAACGATCGTCATCTGAGTGGACAGCAACTGGTGAACCTCGTCCAAAGCGCCCGAAAAACACAACAATCGGCTGGAAAGGTTATGGCCTCGGTATTTTGGGATGTGCGTGGTGTAATATTCATCGACTATCTTGAGAAAGGAAATATCATCAACAGTGAATATTATATAGCGTTATTGGAGCGTTTGAAGGCCGAAATTGCAAAGAAACGACCGCATATGGCAAAGAAAAAAATTTTGTTTCATCAAGACAACTCACCGTGTCACAAGTCAATCAAAACAATGGCAAAACTACATGAATTGAACTTCGAATTGCTCCCACATCCACCGTATTCGCCAGATTTGGCTCCCAGCGACTACTGGCTGTTCGCAGACCTGAAAAAAAAATGCTCGCCGGTAAGAAATTTCGCACGAATGAAGAGGTTATCGCTGAAACTGAGGCCTATTTTGAGGCAAAAGATAAATCGTTCTACAAAAGTGGTATTGAAATGTTAGAGCGGCGCTGGAATGATTGCGTTGCTCTTGATGGAGATTACGTTGATGAATAAAGCTAATTTTGAACCAAAAAAACCGTGTTTTCTTTGTTAGGCCCGGGACTTTTCAGCCCATGTGTTAATTGAGGCATCTCTAGTATGTACTTTGTTTGTTATAAATATGTATGTTATGTTTTTTGTTATATCTTGTATTTACTGTGTATTAATGTGTTTAATAGTAAGATTTCTTTTTTTTTTAATTATTTTTGATATTACCTAAGATGGGATCATACATCCCTTTGCTGACATGTCTTATCTACAACTTTTGTAGCTGAAAAGATGAATAAACTGTCTTTTGTCTATCTACAGAAAGGGAATATTTCTTTCCTGCTGGAAATGAAGGAGGTATATACGCTGATCAATGACTTCACAAAACACACCCAAATGAGTCTCCAACAAAGTTTTTTTCCGATTTTTACTGAAAACTGATGACCTAGAATTTGTTTTTATATTATTATCTTGGTTATAACATCTTGCGCCGTAACCCGATTCCTAGCTTCCATTCTTTTTTGTTGTAGCATTGATCTTCTGTAAGATTTTCTTCGTTTATAGATTTTCGGATTCCCTGTACCCACGATTTGTTTGGGTCTTACACGTTTCCCTCTTCCCGCAGGTATCCATTCCATTGTCTGCTTAGGTAGTCTGTCGTACGAACGTGTCCATACCATATGAGCTATTTTCTGGTAGTGTCTTCGATTATTGTTCCTTTTATTCCCATACGTCGTTTAATTTCTTCGTTTCTGATTCGTTCTCTTCGTGAAATTCTCATCGCTCGTCTGAATGCGTTCCTTTCGGTCGCCTCCACTCTCTTTTTGTTTCTTTCCGTTATTGTCCACGTTTCGCATCCATATAATAGTGTACCTTTAATCATCGTTGCATAGATGTTGAATTTTCTTTTCTTCGTAATATTTTTACTCCACAGCAACCCGTTCAGACATCCAATAATTTTCCTGGCTTGTACTTTGTGTTAAATGATATTCCCAGTTATTACATGTAGTTAATATTTTATTATTGTCAATCTCTTCTGGAAGTTCTCGAATAAACAGGTATTTTTTTTTTCAGTGTTGACTGTTAGGCTGTACTTTCCGTACTTTTCAATTAGTTTTCTTACTATATATTCCATATCTTCCTTATCGTTTGATATTATGGCTTAATCATACGCGAATTGTAGATTATATAGGCGTCTCTCATTAAGTTTTATACCCATTCCATGACATTCTGTTTTCCATGTTTGCAATGGCTTAGCTATAAAGATCTTGAATAAAGTTGGAGATCGCAACAGCCCTGACGTAATCCTTTTGAGACTTAAAATTCTGTTGACAGTTTATTATTCATATTAATTCTAGCTGTTGAACCTTCATAAAGATTTTGTAGTGCCTTTATTATGGTGTGATTGATATTTGATTCTTGTAAGGCTTGTAAGTTTATGATAGGCACAGTATCATAGGCTTTTTGGAGGTCTATGACTGTTATATGTACTTCTTGATTAATAGAGGTCTCTTTTTTCAATTATCTGTTTTAGACAGAACACGTTATCTGTACATGACCTTCCGGCTCGGAATCCGCTTTGTTCTTCCTCTTCATGCCTAATGTACTCTTCTTCAATAAGGTCCCTTAAGATCTGATTGTGCTAGTTACGGAGATTCCTCGGTAATTATTGGGGTCTTTTTTGGTTCCCTTGTTATGTATAGAGGAAATGTAGACCTGTTTCCATTCTTGCGGTACGGGGTGACCATTTAGGCATTGGTTCATTATATTTCTCAGCATTCGATAAAGTTTTTCCGTTCCACATTTAATGAGTTCTGGATGTATGGTCCGCATGCTCTTCCATTTTTCAGATGTCTGACCGATTTTTTATGTTTTCTATTTCCACTGTTATTTCTTCTTTTATGTTTTCTATTGCCACTGTTATTTCTTCTCCCTGTATATGTATCTGTGGTTGTGGTTGTGTTTTGTATTCTTTTCTGGTTTCTGATAATAGGTTCTTGTAGTGTGTTATCCATTCATTTTGTGATATTAACTGAATTGGTACCGCTTCTCGCTTTTCCGTTCTGTTCGCCCTAATAAATCTCCACACTTCTGTGCTTCGTCTTCCCCCAGTATATGTATTCACTTCCTGACATTTTCTATCCCACATCCTATTTTTTTCGGCATTTACAATTCTTGCTTCATTTTTCTTTTCTATATATGTATATTTGTTTATCTTCTTTGGATTTCGATTTTAGCCATTTTAAGTATAATATCTTTTTTTCTTTCATTAGCTGTTCAAGCTCAAATGTCTACCATAGATTCTTACTTGTCTGGTTTTCTTTTATACCCAACGCCTCTTTCGCTGCGTCGTATATATATATATATATATATATATATATATATATATATATATATATATATATATATATATACATATATATATATATATATATATATATATATATATATATATATATATATATATATATATACATATATATATATATATATATATATATATATATATATATATATATATATATATATATATATCTATATATATAAAATGCAACGTTTCTCTCTCTGTCACTCCGTTAGTGCGCTTATCACTGAAGAACCACTTATCCGATTTACGTACTTTCTTTTTTAAAGCATGCATATGTTCTCTGGCCAGGTTATAGGCTATATTTTAATACGATAGGTAGCATAAGGAATGAGCAGTGACGATAATAGTGAATCAAGTCGCAAAAAAGTTTGCCGCTAGCGCGTTTCCTTGCAATACTCGACCTAAACCATTAAATATGGAACAGTATTATGTAGCAGAGAATATCTATAATCTATAATATATATAAAATGCAATGTCTCTCTGTCTGTCTGTCTGTCTATTAGTGCGTTTATCACGCGAGAGCCACTTATCCAATTTACATGTCTTTTTTTAAATTCATATATATATATTTTGGCCAGGTTTATATAACAATAATAATAATCTATATCTATAAGATATATTAAAAGCAACGTCTCTCTCTATGTCTGTCTGTCTGTCCGTCCGTTAGTGCGCTTATCCCTCGAGAACCACTTATCCGATTTACGTGATTTTTTAAATTCATACATATATTCTCTGACCAGGTTATAGATTTATATTTTATTACATCTATAATATATATAAAATGCAACGTATCTCTGTCTGTCGTCTGTCTGTCTGTCCGTTAGTGCGCTTATCACTGGAGAATCACTTATCCGATTTAGGTACTTTTTTTTTAAAACATACATATGTTCTTTGGCCAGGTTATAGGCTATATTTTATTACGATAGGTGGCATAAGGAATGAGCAGTGACGATAATAGTGAATGAAGTCCGAAAAAAGTTTGTCGCTAGCGCGTTCTCTTGCAATACACAGCCTAAATCATTAAATATGGAACAATATTATGTAGAAGACAATATCTATAATCTATAATAATAATATCTGCCTGTCCATTAGTGCGTTTATCACGCGAGAAACCACTTATCCGATTTACGTGTCTTTTTTAAAATTCATACATATATTCTTTGGCCAGGTTATATAATAATAATAATCTATATCTATAATATATATATAATGCAGCGTCTCTCTGTCTGTCTGTTTGTGCGCTTATCACTGAAGAACCACTCATCGGATTTACGTGTTTTTTTTTAAAACATACATATGTTCTCTGGCCAGGTTATCTATCTATAATATATATAAAATGCTACGTCTTTCTGTCTGCCTGTCTGTCTGTCCGTTAGTGCGTTACGTACTTTTTTTTTTAAAACATACATATGTTCTCTGGCTAGCTTATAGGATATATTTTATTGCGTTAGGTAACATAAAGAATGAGCAGTGACGATAATTGTGAATCAAGTCGGAAAAAAGGTTACCGTTAGCGCGTTCTCTTACAATACACTGCCTAAACCATTAAATATGGAACAATATCATGTTGGAAAGAATATAATATATATAAAATGCAACGTCTCTCTGTCTGTCTGTCTGTGCGCTTATCACTTGAGAACCACTTATCCGATTTACGTGTTTTTATAAATTTATACATATGATATGTTCTATGTAATTCGATATAAGCCTAGATAATGGGAGCTAAGGTGAGATAACGGGAGCTAAGGTGAGATAACGGGAGCTAAGGTGAGATAACGGGAGATAAGGAGAAATAAAGGGAGATAAATAGGGATAAGTCTAGGTAATGGGAGTTATGGTGAGATAATGGAAGATAAGGAGAAATAATGGGAGATAAGAAGAAATATTGCGAGATAAGTCGAGATATGCCTAGATAATGGGAGATTAGGTGAGATAATGGGAGATAAGGAGAAATAATGGGAGATAAGGAGAAATAATGGGAGATGAGCTGAGATAAGCCTAGATAATGGAAATTATGTAGAGATAATGGGAGATAAGGAGAAATAATGGGAGATAAGGGGAAATAATGGTAGATATTTTATTACGTCATGGTAACATAAGGAATAAGCAGTGACGATAGTAGTGAATCAAGTCCACGCGAGCGGAGCCGCGGGCACGGCTAGTATATATATATATATATATATATATATATATATATATATATATATATATATATATATCTTCAAATGATAATTCTGGGTCTTCTGTAAGTTTTTTTTCAGCTGTTTTTGATATAGATATTTCACACTGTCGTGCATTAGTCCCTGTAGATTATACTTTATATTTCTTATTCCCTCGGTATTATCTTTTGTTTCCTTTGTTCTATTTTCCTGATTCGTTTTGTTTTTTTTATAACATAAATTATTAAAGGTAATACATTTGTGATAATTTTTGTTCGTAGATTGGAGAATATTTCAGGATTTTTTCAAAATTTTTTGATCAGTGCTTTTCGAGATACGGGGGGAGGGACAGCCACTTTTCGCATGTTTGTAAAAATAATACAAAGAGAAGTGTGCACAAGTATTATATATATTTTTGAAGTCGTGTTTTTACAAGCTTTCATTTGACACTTCATTCGATGACCTTGTAATTTTTTTTTTCTTTCGATTTCAATCGCCAAAACTAAACCCCACAAGTTAAAATTTAATTTTCAAAACTACACGGCTCTGCTGACGCCATCAATTCCTATATTATTGCTAAATTTTAACTTTCTATGTCAAATAGTTTCAAAGAAAATTGGATGTCACAGACAGACGAAGTGATCTTATAAGTGTTCCGTACAGAACACTAAAAATGTTTCTCTTATATTGTAAATTTTATGTCGAACACTACATTATTACTTTATTTGGTCATTCAAATTTAAAATCTTCTTCTAATTTGTAGTGCAAAAACTAGAACAAGAAATGGAAGCCAACTCGAGGAAAAGAGGGGAAGAATTTTGTGACCTTATTACAAACTTAGAAGCAAAATATGCACCGAAAAAGGCAAGGAAGTCCATCACCGATGGATCTGATAAAAAACTACCACAAAAACTCGTAGAAAGTAAATTATTATTTATTATTGTAGCTGCTATTGTTTTTTTTTTTTTTTTTTGATTAAGTACTTTGAATTAGCTCTATTACTTACTATAGTTATTATAAGTGTTAAGGGAAGTATTAAATAGAGAAAAATGGGTAAAAGTAGACCATTATATTTTTAGATATTCAAACTCTCGAAGATTCAGAAAAAATACAACTAAATCAAAAAGATTCTGGTCTGAAACCGATGTTACAGAATTTTTTCAATTTGTATTATCATGGTTTCTGTAATACTTATGTCTTATTATTTTTTTAAGGTTTGTCTCAAAAAAATGTGATAATAAATAATATTTTTACCCTTAAAAAATCTTTTCAATTTTTATATCACTTTACAAGTTTTTAAAGTTACTTCTGTAGTATTTTTTAAATGATTTCATTTTTAGCCAAATAATCTCATGTATCATTTTTAGACGCCTGGCCCTGATTTATGGAAAATTGTCGGATATTTATTTTCTTTTTAAACGTAGAGTGGTATAGTGCACCGACCTATTTGACATTCGGTAGCGAAAACGACGCTAGGCGGCGCGACACCAAACAACTTGTTTTTCCATCGACGTACTTTTTGTAAAACGGCATCGGAAAGCCCTAATTCTTTCAACATTTTTCCGTTAAACTTTATTTTTTCTAATTTGTTTTGCAAAAAAGTTATGCAGCAAAAACCCTCTAAAAAATATTATTTTTTGGTCATTGCGGTTGCCATGGATCATATACCACGTTTGGCAGTTTTCAAACAATTTATCTAGTGGGCTGCTGTCAGACCTTAATCTGACAGCTCTTGTTTGCATACCCATTCAATCTAATAGAGTTAAACTAACAAAAAAAAAAGTTGATAGCTTCTGGTTGAAGTGGTTTCCCACGCTGAAAAAGTAGATATGTATTCTTATTTATGGAAAAGCAAGAAATTATTGGGAAGTCGTTAGACGGTATCGAGAATGTTACCCTACAGTTATATCCCGGATCACCCTATGTTTTGTTGATTAGAACGAATTTTGAGGAGCAATATAGATGCATTTTCTGGGCAGAAAAATATTTCTAAACGAAAAACTGTTTTAACAGATGAAAAAGTAGTTGAAATTATGCAAGAGAAAGCCCCCATTTCCAACATATATTAAACGATCATCAATATAGGTTTATACGGGGGTGTTCCACTGTTACCAATCTACTAGTCTACGAAAATGAGCTTAGGAACGCTTTGGAAACCACCAAACAAGTAGATGTAATCTACACAGGTTTCTCAAAAGCATTTGATAAAGTCAACCATAATCTGCTAATTTATAAACTTGAGCGTTCGGGCATTTTCGGTGGTTTAATGAGATGGTTCAGAAGTTATCTTTCTGATCGTAAGCAGATTGTAAAGATTAAGGGTTTTATATCAGATGAAATCATAGTCACATCTGGTGTTTCACAGGGTTCTCACCTATCCCCACTCATTTTTAATTCGTCATGATATTTCAGATTTTCTAAAACATTCAAAATTTTTGTTATATGCAGATGATTTAAAGATATATAGAATAGTGGAATCAATGGCAGATTGCTATAAATTGCAACTATATTTGGAAAGTTTAAAGGATTGGTGTCAATTAAATAATATGATTCTTAATATAGAGAAATGTCAAGTTATGCAATTTTATAGAAAGAAGAATTTTTTAATGTTTAATTATAAAATTGATACTACTGAGTATATATCACCACTATACCAAACACTTTATTTTTGCACTCGACGCGCGTTTCGCTAACCATGTTAGCTTCATCAGGAGCGATGATTGACTAAAGCTAAACTACAAATCCACCCTATTTATACTTAACCTAACGCTTGAATTACTCAAGCGGAATTAATGACATAGGCAACGCCATCAGTTCCGGTCAAGTAACCAGTAGAGAGGACTATAAGGAATAGGCCCTCTGTCTTTATTTAAACTACTTTTACATTTTATGATTTCCATACTTTCGTATGCGTTCAACAATCTCCTATCAGATACATTTTTATTAATCTTAGATTATCTAATGTTACAGTATGATCAGCTTCAAGGGCATGTTCGGCAATGCTAGACTTTTCTGTTCTATTGTATTTTAAGTGTGCTAAGTGTTCTTTAAATCTTGTTTTAATTGACCTTTTAGTTTGCCCAACATACTTTTTATCACAATCATTACAACTAATTTCATAAATTCCACTTTTCTCACAATTAGGAATTTTATCTTTGGGATTTCCTAAGATATTCCTCAGATTGTCTGATGACTTATAGACTAAGGTGAGGCCTACCTTATTAAATACCTTATTGAGTCCCTTGCTATATTTCGGATTATATATGGAGACATACTTGGTGTTATTTTCTTCGCGTGTAAAAAAGGTGGAATTCTGAATATTAAACCTAAACTTACGTCTATTTATTAGCTTATTTACCAAGTCATCGTCATAACCATTAACTCTAGTTATATTTCTAATACGATTCCTTTCTTTAATAAAGAAGAAATAGACATAAGTTTAGGTTTAATATTCAGAATTCCACCTTTTTTTACACGCGAAGAAAATAACACCAAGTATGTCTCCATACCATATAATCCGAAATATAGCAAGGGACTCAATAAGGTATTTAATAAGGTAGGCCTCACCTTAGTCTATAAGTCATCAGACAATTTGAGGAATATCTTAGGAAATACCAAAGATAAAATTCCTAATTGTGAGAAAAGTGGAATTTATGAAATTAGTTGTAATGATTGTGACAAAAAGTATGTTGGGCAAACTAAAAGGTCAATTAAAACAAGATTTAAAGAACACTTAGCACACTTAAAATACAATAGAACAGAAAAGTCTAGCATTGCCGAACATGCCCTTGAAGCTGATCATACTGTAACATTAGATAATCTAAGATTAATAAAAAAATGTATCTGATAGGAGATTGTTGAACGCATACGAAAGTATGGAAATCATAAAATGTAAAAGTAGTTTAAATAAAGACAGAGGGCCTATTCCTTATAGTCCTCTCTACTGGTTACTTGACCGGAACTGATGGCCTTGCCTATGTCATTAGTTCCGCTTGAGTAATTCAAGCGTTAGGTTAAGTATAAATAGGGTAGATTTGTAGTTTAGCTTTAGTCAATCATCGCTCCTGATGAAGCTAACATGGTTAGCGAAACGCGCGTCGAGTGCAAAAATAAAGAGTTTGGTGTAGTGGTGATATATACTCAGTAGTATCATTGTGCCAAAGATTCCACATTCCCAACTTAGATAAAATTGATGACGGTGTTTTGAGGAGAAGTGATGTTATTAAGGATCTCGGGGTGTATTTAGATAAAAATGTAAGTTTTAATTTTCACATTGAATTTATGACAAATAAGGCTATGAAAATGTTAGGTTTTATTTAGAGATCGTTGTCTGACTCTACCGATATTAACTGTTTTAAGGTTTTGTGTTGTTCGTTTGTCAGATTAGTACTAGAGTATGCTGCAGTATGGTCACCATGCTACAAGACATATGTAGATTTAATTGAGCGTGTGCAAAAAAAGTTCCTGAGATTCATAGGGTATAAAATGGGAATAACAGTAGAAAATATTGTATATGAGAAAATAATGAATTTGTTAAATTTACCTAGCCTTGAAGACAGGAGTAGGATAACCGATATCTGCACACTACATAAAGTTTTAAATTCTGAAATTGACTGCCCATAACTTCTGGAGAGGATTGGACTTAATACTCCTCAAAGAACACTACGTATAACAAATTTGTTTCATTTACCATTTCACCAAACAAATTACGGTTTATCATCAGCATTGACTAAATCGTGTGCTATGGCTAATGCTGTTAGTAGAGTCACCAATATAGATTTATTTAATGATAAGATTGAAACCACAAAAAACAAAACTAGGCAGGTTTTGTGATGGTGCTTCAGATTAGGAAACTCTTATTATGTTTTTAGGAATACGTAAATGTTATGTTTTTCTTTTTATTTTTATTTCCTTAATCTGTAAATGGCTGGTCCGTTATTAAATTATTTATTTATTTATAAAACCATCCATATAATTTCAGTCAGACAAGTAAGCAGGCAATTAAATGTATGGAGCTATTCAGAAATCTCCTAAAGCTAACAAATACTATAAAATGCATAATCTAGAGTTATTAACATAATTTGATTCGGAACGACGACTAGGTTTTGTTGCAAAAATGATGATTAAATACGACGAAAAACGTTATTTTTTGAATCATATATTATGGACAGATGAAAGTCATTTTAACAGCAAAGGCAAACCTAACAGAAAAAACTATCATTACTGAGCTGATGAAAATCCATACAACGTTAATCAAATTCAGAATCGAGGCCATTATGGCGTTAATGTGTGGTGTGGGATAATTGGGAGACATTTGGTTGGCCCATATTTTTTTGAGGGAACACTAACTGGAAATAGAAACCTTAATTTTTTGGTTAATACTCTACCAGTTTTATTAGAAAATGTTGAGCGTTAATTTGGGAGCAAATATGTCCTGGCATGAACATGTCGCAGGCATAGCAGGGAGAGCTTCTCAAAAGTTGGGAATATTATTTCGAACCAGAAAGCTTTCCACTCCACAACAACTGTTAATTCTTTACAAAGCTCAAATTCGACCAACTATGAAATACTGCTCCCGTTTGAGGCCCTTATTTTAAGAAGGCATATGTGGTATCAACACAACGAGGCACCACCTCATACAACTGCTGCTGTTAGACAGTATTTGAATGAATAGTTTCAGTGAAGATGATAAGAGCTTTGCAACCCAGTTTACTCAGTAGGCACCAGATCTTACGCCATTAGATTTTTTTTTGTGGGGGACTCTTAAAGATATACAAGGTATACAAAACTGCGACAAATGATATTGAACACTTAAAGGCAAGAATATCAGATTAATAAAGCTGCTCATCAAGCGTTAATAAAAAGAATGGAAAAATACATGATAGAAGAAGGGACATAAAGAAAATTTCTTTTGAGGTTTTTTTTTTATTTTTTAAGTTTCAAACATTTAATTTTTTTAATTGCGTAATAAATTATAAATTATATAGTTTTTTTGTGTTTTACTAAAAATAAAGTATTCTTGTTTTTTATCGTTCAAAGATATTTTATTAAAGGAAAAACCTCAACAGTATAGCAACTAATATTATTATAATTACTGTCAGATTAAAGTATAACAGCCGCCTACTAGATAAAGTGTCTGAAAACCGTCAAAACGTGGCATACGATTCATAGCAACTGGGATGACCAAAAAAATAATATTTTAGAGGGTTTTTACTGCATAACTTTTTTTGCAAAACAAGTTAGAAAAAAGCAATTTAAGAAAAAAAATGTTGAAAAAAATTAGGGCTTTCCAATGCCATTTTACAAAAGGGATGTCGATGGAAAAAAAGTCCCCAGCCCAGCGTCATTTTCACTATCAAATGTCAAATACGTCAGTATACTCCTTGACATGCACTATACCCTTCTACATTTAAAAAAATAATAAATATCTAACAATTTTCTATAAATCGGGATCGGGCGTCTAAAAATGATCACATTGTACATTTAATGTTGACTGTAAAAAAAGAATCTTTAAAAAGTTCCAACATACATGTTCAGATTTGTTCTTTTATTCTAATATTACTAATATGAGATAAAATGAACAAGAAATTACCTACCAGGTGTACAAGTAGGAAATGCGGATTTTTTTTTCTAAAAAAACATGTTAAATTCGGAAGAATGATAAAAAGTGCTTTTTCCCATCTTTTGGGCAATTTGTGAATACCACGCTAGTAAAAATCTTCCCCTTTTGCTGCGAACCATTCATCGAGCCATTTTTTCACATCTTCGTACGAACCAAAGCGCTGCTCAGCAAATGCGTGACCCATCGATGCAAACAAGTGGTAATCGGAAGGAGCCAAGTCTGGTGAGTAAGCCGCATGGGGTAGAACTTCCCAGCTGAGTGCTTCCAACGTGTCGCGAACTGGTTTTGTCGTACGTGATGGAGCATTGTCATGAAGAAAAATGACTTTGTGTTGCCTCTTTCGATATTCTGGCCTTTTTTTAAGCAGCGAACGATTCAAATCGGTCAATTGTTGTTGGTAACGTTTAGTATTAACCGTTTCCCCAGGTTTTAACAGCTCATAATAGACCACGCCCCTCTGGTCCCACCAAACACAGAGCATCGTCTTTCTGCCAAAGCGATTCCGTCTTGCGGTCGATGTGGATGGTGCGCCTGGATCTACCCATGATTTTTGGCGTTTGGGATTCTCAAAATAAATCCACTTTTCATCCCCTGTAACTATACGATGCAAAAACGACTTCCTTTTGTACCGAGCGAGCAAAGTGTCACATGTGTTTCTGCGCTTTTCCATTTGCCTGTCGTTCAACTCATGTGGTACCCATCTATCGGTCTTCTGAATCTTTCCCATCTCTCGTAGCTGATTGAAAACAGCTTGTTGACTAACGCCCAATTGCTCGGCGAGTTGTTTTTGTGTTTTCGAATCAGCTTCGCCCAACAATGCTTGCAATTCCACATCTTCGTATTTTTTTTGGCGGTTTTCCACGTTCCTTGTCTGCAACATCGAAGTCACCACTTTTGAAACGCCGAAACCATCGTTCACACGTATCTTGCGATGGAACATGTTCACCATAAGCTTCTCGAAGTAATCGGTATGATTCAACAGTAGTTTTCTTCAAACAAAAACAAAAAATCAATGCTGTCCGCGAATGCTCTTTGTTCGGTATAAATTTCGACATATTGAACACAACAACACAACACTATGCACACACTTTTCCAATTTATCACTCTTGCGCTTCTGACTCTTGTTGATGACACAACAAAATGGCGCAGTGTCAAATCTTTATAGCACAAACTGCATTGGTGCACCATCTGTTGACTGAAATCCGCATTTCATACTTGTACACCTGGTATATATTAAGGGTGTAAACAACCAGGGGTTTGTTTTTGGCGTATTCAGAATATGCCGCAGCAGGGTCTCCCCACCAAAAAACCAACAAACTCCTTGGCAAGTTATATCCCTTTCTACACTAGACCAGTAAAGTGTAAATGATCATCAGAGCCGGCCTGACCTACTTCAGCCCGGCATGCTGTCAAATGTCACCCCCCAACAGGTCCACCCTCCACACCATGCAAAACAAGGCCCTTCGTATCATCGTTAAACCCCATGGTTCGTTCGCAATGTTCAGCTTCACCGAGACCTTCAGATACCCACAATTTGGGAATCATGAGCAACACTTATTTCAAATACCTCGATAATGCCACACATTACCCCAACCCCAAATATCTTCCGATGATCATTTTGTAAATTGCCAAGGTGTTGCGTGTCGACAATTTACTGGTCTTGTTTAGAAGGGGGTATAACTTGACGAGGAGTTTGTTGGGTCTTTTGCGGGCAAGCCCTGCGGCGGTATATTCTGAACACGCCAAAGATAAACAAATACATTGTTTATGCCTTGAAACGTTAAATTTGTAATCTCTATGGCAGGGGTGCTCAAACTTGAACTGCTGGCGATCTACCTCAATATTGTTAGACTACGATCGATCGACTCTGAGAGGCTGCAAGTAAGTGTGATGCAGGATTGTCGTCTAGGTAGGGTGTATCGTGGCATAGATATTAGTTTTCCGCACAATATGCATTTTTTTAGTCAAGGTAAGTGTAGGTCTGCTCTAAAATGTCAATGAAACAACTCATAATTATTCAAAATTGCGAGTTTATTGGTTCTTACAAAACAAACGAGTTCTAGTGTCTAAACTTAACTAAAGAGTGACTTTGGATGTTGAAGCGTGGCACTGCATGTCCTCAGCATACTTTTCATAAGATGGTACGTAATTACCGAGTGCTAATCGCAAGCATGATGACCTATGTTCGTCAGTTAGTCGATTGCGATATTTTGACTTAATTATCTTCATTTCAGAAAATGCAGACTCGCACAAGTAAGTTGACCCAAACATTGCCGTCAGTTGAAGGGCGATTTGCCTTAGATTCGGATATTTATCTTCAGATATATAAAACACCAGAATTTTGTATCAGATGCTGTGGCTTTGAGATGTATATCTGATATAATCTGCAATAACTCATTTTCAACAGAACATGAGTCCATGTTAAACTGACTTGCTATTTCAGTAGCTAATTCCTCAATGTTTTTACACGAAAAAGGATAATTCATAAATAATGCGATATTTGCCAATTTACTGAAATCATAAAAACGTATTTCGAATTAGCCCAAAATCTTTGATAATTCTGTCTCATAAATATCATAATTCAACTGAGGAATCCTTGCTTTCAAAGACGGAAAATTGTTCAGATCCTTTCTTTTCAGTTGATCTACCATAAGTTGCAATTTACTTTTGAATGCGTTTATTGCGCTAATCATCTCAATAATAGTTTTTTTTTTCCTTTACCTTGAAGCTCCAAATTAATGGTGTTTAAATGCATTGTGATGTCTGTCAAAAATGCCAAATCAGTCAGCCATTTTCCGTTTTTCAGCATCTGAGTGTCATCACCGCTTTCGTTCAGAAAAGCTGTTATTTGGGGCAATAATTCTTGAAACCTTTCTAGGAATTTTCCGCGACTCAACCACCTGACGTCCGTATGAAGAACTAAATCAGTGTGTTCAGCTGACTCACTATCTTCCAACTGCAATTTAAAGAGCCGTCGTTGCAAGCTACGTGCACGGATAGAATTCACAATTTTTATTGCAATGCCCATAATCTCCTCCATGTTTAGAACTTTTGAACACAAAACTTGTTGATGTATAATGCAATGGAAGCAGAAAAATGAAGGGAAATCATCATTAGCTCGACACAATGCCACAAAACCGTTGTAATGCACACTAGTTTATATATTGGTAGTTTGTTACAAAATTTAAGAAAACGTCATATATATCTTCGCCACGGGTCTTTCCTTTCAAAGGAATCATTGTCAAAAACTCTTCCTTAGCCGACATGTCATTGAATATCATTCGAATAAAAATACACAGCTGGGCAGTGTCTGTCGATTCGTCGAACTGTAAAGAAAAGTATGTACATTCCATCATATCATATTTTAGTTTATTTGCCATGTCCTGACTCATGACTTCAACACGCCTTGTGACAGTCGGACGAGATAACTGAAGTTCTCTAATAGCAGACATAATCTCTGTTTTATTTTTAAAATCTCCAAATAAAGTCTCACCCGCTTCAATAAATGCTTCCTTCACAACCAATCATCAAAGTTATCAAATCACGTACTTTTCGTTTTCTTAATTCACTCCGTGAAGGAAAATCCTTTTCATAGTTTTTATGAAACGTTTTATGATGCCTCTCTAAGTTCCCACGCTTAGGTATTGCAACTGACGCACGGCAAATGAGACAAATGCACTTATCTTTTACCATACAAAAGAAAAATTCTTCCTCCCAATCGTTATTAAAATGATAAGTTTTACTTTTCTTCGCCGCACTCATTTTGGACTATTTATTAATAAACTTTGTATCGATGTATCGCCTTCAAGTTACAACTCAGAATGACTCCTATTCCTGCAGGTGCAACATTTATATCGGCGCGAACGAAGTCTCGAATGTTACCGTCAAACACGCCGTCCGAAGTTTGTAGAAAAATCGGCGGGAATCAAAAACGCGGCTTTTCTTTGACAAGTAGCGCGCGTTCCTTTGATAAAGCCGCCTTTTGCCGCTAGCAGGGGGTTATTACGATAAAAGAAATTGATGAGGGGGTTATTCTGGCCTAATTGTGCATCGAATAAATTTTTTAGTAGTTTATTCATTACATTTTGTTTTAGTTACCTAAAACAAAGTCTGTGAATAGTTCTATATCGGAATTTTTTTCTCGAGTTCGACTCAAAAAGCACTCGCGATCGACTTGTCGATCGCGATCGACCGTTTGAGCACCCCTGCTCTATGGATTAGAAGGTCGAATAAAAATAAATGCCTTCTGATGAGGCATATAGCAACAAAACCACTTAAAAACAATTTCTGTTCAAAACAACAAAGAAATGAATTTAGGAAAGAGTGGTTATTTATTTACTATTCTTAATATTATAACATTCTTATTATTAATGCGACTGTTAGTAAAAAAGACACCAAAAAAGAAGGCAACAGCACGTGGTATTCCCAAGCGGTCACCCATCCAAGTACTAACCACGCCCAACGTAGATTGGACGAGAACTTGTCCTTGCTACGTGGTATGGCCGTTGCCGATAAATAATATTCTAATTTCAAAGTCATAACAAACACTAATCAAAATTACTAATCGTTGAAATCCTGCTGCTACACATTTTGAACACGCCAAAGACAAACTAACATGTTGTTTATGCCCTTAAACGTCAGAATTGTAATCTCTATGGGTTGGGAGCTCGAATAAAAATAAGTGCACCAAACACCAAACCACCAAACAAAAGGCAACATCACGTGTGATATTCCCAAGTACTAACCACGTACATTGTAGTTGACTTAAGTGATTGGACCTCAAAAACTCACCACTCAAACCGAAACTCTGGAAACGATATGTTGATGACATATTTATAATTTGGCCCCATGGATGAAACGAATGAGACACCTTCCTGACTTATTTAAATCACCACCGAATACAGTTCACTTTAGAAGTCGAAGTAGAAAAAATCCTCCCTTTCCTTGATGTACTCATAACATGGAGAAACAACGGTCAGCTTTAATACTCAGTCTATCGGAAGTCCACCCACACCAACAGATGTTTAAACGCTGGCTCACACCATCCTAAATCCAGTCGATAGCCAACACCCTTGTATCGAGATCATACCGACTCACCGAACCAGACACGAGACTGCAAGAAATTACATAAATCACTAGGGTCCTTAAGCAAAACGGATATAAAAATCAGTCCATACAGAGAGCATTTGTAAGGCAGCGCCATCCACAGCCAAGGACAGAAGAACGCGACCTCAACCAGAGTAGAATCCTATTACCGTATGTGAAAGGAGTTACAGATAGGATCGGAAGAGTCTTAAGAAAACACAACACAGGCACAATATCGGAACTTCAAGGACAAGAGAAAACTGGAAAACCATGCAGTTTACAGCATCCATGCGGAGACTGCTACAAACCGTATATAGGGCAAACACAGATCCGAATTGAAGAACATAAAATAAGTACCAAACACAAATAAACAACCAGCTCTTGTTTAGATACTGGTCACAACAACAATTTTGAGAGATCTAAACAAACAGCCTCTATTTCACGTTATAAAACACGCATAGTCAGAAAAGTCTTGGAAATCGAATGGACAGTTAAATAAGCGGGATGATGCACTTAAATCTCCACTACACGGAAGGGTCTACTAGCCAAACCAAGGAATAACCAAAACATCGAGAACGCAATAGCCAGCATAGCGCCGGAACCTGTAACTACCACTGATACGAGCACCCAACTGACAAACACCGATGACCGGACGAATACTCTCGATCCCTCACCTACAATCTGCGTGACCGCCGACTTATAAAAGACGGCGACCGCACTTTGGTTTCTCAGTTAGCTTCGAGCGGTAGCAGCAGCAAGATCACAGTATCTAGTTACAGCGGCAGCAAAAGCACTTGAAAATACCAAGTGAGATGCTCTTGTGGTACTGTTTACCTCCTCTTATATGTTGGTGTTGTCGGTTAAGCGGAAAAATCTTGAGACCCAGGTGTTGGCTACAGGTGTAGTTGTGATGGATGTGAATTGGCATACTTACGAGGCTGGTTTGAAAAGTCCGTGCAAAAATAAAAACTACTTATGTGTTTGGGGTAAACCTTTTTTATTTTTCGACATAGTCTCCTTTTAGGCTTATACACTTCGTCCAACGATGTTCTAGTTTGTTGATCCCTTCCGAATAATAGGATTTGTCCAAGTGTGCAAAATACCCATTAGTGTCTGCAATCACCTCCTCGTTTGAATAAAATCTTTGTCCCGCCAGCCATTTCTTCAAATTGGGGAACAAATAGTAGTCCGAGGGAGCCAAGTCTGGAGAATAGGGGGGATGTGAAACGAGTTGGAATCCTATTTCCATTAATTTTACGACCACAACTGCTGAGGTGTGTGCTGGTGCGTTGTCGTGATGGAAAAGGACTTTCTTGTGGGCAAATCGCGGGCGTTTTTCTTGCAGCTCGGTTTTCAAAACGGTCCAATAACGATGAATAATATTCACCTGTAATAGTTTTACCCTTTTCCAGATAGTCGATGAGGATTATCCCTTGCGAATCCTAAAAGACAGTCGCTATAACCTTTTCGGCCGAAGGAACGGTCTTCGCCTTTTTTGGTGCAGATTCCCCCTTGGTAACCCATTGTTTAGATTGTCGTTTGGTCTCAGGAGTATAGTAATGTATCCATGTTTCATCCACAGTGACGAAACGACGCTTAAAGTCCTCCGGATTCTTCTGGAACAGCTGCAAACCATCCTTGCAACACTTCACACGATTCCGTTTTTGGTCGAGCGTGAGCAATCGCGGCACCCATCTTGCGGATAGCTTTCTCATGTCCAACTGTTTATGCAAAATATTATGTACCCGTTCAGTCGAGATGCCCACAGCACTAGCAATCTCACGCACTTTAACTCTTCTGTCATCCATCACCATATCATGGATTTGATCAATGATTTGTGGAGTCGTAACCTCCACAGGCCGTCCAGAACGTTCAGCGTCACTTGTGCCCATATGGCCAGTCCGAAAATTTTGAAACCACTTATAAACTGTTCTAATCGAAGGTGCAGAGTCACCATAATGTTTATCAAGCTTCTCTTTAGTCTCCTGAGGCGTTTTGCCTTTCATAAAGTAATGTTTAATCACCACACGAAATTCTTTTTCGTCCATTTCTTGAAAATCACTTGACTTCCTTGATTCACACGAATGCCAAACACAAAGAAATAGACCAATATGGCTGAAACTTGGTGTGCGTTCATTCAAGAGATGCTACTAACTAAACATGACCTCGATACGCGCCGGTGGTGCCATCTCTCGGACTTTGCACGGACTTTCCAAACCAGCCTCGTACCTACATATCTATTGGTGTATGTTGACTTTCTCTAGTTTTCCTGTGCAAGCATATCAGGTTGTTCTCTTCTAGTTGCAAAATCTTGAGACCCAAGTGTTGGCTACAGGTGTAGTTGTGATGGATGGTAATGTGAACTGGCATTCTTACCTACATACCTATTGGTGTATGTTGACTTTCTGTAGTTTTCCTGTGCAAGCATATCAGGTTGTTCTCTTCTAGTTGCAATGTGAACTCGATTTTCGGATCACCTAAACTCTTTACAAGCAATACAACAGTAAAGTAGCACACAACGTCGAGCACTGAGATGCTAGCACCGAACGATCAACGCTGTAACTTCCGGTCTCTGCAACTAATAAGTAGCATAACTTCTCAGTTTTTAGTCAACGACCAACTAGGAAGCGTTGATAAAATGAGATTTTGCCGAAACGTCTGCGTCTAACAAATGTTTACTTAAAGAGGTTATATATCGAGACCAATTGCAATTAGAAAACTTCGACGTTTTCATTCGACGGAATCTAGCGGCGCGAGTGTGAATCTTCTCATATTTTTAACAAAAATAATATTTAAAAACATGCAATTCACCAAGAAAGATTAGTGAAGATACACTCACAAAATGTTATCTCTCGATTTAAATTAGGTGTTAAACTCTGGGGAATTTTACTGGCAATTCGAACTCCAATTTCACGGGTTGTAATATTATTGGTGAAATTTCCGACTGATTGATCATTCTTAGAAAAATATAGGTAATAAAATCACCTTTAAGGTGACATTTATACGAAATTCGGCGTTGCAAATTATTATTTAAAATTCTGCATTGATTGCTTAATTTATTATTATTATTATCCTCGTCCTCGAGTAAGCGATCAAGCGAAGCTGGAGCGAGACCGATACCAAAGTGCATTGTTCTTTGTTAAAGTGCATTGTTCTTTATTTTAATTGGATTTTAGTTTTTTTTTACCCGCCACTGTGTACCAGACATGGATCAACTTACGGAATTAAAGGAGCTCATTACCCTTCTAAAAGAAGATTCAGCAAGAAAAGGGCCAGTTCTCGCCAGAAGAGGCATATGCCAGAAAGGACAAAACTATTGAAGCTGCCCTTCTTGATATTTCCAAGGCTTTTGACTGAGTTTGGCGTGAAAGTCTTATCCTCTAGTTCATCCGTCACGGCTATCCCACAAGTATTACGCGACTGGTCCTATCTTTCCTCTCGGATCCTACTTTCCAAGTTCGAGTTTACCAGACCACCTCCGAAGTCAAGCCCGGAGTCCCCCAAGGCTTCGTTCTCCCCCCCTCTTTATTCAACGTCTTCACCGCCTACAGTCTCAAATCGGTCCAGACCGCCTTACTCATGTATGCCGATGACACCGCTATCATCGCCACCACCGAGTTCACCAGTATCGTCAATCGCCGTCAACGCCACCTCAACATGTTAAACCCCTGGTTCGAACATTGGAGAATACAGATCAGCCCAGCCAAGACCCAAGCAATCACGTTCAGCAAATCTTCCAGTACCATGCCGGCAAGCCTCACGCTGCAAGACACGAGGGTCCAATGAACCAACAGCATTAAGTACCTGGGCTTTCACTATGACAAGCGGCTAGTATGGAAGTACCAGGTCACCAACAAAGCCAACCAGCTCCTCGGCAAGTTATACCCTCTTCTAAACAAAATTGTCAACGCACAATATGTTGACAATTTACAAAATGATCATCAGAGCCAGCCTCAACTATTCCAGTCTGGCATGATGTCAAATGTGATGCACTCACCAAACTACCCTCCAGTCCACTCAAAACAAGGCCCTCCGAATCATCGCCGAAGTTCCATGGTTCGTCCGTAATACCTATGTTCATTGAGACCTTCAAATGGCCACAATTTGGGCATTTATGACCAACGCTTAGCTCAAATTCCTGGATAAAGCCACTTACCAACCTATTCCCACAATCAGAAACGCCTAACGCCAACATCACTACCCAAGACCCTCCGACCCCCTCCCACAGGATTAACTTTAAGTTAATCTTAAGTTGATTTTAGATTTAATTTTAAGTTTGTACTCGTAGAATATCTTAAGTTGTCTCTCACCACAGTTATATAAAACTGATTACCTGGGTTAGTAATTTAGGTTACTGGTATCTTAATATATTAAGAGACAAATGTAAAGGGTGTTTTTTATAGAGGTATAAAACTTTAAGTTGGCAACACTTTTTTAACTGGCGGCCATTTTGTCAGCTGTCAAGTGATTTATGTTTAGTTTGGTTTGGCATTTCAACATGAATAGACTGACGTCTGAACAACGCTTCCAAATTGTGCAAATTTATTTTGAAAATCATGGTTCGAAATACGTATCGCGCACTACGTCCATTTTACGGTCAACATAATCGTCCATCAGAGCAATTAATTCGATTAACTATGGAACTTTTTCGCACCACGTTTACTCTAAATGATAATACGCATCCACAGAGACGTCGTACAGTGCGTACAGAAGAAGTCATTGCTGCTGTAAAGCGTAGCGTAGAGGAAGACCCGAATCAGTCTATCCGCCATCGTGCACAGGAATTGGATATGTGTCCATCCACTTTATGGAAGATTTTGCGGAAAGATCTTGGTTTGCGTGCTTACAAAATCCAACTCGTGCAACAATTGAAGCCACACGATCACCTAGCAAGGCGTAGATTCGGTGAATGGGCCCAAAACAAGATTGCCGTTGATCCCGATTTTCATAAGCGAATTTTGTTTAGCGATGAAGCTCACTTTTTGAATGGATACGTCAATAAACAAAATTGCCGTATTTGGAGTGATGATAATCCTCAAGTGTATGTTGAGACACCGTTACATCCAGAAAAACTGACTGTTTGGTGTGCTTTATGGGCTGGTGGAATCATTGGTCCGTACTTCTTTAAAAACGATGCTGGTCAGAACGTTACAGTGAATGGTGACCGCTATAGAGCCATGATTACTGACTTTTTCGTTCATCAATTGAACAACCATGATGTGCAGGAGCTGTGGTTTCAACAAGACGGCGCAACATGTCACACAGCTCGTGCCACAATTGATTTATTGAAGGAAACGTTTGGTAACCGCATAGTTTCACGTTTCGGACCCGTGAATTGGCCTCCAAGGTCGTGCGATTTAACGCCGCTAGACTATTTTCTGTGGGGATATGTGAAGTCGCTAGTCTACGCCGATAAGCCCGAAACGATTGATCACTTGGAGGACAACATTCGCCGCGTTATTGCCGATATACGGCCACAAATGTTGGAAAAAGTCATCGAAAATTGGACCTCCAGATTAGACTACGTCCGAGCCAGCCGTGGCGGTCATATGCCAGAACTTATATTTAAATTATAATGCCAGAAGATTATCTTTCAAATAAAGTTAATTTCATGTCAATTTAAAAAATTCATCTTTGTTTTATTCCATTTCAAAGTTCTATAACTCTATAAAAAACACCCTTTATAATCATTATTAGTTCACCACATTGTATAACAGTTATAGGTCTAACTTTTCTAATTGTGAATAAAGGATTCTAGATTCTAGCCTAATTTTTGTTTTATGAGTCTATCAATGGCGCTAAAACCATCAGGGAAATAAAGGTATAATTTCATATCCACTCTAACTTTAAATGGTTTCGACTGTTCTATGTAAATGATATTTTATGAACGTTGTCCTATGTGTCTGTGATTCGTGATCTTCTAAAAATTTTTTTGCGATATGGTCTAAAATATGATTCTGTATCATTCTAGATTTTCAGTGTGATATGTGTTGGACCGTTTCTCAGGATTTGCGTAAATACTCAAAAATTGCTTTAGTGGTCGCAAAACAGATCGATTTGAACTAGCGATAAACAAGTTACAGAGAGTGATTAAAAAAATGAAATGTATGTGTGTTATAAAATGCAATTCGAGTTGTTGAAATGTTTGCATTTAGTCAAGTTCAGGATCACGAAAAGCATAGTTTCCAATTGCCGTCGGACTATCTGTCTGTACGGTAGCTTTCGAATGAAAAGTGATATCAATTTAAAGTTTGGTACTCCTATATTTGAAGGAGAGGAGCGATGTTGCTGCAGAGAAAGGTGGGGTGGGTCAATAACACAGCCCCACAAAAAAAAAGTGGGGTATACTTTTGATGCGATATATCAGATCCGTAGTATTTTTGCCCGCTGATCACGAATCTGACGTCAGAATATCGCCATCACATCTCAATTTTTTTCTAACCTCAAAAAATAGGTAAAAATTAGTAAAAATTAAGAAAAATATACTCCTAAAAAATTGATTCAAGCTTTTTCATGAATCCAAAGATGTATTAATATGTATTCGGACACGCTAAGCTAATATTCATCGGTTGGATTAAGCCATACAGTTCTGTTTTCTTTCTAACCTCAATAAATCAGACAGATATAGTGCTTCTCGAATGCAAAAACGAATTCATATTAAAATTCAACCGATTCTTACCAAATTTGGTACACGGGGGTTTTTTGGGTTGCTGATCATGAATCTGAGGTCGGATTTGCAAAATTCTAAATGGCGGATCCAAGATGGCGGACAAAATTTTTGAAAACCAACCGATTCCTACCAAATTTGGTATACAGTTGGGAAATCCTCAAACCTGATACTCTTAAACCCTAAACCCTGAAACCTTAAGACTCCCACACCCTGTAACCTTAAAAAATAGACCTCAATAACCCTGTAATAATAAACTCAAAACCAGTACTTTTAAACCATATACTCTCAAATAGTAGACCCTTAAGCCCTAGAATTGCGAAGGTTAGACCCGCGCCTAACTTTCCTTTTTTTGGCTGTATCTTGTTTTTTTTCCGCGAATGACCTATTCAAAGGCTTTCTGCCCAAACGCTTTTGAGGACTTGTTTCTCTTTTTAGCGACCAGCAATAGTCCGCTAGCATATGGTCATCCCATCGTCCTTGATACCGATTTTCTATGATTTTCAGGTCTTGGTGAAAACGTTTCCCTTGCTCCTCACTGTAGTCACCAAGATTATCTGGGAAATCATCGATGTGGGAGTCCAGGAAATGTAATTTTAGATTCATTAAGCAACCTAATGTTTGAAAATTTTTTACCATTTTCTCGACTATTTCTTTGTACTTAGGACTTTATTATTTTCCAAAAAGTTTGTTGCGACTTCTTTAAAACTAAGCCAAGCAGCTTTTTCAACTTTATTCATTTTAGTAACAAATAATGAATCTTGAAACAATTTTCTTATTTGTGGCCCGTCAAATACGCCTGCCTTAATTTTAGCTTCAGAAAATTTCGGAAATTTTTTATGCAAATATTTGAAACATGGGCCGTTTGTATCTAATGCTCTCGTGAATTGCTTCATAAGTCCAAGCTTAATGTGAAGCGGGGGAATAAGAACTTTTCCTGGATCTACCAATGGTGGAAATAATACATTATTTTCACCAGGAGTGAACGATTCTCTTGTTGGCCAAATTTTTTTCTTATAATGACGTTCCCTGTCTCTGCTATTCCACAGACATTTATAACAGGGATAAAGTGTAAACCCTGACTGTTGGCCAAACAATATTGTTACAATTTTCAGATCTCCACAAATTTTCCAGTTATAATCAGCATATTTTATTTTTATCAAAAGCTGCTTCATTTTTTCATATTGCTCTTCCATAACTGTGGAATGAGCAATCGGAATGGGAGCGTAAACGTTGGTATTATGCAGCAAAACTGCCTTAATGCTCCGTTTAGAAGAATCAATGAACAGTCTCCATTCTTCAGGATCGTATGAGTTATTTTGAAATTCATCCATTAGACCTTTTACATCGGTACAATATGAAAGTGACAATTCCTCGTCCATTGTGAAATATTTTCGAAATTCTTCATCTCTGTTTCTATAATAAGAAATCGTAGCTTCTGGCTTAAGTAAATGTCTTTTCTTTAAAAAGGAAGCAAGATGCTCTGAACCATCTTTGGATAAGCCTAAATCTCTGACTAGATCACTAAGTTCTGACTGTGATACGAGTATTGGTTCTGGTTTACGGTTGTATGGTAGAAATTCTTTATCTGTGTCACTAGTATATGATAGGTTGTCACTAGAACATTCATTAGTAACAGTGTTTGAATCTTTTTCGACAGTTTCAATGTTTTCGGCATGAACTGATAAGGTGAAATCATTTGTTTCCATAACATCAGCATCAAGTGGTTCAGGAGGCGGAATTAGTTTAGTTGGTCTTGTTACTGTCGAAACATCGTTATAAGTAATAGTGCTTTTATTTTTTCGGTTATGCCTAGATACAACATTCATACAAAAGTAGCAATCATTTTCACTGTATGGTCTATTCCATATTGCTGGTCTGGAATATTTAATCGCCTTCTTATTGATGTACAACATTATTTTGCAAGAACTGTAAATGATGTGGGGAACCCAATCTGTATCCTGGTGCTGTATTTCAATGTTAAAACAATCCTTATATAAGGTTTTAATCTTATCCGTTATCGGTGACCCCATTTTACTCAATACGTGTTGACAGCAAATATAACAAAATGAATCACTGTTTTTATCGCACTTATGAAAAGTCCTTGTACCGTGAGACCCTTTTCTTGTAGCATTATACTCTACATGAGCCAAGTCACCCACACATGAAGAGCTACGGTCGCTGGATGACGACGGCTGCGGGCCCGCTTTCCCACCCTGACCAACCGCCGATACTGGGTTTCCGAGTCCCTGCATCGTAATTCTCTTTCTTCTAGCTGCCATGACGGCATCTAAGCCGTTATCCAGGGACTCTGCCGGCTAGTGGAGTAACACCGTTGCCCACCGTCACCACGTGGAGGTGCCCTGGATGCAGGTAGAAGAATAAAAATCGACCGATGAATTTTCTCGGCGTTCAAAATGGCGCGAAAACATCTGCCATCTTGAATTTTGCAAATCCAACCTCAGATTCGTAATCAGCAACCCAAAAAATCCCCGTGTACCAAATTTGGTAAGGATCGGTTGAATTTTAATTTGAATTCGTTTTTGCATTCGAGAAGCACTATATCTGTCTGATTTATTGAGGTTAGAAAGAAAACAGAACTGTATGGCTCAATCCAACCGATGAATATTAGCTTAGCGTGTCCGAATACATATTAATACATCTTTGGATTCATGAAAAAGCTTGAATCAATTTTTTAGGAGTATATTTTTCTTAATTTTTACTAATTTTTACCTATTTTTTGAGGTTAGAAAAAAATTGAGATATGATGGCGATATTCTGACGTCAGATTCGTGATCAGCGGGCAAAAATACTACGGATCTGATATATCGCATCAAAAGTATACCCCACTTTTTTTTGGGGCTGTGTAATTTTGTATAGTTTTAATAATATAATTTTTTCATTTCTTTAAGCATAATTCTTTAAAGTTATTTATTTATTTATCATACATGCCTTACAGGTTACAAGACCCAACTACAAGGCCGAAGATACAGATAAAAACCACTATACATAGAAATATAATACAATAATAGAGTGTTAAGCAGATGATACAAATTCCAATCACGATAATAATAATAATAATAAAAACAATTAGATATGAAAACAATAAGAAAAGAAAGATGCCACAGCCCTTCAGTGTCGCAACATTTTATTCGTCGTTAACATAGATGTGTTGAAAAAGTCGATGCTTATTTTTTGATTATACATACTGCACATTGAAAAAAGTGGAGAAAATTTTAATATATTTTTTCTTGGAGTAGGTAGATAAAAGGTGTTATATTGTCTGCTAGTTATACGCGGCACACCCAAATTTATTCTTGACAGAATAGCGGGAGAATCTATATCATTATTTATAATTTTGAATAGAGTCGTCAGTAGGAAGTAACCACGACGAACCTTTAGTAACGAACAGCCGTTATCTGTAAATAGTACCTCATGCGGAAACCCCTGTTGTGGATAGATACTATCTCGTTTAAAGCTAATATATTTTAAAAATTTGCGCTGGGCCCCCTCCAGATTATCAGTATGGGTGTCATAGCCTGGAGACCAGACCGTAGCAGCGTATTCCAATTTAGAACGAACATAACAAATATATAAAGTTTTAATTACGCCAGGATTATGAAAGTCACCGGTGCAGCGTGCAATAAAGCCATATGTTTTAAAAGCTTCAGAAATTATGGTGTTTATGTGATCTGTAAAAGAAAGTCTTGGATCAAATGTTACGCCCAAGTCCCTGAAGACATTCACACGGAAGATATTACTGTTATCCAGCGAATAATTATAAATAATCGGTGAGATTTTAGTTGAGAAAGACATGATGTTACATTTCCTAATGTTAAGCTGTAAATTGTTTTTTACGCACCATTGGCCAATTATCTATAAGTCCTTCTGAAGATTTATGGAATCCCGAATACCTTTTACTCTGCTGTATAATTTTACATCATCGGCATAGAGTAAATAACCAACATCTAAATCCTTCCCAATATCATTAATAAAAAGATCAAAGAACAGGAGTCCCAGTACAGATCCTTGGGGAACTCCTGAAGTAGCATCATAAGATCTTGATTTAGAGCCATATTGCTTACGATTAGTAAGGTAAGAATGAATCAAAGACATCAATGAGTCCGAAAAGCCAAAATATAACGGTTCATTAAGTAGAAGTTGTGCAGATAAGAGGTTAAAGGGAAGGAGCAATGAGTTAGAGGGGTTGCCTTGTATATAGTTTTGTTTTATGTACTTTTTAAAATTCTTTAAGGCAAGCACTTTAAAAATTATATTTTTTATATATAATTTCCAGTTTTAACAGAAATAGAATGTATAGGCAATATCAGGTTGAAGTTGCGAAGATCCTTGAGTCCTTCTGCTGAATTTTTTTTTATGAGTAATATCTCGCCATAAAGTACTTGTCACTTAAGATATGGAGTTGCAATATTTATTCGTGAGTGTCAGAAAGTCAAATTTAGTATTTATTTTGGAGCTACGTGTTTGCGAAGGCCCTACGGACCAAATAGCCTTACTGCTTTATTTTCTGGGCCTGTAAAGAGGAAGAAGATGTCGGGGAAGGCGCATTGATAACAGGAATAATTCTGTTCCACCATATGTTCTTTCAAATTGTATTTTAGGACAATAATCTATTTTTGTGAGGAAGTTAAGGACGTTTTTAAATTTGTTCCAGTCGGCTTTAAGAATGTGATTTATGGAGTGAATTTAATTGTATTTCTTGAGATGAGAAATGTGTTTGATGGTTGACAGGTAAGATGTAGGGAAGAGATCCTTTAAAACATAAAAATGAATTAGGGAAGAATGATGGATGGAAAGTTTTCTCCAGATAGAATTTTCTTTACATGAGAGTTGGAGAAGATGAAATGGTGGACCTCAACTGCTAAAGATTTGGCTCATGAGAAGCCTTAGGCGTTAATAGGGAGGTTACTTTATAATTTTTGCGAGTTGGTTCATTTCTTTTAATACCAATGGGTATCCAAAGAAATACCAATGTTACATTTCTGAGACTATTGATATACAATTAGTAAAAAATTTGAGATAGATTTAAGAGATCCATAGAGTCGGATGAAATAAAGTAGTTTCGTTTAATTTTGTATTTGAGTGCTAATCTCGGAGATTTTTTGATGATTATTGATTCTGTAGAGAGAATAAAAGAAAGGGGATTTAATTTAAATCTTTTGATGGTGATTACTGCTGATCGAACTGTGTTTTGACTTTCGAGCGTTTGGCATATATTTGCAAGTAGTTGTGACATTTGTCGTTTTTAAGTTGATGAAGAGTGGAAGTGAATATTGATTTGAGAGAGAAAGATTTATTTGATTTATGTAAGCTGTAGTCGATTTTGGGAGTAGGAGATGCCCCAGGCGGTAATATAGAGTATAGAGAAGGATCGCGACATCGAGGCTAGCTTATGGCGGTATTTTTAATTTTTGCAGCTGTTGAGCGAAGCTCGAGGAGAGCTTCGTTAATAAGGTATAAGTGATGGAGGTTTAGTTAAGATTTGGTACGTGGTTGGTGTAGAAAGGAGAAGTATGCAATAAATGAGGTCGGGGCGATGGAAGAAATATATTGGAGATTGGGTATAGGGGAGATGTCCTGCAGAATGGGTTTCGCGAATATCTTGGATTGCCGGAAGAATGAATTTCGAAAATAGGATAAGTCAAAATGGATATTTTTATCAAGCAATAAAAATGAATAAAGTTCATATTTTAGCAGTGATCCACTGTTCTCGTATCTATCAATCCATCTCGAGAAGAGTTTCGCCGTATTATGGCTCATCAGCCGCGCTTTGTTCGGCAAACCAGAGGAAAAAACTCGAAGTACTTATTGTAGTATTAGCGTAATATTGTGGTCCGACACAACAAATTGTATCTCTGGCTGGTGAAAGCCTAACACATAAAAGCATATCTGCCCTCTGTCGGGGGCTTTTAGGACTACAGACTGACAAAGCGTTGTCCAGCTTCGTGTATGATATGGCAAAACGCGTCCCGAGATGAATCGACAGATGGGAGAATGCTGAGTCACTGCTGAAGTATGGATTTTGTTCATTCTTAGCAGCTAAAATAGATTTTTATATACGTAGGGTGGAACTTTATTATCGCGCTGCTTGGCGGTAATGGTTGCCAGCTTAGCTGGACAATCCTCTGTCGGTCTCTAGCCTTAAAAGCCCCTAGTGGAGGGCGAGTATACTTTTAAATTTCTCCAACCAAAGATACAATTAGTGTATCTTCTCGCTATTTCTTTGTTTTTTTAAAATATCGAAACGGATTTTCAGATTAATTTGAGAAGAAAAACACGAGAAAATAGGTCAAAATATTGTTTTTCCGAACTGTTTTGACTTACCTAAACAATACTAATCGTACTATGAATATTAGAAATCTAATCATTTATATAAAAAATACAAAATGGTCGGTTTCTGAAGACTAATTTTTACAGTTTTCTTTACATATACTTCTATGAGACTGTAACAGGTAGGCTGACACATAGATGTCGCCCTTTTCAAAAAATCCATATGATGTTTAGCAAGTACCAATCTTCAAACGGTACGTGAAAAAATTTCGTGAAATTTCGACGATTAGTTCACAAGTTACAGTGATTTTAGTGACGCTACTTTTGATACTTTAAAAACAATGGAAAAAATTGAATTTCGTATGTTGATTAAACAGTTTTTTGATGGGAAAAATACCGTTCAAGTAAAGCAACGGCTTGATAAGTGTTACGGGGACTCTGCCCCTGGAAAATCACTCATCATTTACTGGTATGCTGAATTTAAACTCGATCGTACAGATAATAATGATGCATTGTATCAAAAAACTTTCTTTCTTAGCAATTGTCTTTACCCTTATCGCCAATTTTTTGATGAGAGCAGTGTAAATCGGGATAATTTATGTGGTATGTTTTCATATTATACTCGGTATGTATTTAAGTATGTATTTTACAGTTTACTCTTTCTGCAGCCCTAGTCCTGCTGATGAATCGTGATATGGCAAAAATGATCGAAGGGTGAGTATCCAGAAGGAAAGTGAAGGAAGCTGAGGGTAATAAAAACAAAGTAGTAAGTTAATAGGTTGACGTCAGTGCTAATAAAAGATCCATGCACAATAGAGCCCGCCATTGTAGTCGCAACTGGCGTCACGTATTATAATTTTTTACTCCTATTCCTATAACCTTATATTTCCGTGTTCTCATTATTCCAGGTTCTCCTACAAACAATATACCCTAATGACGAACTTGTTAATATTGTTGGAATTTGTATATATTTATTAATGACATATACCGCGCGTCTTTAAACGTCTTACGCGTAAATGTTAATTTTGACATATAAATAATAATTTAAACATTACTTATCTAATTTTGCTTTAAGATGCTTATATTGTCTTACGCACGACAACATACGGGGATGGATTGAAAAGTTTGCGGCCTAGTCAAAAAAACAAATTAAAATACATACAAACATATTTTTATTTTTCGACGTAATCTCCACGTAGTTCTATGCACTTCTTCCACCTGCTTCCCAAAGCTTCCACACCTGTTTGAAAAAAGATTTCTCAACGTCTTCAAAATACTAGTTAACTGCAGTTTCGATTTCTTCATTTGATGGAAATATCTAGTCACCGAGGTGGTTTTTTAGGTTTGGAAACAGATGAAAGGCCGAAGGTGCCAAATCAGGAGAATAAGCCAGGTGGGGCAGCAATTCGAAACCACAATCACGAATTTGATCCATAGACTCAACAGACGTGTGAACGCGAGCGTTGTCCTGATGGAACAAAACTTCCTTTCTCAATAATCCTGGGCGTTTCTCTTTAATTTCTTGTTCTGAGTTTATTGTTTCGCCTTTCGAAAGGTAGTCCACCATAATAATACCTTTAGCATCCCAAAAAGCTGACGCCATCACCTTTCCAGCCGACAGAATTGTCTTCGCTTTCTTTGGGGTCGGTTCACCAGATTTTTTTTCTACTGCTTAGATTGTTGTTTTGACTCTGACTGAGTATAGTGGTGAACCCAAGTTTCGACCATTGTCACAAACCTGTAAAGAAAATCTTGCGGATCAGCCTCAAACATCTCCAAACAGTTGCGAGAAATCGTGAGTCGAATTCGTTTTTGTTCAACTGAAAGCAATCTGCGGACCCACCTAGCGGAAACCTTAGAAAATCCGAGTTCGTTGGCGATGATGTTTTGTGTTCGTTCATACCAGATGCCTATAGTGTCTGCAATCTCCTTGATAATTAATCTACGGTCTTTCAATGTGAGATCACACACTTTGCCGATGTTTTCTTCAGTCGTAGACGTTGTGGGCCGGCCGGAGCGAGGGTCATCTTCGATGCTCTCTCGTTCACGTGTAAATTTTGCAACCCATTTTTTTACAGGGGTATATGACGGAGCAGATTCCCCTAGTGTTGTTTTAATATCATCGTGCATCTCCTTTGGTGTTAATCTTTTTAGTGTTCCGTACGGAACACTTATAAGATCACTTCGGTGTCTGTCCGTCTGTCTGTCCGTCTGTCCGTCTGTCCGTCTGTCCGTCTGTCACACCCGATTTTCTCCGAAACTACTTGTCACAGAAAGTTGAAATTTGGTAGCAATATAGGAATTGATGGCCTCATCAGAGCCATGTAGTTTTGAAAATTAAATTTTGACTTAAGGGGTTAGTTTTGGGGGGTGAAATCGGAAATGAAAAAAAATTTTTTTTACTAGGTAATCGAGTGTGGTGTCAAATGAAAGCTTGTGAAAACACGAGTAAAAAATATATATATATAATGTAATACTTGCGCTTACTTTTCTTTGTTTTATTTTTAAAAAATCGCGAAAAATCGCTGTCCACCCGCCTTATCTCGAAAAGTACTTATCAAAAAATTTTGAAAAAATTCTGAAATATTCTCCACGGGGTGTAGATTGAACGAAAATTATCACGAGTGCATTACCTGTAATAATTTATCTGCTATATAAAAAAAACAGAAATTTCAAGGTCATCAATTTTCAGTAAAAATTGGAAATAAACTTTGTTGAAACTTATTTGGGGTGTATTTTGTAAAGTCACTGATCATTTTATATCACCATAACATAAATTTTGACTTAAGGGATTTGTTTTGAGGGGTGAAATCGGAAGTGAAAAAAAAAAATTTTTTACTAGATCATCGAGTGTAGTGTCAAATGAAAGCTTGTGAAAACACGAGTAAAAAATATATATATAATGTAATACTTGCGCACACTTTTCTTCGTATTACTTTTAAAAAATCGTGAAAAATCGCTGTCACCTACCTTATCTCGAAAAGTACTGATCAAAAAATTTTGAAAAAAAACCCTGGAATATTCTCCACGGGGTATAGATTGAAAGAAAATTATCATTACTTTTAATAATTTATCTGGTATAGAAAAAAAAAAACAAAATTTCAAGGTCACCAGTTTTCAGTAAAGATTGGAAATAAACTTTGTTGAAAACTTATTTGGGGTGTATTTTGTGAAGTCACTGATCATTTTATATTACCGTAACATAAATTTTGACTTAAGGGATTCGTTTTGGGGGGTGAAATCGGAAGTGAAAAAAAATTTTTTTTTATACTAATTCATCGAGTGTGGTGTCAAATGAAAGCTTGTGAAAACACGAGTAAAAATATATATATAATGTAATACTTGCGCACACTTTTCTTCGTATTACTTTTAAAAAATCGTGAAAAATCGCTGTCTCCTATCTTATCTCGAAAAGTACTGACCAAAAAATTTTGAAAAAATCCTGGAATATTCTCCACGGGGTATAGATTGAACGAAAATTATCATTACCTTTAATAATTTATCCGTTATAGAAAAAAAAAAAAACAAAATTTCAGGTCACCAGTTTTCATTAAAGATTGGAAACAAACTTTGTTGATAACTCATTTGGGGTGTGTTTTGTGAAGTCACTGATCATTTTATACCACCCTAACAAAATTTTTTATTTTAAAAACAATCAACGTACGGAACACTAATTGTGCAAGTTCAACTTGCACTTGACCGGTTTTTTTTAAATAGGTACTTGATGGGCGCACGTTGTTCAATTTTTTTCATTTTTTCTAAAACGCTGTACTTGGTCTCACTAAACTCGTCCTAATCTAAAAACCACAAATTCTACAGCAACAAAATTTTTCACTGTGACAATAAAAGAAAGTATGAACTTATGGAGGGTACTATAATAAAAATATTATAATTATTTTTTGGTGAGGCCGCGTACCTTTCAATCAATCGTCGTAAGTCTTGGAAAGTTGGTAGAAATAAGACAAGAATTGTAGTATGATTGTTTTATTTTATACTAAATATAAAATTTCCTGGGATAAATAAAAATATTAGCTATAATACAATACATATAAATTAACAATTTACAGACTTTTGGACATGTTTACATAAATATTATATTTACATAAATTACATTACTTACAAATTCTTAATTTAATACACATCGCGAAACAATTTGTTACAATTAATTTGACATTTATTTTTTCGTTTAATAAAAACAACAAAAAGAAGTATATTTACTTTTGCAACATAAAATAGGGGAAAATTCCTACCTAGAACAATAATAATAATAAAGATTGTTTTTCTATAAAAATACAAAATATGTAAGTGTGCTTCACATATTTCAGTGTCGAGTAAATGGGGATTTATGCCAGTAATTAGAAGCGCGAATTTTTTAACATATAATGCTTAGGTTAAGTTTAAAAGGTAAAGTGTACCTCTAAGTGAATAAAAAATGGTGTGCGTAAGGGGAGGAGGCTACCATAAATTCACCCATGTTTGCCTGTTAATATAGAGGCGCCTAATTTACTTCAACCTGTCACGTTTTATTTGTAAGAATTTTTTGATAGCTCGTTAGTTTTTATAAAAAAATGGAAGATTTAGTTTTGTTTTTTAATAAAATGTTGATAACACAGGACCATAAATTTTTTTTTGTTAATTTACTTGCACTACAATAGGTCTAGGTTGTGTTTTTTGGGTCGCTGATCACGAATTCGAGGTCCGTTTTGGTCCATCACATCTGCATTTTGCACAAAATGGCCATAAAATTGGAAAAAATGAGCTCAAAATGAGAATGGCATTCCGGAATGATCAAATTCGCCATATACCCGCCAATTTTGGGGTCTGCAGATATTACTTTTTATGTTCCAGATAGGTTTTGATCGCGACGATATGTTCTGCAGCTGTCAAAGTGCCAGAATGCCTTGAAAAAGAGATTCTACCTGATGCTATTGGCGATTCTGATCAAGACGAGAGAATGCAAAATAGCATTTAACAGCTGTCAAGTTTACTTTGGCAGCTGTCAAGTTTCCTTTGCCAACTGTGAAGTTTACTTTGACAGTCGCTACAGAGGGGGCAAGAGTATAAGGAATATTGACCCTTTCGACGATATGGAATATTCGTCCTGACTTGAGAGTTTCGTTTGCCATTTGATAGCTGTCAAATTACACTCGCAGCTGCCAATTAGCTTGCGTGGATATCAGCACTGGAACAAGATAGAAGCATAAGGCGTAGTATCTTTCTCAAAGATCTAAATTATCAGAATATTCTCATGGCCTTGACAGTTCTGTTCAGCAGTGCTAGCTGTCAAAGTACACTTGAGAGCTGTCAAATAACATTTTATATGTTAGGACCGTTACCAGAGCCACCAAGATCATATAGTATACAGGGATTTCAAGGGAATAGAGTAACCCTCTCATCATGACAGTGTTGATTGCCATTTGGCAGCTGTCAAATTACACTCACAGCTGCCAATTAGCTTGCGTAGATATCAGGACTGGAACAGCGCCGATAGAGGCATAAGGCATAGTGTTCTTGTCAATGATTTAGAAAATTTGCTTTTTTTGCAGCTTTATCCATCATTTGACAGCTGTTGAAGTGTACTTGAGTGCTGTCAATTAATATATTATGTCAGGCTCCTTACTATAACCAATCCCACCATTATAGTAACACAATTTTTTAATTGAATGGAATATTCGCATTGTTTTGACAATTTCATTCGACATTTGACGGCTGTCAAAGTAAACTTCACAGTTGTCGAAGGAAACTTAGCAGCTCCTAAAGTAAACTTGTTGACAGCTGTTAAATGATATATTGCATTCTTGCATTTTAATCAGAATCGCCAAAAGCATTAGGTAGCATGGTTGCATTGGTAATATGGAATCTCTTCGTCAAGGCATTTTGGCATTTGCCAGCTGCAACATATGGTCGTTGTCAAAACCTATTTGGCACATTGAAGTAATACCTGCAGATCCCAAAAGTGGCAGGTATATGGCGAATTTGATCATTCCGGAACTATGTCCTTAAAAAAAATGAAAATCCCATTTTGAGCTCATTTTTACCAATTTTTTGGCTATTTTATGCATAATTCAGATGTGATGGACCAAGACGGACCTCAAATTCGTGATCAGCGACCCAAAAAATATAACCTAGACCTATTGTAGTCAAAGTAAATTGACAAATTTTTTTCTGTGGTCCTGTGTAATCAATATATCATTTTTTTTTGTCTACAATATAAAATTGGCTTTTTTTTTGTGGTACAGGTAAAGACAGGTTAAAATGGTATATGTACTTCACAATCGAGCATATGTGATAAATTTAAGAGGCTACAATTATTTTTATCACCATTGTATCTGCTATTGTAGTTTGGTAAGTTTTAAGTAAACAGTAATTTACTAATTTTGTCCTGTTGATAAAGAAGTAAACTTTATAAAAAATAAAAATAATTATATTTTCTATGTATTTATAATACTTATTATTTAAATTAACTTAGTTATTTTTGGAAGTCAGAAACAAATAAAACAATACTAAAAATATATGTTTTTGAAAGATAATGCAAAAATGCCGTTATTATATTTTGTTTAGGTGGGTTGTTAGGTTTTAATATTTCATTTTGTTTTTTAATACTTTTTTTTTCGTTTATTTGAGGAACAAGCAACGTAGGAATTTTTGTAATATTTAAACTAGTTTTCTAATAAATTAAGTCACTGGCCATGTGCCGTATAAACAGTCAGCTACTATAACTAAATATTAACAACATTTAAAGCAGCATTACAAAGGTGACACCAATCTGCACAAAAATGTACCAGCAATGTTACAAGGCATTTTTCAAGTACTAGGTACAGCTCGTATACAGACCTATGATCTGATTACTAAGAAATGTTTGGGTTAGTATATACATTTTGAACATTTCCACGATTGAGGATATGCGCGGGAGATATACCTTTTCCTGCTGCGTTCTATATTCTCCACTGGTTATTGCAATTTTGAATGAAACTCTGTTTTATAGAACGTTTTTGAATGTTATGTAAAATTCAAAAGTTATAGGTCTTCCAGGGTTATATCCAGTACTATACAGAAATGGCGCATCTTGTGCAGTTGGTGTAGTATATATGTTATGACATTTCTTTTATTTTATATAATATAATTTTAGGTCAACAGTGTTTTATGTTGATTATTTGCATGCTTACTTAAACTGTACATTAGGGTGACAAATTAAAATTTTTTTTTTTGATTTTCTTTGGTCCTACCTACCTAATTAAATGGAAACCGAATACCTTTAATATATATTTAAATTCAGGGAGAATTTTACGTGACTTTTGATTGGGCTTCACTGGAACTGCAATAATATGCGGGACTTGAAAATAATTATATCCGTGTTAAAAGCTAATAACTAAGTAAAAAAATTGAGTGACAAGCCAAAATTTCGCGTCGTTCCAAACGCATTTTGAAAACATAATAATTATCGCAGTTTAAGTAATTTTTGCTTCGGTGATTTAAAAATGGCGTAGAGAAATCACAAAAGCTGTAACGTGAACAAGGAAAAGATTACTGATTTTTGGTTGGTGGAATCATGTTTGGAGGATTTTTCTGAGTGCGTTTCTGCAATACCTTGCCCAAAACCTAGTAATGATGCATATTTTCCCTATATTTACAATATTACGGTATTACTAGGCAATTGAATTGCTCAGGGTATTGTTAATGTCGCCGTCTGGAACCGATCTTATCGCCGGGACATTACCTGCAATAGTCTAAACATCGATTAGGTTATAGTGGCAAGGGAATACCCAAAATTACGACGGTATTTTATTCCTTTGTTTCTTGGTCGGGATATTAAGTGATAAGTAGTTAGTTTCCAAGAATATTTGTTTGAGCGTGGATCAAATAAACAATTTTCTCGAAGACGAATTTTTATTTTAAAATAAGATATCAGTTTTAACATTATTGTTGACGCGCTTGCATCAGTGTAGTCTTTTTGCAATTTTTTACGTGTTGTGTTAAAGTTTAACGTGTACCATGCCAACTGCAAAAAAAAAGTATCTCTTCGTGGGTAGCTGATTATCCTGAAACATTTACATACGACGGAAATGTTTTATATTGTTGAGTGTGCGAGAAAAATATTTCGTGCACAAAAAAATTTCAAATTGACCAGCATGTCAAGACAAGTCTTCATATCGCAGGATTGCAAAAAAAGGCCCATGACAACAACTTATAACAGCAGCAAGTAGCAGTGATTCCACTTCTATAGGCAAACAAAAAAAACACTTTAGCATGGATTTATGTGAAGCATTGCTTGCAAGTAATATTCCTCTCCACAAACTTACAAATCCTACATTCAAAGATTTTCTGCGAAAATATTGCTTGAATCAAAAAATACCAGACGAATCATCACTGCGTAAAAATTACATAGCAACAATTTACCAACATGTTCTGGAAGAAATACGTAATGAACTTAAGGATGACATTATTTAGATTTCAGCTGATGAAACTACCGATAGTTGTGGGTGTGCAAAGAACTTGACAAGACAAATCATTCTACGATCGCCAGATTTGTGAATGAGGGTATTAAAAAAATATTTCCTGAATCTTCTGCAGATGAAACAGTGTTTATATTTCTCTCAGATGCTACTCTCTATATTATCAAGGCAGCCAAAGTCTTCCAAGTATTTTATCCAAATTTAATTCATGTGACGTGCATTGCTCACGGAGTCCATCGACTCGCCGAAGAAGTACGATCCACGTTTGGAAATGTAAATAAACTGATTTCATCAGCAAAGAAAGTGTTTCTTAAGGCACCTGCTCGCAATAACGCCTATAAAGAAAAACCGCCAAATGTGCCTTTACCTCCCGAACCAGTGGTAACTCGATGGGGGACATGGATTGAAGCTGTACTATTTTACAATGAACATTTCGAGGCCATCAAAGGTGTAGTAAATGACTTCAATAGTGCAGAGGCTATGGCAGTTCGTCAATCCAAGGAAGCATTTAACGATTCTGATATTAAAAAAAAACATAGCTTTGATTAGCACTCACTTTTCCCACATACCTGCGGGTATTAAAAAGCTTGAAACTCGAGGTTTGGCGTTGACCGAATCAATTCAGTTAATGAATAAAATCCGTCAAATAAACTCCATATTGCCAGATGTATTCCCGCGTAGAGTTAAAGGAAAGTTTAAAAACATTTTGTGCAATAACCCAGGCTTTGAACCTTTGTGTCAAATTGATAGTTTTATTAATGGGACTGGTGAACTTTTGCCAGAAACAATAAGTGCTAACATAGCACCTAAATTCAAATACTGCCCAGTTACCTCAGTGGATGTGGAACGGTCTTTTTCCACTTATAAAAATATTTTAAGTGATCGAAGACACAATCTTACTACCCAACATTTGGAACAATACCTTATTGTTTACGTGTACAAGAATACAAATGTTAAATAATTTTAAAAAATGTTAAATAACTGTTAATTAAATTTAAACATCGTCGATAACTTGTTAATTTTATGCTGATTTTGAAATAAGAAACTAAAAATTACTACTTTTATTATTATTTAATATTGCATATTTTGACCCTTTTCATGCATATTTTAAGCATTTTTCATGCATATTTGCATGCATATTTGCATGCATATTTCAAGATTTTTACGTTGTATATAATCCGGTCTCTATTCATAATCATTAAAGCGTACCATTAGAGACACTGCTGCCATTGTATCTATGGAAACTACATAAATTTGGACATATTTTGGACTAACTATCAGAGATAAAAGAAATATTATCGCGAAGATTGAAAAAATATATTCGGAATATTTATCTCCAAAGAAACAGAACAATATGTTCATTCTGTTTTTGTAATTGCGAAAAGAACTAATTTTATAGACAAATTATACGAACTGTTTGAAATTAATGATATGTGCTGTAACATTCATTTTTTCTTAGATTTTAAGATCATGTTACGACACTGTTTTTCTTTTTATAATTTATATTTTTGTATTTTTGATTAGGCAGTGAATTCAATTTTTGAGCAGTGTAACTTAAAACAGTGATTTAAATTTTTGAACAGTGTAACTCAACCGTGTGTAACGTGTTGCTGACCTAACTTATTTAGTTTGCGTTGATTTTGCGTCCCGGAAGTGAGCCATTTTAAAGACGTCACTTTGAAGAAGGGGCAAAAGATATATAAACGGCCATATGGAATTTTTAAGGGTTTTTTTCCTCTGTGATGCAGTAACGGCTTTTTCCTCCAGCTTTAAACAACTATAGAGACTATTTTCAAAAGACGTACAAAAATTATCTCTTATCCATAATCTCTCCAAACAAAACAAGCGAATTTCTTTAGTTCTTTTAGTATTAATATTCAGTCAATCCATTCTCAGAAATTAATATATACATAAGGGGCAAATAACGGCCTATTTAAAATATTTATTAAAATAAAAGAAGCTAGATAAAATAACGCCGCAAATGTGAGGCTATAAAAATGGACACTCTTCTAGAGGCAACAGTACAATGAGAATAGTGCGCAATATTCTGTCTATGCGAAAGTCGAAGAAACCTCACTGGGATGAGTGAACATTTCGTCATACAACGAAAGCGATATCGCAGAAGAGAAAGGTGGCGATTGAGAAACCGCGGAAATCTCGTTCACCCAATGTTGATGCAAACTATTCTATTTTATCCGTAAAATTCTCGCTGAATTCAAATATGTATTAAAAGTATTGGGTTTCCATTTAAATTTTCAATTTTGGGACTCGTAGAGTCCCAACAGAGCGTTAGGCCCAAAATCTAATAGAACCATTCAATTCCCAGGAAAAAATGATAAAACTTTTGTCTGAAACATTTTTTCTGAAGTTGTCTTCCTGTCAAATTTTTTTAGATGTCAATCTTTTTTCCAACAAAGAGCTTCGTTCTCGCTGTCTTTGTCCCATATTACTCGTGAGCCATAAAATTTCTCAAAGATCTATGTCATATCTATGATTTTGCATCATAAAACTTGATCTACAATGTTTCCCGTAACGCGGAACTTTCTTGAAAGGAAAACTCATTTTTTCACTCTTGATGTGCACTTAACATAAGCATTGCGGAAAACTGAAGGACTTTAGGGGGAAACGGCCCTTGGGAGCGGATTCAGCATCAAAGAATGTACAAGGAAACACCTTCATATTCCTTAAATTCAAATCAGAAGTCTAACGGGGGGCTGTTAAAGGGGAAAAAGCGATGGAGAAGAAAAAATATACTTTCAATCGATGCGTGCGACCTGTAAATATTAATATTTTTTTCTAAAAATTTAGGGGCTTCAATTTTTCATAGAATTGAACATTTTGCGGGGGCAGGACCAAAGAAAATCCAAAAAAATGTTTGGTTTATCACTCTACTGTACGTAAAACACAAATTAAAATTAGCTAACCTTTTGTTAATAATTCCTATTGATACATTGAAAGTAACAGAGTTAAAATTATAAAAAATATATATAATTACAAAAATAAGAGCCTATTGATATTTTACTGTATATTATGCGCGTATATAGCACACAATTTGGATGAGTTTTTTTATGGTTACTTTTGAAAGAAATATATATAAATAAATACAGAATATTAGTGTCATTATTCTGTTAACTAGTGAGCTTCTAAGAATTAATCCATCATTTTTATGATACTTTTTTATTCCAATTTAAGTTTAAAAATTCGAAAACTACCCCTTAGCGGATTGTATGACTATCATTACCCAAGTTAGAATATTGTGCGTTTTTAACATACTATTTTATAATTAACACAACAAAAGCTTTTGGAACATTATAAATAATAAGTAATACTACTATTTACATAACGCCACACAATTTAAAGCTATTATAAATACTATTGACACGTATTTAAAAAAATATACTGGTTAGTTCATGTACTTAGTACGTCAGCCTTATTTAATAATACCTAGCGTTCATTCTTCATTTTTTTTTTACAAAAAATTGACAAGAGCTTAAGGTAACTAACACTAACTCTAAGTTCAGTTTTACAAGAAGCAATATTTTTTCAGTAGAAATAAACAAAAAATGGCCGAATTTATTTCTTTTTTTTTTCACTCTTTGTATGTTCAGATTGTTAAATTCTGACATTTTAGGTCGTTATTTTTGGCCTTGATCTCCTACTTTTTATATACAAATAAGTTAATTCAGTGTTTTTTTTTTACTTTCATCATTGAAGATGTGAAGGTATGAAATAAGCCGCTGTAGTGTACAAAATTTGTGCATACCAGTGAACTCCTACAGGAGGAGCCTGTTTACTTATTTCATTTACCTCTTCATCCCACCCTTTTAATGGTTTATTAAGAAGCGTCCATAACCTCTGCATTCCAAGTTCGATATTCCAAACTAGGCGCAACGGCATAAACGCCCAATGGGCTAAACTTTGACTGTCAACAGTGGCATAACACGAAGCCACAACTTCGTTAACTACCACAGTTCCAATTTTGGTTAAAGGCGCGAACACACCAGTTCTTAAAACAGGAGTCACTGACACTATAGTGTCCTCATTTAAACTGTTTTGATTATCACTGACTAATAACTTATCACCCACTCTAAGTGTTCCAGAGTATACTGTCCGCCCATCTTTTAAAGTCACTAAGTGGTTGGATGTCACTGTTAAAGTCCTCCCAGACTTAAGATTAAATGTCAGGAACTCCCGTTTTTCTGTTGGGTTGTAGTCTAAGAATAGGATCACTTCACTAAAAACTAATTTTTTTGGTAGTGGTGTCGTGAGCTAAGATCTTCTCGCCTACTCGCAGCTTGGAAAGTGACTTCCGGACACCAGTGGATGTTAGTACAGTACTGTCGCCAGTGAAACAGCCTCCATATTTTGCAGCTTGTGATGATTCTGAAACAAGAAGTATCAGTAAATACAGAAGCCAAGTTCGGCAAGGTCTTATAGAGGCACTTAGACGATATTTTGATGGATACCGACGTAATCATTTCTATGATGCCTCCAGAAGACCATGTCGGTCGATAACATCTACAGAAATATGGTTGTAGTAAAAATACAAAATAAATTTACAGGGTTTAAAACACACTAAAAAGCTACACGCTTATTTTTATTAGTAATGGGTTAGTAATCACTAAGGACACCCAAATATGCAAAGCGCATATATTGCATATTTCGCATATTATATGCATTTTTCTAAATATTTGCATAAATGCTTTAAAAATAGTATATATGTGCATATTTAAAGGAATTTATAATAATGTAGGTCTTTGGCAGGCGTTTTCATTCATTTTTCGGAATAAGGGTCAATGTTTAGGCCGCCGCCGCCGCGCCGGTGTTTTTCCCCAAATAAATTTTATTATTTTATGGTCAGTAAAAACCAGTAGTACATGATAAAGGCCGGGCAAAATTTGAAAATTTTTTATCCAAACTTAATACATGTAACATGTCTCACTCATGCTTTAAATAAGATTACTGAGGAAATTAGGAATCATTTTCCGCTTGTGAATAGCTTAATTTCTAACATGAAGAAAATCTTCCTTAAAGCGCCTTTAAGGATTCAGTTCTACAAAGAAAAACTACCAAACACTCCTCTTCCACCTCAGCCTGTTATTACAAGATGGGGCACTTGGTTGGAAGCAACATTTTTTTATTGCAATAACTTCTGTCAACTAGATGGTCTAATTGCAGAATTATCAGACGAATCTTCCCAATCCCTTACAGAACTTAAATAATTATTCAAAAACAAGCAGATAAAACAACAACTTTCCTTTCTTAAAACAAATTATAGCTTTGTTTCTAAAACCATAACTCAAATGGAGGAATCTAATTTGCCATTAACTCGAAGTGTTCAACTAATAAAACAATGTAAGGTCGCTTTTGAAAATGTCGCAGGTAAAATTGGGAGCAAAATTTTTCAAAAATTTCGGAATGTTATGGAAAAAAATAGTGGGTTTCAATTTGTCAGCCAAGTAGCTAATGTTTTAAAGGGGGATTTTACTGATTCCATTGATTTAGATCCTATGCTATTAAATAATTTTAAAAACGCCCCTATTACATCAGTCGATGTGGAAAGGAGTTTTTCAATTTATAAATTT
Organism: Pachyrhynchus sulphureomaculatus; assembly: GCA_019049505.1. Classification (NCBI taxonomy): domain Eukaryota; kingdom Metazoa; phylum Arthropoda; class Insecta; order Coleoptera; family Curculionidae; genus Pachyrhynchus; species Pachyrhynchus sulphureomaculatus. The sequence continues at coordinate 7,899,160 of CM032454.1, forward strand.
TTATACAACGATAGAAGACAAAACTTTTTAATGGAGAATTTTGAGAAACATTTAGTAGTTTATTGTTTTTATAACTAACGGCGACCCTGTCTATATTTGCATATTTCCGCTTAGTTAGTTGCATCGCCCTGTATGTATCAAATTTAAAATGTATGTTTTATTATGCTGTTTACTACGTATATAAATTTTTAGAATATGTACCTACATTATTATGATTATTATATGTTCATCTTTAAGTAAAGTAATAAAATACATTATTATTTATATTTATTTTTTACTTTGTATATTATTATATTCAGATTTAGTTCATTCGCTCTGTATGTTGAAAATTTAAAATGGGTTTTTTATTGCTACATTTGTATAGTACTCGTATCATGTAATGTGAAACAATAAATTTACATTTTTCAAGTCTATTTCAATTTTTTTTTACTGCATATTTACAACATGTATGTGCATATTTTGAGAAAATTATTTGCATATTTATGCGCATATTTTAAAGTTTTTCACTGGCATATTTGGGTTTCCTTAGTAATCACTATAGTCATATTGGCGTTTTACTCTTGTGTATAAGGCACACATTCAAGAAAATTTGATTTGTATTAAAAACATATTTAAGCCGTGTCGGATCTTCACTCACGAACCCTAATTTGGTTCACGTTTGTAGACTCAAATAATTTTTAGCTTCTGTTAAATATTCCTGTAACGGAAACCAGGTTAACTAGTTGTTTAATATATACAGAGTGCTCCATATGTATGGAATAATGATTCCACAACATTTATTAATCAGTGTATCAAAAAAATCTTTAAATAAAAGTTATAGGGTGTTATACGGCGCACATGCTAACGTTGACAATAAAATATTTTGACTGTCAGTTCGAAGAAATGACGCCATCTTAATTTTTTTTTAAATGGAGAGCCCTTTATATTATTTTATTTTTGAGTCTTACTAAAAATCTTAGATATTATTTGTCTAACGTACCATATGTTTAAATTGAACTGTTTTGGAATTATTGTCATTTGAAATTTAATAATAAAAAAAACCGGTCAAGTGCAAGTTGAACTTACGCAATTAGTGTTCCGTACGTTGATTGTAGTATTGTAGTATAAAATGATCAGTGACCTCACAAAACACACCCCAAATGAGTTTTCAACAAAGTTTATTTCCAATCTTTACTGAAAATTGATGACCTTGAAATTTCTGTTTTTTTTTATATGCCAGATAAATTATTACAGGTAATGCACTCGTGATAATTTTCGTTCAATCTACACCGCGTGGAGAATATTCCAGAATTTTTTCAAAATTTTTTGATCAGTTCTTTTCGAGATAAGGTAGGGGACAGCGATTTTTCGCGATTTTTTAAAAATAATACAAAGAAAAGTGCGCGCAAGTATTACATAATATATATATTTTTTACTCGTGTTTTCACAAGCTTTCATTTGACACCACACTCGATTACCTAGTAAAAAAATTTTTTTTTCACTTCCGATTTCACCCTCCAAAACTAACCCTTTAAGTCAAAATTTAACTTTCAAAACTACATGGCTCTGATGAGGCCATCAATTCCTATATTATTACCAAATTTCAACTTTCTATGACAAATAGTTTTGGAGAAAATCGGGTGTGACAGACGGACAGACAGACAGACAGACACCGAAGTGATCTTATAAGTGTTCCGTACGGAACACTAAAAAAAGGCAAAAAAACTATTAATAAATATTCTAGGTTTATGGCTACCATTAACAGCGAGGCAATTTGTCACAAACAGCCTAAACAGAGTTTTGCAGAGAGTCCGGGGTGATCTTGCTACTTCATATTGAATTCTTTGATGTAAATCATCTACAGTTTCAGGTCGACTTCGGTAAACTTTGGTTTTCAAATGATCCCATAAAAAAAATTCGAGTGGCGTAAGGTCGGGACTCCTTGCAGGCCATTCTACAGCACCTCTTCTTCAATTAGGAAAGATCGCATCCAAATATCTACGAACATTGATTTCATAGTGAGGAGGTGCTCCGTCCTGTTGATACCACAGATTCCTGTTAGGAGTATCCGAATTATTTTCATCGGTAAAAAGATCTGCACAAGTTGGAATAATTTGCTCTTGGAGTTGCTGTAAATACCGTAAGATTTCCATCGATAAAACGGGGCCAATGAAATGACGTCCACAAATCCCTGCCCATACATTTACCTTTTGTGGTCTTTGAGAATGACTGTCGATTATCCAGTGGGGATTCTCAGTAGACTAGTGCCGGCAGTTATGCCTGTTAACTCTTCCGTTAAGACAAAATGTGGTCTCGTCAGAAAAAACAATATTATAAATTATGTCAGGATCATTATTGATTCGTTCTAACATGACCTCGCAAAATTCAACGCGTATATCGTAGTCATCTTCAGATAATTCTTGCAATAGAATGTGTTTGTATGGATGCAATTTTTCTTCATTTAATATACGATTTAAGGTACCTTTACTTACGTTGTGGTCTAGGCAAAGCTGACGAGAGGCTGTATGGGGATTTTCTGTAATTTTCAATAAAACATCTACCTTCTTATAATCGTTTATTTTAACTTTGGAGCCTAAATTGTTTTTTTAATTTGATCTCCTTAATTTCAAATATCAATAATTCCAAAACAGTTCAATTTAGACATCTGGTATGTTAAATTAATAATATCCAGAATTTTTAGTCTTAGACTTAAAAATAAAATAATATACAGGGCTTTCCATTAAAAAAAAAAAAAAAAATACGATGGCGTTATTTTTTCGAACTGACAGTTCAAAACATTTTATTGTCAACGTCAGCATGTGCGCCGTATAACACCCTATAACTTTTATTTAAATATTTTTTTGATACACTGATTAATAAATGCTGTGGAATCATTATTCTATACATATGGGTCACCCTGTATACTCAAAAAACAACCACACTTTTACTCCGTTTATCTGCTTACTTGTCTGTCTCAGTATCGCAAAGACAGACCTTAATGATATTTTGCTGGATGATAAAATATCTCTCGGGTCTGATTTAATCCCAAAAAATTATATACTGGATGTGTCACAAAAATAGATGCAATAATTCTTCACTAAAATACATACTCTTATAATTCATAACACACAGGGAGTATAACAATAATGGATCATTACTTAAATGGTTCTGGAAATTTCTTAGGCCAACGGGAAACTATTATTTATATGGATGACATACGATAGTGTAGGTAATTAATGCACAGGACGTGCCATAATAACGGACCTTTCTTTCTCTTGGATGGGTTGGAAAAAACTCTTTACATGAAGAGACCTTTTAGTTATACAAGTGTTATAGAATAGTATATGTGCTATTGGCATCTAAAAAGTCATATAGAGGGAGGCAGAATTAGTGTGTCAGTTTGTTGTTGCCGTAACATCAATTTAAAAATTCTTTTACTAGCTGGCACTTCATGTCTAAAAGGTATAGAAAAAATACTGTTTAAAGCAACAAATGTTATTTTATTTCTTTACTAGCCATGTTCGCGGCTCCGCTGGCGTGTATTTGATTCACTATTATCGTTATTGCTTATTCCTTATGTTACCTAACGTAATAAAATAGATTCTATAACCTGGCCAGAGAACATATGTATTTTATAAAAAAAAACATGTAAATCGGATAAGTAGTTCTTAAGTGCTAAGCGCACTAACGGACAGACAGATAGAGAGACGTTGCATTTTATATATATTATAGATTTTTTTTTGATAAATATTAAGTTAAGAATTAAAATAAAACACGTAAATCGGATAAGTGGTTCTCGAATGATAAGCACATTAACGGACAGACAGACAGACAGACAGAGAGACGTTGGATTTTATATCTAAGATAGATATTCTTTGCTACATGATATTGTTGCATATTTAATGGTTTAGACCAGGGGTGCTCAAACTTGAACTGCTGGCGATCTACCTCAATATTGTTAGACTACGATCGATCGACTCTGAGAGGCTGCAAGTAAGTGTGATGCAGGATTGTCGTCTAGGTAGGGTGTATCGTGGCATAGATATTAGTTTTCCGCACAATATGCATTTTTTTAGTCAAGGTAAGTGTAGGTCTGCTCTAAAATGTCAATGAAAAAACTCATAATTATTCAAAATTGCGAGTTTATTGGTTCTTACAAAACAAACGAGTTCTAGTGTCTAAACTTAACTAAAGAGTGACTTTGGATATTGAAGCGTGGCACTGCATGTCCTCAGCATACTTTTCATAAGATGGTATGTAATTACCGAGTGCTAATCGCAAGCATGATGACATATGTTCGTCAGTTAGTCGATTGCGATATTTTGACTTAATTATCTTCATTTCAGAAAATGAAGACTCGCACAAGTAAGTTGACCCAAACATTGCCGTCAGTTGAAGGGCGATTTGCCTTAGATTCGGATATTTATCTTCAGATATAAAACACCAGAATTTTGTATCAGATGCTGTGGCTTTAAGATGTATATCTGATATAATCTGCACTAACTCATTTTCAACAGAACATGAGTCCATGTTAAACTGACTTGCTATTTCAATAGCTAATTCCTCAATGTTTTTACATGAAAAAGGATAACTCATAAATGATGCGATATTTGCCAATTTACTGAAATCATAAAAACGTATTTCGAATTGGCCCAAAATATTTGATAATCCTGCCTCATAAATATCATAATTCAATTGAGGAATCCTTGCTTTTAAAGACGGAAAATTTTTCAGATCCTTTCTTTTCAGTTGATCTATCATAAGTTGCAATTTACTTTTGAATGCGTTTATTGCGCTAATGATCTCAATAATAGTTTTTCCTTTACCTTGAAGCTCCAAATTAATGGTGTTTAAATGCATTGTGATGTCTGTCAAAAATGCCAAATCAGTCAGCCATTTTCCGTTTTTCAGCATCTGAGTGTCATCACCTCTTTCGTCCAGAAAAGCTGTTATTTCGGGCAATAATTCTTGAAACCTTTCTAGGAATTTTCCGCTACTCAACCACCTGACGTCCGTGTGAAGAACTAAATCAGTGTGTTCAGCTGACTCACTATCTTCTAACTGCAATTTAAAGAGCCGTCGTTGCAAGCTACGTGCACGGATAGAATTCACAATTTTTATTGCAATGCTCATAATCTCCTCCATGTTTAGAACTTTTGAACACAAAACTTGATGTATAATGCAATGGAAGGAGAAAAATGAAGAGAAATCATCATTAGCTCGATACAATGCCACAAAACCGTTTTTGTCTCCAGCCATTGCTGGTGCTTCATCGGTTGTAATGCACACTAGTTTATATATTGGTAGCTTGTAGTTTGTTACAAAATTGAAGAAAACGTCATATATATCTTCGCCACGGGTCTTTCCTTTCAGAGGAATCATTGTCAAAAACTCTTCCTTAGCCGACATGTCATTGAATACCATTCGAATAAAAATACACAGCTGGGCAGTGTCTGTCATATCGGTGGATTCGTCGAACTGTAAAGAAAAGTATGTACATTCCATGATATTATGTTTTAGTTTATCTGCCATGTCCTGACTCATGACTTCAACACGCCTTATGACAGTCGGACGACATAACTGAAGTTCTCTAATAGCAGACATAATCTCTGTTTTATTTTTAAAATCTCCAAATAAAGTCTCACCCGCTTCAATAAATGCTTCCTTCACAACCAATCCATCATCAAATGGTTTCTTGTGTTTCGCCAATATATGAGATATTTTAAATGACGCGATCGTTGCAGCTTTTGATTGTTTGGCTGGTCTTGTTAACATGGTTTGTTCTTTTTTCAAACAAGTTATCAAATCACGTACTTTTCGTTTTCTAAATTCACTCTGTGAGGGAAAATCCTTTTCATAGTTTTTATGAACCGTTTTATGATGCCTCTCTAAGTTCCCACGCTTAGGTATTGCAACTGACGCACGGCAAATGAGACAAATGCACTTATCCTTTACCATACAAAATAAAAATTCTTCCTCCCAATCGTTATTAAAATGATAAGTTTTACTTTTCTTCGCCGCACTCATTTTGGACTATTTATTAGTAAACTTTGTTTCGATGTATCGCCTTCAAGTTACAACTCAGACTGACTCCTATTCCTGCAGGCGCAACATTTATATAGGCGCGAACGAAGTCTCGAATGTTCCCGTCAAACACGCCGCCCGAAGTTTCTAGAAAAATCGGCGGGAATCAAAAACGCGGCTTTTCTTTGACAAGTACCGCGCGTTTCTTTGATAAAGCCGCCTTTTGCCGCTAGCACGGGGTTATTACGATAAAAGAAAGTGATGAGGGGGTTATTCTGGCCTAATTGTGGATCGGATAAATTTTAGTAGTTTATTCATTACATTTTGTTTTAGTTACCTAAAACAAAATCTGTAAATAGTTCTATATCGGAATTTTTTTCTCGAGATCGACTCAAAAAGCACTCGCGATCGACTTGTCGATCGCTATCGACCGTTTGAGCACCCCTGGTTTAGACAGTGTATTGCAAGAGAGTGCGCTTTTTTTCCGACTTGATTCACTATTATCACTGCTTATTTCTTATATTACCTAACGTAATAAAATATATCCTATAACCTGGCCAGGGAGCATATGTATGTTTAAAAGAAAAACACGTAAATCGTATAAGTGGTTCTCCAGTGATAAGCGCACTAACGGACAGACAGACAGAGAGACGTTGCATTTTATATATATTATAGAAGATTATAGTTAACCTGGCTAGAGAACAAATGTATGAATTAAAAAAAAACACATAAATCGGATAAGTGGTTCCTTGAGTGATAAGCATACTAACGGACAGACAGACAGAGAGAAGTTGCATTTTTATATATAATATAGATATTCTTTGCTACATGATATTGTTCCATATTTAATGGTTTAGGCAGTGTATTGTAAGGAACGCCCTAGCGGCAAACTTTTTTCCGACTTGATTCATTATTATCGTCACTGCTTTTTCCTTATGTTACCTAACGTAATAAAATATAGCCTATAACCTGGCCAGAGAACATATGTTTGTTTTAAAAAAAAAAGCACGTAAATCGGATAAGTGGTTCTCAAGTGATAAGCGCACTAACGGACATACAGACAGACAGACAGAGAGACGTTGCATTTTATATATATATTATAGGTATAGATAAATTATATTTATGGGCCATAAATGGGCAATAGTCATAGGTACGAGGTAAAAATAGAGCATTTTGACCAGAAAAATGTAGTATTACGATTAATTGTGAAGTCTCTTAGGGCACTATATCTTTAGGTTCTGGAAACTTTGGTAATCATGAAACTAACTTTAAAAAGATGGTGAATATGCCATAGCGTCAGCCTCTTAACTGCCCGCATGTAAAAATTGAATAATAAAAGTACCTATGATTCAATATTCTAAGAAGGTGCATATTCTTTTGAAACTTTAAAAGCCAACGATTTAGAAATTTACTTAAAAAGAGTTCATATCAACCATGAAATCGCCCTTTTTAGTTAATTTCTTCCTTCGCTAGTCATATTAGACCCTTAATTTGTTTTCTTTAAAATAGGTCTTAAAGTCAAAACAGGTATTTTTCAATTAACTAAGGATTTAACCACAAGGATAACAAGTCGGTTTGTGTGTAAACTTAAATAGATTTAAAAAAAAAACCGGGTTTTTCACAATGTTCATTGACACATACCTGGCTGAGTAAGCTGAAAGGAACTAAATTAGCTGTTAAATAAACAAGTTGTTCATAGAATTTAAAAATCGAAAAGGCACCAAAACCAATATACTTAATCCAGGTTAACATGAGTTCTTACCCTAAACCTTTGCAAATATTTTAAAGCTTAGAGATTCGATTGTGTGTATTGTGGGATTTTACCTATACGATTACATGGATTTTCTTGACTTGTTGGCATTGCATTAGAGCTTTGACAAATAATATTTATTTAATATTTAAATGGAATAAATAATGTTTGTTCAGATAAGGTAATTATGTAAAAATAGATAATTCGTCTGCAAACAGTAATTAGATTTGGAGTTTGTCAAGGTGTAAAATGACTTTAAAAAACCTAAATATTACTTCTTAACATTCATAAAAATGTATTGTGATTTTTGTAAGCTAATATGATCAAGCTCAGTATGTCTTTAAAAACATTGCGCATTCCGCCATATTATGTTCTTTGTTAATTTTGTCGTTACTATAAATAATTACTCAGAGCTAAACAAATATAATCCTACTACTCAGTATATATCACCATTACACCAAACACTTTATTTTTGCACTCGACGCGCGTTTCGTTAACCATGTTAGCTTCATCAGGAGCGATGATTGACTAAAGCTAAACTACCTAAACTACCCTATTTATACTTAGCCTAACCCTTGAATTACTCAGGGAACTAATGGCATAGGCAAGTGCATCAGTTCCGGTCAAGTAACCAGTAGAGGGGACTATAAGGAATAGGCCCTCTGTCTTTATTTAAACTATTTTTACATTTTATAATTTCCGTACTTTCGTATGCGTTCAACAATCTCCTATCATTTTTTATTAATCTTAGATTATTTAATGTTACAATATGATCAGCTTCAAGGGTATGTTCGGTAATGCTAGACTTTTCTGTTCTACTGTATTTTAAGTGTGCTAAATGTTCTTTAAATCGTGTTTTAATTTACCTTTTAATTTGTCCAACATATTTTTTGTCACAATCATTACAACTAATTTCATAAATTGCACTTTTCTTACAATTAGGAATCTTATCTTTGGGATTTCCTAAGATATTCCTCAAATTGTCTGATGACTTGTAAACTAACGTGAGACCTACCTTATTAAATACCTTATTGAGTCCCTTGCTATATTTCAGATTATATGGTATGGAGACATACTTGAAGTTATTTTCTTCGCGTGTAAAAAAGGGGGAATTCTGAATATTAAACCTAAACTTTATTAGCTTATTTACTAAGTTATCGTCACAATAATAAATAAGCTAATAAATAGACATAAGTTTAGGTTTGATATTCAGAATTCCACCTTTTTTTACACGCGAAGAAAATAACACCAAGTATGTCTCCATACCATATACAGTAATACCCCGCTTTACGCGAGGGATACGTTCCGAAAAAAATCGCGTTAACTGAAATTCGCGTATATCGAGGTTTATGATTAAACATAGTCAAAATTTAATACAAAAAAATACAAATCATTTTAATCAATCACTTTAATTCTAAGAACACTTTATGCAATACATACTCTTATTTTTTTACGGAAAAATACATCTATTGTCTTTTGGGTAACGTTTTGTTTACGTTCTTGTAAAATACGTTCATAACACCCAACACTGTTTTTAATTGTTTGACACACGGTCAAGACACGGTCATCATTATTGTCTATACTCTGCAATATGTCCAAACCTGAATAAATTTTTGAAAGTGCATTTTGTATTTCCCCTGAAGATAAAACTTTCTCTTCTACTTGTTCTTCCTCATCGTAGATAGGATTATTCTGTAACTCGATCAGATCTTCATTGCTAATAGGATCGTCGTGCGTTGCTACAAGTTCTACGAGATCTTCTACCGTGACATCTTCAAGTTCAGACCCCTCAATCATTGCAGCAATGTCTTCAAGCACTTGTCTCTGCATCTGGACAATTCTTCTAGGTGCTTCCACTACATCTGGCCAAAGATTACGCCACACCCCATTCATACAACTCATTTTAACTTCCTTCCAAGCCTCTTCTATGTTGTGAATAGACTTCATAATGTTGTATGACTTCCACCACTCTCGCATAGACTGTCTTCCTTCCCCGTCAGTTTCATGAATTAGTTGGCTAAAAGTGCGGCGATGGTAATAAGCTTTGAAGTTTGCTATTGCTCCCTGGTCCATAGGTTGTAATATTGACGTAGTGTTTGGTGGAAGGAACTTTACGTACACTTTTAAGTCTCTGGGCGTATCAAGTGAGGTTGGATGTCCTGGGGCATTGTCTAAGAGTAATATAACTTTAGGTTCAAGCCCATTTCTGTCACAGTATGATTTGACTGATGGGCAAAAACTATTAGAATACCATTCTTGAAAAATTTCCCGTGTAACCCACGCCTTTCTGTTTGATCGCCACACAACTGGTAGACTTGTCTTGTCTGTGCCTCGCATTGCACGGGGTGTTTCTGAATGGTACACTAGTAAAGGTTTCAGTTTGAAATCACCAGTGGCATTACCACCCAGCAGAAGTGTTAGTCGATCTTTCGCAGCTTTGAAACCACTGGCTTGACGTTCTTCCTTAGAAATGAATGTTCGAGATGGCATTTTTTTCCAGTAAAGTGCGGTCTCATCAACATTGAAGATGAGACAAGCAGGAATTTTCTCTCGTCTAACGAAGTCTTGAAACTTGTCTGGAAACTCAGCTGCAGCTTGAATGTCCGCGCTGGCCGCCTCGCCTGTTATGTGGATATTGTGAAGATTAGAACGCTGCTTGAACCGATGGAACCAGCCTCTGCTGGCAGCAAAAGTCGGAGTGGCACTCCCTTCTCCTTCTTTTGTTTTCAGCATCTCATACAAAGATTTTGCTTTTGTGCATATGAGATCTTGACTTAGTGGTGTGTTCTTCTTATTCAAATCTTCGATCCAGACTGACAGTAATTTCTCCATTCTTTCTAAGATAGATGATCTCGAACGAGAAAGTTTTGTTGCACTTATAGGTGTTGAACCTTCGCTGGAGATTTTAATTTTTTCCCGATTTTTATAAATCGTTCTCACAGTCGATTCTGAGAGTCCAAAATCTCTCCCAACAATTGTTGCTTTGCCTCCATTTTCCATTCTTCTTAACACTTTCATCTTCAATTCCAAAGTGACGCTTTTACGCTCTTTTTTCTTTACAGGCGGCATTTTTAACGTAGGGTTAAATTATGTATGTATGTATCTCCAATAAATATTAAAACAAAACTGCCAGCCGACCGAACTAACATTACGGAACAAATGAACACACGAAACGAACGAGGAAATCCCCATAGAACAAAGTCGAAGGACAGGGAATTCCCAATTCTTCAAAGAGAATATTCAGAGAAAGCGGGGATCCCCCCGCGACCATAGAGAAGTTAATGACTACATGAGCGCGAAATTTGAAATTCGCGTTATAGTGAAACCGCGCATAACGGGGTCGCGCTAAGCGGGGTATTACTGTAATCCGAAATATAGCAAGGGACTCAATAAGGTATTTAATAAGGTAGGCCTCACGTTAGTCTATAAGTCATCAGACAGTCTGAGGAATATCTTAGGAAATCCCAAAGATAAGATTCCTAATTGTGAGAAAAGTGGAATTTATGAAATTAGTTGTAATGATTGTGACAAAAAGTATGTGGGCAAACTAAAAGGTCAATTAAAACACGATTTAAAGAACATTTAGCACACTTAAAATACAATAGAACAGAAAAGTCTATACATGCAATCCGTTTTTCTCTATCAGCTCTACTTTTTTAGATACATCAACTTATCTACCAATGTGGTTTTTATTCAGTATATTCATTTATGAGAGTTCTAAAATTATTATATATTCATTAATGTAGGTACAATGGTTTTATTGTCAGTCTGTAATTGAGTAAATTCCAGGTAAATCTATAAATAGTGGAACCATTGTCTATCAGGTACCTGAACTCACCCTTTTAATCACGTCTCGTCAGTTTGTGCGTTCTTACTAATGAGGGTAGATCGAATTCGGCGTGTTATTTTATGTTAAGAAAAGAGTGTTTTTGTGTTATTGAACAGAATTAAAATGAGTTCAGGTTCCAGTTCAAGAAGAAGTTGTGTAAATCAACCTGATGTGTTTTGCTATATATGCGGAGAATACATGTTTCAACAAAACAGAGAAACTATTACTGACTTTGTAAAGCGAGCGTATCTTGGATACTTTGGAGTTAAGCTTCGTGATCAGGACAAAACGTGTGCCCCGCATCGCGTATGTAAAACTTGTACAGAGCATTTACGGCAGTGGACTACCGGGAAAAGAAAATGTCTAAAATTCGGCGTACCAATGGTTTGGAGAGAACCAAAAAACCACTTCAATGATTGTTATTTCTGTTTAGTAAATACTAATGGAATCAATCGAAATAACCGCAGTAAGTGGACTTATCCCAATTTAGACTCGGCAATACGCCCTATCCCGCACTCAGATGAAATACCGATTCCAACATTTCATCAGCTACCTCTAACTATCTCTGATGACGAATATTTTCCCTCTGATCGCTCTTCTGATGCTAATAAAAGTTCTGATGCTAATGAAACTAACAGTGACTATAAGGGGACGTCATCAGTTCCTCAACGCTTCAATCAAAATGAATTAAATGATCTCACCAGGGATCTCAATTTATCGAAAAAAGCTTCTGAAGTACTGGCTTCTAGGTTGAACGACAAAAATTTACTGGAACAAGGAACCAAAATTACCTTTTACCGTACAAGAGAAAAAGATCTGCTACCATTCTTTTCTCAAGAAGACAATCTTGTATTTTGTCACGAAATTAGGGGACTCATGAAAGAAATGGGACTTTCTGAATATATTCCAGATGATTGGCGCCTATTTATTGACAGTTCAAAGCGAAGTTTAAAATGTGTCTTTCTACATAATGGGAATAAATATGGTTCAATACCACTAGCTCACTCAACGAAACTGAAAGAAGAATATAATACCATAGCTTTGGTCTTGCAGAAGATAAAGTATTACGAACATCAATGGATGATTTGTGTAGACTTAAAAATGGTAAACTTTCTTCTTGGGCAGCAAAGTGGTTACACGAAATATCCGTGTTTTTCCTGTGCCTCTGGGATAGTAGGGACAAAACAAACCACTGGGTTAGAAAAGATTGGCCTCAGAGAGAAAACATGGACGTTGGGGAAAAGAATGTCATTAACGACGCTTTGGTTGAAAGAGAAAAAATCATACTTCCTCCGTTACATATAAAGTTGGGCTTAATGAAGCAATTTGTAAGGCTCTTGATAAAAATGGGTCTTGTTTTGCATATATAGGGGTAAAAATGCATCAGTTGAGCACAGAAAAACTCAAAGCAGGGATATTTGACGGCCCACAAATAAGACAATTAATTAAGGATCCTGCCTTCATAAATTCAATGAATCAAGTTGAACGAGAAACTTGGACATCATTTGTTGCAGTTGTAGAAAATTTTCTAGGCAAACATAAAGCTCAAAACTATGTTGAAATGGTTAACAAGATGCTTAATAGTTTCAAATCCTTAGGGTGCAATATGAGTATTAAAATACACTATTTACAGCCACTTAGAAAGTTTTCCAGAAAATTTAGGAGACATGAGTGAGGAACAAGGTGAAAGATTTCACCAAGATATTAAAGTTATGGAGGACCGCTACCAAGGAAGATGGGACATGCACATACTGCTGGAGTTTAAAAAGGGACTGTTTAAAAAAACATTGAAGAATGTCGCGGAAAAGAAGCTTTCCAAGTGTTGAGTGACTATTTCATTTCTTCAATGTTTTTTTTTTGTTTGTAAGTACGACATAATATTGTATTTTGTATAACTAAAATAAAAATTTCGTATCTACTTTTGTTTACTACACTTACGGATTTGAGTTACAATAATGTAACTTATATTTCTCTAAAATTGTATATCTTAAAAATTTGAGCTCCTAGGTACAAATGAATACGTTATTTGAATTCAGGACATCAAATTGATATAGAATCAGCTCAAAAAACCTCGACACCAAAACAGCTGTTCCCCTGTGTAATCTAAGATTAATAAAAAAATGTATCTGATAGGAGATCGTTGAACGCATACGAAAGTATGGAAATTATAAAATATAAAAGTAGTTTAAATAAAGACAGAGGGCCTATTCCTTATAGTCTCCTCTACTGGTTATTTGACCGGAACTAATGCACTTGCCTATGCCATTAGTTCCGCCTGAGTAATTCAAGGGTTAGGCTAAGTATAAATAGGGTAGATTTGTAGTTTAGCTTTAGTCAATCATCGCTCCTGATGAAGCTAACGTGGTTAGCGAAACGCGCGTCGAGTGCAAAAATAAAGTGTTTGGTGTAGTGCTAATGTATACTGAGTAGTATCATTGTGCCAAAGATTCCACATTCCCAACTTAGTAAATATAATCCTGTCGGACTAGATAACTTATTTCTTTAAAGAAGGAAAAATTACTGTTAAATTAATAAAACTTCCAGTCGTCGCCGATAGGAAAATTTTTATTGGGATTTTTTAAATTGCTTAACCATGGATTTTAGTAAATTCAGCCCTGTATTTTTAGTCTTGTTTATGGAAAATGCTCAACTGTCAATTTTTGACTAATTATATATACCTCCGTAACAAAATTTTTTATTTTAAAAGCAATCAACATAAGGAACACTTATTGCGCAAGTTCAACTTGCACTTGACTGTTTATTTAAAAATAATATAATGGACGGTGTGTGCAAGTATAACATTATATATGTTTTTGAACTCGTTTTCATTTAACACCCCGCTCGATGATCTGGTAAAAATTTTTATTTTCGGCTTTTGATTTCACTCCCAAAACTAACCCCTTAAGTCCAAATTTAACTTTTAAAAGTACACGGCTCTGATTAGGTCGTCGATTCCTATTTGTGCCAAATTTCAACTTTCTTGACAGACAGACAGCCGGACACCGAAGTGATCCCATAAGTGTTCCGTACCGCACACTAATAGCATTTGCACACTCTTATGGCTATTAGTTTTCAGACTGCTATCGGAAAATTTTAATATCTTGATTTTATTCAATAATTCACTTCAAAAAAGGCCCTAAAAATGGTCATATTTTCTGCTCAGCGTCCCCTCTTAATCATTACAAGTAAAAGTGACACTAAGGTACAATAATTTGCATCTCTAGCTGATGTAAGCCTAGGTTTCAAGGCATAACTGCCCCCTGTCGGGGGCTATTTAACGCTACAGACGGGTAGAGGAATTGTTTAGCGAGTTGCTAATAATTACGTACGTATATAAAAATGAATATGAACCGCTAAATTGAACAAAGTCCATATTTCAGCAGTTATTTACTATTCTCTTATCTGCCGGTTCATTAGTCTAGCTAGGATCGAAAAAAAAGAGAACACATTCAAAGTACTTTATGGTACCAGTGCAAACAATAAATAAGATACAATAATTTGCATCTCGGGGCTGCTATCCTATCTTTGGGGCAGCACTACGATAAGTATTTTGAGTGTTGTTCTCGTTTTCTGTCGATCCTAGCTCGGCTGATGAGCCATGATACGGCGAAACGCGTCTCGAGATGGATTGACACCTGAGAGAACAGTTAAAAATTACTGAATTTGTTTAATTTTGATAGTTCATAATTCGCCTGCTAAACTATAATCTTTTGATAACTGTATATTAAGTGATTATTTCGTTAATAATTTGTTACTCGTTTTGTTTCGAACTATAACGGGTTTCTTAATTTTTCAAGACTCAAAATATAATGATGCGTTCAAGTTTGTTTGCGTACCTATGTATTAAGCAGGAGAATTTTGTGAACGAAAATAATTTCAGCATCTCGTTAATAAACAACAAATTTTCATACTGCACTGACTTAGCCGATACTTGATGGAGATCCATAATAACTAGGAATAAAAATTTAAACAAATGTTTATGATCACCACTTATGTTTATTATTGCTACTCAGTATATATCACCACTACACCAAACACTTTATTTTTGCACTCGACGCGCGTTTCGCTAACCATGTTAGCTTCATCAGGAGCGATGATTGACTAAAGGTAAACTACATATCTACCCTATTTATACTTAGCCTAACCCTAGAATTACTCAAGCGGAACTAATGACATAGGTAAGGCCATCAGTTCCGGTCTAGTAACCAGTAGAGGGGACTATAAGGAATAGGCCCTCTGTCTTTATTTAAACTACTTTTACATTTTATGATTTCCATACTTTCGTATGCGTTCAACAATCTCCTATCAGATACATTTTTTATTAATCTTAGATTATCTAATGTTACAGTATGATCAGCTTCAAGGGCATGTTCGGCAATGCTAGACTTTTCTGTTCTATTGTATCTTAAGTGTGCTAAATGTTCTTTAAATCGTGTTTTAATTGACCTTTTAGTTTGCCCAACATACTTTTTGTCACAATCATTACAACTAATTTCATAAATTCCACTTTTCTCACAATTGGGAATCTTATCTTTGGGATTTCCTAAGATATTCCTCAGATTGTCTGATGACTTATAGACTAAGGTGAGGCCTACCTTATTAAATACCTTATTGAGTCCCTTGCTATATTTCGGATTATATGGTATGGAGACATACTTGGTGTTATTTTCTTCGCGTGTAAAAAAGGTGGAATTCTGAATATTAGACCTAAATTTATGTCTATTTATTAGCTTATTTACTAAGTCATCGTCATAACCATTAACTCTAGTTTATATTTCTAATACGATTCCTTTCTTTATTAAAGTTTACTCTATTCAGAGGGAAAGTGACCAAACGATGAACTAAAAAATGTATTGAGGCTAATTTATGTTGTTTGCAATGAAATGAATCATTAGGAATATATCTATCTGTTACTGTGTCCTTCCTATAGATATCAAATTCTAATCTATTATTATTTTTAATAATTAAAATATCTAGAAAAGGCAATTGTCCTTTGTTCTCAATTTCGTATGCCTTTTCTAGATATTTTAATTATTAAAAATAATAATAGATTAGAATTTGATATCTATAGGAAGGACACAGTAACAGATAGATATATTCCTAATGATTCATTTCATTGCAAACAACATAAATTAGCCTCAATACATTTTTTTAGTTCATCGTTTGGTCACTTTCCCTCTGAATAGAGTAAACTTTAATAAAGAAAGGAATCGTATTAGAAATATAACTAGAGTTAATGGTTATGACGATGACTTAGTAAATAAGCTAATAAATAGACATAAATTTAGGTCTAATATTCAGAATTCCACCTTTTTTACACGCGAAGAAAAATAACACCAAGTATGTCTCCATACCATATAATCCGAAATATAGCAAGGGACTCAATAAGGTATTTAATAAGGTAGGCCTCACCTTAGTCTATAAGTCATCAGACAATCTGAGGAATATCTTAGGAAATCCCAAAGATAAGATTCCCAATTGTGAGAAAAGTGGAATTTATGAAATTAGTTGTAATGATTGTGACAAAAAGTATGTTGGGCAAACTAAAAGGTCAATTAAAACACGATTTAAAGAACATTTAGCACACTTAAGATACAATAGAACAGAAAAGTCTAGCATTGCCGAACATGCCCTTGAAGCTGATCATACTGTAACATTAGATAATCTAAGATTAATAAAAAATGTATCTGATAGGAGATTGTTGAACGCATACGAAAGTATGGAAATCATAAAATGTAAAAGTAGTTTAAATAAAGACAGAGGGCCTATTCCTTATAGTCCCCTCTACTGGTTACTAGACCGGAACTGATGGCCTTACCTATGTCATTAGTTCCGCTTGAGTAATTCTAGGGTTAGGCTAAGTATAAATAGGGTAGATATGTAGTTTACCTTTAGTCAATCATCGCTCCTGATGAAGCTAACATGGTTAGCGAAACGCGCGTCGAGTGCAAAAATAAAGTGTTTGGTGTAGTGGTGATATATACTGAGTAGTATCATTGTGCCAAAGATTCCACATTCCCAACTTAGTTTATTATTGCTGACAATTGTTTCGACACACTGGGTCTTCTTCTGGAGCACGATGTAAATTAACTAACAAAGTATGTTTGAGAATACATAGTTTACCTAATTACAAGTACTAAATTTATTAACAATATTTACTTTAATACCTAGAATAAGTTCAATAAAGGAGACCCTCCCCCATCTAATTGATCGTTGAGTAATAGACCAGAGGATTTTTTCTGATTAATTTCTACCTTGTCTAAACAATCCAGTAATTTTCCTTTCTTTTCGTTATGCAAAATTTTGAAATTTTCATTGAATGTATGATTTTCCTCTGTTAAATGTTTGGCGTAATGAGATTTGTTATTTTTCATTCTAAAGCTATGTTTATGTTCGTTTATTCTTTTATAAAAAGGTCTGCCTGTTTGTCCTATATACGTTTTATTGCAACTGCCACAGCATAATTCGTAAACCCCCGATTTATTTTTTTTTTGTTTTGCTTTTATTATTCTTAATATATCGAGATAATGTGTTATTTGTACGGGAAGCGATATTTACATGATTTCTATGGAAAAAAATTTTGAATTTTATAAGTTAGTTTTCCGGTATAGGTGAGTGTATGAAATTTTTCTTTGTTTAGTTGTTTGGTGTACCCGCCAGTCCTATTGCTCTTTTAAATTGTTTTTTCATTAAAATATTATCTACGGAATCGCTACTATATCCATTGTTTATACTAATTTGTTTTATAATATGTAATTCTTTCTGAAAATTTTCTTCCGTTAATGGTGTATTTATGGGTCTATGGATGAAACTATTATAAGCAGAGATTTTATGTGTGAATGGGTGGTTAGAATTAGCGTGTATAGTAGTACTAAAACTAGAAAATATTTAGGTGCTGAATGTGAAACAGCCTGTAGTAGTAATTCACTAGATGTTACGAATAAACACATAATTACTAAAATGTTACGCACAGAAAAGTTTGAATTTTTCCAGGTAAATTCCATAATGAACATAAGATCGCTAACCAAATAAAAAACAAAAGTAATGAACATAACATAATTTTTAAGGAAAAACTGTAATAGCTAAAAAGAAACAAATTTACATTGAAAAAAACAATAGATTTCCTAAAACCAGATGTATTCAAATCCATTAACTTTGATCCAACAATAACTTTCCAAAAATTAATTAAAGATGTGCTAAAAGACATAAGCATTTTTACAGAGAATGAAAAATTCAGACTTGTCTCGATGAACCCTCAAGTTCCAAAACTATATTCTCTTATTAAATTACATAAAAATAACTCTCCAATTCGTCCAGTAGTTTCATACATAAAAGCGCCAGCTTTTTCTTTATCAAATAAATTAATTGAGGTTTTGACAAAATATTGTAAATTCACACCTAAATATAGTATTAAGAATAGTAATGAATTGATAGCAAAAATTAATTCGTTAATTATACCAAGTAACTCCAGATTTATATCGTTTGATGTACAAAATCTTTTTCCTAGTATACCACCATCAGACGCTATAAATTTGGTCCAAAGATTACTCAATACAAATAATGTTAACCCAATAATTAAACAAGAAATATTAGATATCTTAACATTGTGCTTAGATCAGAATTATTTTGAATTTAACGATAACATTTACGTAAGTAAAAAAGGTTTAATAATGGGGAACCCTTTTAGTCCAATTTTATCTGAAATTTTCATGGATCATTTAGAAGAACAAATCAGTAATTCTCATCTGTTTAAAAATTTCTTTTATTGGTACCGGTATGAGATGATATATTGACTTGCTTTACAGGCACAGATCGACAATTAAAACTTTTTCTAGATTTTATTAACCAACTTCATAATAATATTACTTTTACAACGGAAATTGAAATAAATAAATCGATTAATTTCCTACATTTAAAAATATCAAACAAAATGAATAAACACGATTTTGAAATCTTCCATAAACCAACATACTCAGATATAAGTATACACGCTAATTCTAACCACCCATTCACACATAAAATCTCGGCTTATAATAGTTTCATCCATAGACCAATAAATACACCATTAACGGAAGAATATTTTCAGAAAGAATTACATATTATAAAACAAATTAGTATAAACAATGGATATAATAGCGATTTCGTAGATAATATTTTAATGAAAAAACAATTTGAAAGAGCAATAGGACTGGTGTACCCGTACAAACAACTAAACAAAGAAAAACTTCATGCACTCACCTATACCGGAAAACTAACTAATAAAATTCAAAATTTCTTCCATAGAAATCATGTAAATATCGCTTTCCGTACAAATAACACATTATCTCGATATATTAAAAATAATAAAAGCAAAACAAAAAAAAACCGGTCAAGTGCAAGATAAACTTGCACAATTAGTGTTCCGTACGTAGATTGTTTTTTAAAATAAAACTTTTTGTTAGGGTGGTATAAAATGATTAGTGACTTCACAAAACACACCCCAATTGAGTTTTCAACAAAGTTTGTTTCCAATCTTTACTGAAAACTGGTGACCTTGAAATTTTGTTTTTTTTTTTTATATACCAAATAAATTATTAAAGGTAATGCACTCGTGATAATTTTCGTTCAATCTATACCCCGTGGAGAATATTCCAGAATTTTTTCAAAATTTTTTGATCAGTACTTTTCGAGATAAGGTAGGGGACAGCGATTTTTTAAAAGTAATACGAAGAAAAGTGTGCGCAAGTATTACATTATATATATATTTTTTACTCGTGTTTTCACAAGCTTTCATTTGACACCACACTCGATGACCTAGTAAAAAATAATTTTTTCACTTCCGATTTCACCCCTCAAAACGAACCCCTTAATCAAAATTTATGTTACGATGGTATAAAATGATCAGTGACTTCACAAAACACACCCCAAATGAGTTTTCAACAAAGTTTGTTTCCAATATTTACTGAAAACTGGTGATCTTGAAATTTTGTTTTTTTTTATATACCAAATAAATTATTAAAGGTAATGCCCTCGTGATAATTTTCGTTCAATCTATACCCCGTGGAGAATATTCCAGAATTTTCTCAAAATTTTTTGATCAGTACTTTTCGAGATAAGGTAGGGGACAGCGATTTTTTAAAAGTAATACGAAGAAAAGTGTGCGCAAGTATTACATTATATATATATTTTTTACTCGTGTTTTTACAAGCTTTCATTTGACACCACACTCGATGACCTAGTAAAAAAAAATTTTTTCACTTCCGATTTCACCCCTCAAAACGAACCCCTTAAGTCAAAATTTATGTTACGGTGGTATAAAACGATCGATCAGTGACTTCACAAAACACATCCCAAATGAGTTTTCAACAAAGTTTGTTTCTAATCTTTACTGAAATCTGATGACCTTGAAATTTTTGTTTTTTTTATATACCATATAAATTATTAAAGGTAATGCACTCGTGATAATTTTCGTTCAATCTACACCCCGTGGAGAATATTCCAGAATTTTTTCGAAATTTCTTGGTAAGTACTTTTCGAGATAACGCCCGGGACAGCGATTTTTCGCGAATTTTTAAAAATAATACAAAGAAAAGTGCGTGTAAGTATAATATTATATATATATTTTTTACTCGTGTTTTCACAAGCTTTCATTTGACACCACACTCGATGACCTAGTAAAAAAATTTTTTTTTCACTTCCGACTTCACCCCCCAAAACTAACCCCTTAAGTCAAAATTTAATTCTCAAAACTACATGGCTCTGATGAGGCCATCAATTCCTATATTATTACCAAATTTCACCTTTCTATGTCAAATAGTTTCGGAGAAAATCGGGTGTGACAGACAGACAGACAGACAGACAGACAGACAGACACCGAAGTGATCTTATAAGTGTTCCGTACGGAACACTAAAAAGAAAATAAATCGGGGATTTACGAATTATGATGTGGCAGTTGCAATAAAACGTATATAGGACAAACAGGCAGACCTTTTTATAAAAGAATAAACGAACATAAACATAGCTTTAGAATGAAAAATAACAAATCTCATTACGCCAAACATTTAACAGAGGAAAATAATACATTCAATGAAGATTTCAAAATTTTGCATAACGGAAAGAAAGGAAAATTACTGGATTGTTTAGAACAGGTAGAAATTAATCAGAAAAAATCCTCAGGTCTATTACTCAACGATCAATTAGATGGGGGAGGGTCTCCTTTATTGAACTTATTCTAGGTATTAAATTAAATATTGTTAATGAATTTAGTACTTGTAATTAGGTAAACTATGTATTCTCAAACATACTTTGTTAGTTAATTTACATCGTGCTCCAGAAGAAGACACAGTGTGTCGAAACAATTGTCAGCAATAATAAACATAAGTGGTGATCATAAACATTTGTTTAAATTTTTATTCCTAGTTAACAAATTTTCAGTTGAGCATGATCGAAATTATGTACACCCCAAGCCAAATGGGAGCTTACAAAAGCTTCCCTGTATTGGAATATTCATAGGATACGTAGTATTTTGTACTTCTTTTATACGCAATACCCGATTCGATATAGAGAGTTCTAAAACCCACAACATTGCCGTCTAGTGATCCAACAAATACGAGAACCAACTGCAATAGCTCCTTGTAGTCATCTCTGGGGTGGCTCTCAGTTAATTTGGTCTCGAATTCAGCAGTAACATTTGCAATTACTTCTGGAGTTAGCTGCTTTTGTATTAGATTGTCACTGATACCTGTGTCGTATTTTCCTTTGTCTATCTTGGGCCACGCACTGAGGAATCTCTTGAAAATGTCTGGACGAGGTCCAGTGGTTGATCCCATTTTTGTGTCGAATACGCCTCTTAACAGAATTTCCAAGATATGGTGACGGCAAGCTAGGTATAACAATTCTCTTCCTAACATTTGCTCCAATATGACGCATGCTCCTTTGAGTCTTCCCGTGTTGGATGCTGTAGTGTCGAAGCACATCGCCTTGACGGTGTTGAGAAGACCCAATTCATGTAGACATTCATATACGGTTACGGCTTGCTCCTCTCCAGAGCTGTTTGCTGTTACAGGAACTCCCAGCAGCTGTTCCTTTTCGCCATATGAAATAGCTATAGCTATTCGCTCACATTGTTCATTTTTTAAAACACCCGGTAAAAGTTTGCCGTCCCAATGGACAACCACGGGCTCTTTTTCAGGAATGTTTACTTTATCAAAAATTTTTTTTATTATATTGTTCTCTGAACATTTGCCTTCTATCATGTAATAAAGTTTTCGAGACTTTGTACTCAAGAGGATCAAGGTTTAGTGCTTCTAGAGTAGCTATTAAAATTCTCGTGGCATTTCTGTCGGATACCTTACATCGATCTAATAAAATGGACAATTTCATGTTTAAAATCTCTTTAACGCCCCTTGCAAATGAAACTTTCATCCTCTTGACTCAGATGGTCCTGGATCTTCTGCAGCTTCTTCAGGGATGTCCATTTCCTCCACGCTCTCAAGTTCCTGGTAGATGCTGTCCTCTTCAGTGTCTTCTTCTCCTTCTTCGAACTTGTCTTCATCATCCGTCTCTAAGAAGCAACAAAAGAAAGAGAACTCCAAATCGTGAAGTTTTCGCAATTTCATGCACTAACGTATTAACAGTATAACATGTTTAAATTTTCAATAAATACCTTTTCAATAAATACCTGATGTTTAAAAACTCTTTAAGATAAAAAAAGAATCCGATCAATAACGATTAACTAACGCCCATGAATGTGTGGCTCGAGTATTCGAATAAATTAGAAAAATGTCGACTATTCCAATAAAAGAGTTCTCCGTGGTGAGTACGTTTCCATTCTGTGGTTTTAACTCGACAAGAAAGAGTAGAGAACACAGATAAAACGGACTAGTAAAGTTAATTTGGAGCTATTAAACTAGCACAAATGTCACAACAGATACCATCTTTAAAGGTATCGCTTTACAAGTGACCGTCACCACACGGAGTAACGTGGGTTCGGACTGAAGGCACGAGACAAAATAATAAAACAACAGGTTTGTTTAAATAGCGATATTCTAAACCATTTATAGACGTGTTTAAGATTTGTTTGAATCACGTGCTTGGGCTTAAGTTCAGATTTAAATCCGGATTTATTTTTGTGGTGAACGGCTTATAGACTAAAATTTCAAACTAGTCGACTTAGCTCACTCTCCTTACAATTAGACACTGCTTACGTAAAATTATTGCTTTTTAGTGTTCCGTACGCAACACTTATAAGATCACTTCGGTGTCTGTCTGTCTGTCTGTCTGTCTGTCACACCCGATTTTCTCCGAAACTATTTGACATAGAAAGGTGAAATTTGGTAATAATATAGGAATTGATGACCTCATCAGAGCCATGTAGTTTTGAGAATTAAATTTTGACTTAAGGGGTTAGTTTTGGGGGGTGAAGTCGGAAGCGAAAAAAAAATTTTTTTACTAGGTCATCGAGTGTGGTGTCAAATGAAAGCTTGTGAAAACACGAGTAAAAAATATATACATAATATTATACTTGCGCGTATTTTTCTTTGTATTATTTTTAAAAAATTAGCGAAAAATCGCTGTCCCGGGCCTTATCTCGAAAAGTACTTATCAAAAAATTTCGAAAAAATTCTGGAATATTCTCCACGGGGTGTAGATTGAACGAAAATTATCACGAGTGCATTACCTTTACTAATTTATATGGTATATAAAAAAAAACAAAAATTTCAAGGTCATCAAATTTCAGTAAAGATTGGAAACAAACTTTGTTGAAAACTCATTTGTGGTGTGTTTTGTGAAGTCACTGATCATTTTATACCACCGTAATATAAATTTTGAATTAAGGGGTTCGTTTTGAGGGGTGAAATCGGAAGTGAAAAAAATTTTTTTTTACCAGGTCATCGAGTGTGATGTCAAATGAAAGCTTGTGAAAACACGAGTAAAAATACATATATATATATATATATATATATATATATATATATATATATATATATATACATATACTCGTATATAATGTAATACTTGCGCACACTTTTCTTCGTATTACTTTTAAAAAATCGCTGTCCCCTATCTTATCTCGAAAAGTACTGATCAAAAAATTTTGAAAAAATTCTGGAATATTCTCCACGGGGATAGATTGAACGAAAATTATCACGAGTGCATTACCTTTAATAATTTATTTGATATATATAAAAAAAAAACAAAATTTCAAGGTCACCAGTTTTCAGTAAAGATTGGAAACGAACTTTGTTGAAAACTCATTTAGGGTGTGTTTTGTGAAGTCACTGATCATTTTATACCACCCTAACAAAATTTTTTATTTTAAAAACAATCAACGTACAGAACACTAATTGTGCAAGTTCAACTTGCACTTGACCGGTTTTTATTTTGGTTACATTTGCACGTGGTGCCATTATATTTTCACATATCACATTTTTGCAACAAAATGCTAGTACGAATAAAAATTACAGTGCGTGTCGAACCTAATATACCAAATATGAGTTTAATAATTCGAGAAGCGCTCAAAAACAATGTGAACATAATGTAATACTAGTACACATGGCGACCCGTGGCTCCGTGGCGTAGTATTTGTTTGATCTCAGGTTCAATCCCGGTATACTTTTATTTACGTACAGTGAAGTCTGCTTATAACGAACCCGTTTAGAGCGAATTATTTTATAATGCACGAAAAAACATAAGACCAATGCAAATTTTTATCGGTATAACCAATCCGGCTATAACAAATTTCCGGATAAACCGAACCAAATTTGGAGGTTTTGTGTCCGTTTATAGCGAACTTGCCACTCACTGTTCTCGATGTCGCGCGACTTAATCTAGAGAATTCACCGAATCTCGCTGGGATTCCCTATTCTACTTGTTTTGGCCGCGTCGCCAGTTTGAGCAGTATTATTTTCAATTTACTTGTTGGGTTATGCGGTTCTAATGCATATTTAATCAAAGTAGCAAAGTGAATGTTTAAGTTTTTATTTTAAAATGAGTACACAGAAACGTAAAGCGTTTACTTTAAAAGACAGACACGATATTATAAGGAAAATGGAAAATGGAGTTAAACAAAGTGATGATGCATAATATTAGTGGGGGAAGGTAGTTGGAGAAACTGCAGGAGTGGATTTGATTGTTGTTGATCGGTGGTTGGCCAATGTATGGTTGGAAATTCGGGAAAGTTATGAATATGTGGATGAAACGGGTTTGATTTACAAGATGACGCCTGATAAGACATTAAAGTTTGTCGGAGAGAATTGTGCTGATGGAAAATTATCAGACGTAAGGATTACTGTGTTGGTAACTTCAAATATGCCTGGAACAGAGAAAAGGAAATTGTTGGTGATAGGAAAGTCCGCCAGTCCCAGGTGTTTTAAAAACAAACACTTACCTGTAAAGTATAAATCAAACAGTAAAGCCTGGATGACATCAGAAATTTTTAAAAACGAACTGATCGAATAGGACAAAGAATTAAAATTCACAAACAGAAGAATATTACTTTTAATCGACAACTGTCCAACCCACCCTGAAGTTGATCTGCTGCAAATAAAATTGGTTTTTATGCCTCCAAACACAAGTGCAAAGCTTCAGCCTTTGGATCAAGGTGTGATACATTTTTTAAAATGTCATTATAGAAAGATTCTACTTATGAAAATGTTAGAGACGATCGATAAAGGTAACATTTTTTCTGTAACTCTCTTGGACGCTATAAACTTTATCCATATGGCTTGGCAAAGAGTCAGTAGAGAAACCATTGCAAACTGTTTTAAACATGACGGATTTTTAAGGAAGGAATATAGATATGACTCAGATGATGAGCTACCGTTGACTCAGTACAATTCCGAGTGCTATTAATATTTTCTGTGCTTGCATCTTGCCTTGGATACCTTTATTCCGGGTAAAACAATAGTTTTCCAACGTTTCACAGACAGTTTCATTGAACATCCCAATCGCGTCGACTGTACGCCATGAGTACTATTTCAAAAGTAAAAATAAATTATAAGATATTAAACGGAATTTTTATATTGATTAGTCATAAAAAAATGTTTAATAATATTCGCTGGAAAATATAACTCATTATATTTTCCGCTTATCAGACAAACGAAAATTACTGGTTTTATTGTATAAACTACGTATTTTAATGTTTTCGTTTATACTCATATATGTACCAACATACATAATAATAACTTTAGTGTGACTTGTTTTATTTTCCTTTGAACGTTTTCTTTTAATTTAATAATTATTATTATTCATTTTTCTAAGCATTAGCGCCTAATCTAGATAAAAAAGTAGTCAAAAATGATATTAGATTTTGTTTACTGTTTGTAACGAACTTCGGATATAGCAAACCATTTTTAGTGATTTTTTGGAGTTTGTTATAAACAGACTTCACTGTATATATGGCTTGGCTATGTACATAGGTAGTAGTTGTTTACAGAAATGCATTAACGTCCGTGGCAGCACTACTGTATTGTGGTGCTGTGAAATACAAAAATCTATGTTTCGACACTTACGTTGACGGGAATTACGATATCCCCGCCGATATCCTTAGGAATGAAAAAGGGTAAAAATCTCTACTCAGGTGGGGAGGTAAACGATAAAAAAAAAGGAGAGTTATGATCTCGAAAGATTTATTGGAACTATTACGTAAAACTTAGTTCAGTGTAGGGATGTCAAGTATTGGTACTTTTGAGTATTTAGGGTACCCAGTATTTCTTAAAAAAGTGCCTGTTACATTGTACCAGGTACAAAGTATCGATCTCCTCACGTAGTTGCCAATATACCAACTTACACTTGTCGGTGGCGTTCGGTATTTCGCTTACACTATTGATCATTACGATTCATACCGAATGTACCGATGAAGACGAGATATATTTCGTGGAGACGAGAAAGTATCTACCTGGTGCATTTATTGTCGACTACCCGGTACTTCGGATTCAGACGAGTAATGGGTAGTTACAATATTGACATTTCTAGTTCAGTGTAATTTTGAACTGCAGAGGAACCACGCATGGTTATTATATGGTATTAAAGAATCGAAGTTATTAATTCGTATTCTGGTTTAACGTTTTAAATTGAAAGTCAATAACCATACTTTGTCCTTTCGTAGCCGGCCTTCCCAAATTTTGCTTCAAAACTACAAACATGACAATTAATCGATTTAAATCATTGACGCAGAATTAATTGAGAGCTTCGTATCTAAAAATATCTGTTTCTTTTGCCCCATAATCTGAATATGTGTTTTCACAATCTGTTGGGGAAAGTGAGAAAAACAAATTACGCGTAAACTGATTCAAATACTCGTAGTTTACACCTCTGAGATATACGTGAATTTTAACCGAATACACAAAGTTTAATCACTGATGGTAATTACGCATGACCAAATACATACGTATTGATGACTTGTATCTTCTTCCCAAAAAGAAGGGCAGTGTGTTAGGGTATATTTTTTGCCGGCATGAAGTGACTATTATGCATCTATTTTATTTGTTTTTTAGATAAAAAGTCTTTTGTCAAGGTATTTGAAAACACATTTCTAGCCTAATACCATTAACTTATGTAGATTGTTTCTGGCCCAATGGATCCTTCTGGGCGTCCAAAATAACAAATGACCAACTCATTGGTATTTGACGATGATAATGCCTCCAGCCGCTCTGCCTGGGTGCCGTTTCAAAATTAAATATCTCTGCTAACGATAAAACCTATTTATAAACTTGAAGGCCTTTTTCGGATTCCTTTCGGTAACACACTTTGACCGTACTTTGTAGTTTGCAAATTTTTAAAACTATATTTTAGAACATCCATCCAACATCATAAACTGAACATATGTTATAACCATCGTTCCAATTAATTGTCAATTTTATATAATTTTTATGAATTAAATTATATAAATATATATATATATATATATATATATATATATATATATATATATATATATATATATATATATATATATATATATATAACCCTTTTTTACATATTTTCCTGGTACTTTATTTTTGGGCATCGATTGGTTCGTGTTTATTTTTAAATTTTAAAAATATAGATTTTAATAACGTTTCGCCCGTTGTATTGAGCTTTATCAAATTATTAGCCGTGCCCGCGGTATTGGTCGCGTGGACTCGATTCACTATTATCGTCACTGCTTATTCCTTATGTTACCAAATGTGATAAAATATATCCTATAAACTGGCCAGAGAACATATGTATGAATTAAAAAAAAACAGGTAAATCGTTCGGTTCTCGATTGATAAGCGCACTAACGGATAGACAGACAAACAGAGACGTTGCATTTTTATATAATATAGATTACTATTATTATATAACCTGGCCAGGGAACATATGTATGAATTAAAAAAAAAAAACACGTAAATGGGATAAGTGGTTCTCGAGTGATAAGTGCAGTAACGGACAGACAGACGCATTTTATATATATTGTATACGTTGCTACACGATATTATTCCATATTTAAAGGTTTAGGCAGCGTATTGCAAAAGAGTGCGCTAGCGGAAAACTTTTTTCCGACTTGATTCACTATGATCGTCACTGCTTATTCCTTATGTTATCTAACGTAATAAAATATATCCTATAACTTGACCAGAGAACATATGTATGAATTAAAAAAAGACTCGTAAATCGGATAAGTGGTTCTTGAGTGATAAGCGCACTAACGGACAGATAGAGAGGCGTTGCATTTTATATATATTATATTCTTTGCTACATGATATTGTTCCATCTTTAACGGTTTAGGCAACGTATTGCAAGAGAGTGCGCTAGCGGCAAACTTTTTTCTGACTTGATTCACTATTATCATGACTGCTTATTCCTTAAGTTATCTGGCGTAATAAAATATATCCTATAACCTGATCAGAGAATATATGTATGAATTAAAAAAAAACTGAAAAATATGGGTGTTTTTTTTCGGAGGCTTTAAGAGCTCATAACGGTAAACTAAAAATTGAATACCGGGGGCCAGGGGAATATTTTTCAGAATCTACTTACTACCCCTACCTACAATGAAACTGAAAATTTACACCTAATTTAAACATCGATGATCGGCGGGTGAATATTTTTCAGAAACGACTTTACAAAAATGTGCCGCTTCTAAGTGGCGTTTTTTTTTACATCCATAAGGACAGGGGCATATGTCCCTTGGCCTCCCTTGAGTACGCCATCAATTCGTTAATGCTCTGCCAAGACAACGAACATGTTAAAAAAAATATCTGTATGAGAAATTTATAGCTTCATCAGAAGCCAAGTAAAAGAAAACACTTTTGTTAATCCACATATCCAGGAAGAAATGAAAGAAGATAGCAAATATGAAAGAAATATAAAAAAAGCTTGGAGGCCCTCTAAAAGTGCGGTCGGGAATTTTTTTTAAGCAGTATTTTTGTAAAAATGTTTTAAACTATGCTTAGGCTTATTAATTTTAAAAATTTAGATTCTGACATAAGCCTTAAGCTCATTTTCTATACTCCATTTTGGACTACTATCCTTATAAACGGCCATCACTGAAGAACAGGTTGCAGATTTCAGCAAGATCTAAAGAAAATGGATCGGACATACTAGAACAATTGACTGGCAGAATGTAAATAAGAGTGTTTTTAAGTTGCAGCATTGTTTCATTAGTTATGGTACTCGTTAAATAAATCCACTTCGCTAAACGTAGCCTGTATTAACATGTTTCAAAAAATTGTTTAAAAAGCCTATCTAAAATGTATAAGTTCTGAAATTCTACAAAACGAAAGATTTATGATATACCTTTGAATCAAAAACTCAATCAGACACCTACAAAATAGTGCACTTAATGAGGACAAGCGAGATGAAGACCCTTAGGACATCAACAAATACTGAGAGACAGATTTGGGTATGATAACATATAATATTCAATTAAATTTAGACCATACGAAAATTTGTTGATGGCAGACGAAAGTATAGAGGTAAACATATACAATGAGTAAACCTTCAAAATAATAGAAAGAATCTTGAACTGTCGAGGAAAAAAAATAAGCTTCTGTTTCAATAGGTATTTTCTTATCTCTCAAAGGAAAAAAGAAAAGGAACAAAAAGAAGATATTCAGCTAGTTTTCCGCGGGTCAAGTTTCTGTTAAAAACCTTTTTTTCTTGACTCAAAAATTGTACTTTTATTTAATTTATTCTACTATAGTTTTACAATGTAACCCTTTGGTTTCTCAATTTTTAATATTACCAACCTTTAGATTTTCTATAATGTTTTTCACACTAGGCTGTACCATCTGAAATACATTGGAAAAACAAAATCGACATCAAAATTTTCGACTGGCAACAACTAGGAACACCCTAATCTGGTCAAAAAGTTCAAGCACATTCCAAATAGTTGGCAAGAATTTGAGTAAAATTGATTTTTTTTACACGCGAAGGTCAACTTTTCTTCTTCTACTCTTCTTCAACTAAGGAATTGTGTAGGTCATTTGAAATTTTTTTGACTAAAATTGATTGAATTTGGAGGGGATAAAGCGCATCGTCTACTATGGTTATTTAGCGCCCGAGAACTATATTGGAAATTTATATTCAAATATTTATTTCATTTAGGAATTCTATGATTTGTTTATGCTCAGATTTACCAGGCGCACAAGTATGAAATGCGGATTTTTTTTTTCTAAAAAAACATGTTAAATTCGGAAGAATGATAAAAAGTGCTTTATTCAAAGTATGCTCCATCGCTTGTTATACATTTTTCCCATCTTTCGGGCAATTCGTGAATACCACGTCAGTAACGTGTCGCGAACTGGTTTTGCCGTATGTGATGGAGGATTGTAATGAAGAAAAATGACTTTGTGTTGCCTCTTTCGGTATTCTGGCCTTTTTTCAAGTAGCGAACGGTTCAAATCGGTCAATTGTTGTTGGTAACGTTTAGTATTAACCATTTCCCCAGGTTTTAACAGCTCATAATAGACCAGGTCCCTCTGGTCCCACCAAACACAGAGCATCGTCTTTTTGCCAAAGCGATTCGGTCTTGCGGTCGATGTGGATGGTGCACCTGGGTCTACCCATGATTTTTTGCGCTTGGGATTCTCAAAATAAATCCACTTTTCATCCCCTGTAACTATACGATGCAAAAACGACTTCCTTTTGTACCGAGCGAGCAAAATGTCACACGTGTTTTTACGCTTTTCCATTTGCCTGTCGTTCAACTCATGTGGTACCCATTTACCGGTCTTCTGAATCTTTTCCATCTCTCGTAGCCGATTGAAAACAGCTTGTTAACTAACGCCCAATTGCTCGGCGAGTGTTGTTTTTGTGTTTGCGAATCATCTTCGTCCAACAATGCTTGCAATTCCATATCTTCGTATTTTTTTGGCGGTTTTCCACGTTCCTTGTCTGCAACATCGAAGTCACCACTTTTGAAACGCCGAAACCATCGTTCACACGTATTTTGCGATGGAGCATATTCACCATAAGCTTCTCGAAGTAATCGATATGATTCAACAGTAGTTTTCTTCAAATGAAAACAAAAAATTAATGCTGTCCGCGAATGCTCTTTGTTCGGTATAAATTTCGACATTTGAACACAACAACACAACACTATGCACACACTTTTCCAATTTATCACTCGTGCGCGTCTGACACTTGTTGACACAACAAAATGGCGCAGTGTCAAATCTTTATAGCACAAACTGCATTAGTGCACCATCTGTTGTCTGAAATCCGCCTTTCATACTTGTACACCTGGTATATGAATGGATGACAGATGTGAAGTTAGGCGGGATTCCAAATTTTACTCTTGATTCAGAATAGTGCTGGGAGTTGAAAATGTGTTCGAAGGTGAGAGGAGATTGATATCTTGAATAGGAAGGGAGATCCTCCTTTTTTGGAAGATAGGAGTGAGTCTGGTACGTGTGTCCTATGGCAAATCTTCTTAAAGTGGTATTTTCCTGTCTGTTAAGAGAGTGAAAATGTAGAGGAGGATAGACTAATGATGTGATCTCTCAAAGTTTGTGATTGGGGTCCTCTAGGTCCCACTGCAATTGAAATGCTTTCCTGAATTCAAGTTTTAGATGATTAATGAAATCCCTTGGTTGATTTTCGCCCAGAACAGGAGCACCGGATTAAATGGCAGTTTTAGCGAAATGATCAGCTCTGTCATTTCTTCTCCTGATATCAGTAAGAATGAGATAGTGTTTTGTCTCTGACTGGCAATATATAATACCATACCATACCATACCATAATACCAACTAGGAACACCCCATTCCAAATAATTGGCAAGAATTTGAGTAAAATTCAGCTTTTTTTTACATGCGAAAGTCAACTTTTCTTTTTCTATTCTTCTTCAACTAAAAAATTGCGTAGGTCATTTTAAATCCTTTTGACTAAGAAATGCTTTTATTATACATTTATATCAAATTAAAGATCAGGATAAGAGAAAAACTTGTCTGTGCAGAAGCGACGAATATCTGTCATCGTCTGAACGTATTACTGAAAAAAGAAAACTGGGCGACCAGTTTGTAAGCTTATTGAATATGAACTACCGTCTCAAACTTAAACATTTTTTGTGGTAGCAATCCAAAATTTACATGTAAAAGATAAAGCAAAGTTTGTTCGAAAATAGCCACAGATTTTATCAGGAATATTTATGTGACAGCCGACTACTTGTCAACTGTTTTAAAAGGTATAGGTCGTCGCCAATAAAGGTAAAGCGCCGTTGCTTTTACATGGTCACACCGGGGACTATAATAGTTTGTGACTTATTGTAGAAACAAGTATTTAATTATTGGAGAATAAACCACTGAAAGGGACTCATTGATGGTTGACCGAAGGGATGCTACTTTTTTCAAGTGTTATACTACCTACTACAAATCATTTTATAATTTTCTCCAAATTGCGAAGTAATTTGGTCAGGCTTAGAGCATTGGGGTAGTAGATAACACAATATAAATTGTCGCGATTAAAATTTTTTTTTCAGTATACAGCTACCACTTATCCCAAATTAGCAGCTACGCAAACCAGCGAAAGATTACGAAATTCAAGGCTAAGGAATCTAGCGAGTTTTGGCCGCACTCAACATAACGTAGATATATAACACGTATATAGGCTGAAAAATTTTTGGTCTGACAGATAGATGTCGCCCTTTTCAAAATATCCATATGATTTTTAGGAAGTACCAACCTTCAAACGTTACGTGTCAAAATTTCATGATATTTCAAGGATTAGTTTACAAGTTATAGTGGTTTTAATGACGCTATTTTTGATATTTTCAAAACAATGGAAAAAATTGAATTTCGTGTGTTGATAAAACACTGTTCTTTGATGGGAAAAAAGTACCGTTCAAGCAAAGCAATGGCTTTATAAGTGTTACGGGGATTCTGCCCCTGGAAAATTACTCATCATTTACTGGTGTGCTGAATTTAAACGCAGTCGTACAGATACAAAAGATGCTGAACGATCTGGACGCCCAAATGAGGTGGTTACACCGGCAAACATCAAAAAAATCCACAAAATTGTTTTGGATGACCGTAAAGTGAAATTGCGTGAGATGGCTGACACCCTAAAGATATCAAAAGACGTGTTGGTCATATTATGCACGAACATTTGGGTATGAGAAAGCTCTGTTCGAAATGGGTACCGCATTTGTTCACAGTGGACCAAAAACAACAACATGATGATTCTGAGCGTTGTTTGGACCTGTTCACGCGCAATAAAAAGGATTTTTTCATGCGATATGTGACAATGGATGCAACGTGACTCCACCACTACACACCGGAATCAAATCGGCAGTCTGCTGAGTGGACAGCAGCCGGTGAAAGCCGCTCGAAGCGAACAAAGACACAACAGTCGGCTGGGAAGGTTTTAGCCTCTATATTTTGGGATGCGCATGGAATAATTTTCATCGACTATGTTGAGAAGGGAAAAATCATCAATAACAAATATTAAATAAAGTTATTGGTACGTTTGAAGGCAGAAATCGCAAAAAACAGCCCCAAATGAACAAGAAAAAAGTACTCTTTCATCAAAACAATACACCGTGTCACAAGTCAATGGTTACGACGGCAAAATTGAATTTCGAATTGCTTCCTTATCTACTGTATTCCTCAGATTTGGCCCCAGTGACTATTATCTATTCGCAGACCTCAAAAAAATGCTCGCGGGAAAGAGATTTGAATAAAGTCGAATTTTGCAAAAAAAATGTGTTTTAAGTAGCTAGACCAAAAACTTTTCAGCTTACGTGTTAAAAAAATTAGGTCAAAAACTCTTAATGTAGTGTTGGAATTTTCAAGACTTACATGCTCTCTGTTGGGGTCTGTTTAAAGCTACAGACCGACAGAGGAATTGTTCAGGAAGTTGCCCCTACCGACCTGTGGACTTAAGCAGCCTCTGCCAGAGACCAGCTACGCTTTCGAAGTTAAGCTTACATCAGGCACAAGTGCAAATTCTTGTATCTTACTTTTTGCGTTAGAAGTGCGATAAGAACTTTTAAGTTTTTTTTTTCTTTCTCCATCGATCCTAGTTCGGCTGAGGGGCCTAAGATGACGGATCAAAGGATAGACCAATTTAAGCGATTGGTATTGATTCTTATACTGAAATAGTTTTACTGAGAAGATTTCATGAAGTCTACATGGGTTTGTATTTCTTAGTGACATTTATACATACTGGATATGAACTGAACAATTTTTTTTTATAGGTCCAGCACGCGTGCCACAGGGAAGGCCCTAAAGCGCTCCATGAGCGGCATGTGTGCGGAAAAAGCGATTCACGTTGTTCCCGAGTCGCTGCAAATTGCACTCGGTGGGAAACACAGCCCTGGGCAAACCATTCCAAAGGGCTGATGTTGGCACAATGAAATCAAGAAATCCTTTTTTGCGTCGATTTAATTCAACTTCTTCGCGTTGGATATTTTATTTTGGCTGGTAAATGACTCGGACTGTTAGTGCATAGCAAAAGTGAGGTAAAGTGAGGGACAGAAGAATATTATAAATGTATTTTTGTAAAACGAATTACGTCACAGAGTTTTTTGTAATTTTAGTCATGCTCTAACCTGAACATAATTAAATGACAGAACCCATTAGTATTAGAAATTACTTCAGTTGTTACCTTGATTATCACCTCGGTAAATAAACTGACCTGCCATTTTTTGTGCTTCTATCAGAAATGTAAAAAATGTAATTGTAGATCTCTTTTAGAAAAAGTATATATTTACCTGATTTTACAGAACAATGTATATGAGTCTTGCTCTCGTAGTATACCCAATCGAAGCCAGCTTCTACGGCGAGTCGTGCAAGCATTCCTAATTTTGACCTTTCCCTATCCGATGTCACAATATCGACCGCTCGTCCTTCATAGTGAAGAGAATCAGGCGCATGTTCTCCCTCTTCGTCCCATCCTTCTGTTACAACGAGTCTGACTCCTGGCCATTGATTCATTACTGAGATAGCTAGGGTGTTGAGTTTTTCTTTGCAGCGCTGAAAAAATAGATAAAAAAGTTTAATGTACTAATCGTTTACCCATTGTTGATAAAAATGAACTTCAATTAAAGCAATAACAAATGCAAATATCTCGGAAGCGATAACAAGATTGTGTTAACGATATTTTCAAGATCATGCAAAGCCAATTGTGAGGCAATTTTTTATTTTTCTTACAATGTGAGCTCCAGTTCACTTTTTTTTTAATGAACTTATTGGGTGTGTAAATTAATTTTGAGCGATTTTCCTGTCAAAAATATCGTTTTATTATAAAAAAATGTTTACAAATTGATTATTCAATGTATTGTACATTGCTAGTCACTACTTTCTCCCATCTTTGTGGCAGCATATGAATATATATATATATATATATATATATATATATATATATATATATATATATATATATATATATATATATATATATATCAAGGATTTTCTACAGCTGACTCTGTCTTCCTTCTCTCAGCCTTTGATTCCATCCGTTTCTATCTTCCCATTCTCCATCTGTTAGACTCCTATAGGGCTCCACTCGTTTTCTTTATCCATCTATTATCTTCGCCCCGTCTTATCTGTCCATACCATTTTAATCGTTTTTCTTCAATGGTGTTTATTGCGTTCTCTTTGATGTTCATTCTGCTTCTTATTTCTTCATTTGTTATTCTCTCCATACGTGTCACTCTACAACATCTTCTCCAATACTTCATCTCTACCGCGTTAATTTTAGATTTATTTCTGACCCGTATGTCATTATGCTTTGTATTATTGATTTGTATATGCGTGTTTTGTTTCTCTTTGTAATGCGTTTCTCCCACAGGATCTTGATCTCTTTTTCTGATGTTGCGTTTTTTTTGAAATGATGGTTCCTAAATATTTAAATCTATCGGTTCCTTTGATTATTGTTTCGTTATCGACTTCTAGATTCTCCGCATTTCCCTCTTTTGTTGTTAGATATTCCGTTTTATCAAAGTTTATTGCTAATCCTGGTCGTCTGCGAAACTTAGAGTATATAAGTAATCTGCTCGTATTGGGACTCCCATTCCACTACATTTTTGCTTCCATTTTTTTAATCTTTGTTCGAGGTATATTTTGAATAGTGTTGGGGATGTAGAGCATCCTTGTAATAGGCTTTTTGATGTTTGGAGTCTCTTCCCTATTTTATGTCCTATCAATGCCTATTTCTTTCATTGCGTTCCATAATCTTTGTCTTGGTACTGAGTCATAGGCCTTTCTTATGTCTATGAAGGCTAGATGAACTCTATTCTTTGTCAGTTTTGTTTCCATTGTTTGTTTTATAGTGTACATGTGGCCTATACATGATTTTCCGGCCGTAAAGCCTGCTTGGTCTTCTCCAATTTTTCCTTTTATATTTTCCTCTATGATATTTTTAATAATTTTTTCATACAGACGTCCCATACTCGATATTATGTTTAGGCCTCTATAGTTTGCGCATTTTCTGCTTTAAATATAGACACTATATAGGCTTTTGACCATTCCTCTGGTATATTTTCTCCATTTATCGCTCTGTGGAACATGTTTCTCAGCATTCGATGCATATGCATATGAATACCATGTTAAAAGAACGACTCAACTTTTGAGGCTATGCACCAATCGACCCATTTTTTGGTATCCTCATAAGGGTGGAAGCGCTCTTCAGACAAGCCGTGTATCATCGATCGGAACAAGTGATAATCAGTCTGGTGAGTACGGCGAGTAAGGTAGGACATCCCATCCAAGTACTTTTAGCGTTTGCTTTATGAGTTTTACCACATGTGGCCCAGCGTTGTCATGTTGAAAAATTACTTTATCCTGTCTTTTGGCATATTGCTCATAATACACTACACCCAGCTGATTCCACCAGATACACAGCATAAGATTGGAGCTAAGAATTCGGCTTTGGCGAGGATGTTAATGGTTCAACGGGCTACACCCATGATGTTTTGTGCTTTGTATTATTATAGCGTATCCATTTTTCATCATCAGATACGATACGATGCAAAAAACCTTTCGAATTGTACCGTTGAAGCAGTTCTTTACAGGAAAAAAATCGCCTTTCAATGTCTCGGTTTCAATTCGTACGGCACCCAATTTCCTTGCTTTTGAATTATTTTCAGGGCATGTAAGTGCTTGGAAATGGTTGTATGCTCAACTCCTAATGATTCTGCAAGTTCTTGCAGATGCGATGTAATACAAGTTACGCCCTCTCTTAGAAATCCCTCAAAATTAAATTACACTCCTTATAATTTGGGCTATGCTTGTCAAGAATGTGTGGAAGTTACAATTTTATTAAAATACCAAACCGAGTTAATAGTGGAATTGAAGTCATAATAGCGTTTTATTGGTAGAGTAGATTCACTTTAGAAATTTTATGGCGGTGCTGAAACAGTAGTCCCATTGACGAAAGAATTTTGTGTTTTATGTAACCCCATCTGGGAGGTAAAGTGGGCGTTAAATGGTTAGCGACAACAGAGCGTGGACTCGAGATGGAATTTTGCATTTCAATGGAATGTAGAATTCACCATGCGAACACTGTTTGGGGAAAAAATATCGTTCAAACAAAGCAATGGCTTAATAAGTGTTACGAGACCCTGGAAAATCACTCAGCATTTACTGGTATGCTAAACCCGAAAACATCAAAAAAATCCACAAAATTGTTTTGGATGACCGTAAAGTGAAATTGCGTGAAATAGCTGAGACTGTAAAGATATCAAAAGAACGTGTTGATCATATTTTGCATGAACATTTGGGCATGAGAAAGCTCTGTTCGAAATGGGTGCTGCGTTCGCTCACAGTGAACAAAAAAAAAACGAGTTTGGACTCTTTGGACCTGTTTAAACGCAATAAAAAGGATTTTTCATGTGTTATGTGACAATGGATGAAACATGGATCCATCACTAAACACCGGAATCAAATCGGCAGTCAGCTGAGTGGACAGCAGCCGGTGAAAGCTGCCCGAAGCGACCAAAGACGCAACAGTCGGCTGGGAAGGTTTTGGCCTCTGTATTTTGGGATGCGCATGGAATAATTTTCATCGACTATGTTGAGAAGGGAAAAACCATCAATAGCGAATATTATATAAAGTTATTGGCGCGTTTGAAGGCAGAAATCGCAAAGAAACGACCCCAAATGAACAAGAAAAAAGTATTCTTTCATCAAAACAATGCACCATGTCACAAGTCAATGGTTACGATGACAAAATTGCATGAATTGAAGTTAGAATTGCTTCCTCATCGACCGTATTTTCCAGATTTGGCCCCCAGCGACTAGTATCTATTCGTAGACCTCAAACAAATGCTCGCAGGAAAGAGATTTGGCTCCAGTGAAGAAGTTATCGCTTAAACTGGCCTATTTTGAAGGCAAAGACAAATCCTTCTACAAGAAAGGTATAGAAATGTTAGAAAAGCGTTGGATTGATTGTATCGCTCTTGAAGGAGAGTATATCGATGAATAAAGTCGAATTTTGCAAAAAAAAAATGTGTTTAAAGTAGCTAGACCAAAAAATTTTCAGCCTACATATTATTATTAACTTTTAATTTATGTTCAGATAATTTAGTCCATCTTTGTCAGCCTCTATTCTTCAGTCAGGAAATAATTTCTGCGAAGTATCGCAGAATATGGTTGTAATTCGAGTTTCTAATATCGCTAAGTCGCTTTAAGCCATGGAAATCTAGAGTCGCTTCTACAGTAAATGGCGCTTGTGTACAAAAACATTTAGAGCGCTTTTGAGTCTTACACCATGACATTTTATATTTGATGATCAGAAACACATTGTTCATGTAATATAACGGGCGGCTTCCGTTATATTACATGAACATCAGTGTAGAAATTTTTGGTAAGAAACAGCAAGACTGTTTCTGCTAGATTCTCAGCTTTCGATAAGATCCATTTCCTTTTGGTCAACATTAAACAAATTGAAGCAAGAACGGCTTTTTTGTAATTTTGTAAGAATCATGTTACCTAGAAAAATATGTCAAGAAAGAATCAAAAGAAATAAGTTTAAACTACGAAGTCATCTAATTCGAATGTGTAAGAAATCTAAAAATAGCAACTCTTGGTACATTGTCTTTAAGAAAAATGAAGAGTCATTGGCAGAAAATGTTTTACATTTCATAAAAAAAATTAATTAAACATTGAACAAAGGTCAAGTGCAACTGTGTAGATATTACCATATTGTTCAGGTTATTTATTTATTTATTTTAATGACTAGTAACCAACCGATGATCGTTAATAATATTAGATTTAACCTAGCGAATAGCTTTTTACTAAAACGCTGTTTTTTATTAGTTTTTTAAGTAGTAATTTTAATGACACTTTTTTTCGAGATGTTAATTTTTCTTCCAGTCATCCATTTTTTGATTTCACTTAGTTATTCTGAGACAGTCAGTTTATCAGTGCATTGGCTTCAACTACAAGTCATTAAACTAATAAAATTATTTTAATATTTATTTTTTAATGAAATCTCTATTAACGTAAGCGCAGAATTAAGCGCGTGAAATTGAAAATTTAACGATTGCGTGTGTATATGAACGTGCAATTTACCTATAACGAATCATAACTTTTATTCTTTTTCTACAGGATACCATTAAAATATATGTAAATGGTACCTTCGTAGGCATATTACTATAGGCATATATGTTATGTAAATGAATTAATTAAAAATTTGCTTGGGTGTAGGGGAGGTAGCCGTGCCCGCGGCTCTGTTCGCGTGGACTTGATTCACTATTATCGTCAGTACTTATTCCTTATGTTACCTAACGTAATAAAATATATCCTATAACCTGGCCAGAGAACATATGTATAAATCTAAAAAAAAACACGTAAATCGGATAAGTAGTTCTCGAGTGATAAGCGCACTAACGGACAGACAGACAGACAGACACACATTGCATTATATATATGTTATAGATTTTAGATTATTATTATTATTATATAATCTGGAAAGAGAATATATGTATGAATGAAAAGTCCGTAAATCAGATAAGTGGTTTTCGGGTGATAAGCGCACTAACGAACAGGCAGGCAGAAATACGTTGCATTTTATATTTGTTATATTCGTTGCTAAATGATATTGTTCCATATTTAATCGTTTAGGCAGTGTGTCGCAAGAGAACGCGCTAGTGGCAAACTTTTTTCCGACTTGATCCACTATTGTCGTCACTGCTGATTGCTTATGTTACTTAACGTAAATAAAATATATCCTATAACCTGGCCAAAGAACAAATATATGAATTAAAAAAAAAACATGTAAATCGGATAAGTAGTTCTCTAGTGATAGGCGCATTAACGGGCAGACAGACAAACAGAAAGACGTTGCATTTTATAAATATTATAGGAGATTATAGATAACCTGGCCAGAGAACAAATGTATGAATTAAAAAAAACATGTAAATGCGATAAGTAGTTCTCAAGTCATAAGCGAACGGACAGACAGATAGAGACAGCTTTTTCCGATTTGATGCACCATTATCGTCATTGCTTATTCATTATGTTACCTAACGTAATAAAATATATCCTATAACATGGCCAGAGAACATATGTATGTATAAAAAAAAAAACATGTAAATCGGTTTTCGAGTGATAGGCGCATTAACGGGCAGACAGCCAAACAGAGAGACGTTGCATTTTATATATATTATGGGAGATTATAGATAACCTGACCAGAGAACAAATGTATGAATTAAAAAAACATGTAAATGGGATAAGTAGTTCTCAAGTCATAAGCGAACTGACAGACAGATAGATAGAGACAGCTTTTTCCGATTTGATTCACCATTATCGTCACTGCTTATTCCTTATGTTACCTAACTTAATAAAATATATCCTATAACCTGGCCAGAGAACATATGTATGTTTAAAAAAAAAGCATGTAAATCGGTTTTCGAGTGATAGGCGCATTAACGGGCAGACAGACAAACAGAGAGACGTTGCATTTTATAAATATTATAGGAGATTATAGATAACCTGGCGAGAACATATGTATGTTTTAAAAAAAAAGCATGTAAATCAGTTTTCGAGTGATAGGCGCATTAACGGGCAGACAGACAAACAGAGAGACGTTGCATTTTATAAATATTATAGGAGATTATAGATAACCTGGCCAGAGAACAAATGTATGAATTAAAAAAACATGTAAATGGGATAAGTAGTTCTCAAGTCATAAGCGAACGGACAGACAGATATAGACAGCTTTTTCCGATTTGATGCACCATTATCGTCACTGCTTATTCATTATGTTACCTAACGTAATAAAATATATCCTATAACATGGCCAGAGAACATATGTATGTTTTAAAAAAAAAAAAAAAATGTAAATCGGTTTTCGAGTGATAGGCGCATTAACGGGCAGACAGACAAACAGAGAGACGTTGCATTTTATATATATTATAGGAGATTATAGATAACCTGGCCAGAGAACAAATGTATGAATTAACAAAACATGCAAATGGGATAAGTACTTCTCAAGTCATAAGCGAACTGACAGATAGATAGAGACAGCTTTTTCCGATTTGATTCACCATTATCGTCACTGCTTATTCCTTATGTTACCTAACGTAATAAAATATATCTTATAACCTGGCCAGAGAACATATGTATGTTTTTAAAAAAAAGCATGTAAATCGGTTTTCGAGTGATAGGCGCATTAACGGGCAGACAGACAGCAGAGAGACGTTGCATTTTATAAATATTATAGGAGATTA
Source organism: Pachyrhynchus sulphureomaculatus (assembly GCA_019049505.1). Taxonomy (NCBI): domain Eukaryota; kingdom Metazoa; phylum Arthropoda; class Insecta; order Coleoptera; family Curculionidae; genus Pachyrhynchus; species Pachyrhynchus sulphureomaculatus. The sequence continues at coordinate 7,941,857 of CM032454.1, forward strand.
TAGATAACCTGGCCAGAGAATATATGTATGTTTAAAAAAAAAGCATGTAAATCGGTTTTCGGGTGATAGGCGCATTAACGGGCAGACAGACAAACAGAGACGTTGCATTTTATAAATATTATAGGAGATTATAGATAACCTGGCGAGAACATATGTATGTTTTAAAAAAAAAGCATGTAAATCGGTTTTCGGGTGATAGGCGCATTAACGGGCAGACAGACAAACAGAGAGACGTTGCATTTTATATATATTATAGGAGATTATAGATAACCTGGCCAGAGAACAGATGTATGAATTAAAAAAACATGTAAATGGGATAAGTAGTTCTCAAGCCTAAGCGAACGGACAGACAGATAGAGACAGCTTTTTCCGATTTGATTCACCATTATCGTCACTGCTTATTCCTTATGTTATTTAACGGAATAAAATATATCCTATAACATAGGCGCATTAACGGGCAGACATACAAACAGAGAGACGCTGCATCTTATATATATTATAGAAGTAAATCTTTGTTGTCTGTAAAAAATACGTAGAAAAGAAGGCTTATCAGATCAAGACCGTCAAGGAGGTCAATTCAAGTATTATTACCCAGTATATATCAACACTATACCAAACACTTTATTTTTGCACTCGACGCGCGTTTCTCTAACCATGTTAGCTTCATTAGGAGCGATGATTGAGTGTTTGGTGTAGTGGTGATATATACTGAGTAGTATCATTGTGCCAAAGATACCACACACCCAGCATAGTCAAGTATTAATACCCTGTTTGTTCTTGACGCACGAAATGCCATTTTATCTACCATGCTTTGCTCTTTACACCGGATGACATATCAGTGACGTAGTCAGGTTCAAGCGGCGGGAGTGAACATAAGGATAGAAGAGGCATTTCTTTAAGGAATAAACTAGAAGCTACTTATAGGGGGAGGGACGTCAATCGATAAACAGAGGAACTTCAAAAAATAAGCGAAGAGAGAAACTCCTGAATAAAAAATTACCCTCCTGAAATGAAGTTTTTAAAACTTAAACTTTAATACAATAAACTAGAAATTAACGGTCATGGGATGAACGTGAATGTTTAAGTCTTTATTTTAAAATGAGTACACATAAACATAACGCGGTTACTTTAAAAGGCAAACACGATTTTATAAGGAAAACAGAAAATGGAGTTAAACGAAGTGATGTTTGTAAATAGTTGAATTTAACTAAATCTACGGTTTCTACCATATGGAAGAAGAGGCAAGAAATCTTATCAATCTATGATAAAAGAAACTTTGGTTGTAAAAAAGTAAGAAAATCTACACATGACCAAGTCGATAAACGACTCCTTAAATGGTTTAGTTAAAAACGACATGAACATGCGCCTATTACCGGCTATACTTTACAAGATAAAGCTAGTGAATTGAGAAGGAAAATAGAGAACACCGAATTTAACCGTTCTAAAAGTTAGATTAAACGATTTTAAAAGCGACATAATATTAGTGGGGGTAAGACAGTAGGAGAAACTGCAGAAGTGGATATGACTGTTGTTGATCAGTGGTTGGCCAATGTATGGCCGGAAATTCGAGAAAGTTATGAATATGTGGACATTTTTAATGCGGATAAAACGGATTTGTTTTACAAGATGACGCCTGATAAGACATTAAAATTTGTCGGAGAGAATTATGCTGGTGGAAAATTATCAAAAATAAGGATTACTGTGTTGATAACTGCAAATATGTCTGGAACAGACAAAAGAAAATTGTTGATGATAGGAAAGTCCGCCAATTCCAGGTGTTTTAAAAACAAACATTTACCAGTAAAGTACAAATCAAACAGTAAAGCCTGGATGACATCAGAAATGTTTAAAAACGAACTGATCGAATTGGACAAAGAATTAAAATTTACAAACAGAAAAATATTACTTTGATTGACAACTGTCGAGCGCACCTTGAAGTTGAGCTACAGCAAATAAAATTGATTTTTATGCCTCCAAACACAACTGCAAAACCCCAGCCTATGGATCAAGGTGTGATACATTCTGTAAAATGACATTATAGAAAGATTTTACTTATGAAAATGTTAGAGACGATCAATAAAGGTACCATTTTTTTTGTAACTCTCTTGGATGCTATAAACTTTATCCATATGGCTTGACAAAGAGTCAGTAGAGAAACCATTGCAAACTGTTTTAAGCATGGCGGATTTTTAAGGAAGATTAGATATGACTCAGATGATGAACTACCGTTGACTCAGTGGATTGAAAAAATCGAGAAGATTCTACTGATTGTCTAGAATTTGCTCTCTACGCAGACATTCAACAAAGCACAGTGGAAATCGAGATTAAAAAGATGTTTAATCATTAAAATTTTGAACAATATGTCTGTGCTGATAATGAATTAACGACAAGAGAAATATTAACTTCTGGAAAGATTTTAAGCGATAATGACGACGAAGACGAGCTTGGAGAGGGAGATAATATTTATGTTCCATTCATTCAGAAATGACTAAGAAAATGACTGAAACTCGCAATTTTTTGGAATCTCGTGAAGTTCCTGAACATATATGGAGTAATTTTTGTGACCTTGACAATTATATAAACACCATTTCTTTTTCAAGTAAAATTGTACAAACGAAAATTACTGATTTTGTTGTATAAACTACGTATTTTAATGTTTTCGTTTATACTTGTATATGTACCAACATACATAATAATAACTTTGTTTTGTTTTCTTTTAATTTAATAATTATTATTATTCATTATTCTAAGCATTAGTGCATAATCTAAAAAAAATCTGAAAAATGATGTTAGTTTTTGTGTACTGTTTGTAACGAATTTTGGATATAGCGAACCATTTTTAGTGATTTTTTGGAGTTCACTGTATATACATATATATATATATATATATATATATATATATATATATATATATATATATATATATATATATATATATATATATATATATATATATATATATATATATATATATATATATATATATATATATTGTTCTTTTTTTCAAGAATCTCTACCCGCTGCTAATTCATTTGGAGTACACTGTGTTGGGAGGAGTCAAGTTTTTAGAGGTCTACTGTAAGAAGTCTTTTTACATTAGGAGGTCCCCTCGGTTATTACTTGCTCCCCCCACGCTTTGTATCAACCGGTACGCCTTATTTCATTAAAGAAACGCCGTTTTTATCCGTATGTCCCTCCCCGCCTCTTGAACCTGGCTACATCCAAAATCTGTGTCTTCAAATTTAATATCATTAACAACAATACAGATCAAGATCAACAATTTTTAACGATCTTATAAGTATAGCTGGATAATTTCTGTATTATGGTGGTACGCACCCTTTTTAAAAAGTTTAATAGAATTAACACTTTACTGCACTAAAATGGTTTATAAAGAATATTATAAGAAAACATTTTTGCCGTAAATCAAATTTATAAACAAGATGTTATTGTCGACTTATTTATTGCTACGTGCAACAAATTACTTAGGAGATCTTTTTTTTGCAGATTTCCCCTTTTGACTCCTTGCCACCATTTGTTATAAATAATTCCCTGGAAAGTAGCAGTAAAATTATCGTTTCGGCAGTAGTAAAGTCGATACATAAGCCATTGAGTTGGCATTTAAGGAAGCTAGTATTATTGGATGTTATTACCGCGGATAATTTACTACTCAACATTATAAATCTATTCTCTACCCTGTCGGTAATATTGACACAGAAAGAAATAAATATCTGGTCAAGTGCAAGTTGAACTTGCACAAATAGTGTTCCGTACTTTGATTGCTTTTAAAATAAAAAATGTTGTTACGGTGGTATAAAATGATTAGTGACTTCACAAAACACACCCCAAATGAGTTTTCAACGCAGTTTGTTTCCAATCTTTACTGAAAATTAATGACCTTGAAATTTTTGTCTTTTATATACCAGATAAATTATTAAAGGTGATAATTTTCGTTCAATCTACACCCCATGGAGAATATTGCAGAATTTTTTCAAAATTTTTTGATCAGTACTTTTTGAGATAAGGTGGGGGGACAGCGATTTTTCGCGATTTTTTAAAAATAATGCAAAGAAAAGTGTGCGCAAGTATTACATTATATATATATATATATATATATATATATATATATATATATATATATATATATATATTTTACTCGTGTTTTCACAAGCTTTCATAATTTTCGTTCAATCTACACCCCATGGAGAATATTCCAGAATTTTTTCAAAATTTTTTGATCAGAAATTTTCAAGATAAGGGGGGGACAGCGATTTTTTAAAAATAATACAAAGAAAAGTGTGCGCAAATATTACATTATATACATATATATATATATATATATATATATATATATATATATATATATATATATATATATATATATATATATATATATATATACAGTCCCTGGCCAAATTATTAGACGCACTGTATTTTTTTTAGTAATTTTATGTTTCTTAAGAGTTTTTATGCAATAATGGTATATTTAAACTACAATATTATTGATTTTTATTTAAAAGAATTGTTGTAGACTACATATTTGTATTTATTTTTAACATATGGCAACACTGTGTTGACAAAGTGATACATGAACGTAAACAAGTACAAACCTGTATCAGTCGCGATCGGAATCGAGTCAGGTACGGACGTGTTTCTGTGGCTTTATGGACTGTGATTGTTTGTTTAACAGTTTTATACTACTCAGTTATTAGTTTATTTTGTATGCAGTGTTTTAAAAAAGTAATTGGACTATTTTCATTATGGGTAGAAAAGGCGATCTTTCACCACGTAAAAAAGCTGAAGTGAAGGCCCTTGTGATTGCGAAAACATTTACAAACCGAGAAATATCACGAAGATTGGAGGTTTCTGAAGCCAGTGTACGACGCGTAAAAAAGAAAATTGAGTCAGGGAAGGAATTAAGCCCGAAAAGAAAGAAAAGATGCGGTAGAAAACCAATTTTCACTCCACGGTCAGAGAGATGTTTGAAAAAAATTTGTGTAGAAAACAGATTTGCTACTACAAAGGTAATAAAATCACAACTCCAGGATGCTAGCGTAAATGCTTCTGAGCGCACTGTTCGAAGAAAATTGAAAGAATTAGATTTTAAGGCCTGTTGCCCCGCTAGGAAGCCCAAGTTAACAGCTGCAATGAAAGCAAAGCGCCTGAAGTGGGCCAAACAATGGCAAGACAAAGATGTGGACTTCTGGAGATCGGTAAGATACAGCAATTTAATCAATAATTGATACATTATTATCATTTTCAGTTAAATAAAGCAAATAAACATGGAAGTTTATATATTTTTCCTATTTTTGACAGGTCAAGCACATTCGAAATTTTGCAGAATAAAGCTCAGTATGTGCGTCGTCGTGATGGAGAAAAGTTTCATCCTGATTGTGTCGTCCCGACGGTTAAATATCCCACCAAAGTGTTGATTTGGTCAGTCATCAGCGGCAAGGGCACTGGACGTGTGTACGTCGTCAAAGAAATAATGAGGCAAGATCAGTACAAAGAAGTATTACAAAATCGGTTGATTCCGCAGCTCAGAGAATGGTTTCCAAATGGGGAACCATTCACTTTCATGCAAGATGGAGCTCCCTGCCACACTGCTCGGTCTGTTAAAGCTTTTTTGGCAGAAAAAAATATCCCTCTGTTGGATTGGCCGGGTAATAGCCCTGATATGAACCCCATTGAAAATGTGTGGGAGCTGATGAAAAGAGAAGTGGCTAAAGATGTGATTACCAACAAAACCCAGCTCCTAGAAAAGATTATTCATGTGTGGAATCATCATCCTCAAATGCAGGAGACAGTACAATCTTGCATTGATAGCATGCCGCGCAGAATTAAAGCTTTGATAGCGGCTAAAGGTGGCTCAACTAAATATTGACTTTTACTAACATTAATTTCACTTTTCTTTAAAACTTAATAAACTTATGCTTTTCTAAATTAATGCTGTTTTATTTATGTCAAATAAATAGGTAATTGATTGGATAATATAAAAATAAAAAACAAATCAATTTAAAATAATAAAACGGTACAATATCACTCGATAATTAATATTTTACATGAAATCTTGCAGTGCGTCTAATAATTTGGCCAGGGACTGTATATATATATATATATATATATATATATATATATATATATATATATATATACATATATATATATATATATATATATATTATATATATATATATATATATATATATATATATATATATATATATTTTACTCGTGTTTTCACAAGCTTTCATAATTTTCGTTTAATCTACACCCCATGGAGAATATTCCAAAATTTTTTCAAAATTTTTTGATCAGTACTTTTTGAGATAAGGTGGAGGGACAGCGATTTTTCGCGATTTTTTAAAAATAATATAAAGAAAAGTGCGCGCAAGTATTACATTATATATATATTTTTTACTTCTGTTTTCACAAGCTTTCATTTGACACCACACTCGATGACCTACTAAAAAAATTTTTTTTTCACTTCCGATTTCACCCCCCAAAACTAACCCGTTAAGTCAAAATTTTACTTTCAAAACTACACGGCTTTGATGAGGCCATCAATTCCTATATTATTACCAAATTTCAACTTTCTATGACAAATAGTTTCGGAGAAAATCGGGTGTGACAGACAGACAGACAGATAGACAGACACCGAAGTGACCTTATAAGTGTTCCGTACGGAACACTAAAAATAACACTAGGAGAAATGCTATCGACTGTTTACATTTCTTTTAATTAAAAGTTGTTACTTGATATGACTAGTTTTACAATTGAATATCTATTGTAGTTTTAAACGAGTTTTAATTTTTTTTCTGAAAATTGATTATTTTAACAAAATTACACAACCGCCTCGTGGTATTTGTTTAGAAACAAAAGCTTTCAAAAACGGACGCGTTCATAGCCCAAAGTTAAAAAGGGCCAACGCCCGGAAGAAAGCCATACTTCACACTGTTTTGACAACAAACGTTGCCGAACCGTTTGTAAAGCGTTTGTCCCAGGGGTGGGCCAACGGTACTACAAAAGGTACCTGGGCAACCTCCAAACGAACAAACATTACTGTGTACACATTTTTAAATATATTACTTTAAAATGAATAGAGCAAAAGGAGCCGCTCGGGTCGACCGCTTTCTTAAAGAATATCGAACATACATTCTGTTTTTATTCTTTTTCCATACAAAAGCAGCTAAATGGATTTTGGGGTCGTGTTGCATTTTCTAGTCAATTGGGCCGTTTTAAAAGTTAATAAATTGCAAGAGGGTTTAGACGTGGTTATTTTCCGACAATAGATTAATTTTGAAATTCGATTTAATACTCGGAAGGCAAAAATTTCAATTTTTTTAGTCTTCAATTAAAAACGAATATCCCAATTACTATTTGACATCGAAAATTGAAATTTGTCACCAATATAGGATTTGATTGCCCAATCAGGGCCGTGTAGTTTTGAAAGTTAAATTTTAACTTAAGGGGTTAGTTTTCGGGGGGAAAAAAACGGAAGTGAAAAAAAAAATTACCAGGTCGTCGAGTGGGGGTCAAATGAAAGCTTGTGAAAACACGAGTTAAAAAAATATATATGATGTAATAGTTGCGCACACTTTGCTTGTATTATTTTTAAAAGAATGCCCAAAGACCCCTGTCCACCGAGGCTGGTTTGAAAAGTCCGTGCAAAAATAAAAACTACTTATGTGTTTAGGGTAAACCTTTTTTATTTTTCGACATAGTCTCCTTTTAGGCTTATACACTTCGTTCAACGATGTTCTAGTTTGTTGTTCCCTTCCGAATAATAGGATTTGTCCAAGTCTGCAAAATATTCATTAGTGTCTGCAATCACCTCCTCGTTTGAATAAAATCTTTGTCCCGCCAGCCATTTCTTCAAATTGGGGAACAAATAGTAGTCCGAGGGAGCCAAGTCTGGAGAATAGGGGGGATGTGAAACGAGTTGGAATCCTATTTCCATTAATTTTGCGACCACAACTGCTGAGGTGTGTGCTGGTGCGTTGTCGTGATGGAAAAGGACATTCTTGTGGGCCAATCGCGGGCGTTTTTCTTGCAGCTCTGTTTTCAAACGGTCCAATAACGATGAATAATACTCACCTGTAATAGTTTTACCCTTTTCCAGATAGTCGATGAGGATTATCCCTTGCGAATCCCAAAAGACAGTCGCCATAAACTTTCCGGCCGAAGGAACGGTCCTCGCCTTTTTTGGTGCAGATTCCCCCTTGGTAACCCATTGTTTAGATTGTTGTTTGGTCTCAGGAGTATAGTAATGTATCCATGTTTTATCCACAGTGACGAAACGACGCTTAAAGTCCTCCGGATTCTTCTGGAACAGCTGCAAACCATCCTTGCAACACTTCACACGATTCCGTTTTTGGTCAAGCGTAAGCAATCGCGGCACCCATCTTGCGGATAGCTTTCTCATGTCCAAATGTTTATGCAAAATATTATGTACCCGTTCAGTCGAGATGCCCACAGCACTCTAGCAATCTCACGCACCTTAACTCTTCTGTCATCCATCACCATATCATGGATTTGATCAATGATTTCTGTAGTCGTAACCTCCACAGGCCGTCCAGAACGTTTAGCGTCACTTGTGCCCATATGGCCAGTCCGAAAATTTTGAAACCACTTATAAACTGTTCTAATCGAAGGTGCAGAGTCACCATAATGTTTATCAAGCTTCTCTTTAGTCTCCTGAGGCGTTTTTCCTTTCATAAAGTAATGTTTAATCACCACACGAAATTCTTTTTCGTCCATTTCTTGAAAATCACTCGACTTCCTTGATTCACACGAATGCCAAACACAAAGAAATAGACCAATATGGCTGAAACTTGGTGTGCGTTCATTCAAGAGATGCTACTAACTAAACATGACCTCGATACGCGCCGGTGGTACCATCTCTCCGACTTTGCACGGATTTTTCAAACCAGCCTCGTATCTCGAAAAGGCTGTGTTTTGTGAAAATCACTGATCATTTATACTTCCGTAACAAATTTGTTTATATTAAAGGCGATCATAGTATGAAAAACACTGCACGGGTTTTTTTTTGTGTTATGAGTCTAGCACATGTGTTGCAGGGAAATCCCTAAAGCACTACAGGGGCGACATGTGTGCGGAAAAAGCGATTCACGTTGTTCTTGAATCGCTGTAAATTGTATTCGGTGGGAAACACAGTCCTGGGAAAACTATTCCAAAGGGATGATGTTCTCCATATAAAAGACTGCTTGAAAAGCTTTGTACGAGGAGTAACAAACTGAACCTTATACGGATGTGAAGTATTAGCGTGACGTGTATTTCTAACATGCCCCGCTCTGGTTGGAAATAAACAGGCTACATCCTTCGAACACTTTCCATGAAAATACTTGTAGAATAGATGCAGATCGCCAACCGTTCTTCGATACTCCAACGAATGAAGGCCGCAGGTTAGTTCTGGGTCTCCAATCAGACGAACAGCTCTTCTCTGAATAGAGTCCAATAAATGAAGTGTATGTTTGGGAGCAGAGCCCCAAACATGGGAGCAGTATTCCATATTTGGTCGAATTTGAGCTTTGTAAAGAATTAACAGTTGTTGTGCAGTGTAAAGCTTTGTGGCTCGAAATAATATTCCCAACTTTTGCAACATGTTCATGCCAGGACATATTTGCTCCCAAATTAACGCCCAATAACTTGAGTGACGATGTTAGAGGAATGGAGTGTCCCGACATCACTATGTCGGGTTCAGCAACGTTAACTTTTTTAGAAAAAACTGCCACCTGGGTTTTTGTAGCGTTAAATTCTATTTGGTTACTGTGACCCCAAGATAGAATTTCTGCCAGGTGTGTGTTAAGCCGAATGACTTCCTGCTGTCTGCGGATATTCGTCTGAGTAGCCGATGTACGAGCATTCAAAGTGAATGAAGAGATAAACGTACTGTCATCTGCAAAGCTGTAGATTGGATTCCCGGTCTTTTCCAGTAGATCGTTAATTTAAATGAGAAAGAGAGTAGGAGACAGTATGGCGTCTTGGGGCACATCGGCGTTGATAGTGCCAAACGCGGTCGAATACCTTGGATATATCAAGAGCAACCGCTCGACATTCTCCAAAGTGTTCAATTGAGTTGTATTTTGTACGTTGTTGAATTTTTTTTTAGCAGAACGATACAATGAAAAGGAGCCAAAAATGAAAAAAAGAGATATTTTTATTGCATTTAAAAATTTTCTTCAAGTCAAGTGTGTGTTATTAAAATAGTAGTGAGTGTTATTAAAGTAGAAATAGTAGTTAGGCAGAGGCTCGAAGTCTAGCAACTAGACCAGAGGGATCACCGAAATCTCGTCTCAACAATTTAATCCACTACACCCTCACTAAACTTCCCGGCCTGACCACCCGACCAAGTTGTCGCTCCATGTAAAGGTATCAACATCTGAAGTTTTAGTTTGCTGTGTATATGTATATATATATATATATATATATATATATATATGAGTTGAAAGTTGGTACTTCCTAAAAATCATATGAATTTTTTGAAAAGGGTGACATCTTTGTGTCAGGCCAAAAACTTTTAAGCCTACGTATTTATATATATATATATATATATATATATATATATATATATATATATATATATATATATATATACAGTAGAATCCCGGTTATCCGAGGTAACGTGGGGGACACCCTCCTCGGATAACTGAAAATTCGGATAATCCGGATTTGTTTTTTATTCATTCAAAAAATAAACACCAATATTTTAAACTGATGTATTAACGTTTTTAACATATAAATGGGTACATACATTATAAAACAGTGAAATAGGTATCTATGCGCTTCTGTTTCATATTGCATCTTCTTTTTCTCGCTGCAATGTTTCTCCATCTATTAAGAAGAAGCAAATCCGCTGGAGTTGCCTCTGGTTGTTGTTCGATATACCTCAAAGCTTTCTCCAAAGAAGCAAAACCTTCTTGATGAGAGATTTCACCTACTCCATAATCTCGTGCAACAACTTTAATTGTCTCTCCTGCTTCAATTCTTCTGATGGTTTTTAATTTTTCTTCAATAGGAACGACGATTCTTTTACGCTTGTTTTGCTTCATCATAATACGACAAAGAAAAATTCAAATAAAGCAGTTCGTATTAATTACACTTAACTATCAGAACTCCAACCAAATAAATTATGTGAGTATACTCGTACTTCTCCGTAGTAAACACTATAACGCACTGCATTCACGGAAATTTACGTGCGGAAAGAGTCCAAAAACATAAATAGGGGAACCCCTCACACGGGCCCCGACGATTTTAAATGGAAATATGTACGTACATATTCTAGAAGCTCGGTTAATATGCAGCATAGACGCGCGTATCTCGGATAATCCGGAGCTCGGAGAATCGCGACTCGGTTAATCGGGGTTCTACTATATATATATATATATATATATATATATATATATATATATATATATATATATATATGTATATATATATATATATATATATATATATATATATATATATATATATATATATATATATATATATATATATATATATATATATATATATATATATAAAACTTCCTTAAGCTCCTAAGCGAAGTTTGGTGGAGTTTTCTATTGGCTGCTATTGTCTTTGCTTTTGCCCATGTAGTGTTAGCTCTTCTCAGTTCTTTCTAGATAGATCTCCTCCACGTTGTCTTGGGCTGGTTACTTTGTAATGGCTTGTCATATTTTTGGTTTGGCCCTCTCGAAGAAGACAAGTAAGCTTTTGAGATACATTCCTGAGCCTACTACCACTGTTCATTCCTAAAATGCTCAATCCATCTGTTTAATACTGAACTCTCTCTATTTCTATCTCCTGGAATTGTTTAACCCGGATTTACACATGAAATGAATAGTAGTTCCGAATCAAGTTCATCTATTCTCTTTCTACAGTGCATCTCCTGGTGGCCATATATGTTTTAAACTATTTTTTTTCGTTGTGCTACCTAGAGGGACTCAACGATCGACCTTTTCCTAACTGAAAAATGGCAAAAAATCCACGTGAAATGTATTTAAAAATTTGCTTAAATTACTAGTGATAACTAAGACCCAAGGATTTTAGTATATTAAATTAATCTACTAATCGCTTTATCGCGTTTTTTAATTCTTCTGGCCATCTTTTTATAACCATTAATATCAAACTAATAAAAATAAGTAAAATAACAATTCAGGTACCCGAAATTGCATTTTAATATCGATTTAATTATCATTCCCGCCCAATTATTAAAACAAAAGGAACACACGAACCTTGAAAACTAACAGAAGCAATTTATTTCATTAAGAATTATAAAATCAAGTACACGTTGAAATCTCATCAGACAAATCGAATGGATACATTTAGTGAATCGAAGTTGGCTTGGCCTGTAAAATCGGCCATTTTTCAACTGTTTTGTCAGGACTTCATCACTAAACCACGTATCATAACTCATTGGCCGTCTCTGGTTGAAACCCTGCACCATTAATATTTAATCACAACATGAGTTTGTGAGAACTTAGATTTTAGAATTTGTTTACAGAGACGGATTTAGAAGTTACATTTATTTGCTTTATTAGAGAAAGTTTTAAGTCTATTACACAGGGCAACAAAAAAATATTTTTGTTTTGGTGCCTAGGATTTTAGAGCTGATTTTAACTATATTTGGGACGCTAAATCTATACATGCAATCCGTTTTTCTCTATCAGCTCTACTTTTTTAGATACATCAACTTATCTACCAATGTGGTTTTTATTCAGTATATTCATTTATGAGAGTTCTAAAATTATTATATATTCATTAATGTAGGTACAATGGTTTTATTGTCAGTCTGTAATTGAGTAAATTCCAGGTAAATCTATAAATAGTGGAACCATTGCCTATCAGGTACTTGAGCTGACCCTTTTAATTACCTAACTCGGGTAAGTCTCGTCAGTTTGTGCGTTCTTACTAATGAGAGTAGATCGAATTCGGCGTGTTATTTTATGTTAAGAAAAGAGTGTTTTTGTGTTATTGAACAGAATTAAAATGAGTTCAGGTTCCAGTTCAAGAAGAAGTTGTGTAAATCAACCTGATGTGTTTTGCTATATATGCGGAGAATACATGTTTCAACAAAACAGACAAACTATTACTGACTTTGTAAAGCGAGCGTATCTTGGATACTTTGGAGTTAAGCTTGGTGATCAGGACAAAACGTGGGCCCCGCATCTCGTATGTAAAACTTGTACAGAGCATTTACGGCAGTGGACTACCGGGAAAAGAAAATGTCTAAAATTCTGCGTACCAATGGTTTGGAGAGAACCAAAAAACCACTTCAATGATTGCTATTTCTGTTTAGTAAATACTAATGGAATCAATCGAAATAACCGCAGTAAGTGGACTTATCCCAATTTAGACTCGGCAATACGCCCTATCCCGCACTCAGATGAAATACCGATTCCAACATTTCATCAGCTACCACATATCTCTGATGACGAATATTTTCCCTCTGATCGCTCTTCTGATGCTAATAAAAGTTCTGATGCTAATGAAACTAACAGTGACTATGAGGGGACGTCATCAGTTCCTCAACGCTTCAATCAAAATGAATTAAATGATCTCACCAGGGATCTCAATTTATCGAAAAAAGCTTCTGAAGTACTGGCTTCTAGGTTGAACAACAAAAATTTACTGGAACAAGGAACCAAAATTACCTTTTACCGTACAAAGAGAAAAAGATCTGCTACCATTCTTTTCTCAAGAAGACAATCTTGTATTTTGTCACGAAATTAGGGGACTCATGAAAGAAATGGGACTTTCTGAATATATTCCAGATGATTGGCGCCTATTTATTGACAGTTCAAAGCGAAGTTTAAAATGTGTCCTTCTACATAATGGGAATAAATATGGTTCAATACCACTAGCTCACTCAACGAAACTGAAAGAAGAATATAATACCATAGCTTTGGTCTTGCAGAAGATAAAGTATTACGAACATCAATGGATGATTTGTGTAGACTTAAAAATGGTAAACTTTCTTCTTGGGCAGCAAAGTGGTTACACGAAATATCCGTGTTTCTTGTGCCTCTGGTATAGTAGGGACAAAACACACCACTGGGTTAGAAAAGATTAGCCTCAGAGAGAAAACATGGACGTTGGAGAAAAGAATGTCATTAACGACGCTTTGGTTGAAAGAGAAAAAATCATACTTCCTCCGTTACATATAAAGTTGGGCTTAATGAAGCAATTTGTTAAGGCTCTTGATAAGAATGGGTCTTGTTTTGCATATATAGGGGTAAAAATGCATCAGTTGAGCACAGAAAAACTCAAAGCAGGGATATTTGACAGACCACAAATAAGACAATAATTAAGGATCCTGCCTTCATAAATTCAATGAATCAAGTTGAACGAGAAGCTTGGACATCATTTGTTGCAGTTGTAGAAAATTTTCTAGGCAAACATAAAGCTCAAAACTATGTTGAAATGGTTAACAAGATGCTTAATAGTTTCAAATCCTTAGGGTGCAATATGAGTATTAAAATACACTATTTACACAGCCACTTAGACCGTTTTCCAGAAAATTTAGGAGACATGAGTGAGAAACAAGGTAAAAGATTTCACCAATATATTAAAGTTATGGAGGACCGCTACCAAGGAAGATGGGACATGCACATGATGGCAGATTACTGCTGGAGTTTAAAAAGGGACTGTTTAAAAAAAACATTCAAGAATGTCGCGGAAAAGAAGCTTTCCAAGTGTTGAGTGACTATTTCATTTCTTCAATGGTTTTTTTTTTGTTTGTAAGTACGACATAGTATTGTATTTTGTATAACTAAAATAAAAATGTCGTATCTACTTTTGTTTACTACACTTACGGATTTGAGTTACAATAATGTAACTTATATTTCTCTAAAATTGTATATCTTAAAAATTTGAGCTCCTAGGTACAAATGAATACGTTATTTGAATTCAGGACATCAAATTGATATAGAATCAGCTCAAAAAACCTCGACACCAAAACAGCTGTACCCCTGTGTTATTTTAAACTTACAAATTTCATCGGGAGACTCTTTATAGTATATATGAGGTATATTCGGAAAGTAAAGTTACAACGCGTATGTAGCCCCGGGGGATTTTTTTTTCTAAGTTGGCACTCCTGCGTGCAGAGGAGGTCCTAACAAAGAGAGCGAGCTGTCGTTGGAATCAGTAGCCTGGCTGGTTTCGCTTGAATCGGTTGTTAGATGACTCCACCCATCCCGATCGCGCCAAGTGCGAGGTGCGCGGACTCATTTACTATATTGTGATTGCTAAAAATGAGATCGCTGCGCCGTGATGATGATGATGATGAATGTGATGTCTCGTCAAAAAGTGGCAAAGTGGTGTCAAGATTTTAAAAACGGTCGAACGAACACTCACGATGAAGAAAGGAACGAGAGATCATCGATAGTGACTGAGGAGTTTGTTCAAAAAGTTGAAGAGATGGTTCGTGAAGATCGCCGTATGACTGTGGATGAGCTTCACGAGAAATGTCCAGAAGTTGGACAAACTGTGCTTAACACTGGCCGAAAAATTGAAATTTCGTAAAGTGTGCGCGGTGCTAAAAATGCTAAGCTCAGAAGTTTCTTGACCGTTATGAACTAGAGGGGGAAGATTTCCTTGACTCAATAGTAACACGTGATGAAACAGGGGTGCACACTCCAGACCTGAAAGCAAAAGACAATCGATGCAGCGGAGGCATACAGGTTCTCCGTCTGTAAAAAAATTTAAGACACAACAGTCTGAAAAAAAATCATGGAAACATTTTTTTGGGGTCGAAAAGGGATACTCCTTGTTGACTTTTTGACTCTGGGTGAAACCAGTAATGCTGACAGATACTGCGAGAGTCTTAGAAGGCTGCGTCGAGCCATTCAGAACAAAAGGGGGGGGGCGACTGACAAGGGAAGTTTGCCTGTTGCACGATAACGCCCGTCTTCACACCGTACTCAAAACAACACATCTCCTCACCTCTTTTGGTTGGGATGTTTACAACCATCCTGTCCACAGTCCAGGCATCGCACCGAGTGACTTCTTTCTTTTCACTCTTTTGAAAGAGCATATGGGCGGAAAACGTTTTTCCAGCGATGAAGAGGTGAAGAATGCGGTGCTTGAATGGGTAGCGAAGTTGGCGGCAGAGACCACTGACGCAGGGACAAAAAAATTGATTCCACGACTCACTAAATGCAGAGAACTCCAAGGCGATTTTGTGGAAAATAGCTGAGTACTACGGTGTTATTTCCTGTAAATTTTAATAATAAATATGCACTTTTTTAATGACTGTTATAACCTTACTTTCGGAATATACTTCGTAGTAGTGTAAATTTCATTAAAAATCCTGAAATGTTTCTCAAGATTCTCTCGAAGTTTATAGAAAAAAAAAAGTAATTTAGTAAAAAAAATGGAGTTTTCTCATGAACTTTTTAGTTATATTACTGACCTTCAAAACTGTGTATGCTTTTTTTTAATGGATCTAGCACACGTGCTGCGTTGAAGTTCATAAAGCGCGGAGCGACATGTGTGCGGAAAAAAAAAGCGATTCACGGTGTTCTTGAATCACTGTATATTGTACTCGGTGGGAAACACAGTCTTGGGCAAATTATTCCAAAGGGATGATGTTCTCTATATAAAAGGCTGCTTGAAAAGTGTTGTACGAGGAATAACAAGCTGAACCTCATACGGATGTGAAGTATTAGCGCGACGCGTATTTCTAACATGCACCGCTCTGGGAGGAATTAAGCGGGCTACATCTTTCGAACACTTTCCATGAAAATACTTGTAAAATAGGCTCAAGTCGCCAACCGTTCCTCGATGTTCCAGCGAATCGAGGCCGTCGGTCAGTTCCGGGTCTCCAATCAGACGAACCACTCTTCTCTGAATAGAATCCAACAAATGCAGTGTATGTTTGGGAGCGGAGCCCTAAACACGAGAGCAGTATTCCATAGTGGTCGGTGGTGTTAGTTCCCTCGCACAGTTTTTGAGAACTATGGCAGGTATTCCGTAAGCGCCAGGAGCTTTTTTGGTGTTTAGCTTCATTAAAATACGTTTTATGATACGCTGTCTGAAGACAATATCGGGCATCTTTGACTGCACTATGGGAACAGTAGGTGGTTTTTCCTTGGAAAACGAGAGTAGGATGTAAAGCAAAGAGTTCAAACAACAAGTTCGCTTTCTCAACAGGTGACGTTGCAATATAATTATCTGGCCGTGTGAGTGGTGGTACGGTGGATTTGGTGAAAATGTACAATGTAAAGATTGAGAATGTCATTTAAGTGTAATAATAATAATTCTAATTATAACATATTTAATTATATTGTTATATTACACGTTATATTTAATGTGTCAGATATGGTATATAATATCTCACATATATGTATTATATATTATTGTTATGATTTTGACTTTACATGATAACGAAAACAACACAGTGAACATAAAAATAGGACATAAAATAGGGAAGAGACTCCAAACATGAAAAGGCCTATTACTACATCTTCAACACTATTGAAAATATACCTCGAACGAACATTAAAAAAATGGAAGCAAAAATGTAGTGGAATGGGAGTCCCAATACGAGAAGATTACTTATATACTCTATAATCTAATAATGATCTATAAGTTTCGCAGACGACCAAGTAATCATAGCGCAAGATGAGGAAGACCTCCGTTATATGGTAAGAACACTGAAAGAAGAATACACTAAAGCAGGATTAGCAATAAACTTTGATAAAACGGAATATCTAACAACAAAGGACGGAAACGTGGAGAATCTAGAAGTCGATAACGAAACAATAATAATCAAAGGAACTGAAAGATTTAAGTATTTAGGAACCATCATTTCAAAAAAACGTAACATCAGAAGAAGAGATTAAAGCTAGATTAGGACAAACGCGGACATGCATAAGATAATTAAATTCGATCCTATGGGACAAGCACATTACAAAGAGAACCAAAACACGCATATACAAATCAATAATACAAAGCATAATGACATACGGGTCAGAAACATGGACGATCAACAAAAGAAATAAATCTTAAAATAACCCGGTAGAGATGGAGTACTGGAGAAGATGTTGTAGAGTGACACGTATGGAGAGAATAACAAATGAAGAAGTAAGAAGCAGAATGAACATTAAAGAGAACGCAATAAACACCATTGAAGCAAAATGATTAAAATGGTATGGACACATAAGACGGAGCGAAGATAATCGGAGGATAAAGAAAATAACGGAGTGGAGCCCTATAGAGAGAACAAAAAGAGGAAGACCCAGACGATCGTGGAGAGACGATGTGGACGAGGCTATGGAGGACAGGGGTCTAACAGATGGAGACTGGGAAGATAGAAACGGATGGAATCAAAGGCTGAGAGAAGGAAGACAGCGTTAGCTGTAGAAAATCCTTGATATATGAGGCGTTGCGGATAGTAAGGGCGAACTCAACATTGGGTCAAATTTTTTTTTTTTATATAATTCTATTTTATAGTACTTTTCCTACATCACATACCGGTCTAATTGTTGAGTTTGCCCTTGCTTCGCCTTCAAATTTCAGTATCAAATAAATGAAAAATTTCGAATAGGCGATAGCCGGGGGGTAGTAAGGGCGAACTCAACAATTTCGCGCGGAGCAACCGCGGTATTGCGTCACTAAATGAGGTTTACTTGAAATTTTACGCTTTCTGCGTGTTAGTTCAAGTTAATTTTGAAGTTAATACGTTTATGTTTTGTTTGGTTTTGTTGCTTCTTTTTTTAAGAAAAGTATGGCGCAACCTGGACCTTCTAGTAGTGAAGTAAGTGTACAATATTTAGATGGTAGTGCTGTGTCGGGTTATTCGCGAAAGAGACCTGCTAAGATGAATGAGTGTAAGTTGAAACGAAATTCAGGAAGTGCTTACATTTCAAGAAATAACGAAAGGCACGTTGTTGCCCGCAAAATTGGACCTCCTTGCAAGTGTGAATGTTTTGAGAAAATAGGCGCGCTGAACTGGTCACCAATATTTTTGACTCTTTTTGGCAAATTGGAAACTATGATCTACAGAATGCTTACTTATTAAAATTGTTGATCTGCAATGATGTAAAAAGATCTTACGTAAAGGGGCGTCCAAGTCGTAGGCTGAGACGCATTCAATATAATGTGACTGTTGATCACGCTAATCGTGAAGTTTGTCGTACTGCGTTTTATAACATTCATGGCATCTCTGAAAAAGCGCGTTCGAGTCGTACTTGACAAAACCAGCAGAACTGGAACTGTTACAACGGATCAAAGGGGGAGGTGTGAACCGCGAAGAAAATAGGAAATGACGATCTTTCTAAAGTAAAAGAACACATCATGTCACTACCTACTGTCACCAGTCATTACAGTCACGCCAAAAGCCCTCATCGAAAATACTTACCTGTTGGACTTAATATTAAAAAGCTCTATTCTCTTTACAATGAATGGCTTACGGAAAATTATCCTGGTTACAGCCCGGTAAATCAGCACTATTATCGTGATACGTTTAATATGCAGTTCAATATTGGTTTTGAGCCCCCCAAAAAGTGACACCTGTAATTATTGCGATAAAGTAGACATAAAAATTAAAAGTAGTCAAATGCACGATTCCGAAAATGTTGCTGAAATCGAAAATCTTAAACAAGAGAAGGAGTTACATTTGACCCGTGCAAAAGCTGCTCAGTCTCTTCTTAAGGGATTAAGGAGTAATGCCGATGACTCTTTTCTGGTCATAGCTTTTGATCTGCAGCAGGCTTTGCCAATCCCAAAGCTGACTACTGGGATTCAGTATTACAAAAGGAAGCTATGGACCTATAACTTTTGTATCCATAATGTAAAAACCGGTTCTTCAACGATGTACCTTTGGGATGAAAGTACAGGGAGGCGTGGATCATGTGAGATTGCAAGTTGCTTGTACGATTATTTGTGTAAAGTTGATGTTAATGTTAAAAAAGTTATTATGTTCAGTGATAACTGTTCTGGACAGAACAAGAATTTAAATCTTGTTTTGGCACTCATACCTTCCCTGTGATAGGGATTTTGGGAACATTGAGAGAGAAATACGGAATAGCACTGTGTATACCATGGATCACTATAAGTTAATGATTGAAAGCTGTCGCCGAAAAAAACCAGTTTTGCGTTGTCCAACTTAGACAGGACATGATTTTTCAATTTCTCTAATTTTCAAAAGAACATTACTAAAATGCAGATGGCTGGTGCTAAGTTTAAAGATGGAAAGATCTTTGAATTTACAAATAACTTTAAGCAAGGTTTCTACATTCATTCTGCTTACAATTTGGATGTCAAAACGGCAGTCAAACTACAAAAAGGGCAAGGTGAAAAACTATGATCCTGATCATTTTCATTTGGCCAGTGAAACACTGACGAGACTTTACAGTGCTCCCATTAAAATACCAGCCCCCAAATTAAAGGACATTCAGGACTTGTTACCGTATGTTCCCCTACCTTGGAGTCGGTACTTTTACTAACATTATAGCCTCTCAAGACGCAGCAACGAATAAGAGCACCGAAAATGAAGATGTTATGGACGATGACCAAATAGATTACAACTGAACTTGGCTAATTATTTGTTTCTTTCCTTTAGTTTTTTTTATGTTAGTTTCAATACCATATTTCCACTGTTTTGTATGTTGTATCAAGTAACTATTTTGTAATAACAAAACCTTTAATTAAAACAATAACCTTAAAAATTAAATAAAATTTGTTCAAAATTTTTAATACCGGTCTAATTTTTTCCCAGGTATTGCCAATTTTAGGTGATAGTGTAGCATCAGAAACGAACAGTAAAATATGAAAAAAAAAATACACAAATAAATATTTAAAAAACATTTAAAAATTCACGGAATACACTATTCTACTTAAGTAAATAATAAAAAGCTAATAAATTATAAATAAATAATAATAAAAACCTAATTTTGCCAATATTTTGTTGAGTTCGCCATTTAGATTTTTCTATAAATTCAATTTTTTCGAAACTTCATTTTGTTGAGTTCGCCCTTACTATCCGCAACGCCTCATATATATATCTATATATCTATATATATATATATATATATATATATATATATATATATATATATATATATATATGATAGGTGTGTTCTAAACGAAAACGCCCTATAAACAAGAAATTTGCAAATATGTTGGCTATGCCTTATGGTAATCACGTCTAAAGCAAAGCCGGCACTGTATTCTTATAAATCCCATATAACCTTTATATAGTGGAACCAAAAAGGCAAACCGTGTTTTCTTTTTTTTTTTACTTTCAACGGGTCTTTTGAAAATTCGTTTTGCCATCTTTTTATGATTGTTATACACCAATGTGTTATTGGTTATAGTCTTAAACGGATTTTAAATAAAAACAAAACGTAAAAACTCATTATAGTCTATTTAAAACGCCCATTTAACAGTGTCGTAAAAACATTTACAGCTTTTGTGTTAATTAATTTGGCAACATTCTTATGTTTTGTTGTTTTTAGTGTTCCGTACGGAACACTTATAAGATCACTTCGGTGTCTGTCTGTCTGTCTGTCTGTCTGTCTGTCTGTCTGTCTGTCTGTCTGTCTGTCACACCCGATTTTCTCCGAAACTATTTGACATAGAAAGGTGAAATTTGGTAATAATATAGGAATTGATGGCCTTATCAGAGCCATGTAGTTTTGAGAATTAAATTTTGACTTAAGGGGTTAGTTTTGGGGGGTGAAGTCGGAAGTGAAAAAAAAAATTTTTTACTAGGTCATTGAGTGTGATGTCAAATGAAAGCTTGTGAAAACACGAGTAAAAAATATATATATAATATTATACTAGCGCGCACTTTTCTTTGTATTATTTTTAAAAATTCGCGAAAAATCGCTGTCCCGGGCCTTATCTCGAAAAGTACTTATCAAAAAATTTCGAAAAAACTTTGGAATATTCTCCACGGGGTGTAGATTGAACGAAAATTATCACGAGTGCATTACCTTTAATAATATATATGGTATATAAAAAAAACAAAAATTTCAAGGTCATCAGATTTCAGTAAAGATTGGAAACAAACTTTGTTGAAAACTCATTTGGGGTGTGTTTTGTGAAGTCACTGATCATTTTATACCACCGTAATATAAATTTTGACTTAAGGGGTTCGTTTTGAGGGGTGAAATCGGAAGTGAAAAAAAAAATTTTTTTTACTAGGTCATCGAGTGTGGTGTCAAATGAAAGCTTGTGAAAACACGAGTAAAAAATATATATATAATGTAATACTTGCACACACTTTTCTTCGTATTACTTTTAAAATATCGCTGTCCCTTACCTTATCTCGAAAAGTACTGATCAAAAATTTTGAAAAAATTCTGGAATATTCTCCACGGGGTATAGATTGAACGAAAATTATCACGAGTGCATTATCTTTAATAATTTATTTGGTATATAAAAAAAAAATTTGAAGGTCACCAGTTTTCAGTAAAGATTGGAAACAAACTTTGTTGAAAACTCATTTGGGGTGTGTTTTGTGAACTCACTGATCATTTTATACCACCCTAACAAAAATTTTTTTATTTTAAAAACAATCAACGTACGGAACACTAATTGTGCAAGTTCAACTTGCACTTGACCGGGCTTTTTTTTTTTTCATGTTATGTTTGAAAAATTGTTACGCAAATTAAAAAATCTTAAGAAGGTTGTTGCTCCTCTAGATCAGGGCTGTCCAAACCATGACCCGCGACTCATATTTGTGCAGCCCGCGAGCCGATTGTTAGCTTCATCAGGAGCAATGATTAACTAAAACTAAACTACAAATCTACCCTATTTATACTTAGCCTAACCCTTGAATTACTCAGGCGGAACTAATGGTATAGGCAAGGCCATCAGTTCCGGTCAAATAACCAGTAGAGGGGACTATAAGGAGTAGGCCCTCTGTCTTTATTTAAAATACTTTTACATTTAATAATTTCCATACTTTCGTATGCGTTCAACAATCTCCTATCTAATGTTATAGTATGATCAGCTTCAAGGGCATGTTCGGCAATGCTAGACTTTTCTGTTCTACTGTATTTTAAGTGTGCTAAATGTGTTTTAATTGACCTTTTAGTTTTCCCAACATACTTTTTGTCACAATCATTACAACTAATTTCATAAATTCCACTTTTCTCACAATTAGGAATCTTATCTTTGGGATTTCCTAAGATATTCCTCAAATTGTCTGATCACTTATAGACTAAGGTGAGGCCTACCTTATTAAATACCTTATTGAGTCCCTTGCTATATTTCGGATTATATGGTATGGAGACATACTTGGGTGTTATATTCTTCGCGTGTAGAAAAGGTGGAATTCTGAATATTAAACCTAAACTTATGTCTATTTATTAGCTTATTTACTAAGTCATCGTGATAACCATTAACTATAGTTATATTTCTAATACGATTCCTTTCTTTATTCAGAGGGAAAGTGATCAAACGATGAACTAAAAAATGTAATGAGGCTAATTTGTGTTGCTTGCAATGAAATGAATCATTAGGAATATATCTATCTGTTACTATGTCCTTCCTATAAATATCAAATGCCAATTTATTATTATTTTTAATAATTAAAAAATCTAGAAAAGGCAATTGTCCTTTGTTCTCAACTTCGTAAATGAATTTAATGGAATCATACCGGCTATTTAATTTAGAAACAAAATCATCAATATTTGCTTTCTTTGTATCAAAAATCGCGAAAATATCATCCACATACCTCTATCATACCCTTGGGAAAAATTCAAGGGTTAGGCTAAGTATAAATAGGATAGATTTGTAGTTTAGCTTTAGTCAATCATCGCTGGTGATAAAGCTTACATGGTTAGCGAAACGCGCGTCGAGTGAAAAAATAAATTGTTTGGTGTAGTGGTGATATATATTGAGTACTATCATTATGCCAAAGATTCCACATTCCCAACTTAGTTCGGTATTGTAGATTAAAAAACGCGTCGCAATAAAAAAAGAAACTCACATTCACAAAATATTTGATGTAATTTTGTTCATTTTCCTGGCAACCCAAATAATGAATGGGATATCTA
Source organism: Pachyrhynchus sulphureomaculatus (assembly GCA_019049505.1). Classification (NCBI taxonomy): domain Eukaryota; kingdom Metazoa; phylum Arthropoda; class Insecta; order Coleoptera; family Curculionidae; genus Pachyrhynchus; species Pachyrhynchus sulphureomaculatus. The sequence continues at coordinate 7,965,889 of CM032454.1, forward strand.
TTCGTAGGTACGACAACAATATGCGTCTTTCTCTTATTGTTACGGGAATTCTCGAATTAATAAAAGTGTATTTTGTTTACAAATACGCGTGTATGTACAGTCCCTGGCCAAATTATTAGACGCACTGCAAGATTTCATGTAAAATATTAATTACCGAGTGATATTGTACCGTTTTATTATTTTAAATTGATTTGTTTTTTATTTTTATATTATCCAATCAATTACCTATTTATTTGACATAAATAAAACAGCATTAATTTAGAAAAGCATAAGTTTATTAAGTTTTAAAGAAAAGTGAAATTAATGTTAGTAAAAGTCAATATTTAGTTGAGCCACCTTTAGCCGCTATCAAAGCTTTAATTCTGCGCGGCATGCTATCAATGCAAGATTGTACTGTCTCCTGCATTTGAGGATGATGATTCCACACATGAATAATCTTTTCTAGGAGCTGGGTTTTGTTGGTAATCACATCTTTAGCCACTTCTCTTTTCATCAGCTCCCACACATTTTCAATGGGGGCTATTACCCGGCCAATCCAATAGAGGGATATTTTTTTCTGCCAAAAAAGCTTTAACAGACCGAGCAGTGTGGCAGGGAGCTCCATCTTGCATGAAAGTGAATGGTTCCCCATTTGGAAACCATTCTCTGAGCTGCGGAATCAACCGATTTTGTAATACTTCTTTGTACTGATCTTGCCTCATTATTTCCTTTGACGACGTACAGACGTCCAGTGCCCTTGCCGCTGATGACTGACCAAATCATCACTTTGGTGGGATGTTTAACCGTCGGGACGACACAATCAGGATGAAACTTTTCTCCATGACGACGACGCACATACTGAGCTTTATTCTGCAAAATTTCGAATGTGCTTTCGTCACTGAAGCAGACCTGTCAAAAATAGGAAAAATATATAAACTTCCATGTTTATTTGCTTTATTTAACTGAAAATGATAATAATGTATCAATTATTGATTAAATTGCTGTATCTTACCGATCTCCAGAAGTCCACATCTTTGTCTTGCCATTGTTTGGCCCACTTCAGGCGCTTTGCTTTCATTGCAGCTGTTAACTTGGGCTTCCTGGCGGGGCGACAGGCCTTAAAATCTAATTCTTTCAATTTTCTTCGAACAGTGCGCTCAGAAGCATTTACGCTAGCATCCTGGAGTTGTGATTTTATTACCTTTGTGGTAGCAAATCTGTTTTCTACACAAATTTTCTTCAAACATCTCTCTGACCGTGGAGTGAAAATTGGTTTTCTACCGCATCTTTTCTTTCTTTTCGGGCTTAATTCCTTCCCTGACTCAATTTTCTTTTTTATGCGTCGTACACTAGCTTCAGAAACCTCCAATCTTCGTGATATTTCTCGGTTTGTAAATGTTTTCGCAATCACAAGGGCCTTCACTTCAGCTTTTTTACGTGGTGAAAGATCGCCTTTTCTACCCATAATGAAAATAGTCCAATTACTTTTTTAAAACACTGCATACAAAATAAACTAATAACTGAGTAGTATAAAACTGTTAAACAAACAATCACAGTCCATAAAGCCACAGAAACACGTCCGTACCTGACTCGATTCCGATCGCGACTGATACAGGTTTGTACTTATTTACGTTCATGTATCACTTTGTCAACACAGTGTTGCCATATGTTAAAAATAAAATATAAATATGTAGTCTACAACAATTCTTTTAAATAAAAATCAATAATATTGTAGTTTAAATATACCATTATTGCATAAAAAACTCTTAAGAAACATAAAATTACTAAAAAACCGGTCAAGTGCAAGTTGAACTTGCACAATTAGTGTTCCGTACGTTGATTGTTTTTAAAATAAAAAATTTTGTTAGGGTGGTATAAAATGATCAGTGACTTCACAAAACACACCCCAAATGAGTTTTCAACAAAGTTTGTTTCCAATCTTTAATGAAAACTGGTGACCTGTAAATTTTGTTTTTTTTTTTTCTATAACCGATAAATTAATTATTAAAGGTAATGATAATTTTCGTTCAATCTATACCCCGTGGAGAATATTCCAGGATTTTTTCAAAATTTTTTGGTCAGTACTTTTCGAGATAAGATAGGAGACAGCGATTTTTCACGATTTTTTAAAAGTAATACGAAGAAAAGTGTGCGCAAGTATTACATTATATATATATTTTTACTCGTGTTTTCACAAGTTTTCATTTGACACCACACTCGATGAATTAGTATAAAAATTTTTTTTTCACTTCCGATTTCACCCCTCAAAACGAATCCCTTAAGTCAAAATTTATGTTACGGTAATATAAAATGATCAGTGACTTCACAAAACACACCCCAAATGAGTTTTCAACAAAGTTTATTTCCAATCTTTACTGAAAACTGGTGACTTTGAAATTTTGTTTTTTTTTCTGTACCAGATAAATTATTAAAGGTAATGATAATTTTCGTTCAATCTATACCCCGTGGAGAATATTCCAGGATTTTTTTCAAAATTTTTTGATCAGTACTTTTCGAGATAAGGTAGGGGCCAGCGATTTTTCACGATTTTTTAAAAGTAATACGAAGAAAAGTGTGCGCAAGTATTACATTATATATATATTTTTTACCCGTGTTTTCACAAGCATACTCGATGATCTAGTAAAAAATTTTTTTTTTTCACTTCCAATTTCACCCCTCAAAACGAATCCTTTAAGTCAAAATTTATGTTACGGTGACATAAAATGATCAGTGACTTCACAAAATACACCCCAAATAAGTTTCAACAAAGTTTATTTCCAATCTTTACTGAAAATTGATGACCTTGAAATTTCTGTTTTTTTTATATACCAGATAAATTATTACAGGTAATGCACTCGTGATAATTTTCGTTCAATCTACACTCCGTAGAGAATAGTCCAGAATTTTTTCAAAATTTTTTGATAAGTACTTTCCGAGATAAGGCGGGTGGACAGCGATTTTTCGCGATTTTTTAAAAATAATACAAAGAAAAGTGCGGGCAAGTATTACATTATATATATATTTTTTACTCGTGTTTTCACAAGCTTTCATTTGGCACCACACTCGATTACCTAGTAAAAAAAAATTTTTTTCACTTCCGATTTCACCCCCCAAAACTAACCCCTTAAGTCAAAATTTAACTTTCAAAACTACATGGCTCTGATGAGGCCATCAATTCCTATATTACTACCAAATTTCAACTTTCTATGACAAATAGTTTCGGAGAAAATTGGTGTGTGACAGACGGACAGACGGACAGACGGACGGACAGACGGACAGACGGACAGACAGACGGACAGACACCGAAGTGATCTTATAAGTGTTCCGTACGGAACACTAAAAAAATACAGTGCGTCTAATAATTTGGCCAGGGGGGGGACTGTATATTGAGTAGTATCATTGTGCCAAAGATTCCACATTCCCAACTTAGTTCGGTTTTGTAGATTAAAAAACGCGTCGCAATAAAAAAAGAAACTCACATTCACAAAATATTTGATGTAATTTTGTTCATTTTCCTGGCAACCCAAATAATGAATGGGATATCTATTCGTAGGTACGACAACAACATGCGTCTTTCTCTTATTGTTACGGGAATTCTCGAATTAATAAAAGTGTATTTTGTTTACAAATACGCGTGTATGTATAGGCGAATAAGTACAAATGCTTGTTTGTGCGCGTTTTTGCTGTGACTGGTTTGTTTCTACGCATAACGCCACTTTGTGTTTTATATTTATTTACGTTAATAATTAATATACATAATCCTCGTGAGAAATAACAAAGCATATCATGTCTACGAAAAAGCGAAAAGTATGTGATGAAAATTGTGCATTTAATGAGAGAGAGGAGCGAGACCATTTTATCAGCAATAACAATAATCAAATTCAGTGTATGATTTGTAGGCAAGTATTGTCGATGTATAAAGAATACAATGTTAAACGACGTTAGACCACTTTACACGAAGAAAACTATAAAAAACATATCGGGGAAGCAAGAAAAATTATAGTAACTGAGTATAAGAAAATACTGATGCAACAGATGTTCTTTAAATTTTGTTTGAATCGACTTACAACTCATCATTAAAACCTGTCTCATATATTTCAGTTTTTTAACGGTCTTAAAATCTCTCTCTTAAAATCTTAGGAAATCTGAAAGCCAAGCTCTATTATCCTGAAAAAGTGGAATATATGAGATAACTTGTAATGACTGTGTCAAAAACTATCTTGGACAAAGTAGAAGATCGATTCTAACAAGATTTAAAAAAACATTCAGCTCATTTTAGGTACACAACCATAAAGTAACATTAGATAATTTCAAGTTAATAGAAAATCCACCTAATACGAGATTATTAGAAACACTGGAACTATGAAATGCAACAATTGTCTAAGTGGGGGCAGAAGATCTATTTCTTAAAGTCCTCTATACTGGTTATTTTAACGGAACTAAACCGACATCTGTGATTGATTTGTGTTGGTCCGGTAAATCATAATCTAAATATAGTCTAATTTTTTAGTGTTCCGTACGGAACACTTATAAGATCACTTTGGTGTCTGTCCGTCTGTCTGTCCGTCTGTCCGTCTGTCCGTCTGTCCGTCTGTCCGTCTGTCACACCCAATTTTCTCCGAAACTATTTGTCATAGAAAGTTGAAATTTGGTAGTAATATAGGAATTGATGGCCTCATCAGAGCCATGTAGTTTTGAAAGTTAAATTTTGACTTAAGGGGTTAGTTTTGGGGGGTGATGAAATCGGAAGTGAAAAAAATTTTTTTTTACTAGGTAATCGAGTGTGCTGCCAAATGAAAGCTTGTGAAAACACGAGTAAAAAATATATATATAATGTAACACTTGCGCGCACTTTTCTTTGTATTATTTTTAAAAAATCGCGAAAAATCGCTGTCCACCCGCCTTATCTCGGAAAGTACTTATCAAAAAATTTTGAAAAAAATTCTGGAATATTCTCTACGGAGTGTAGATTGAACGAAAATTATCACGAGTGCATTACCTGTAATAATTTATCTGGTATATAAAAAAAAACAGAAATTTCAAGGTCATCAATTTTCAGTAAAGATTGGAAATAAACTTTGTTGAAACTTATTTGGGGTGTATTTTGTGAAGTCACTGATCATTTTATGTCACCGTAACATAAATTTTGACTTAAAGGATTCGTTTTGAGGGGTGAAATTGGAAGTGAAAAAAAAAAATTTTTTACTAGGTCATCGAGTGTGGTGTCAAATGAAAGCTTGTGAAAACACGGGTAAAAAATATATATATAATGTAATACTTGCGCACACTTTTCTTCGTATTACTTTTAAAAAATCGTGAAAAATCGCTGGCCCCTACCTTATCTCGAAAAGTACTGATCAAAAAATTTTGAAAAAATCCTGGAATATTCTCCACGGGGTATAGATTGAACGAAAATTATCATTACCTTTAATAATTTATCTGGTGCAGAAAAAAAAACAAAATTTCAAAGTCACCAGTTTTCAGTAAAGATTGGAAATAAACTTTGTTGAAAACTTATTTGGGGTGTGTTTTGTGAAGTCACTGATCATTTTATATTACCGTAACATAAATTTTGACTTAAGGGATTCGTTTTGAGGGGTGAAATCGGAAGTGAAAAAAATTTTTTTATACTAATTCATCGAGTGTGGTGTGTCAAATGAAAGCTTGTGAAAACACGAGTAAAAATATATATATAATGTAATACTTGCGCACACTTTTCTTCGTATTACTTTTAAAAAAAATCGTGAAAAAATCGCTGTCTCCTATCTTATCTCGAAAAGTACTGACCAAAAAATTTTGAAAAAAAATCCTGGAATATTCTCCACGGGGTATAGATTGAACGAAAATTATCATTACCTTTAATAATTAATTTATCGGTTATAGAAAAAAAAAACAAAATTTCCAGGTCACCAGTTTTCATTAAAGATTGGAAACAAACTTTGTTGAAAACTCATTTGGGGTGTGTTTTGTGAAGTCACTGATCATTTTATACCACCCTAACAAAATTTTTTATTTTAAAAACAATCAACGTACGGAACACTAATTGTGCAAGTTCAACTTGCACTTGACCGGTTTTTTTTTAATCTTAAGTTGAATCAATCATGTTGAGCGAGGCTCGCATAAAGTGCACAAAGTATTTGGTATAATTATCATAGCTATTGTGCAATTATATATATATATATATATATATATATATATATATATATATATATATATATATATATATATATATATATATATATCTATATCTATAATATATATAAAATGCAACGTCTCTCTGTCTGTCTGTCTGTCCGTTAGTGCGCTTATCACTGGAGAACCACTTATCCGATTTACGTACTTTTTTTTTTAAAAACATATATATGTTCTCTGGCCAGGTTATAGGCTATATTTTATTACGATAGGTAGTATAGGGAATCAGCAGTGACAATAATAGTGAATGAAGTCGGGAAAAAAAGTTTGCCGCTAGCGCGTTCCTTGCAATACACAGCCTAAACCATTAAATTTGGAACAATATTATGTAGCAGAGAATATCTATAATCTATAATCTATAATCTATAATCTATAATATATATAAAAATACAATGTCTCTCTGTCTGTCTGTCTGTCCATTAGTGCGTTTATCAGGCGAGAACCACTTATCCGATTTACGTGTCTTTTTTAAATTCATACATATATTCTTTGGCCAGGTTATATAGTAATAATAATAAATCTATATCTATAATATATGTAAAATGCACCGTCTCTCTGTCTGTCTGTTTGTCCGTTAGTGCGCTTATCCCTCGAGAAACACTTATCCGATTTACGTGATTTTTTTAAATTCATACATATGTTCTCTGACCAGGTTATATAATAATAATAATAATAATAATCTATATATATATATATAAAACGCAACGTCTCTCTGTCTGTCTGTCCGTTAGTGTGCCTATCATTCGAGAACCACTCCGATTTACGTGATTTTTTTTTAATTCTTAATTTAATATATGTCAAAAAAAATCTATAAAATATATAAAACGTAACGTCTCTCTGTCTGTCTGTCTGTCCATTACTGCGCTTAGCACTTAAGAACCACTTATCCGATTTAGTGTTTTTTTTTTATAAAATACAAAGGGAATAAACAGAGACAAAATGCTAATATGTAGGAGAAAAGATGGAAGTTTAGCAGTAAGCTTCGCAGAAAGACTGAATAGATGCGGGGAATACTTTAAAGAAACACTAAATGGAGATGAAAATGAGTTGAATGAGAAATAGGAAGCAAAATTAACTGAAGGGCAGGAGGCGACAAATAAACCCTGCAAAGAAGAAATAAGAGAAATACTCAGAACCCAAAAAAAATAAGGCCCCGGGTGGAAATTGTAGAACTAATAAAAAAGCTGGAGGAGTAGATCTGGAAAATGAAATATGCCGGTTGGTGCAAGAAATATGGAAAACCGAAAAGATGCCAGTGAGCTGGAGAGAGTCGCTCATTTGTCAATATACAAAATAGGAGAGAAAAACCTATATGTGCTAATTATAGACCAATAGCCTTCTGGATGTCGTGTACAAGATAGTAATGTTGACTATCAAAAACAGACTAGCAGAGAAAGCCGAGTCTATTCTGGGAGAGTACCAGTGTGGATTCAGGAAAAATAGATCGGCTACCGACCAGATATTTTCGATTAAGCAAATCCAAGATAATAGCTTAGAACAAAATTTGGCATTACACTGGGTCTTTGTGGATTTCAGAGAAGCATATGACTCTGTAAATAGAGAAGGACTCTACAAGATAATGGAAGAACTAAAAATTTCAAGTAAATTGATTCGCATGGTGAGAATGACCCTGAATGGCACAGAAAATAGAGTGTTGGTTGAGGACAAAGTATCAGACAAGTTTAAGGTGAAGAGAGGATTAAGACAGGGGGAACCAGTGTCGACATGTCTATTTAATTTGGTACTAGAGAAGATAATCCGGGAGTCAGAAATAAAAACAAATGGAACGATATACCAACAAACCTGCCAGTGTTTGGCCTATGCGGATGATGTAGCAGTGATTGCAAGAGCAAAAGAGAACCTCGAAAAAGCCATAAGTAAGATAGAAAAAAGGGGAAGGATGAGAGAGGACTAAAGATAAATGAGAAAAAACAGGATGAAAAAAACAGGATAATAAAAACAACAAAAGTTTAGATATAATAAACAACTTAGGGAAAAGATATATGTTTGAAAAAGTAGACAAATTTAATTATCTGGGAGTAACAATAACAGAGAGTGGACAAGAAAGGACGGAGATACAAGAAAGAATAGCGAAAGGACAGAGATGTTTGGGGGCAATGAATCCAATATTGAAATCAAAGAATGTATCAAGAAAAACAAAAGAAAGAATATATGCGACAGTTGTCAGACCCACGGTGACATATAGATGCTAAACGTGGAAACTGAATGCAAGAGAAAAGGAGACGTTGGAGGTGTGGGAAAGGAAAGCTTTGAGAAGAATCTACGGAGGAAAGAAAGAAGAGGGACTGTGGAGAAGAAGAACAAACTATAAATTAAAATGCCTATATATGAAACCCCTTATAAGCCAAATCATAATAAGCCAGCGATGAGGATGGTTGGGACACGTGGCAAGGATGAAGGAAGAAAGACAGGCAAAGCAAGCCCTAATAAGAGGAGTGGTTGGAAGAAGAGGCAAGGGTAGACCTCGAGCTACATGGATTCAGGCAGTAAAGCAAGATCCGGAGTTGATGAGAATTCCGCACTGGGAAAAGCTAACAGGAGACAAAAAGAAGTGGAGACAAGTATGCAACCAAGCCATGGGCCTTTAAGGCCCCTTAAGCTACATAATAATATAAACATAACGAATAAGCAGTGACGATAAAGGTGAATCAAGTCCACGCGAGCGGAGCCGCGGGCGCGGCTAGTATATATATATATATATATATATATATATATATATATATATATAAATATATATAATACATTAAAATTCCGGGTTTCAATCCGTTCGTTGAACAATGATTTTGCACGGCGTTTCGCCAGAATCTGATTTGGCATTTTCAAGTGCTCTTTTTGCTGCTGCCGCTCGAAGCTTCAGTTAGCTTCGAGCGGCAGCAGCAGCAAGATCACAGTATCGAGTAGCAGCAGCAGCAGCAAAAGCACTTAAAAATGCCAAATGAGATTTTGGCGAAACGTCGTGCAAATTCATTGTTAGATGAACGGATTGAAACATGGAATTTTAATGTATTACATTCCACAATGAATTTTATAAAATCTAATTACAGGTCGTCACTATCGGATAAGTCACTTGTTCACGCACTGCGTTTGGCAATGAGTAAAGTGGAAGTTGATAGTGGCAGAATTGTAAAAAAGTAATTAATGAAAAAAAAACAATTAGAAATTGTATGAATAATATCCCCTGTATTGTTTTATTTGCCTTTAATTGAAGACCGATAATATTTAGTTTCTACGGCCCGCCAGTCTATGTTTTTGGCCTGGACAGCCCTGCTCTAGATTAGTTCAGAGCTGAAGAAATAGCAGAAAGAGTATGCATAGAAAGTTTTTACGGAGAAGTGTTTCTTACAGACATCAATGATGTGTTACTTTCTACAGTTGGGAAGCTAGGATAATGGAGAAAGAAGAAAAACGGCATAGAAATATTGAAGATGTGATACTGTAGAAGACTGGAGAAGATAGTTGTGTAGACAGAACAAGACAAAGATATGCCTAGGCTAAATGATTTATATAGGCATATAGATCTTTAAAATTACAAAATGGGAGCTTCGAATACATAATGATTATGTATAAAATAAAATAAACGTTAACATTGTGAAATTATGGCCAGAAATAAAGAAACTCGAAGTGTAAGTTGCATCCCCTGAAATAGTAGTAAAAGGTTAAAATTATTTGAAAGTTGTCATAATTAACCTTGTTTTAGTCATGTTTAACAATAAGTTTTGAATTTTTGTACCAGTATCAAAGTATATTGAGGAAACGGAAATCATTGTCATTGATTAAAACCTTTAATTTGAAGGTTTTAACAAGCAAGAAGTTTTAACTTAAAAGTTTTAATAATGGAAATAATTTTTGCTCATTTGGTTTAGATGTAATTTTGATTAATTTCCTTTCACATTATTTTTCAATTTTGGAAAATTATACGCGTTGTATGACGTGAAATGTTTTTGTTTTAAAAGGCGAAGTTCCCGCCTAAATCGAGATGTCTAGCAGGCCTGCTTAACATTAAAGGACTTGGGTTACCTATGGGAAAACGCATGATTTAATAGTGAAATGGGCTATTTCAGCATAACTAAAGTTATGCTGAAATAGTTTGCATACTGAGACTTGAAATTAAAGGGTATTACCAGTAATTTCCATTAATAAAAAATATTCTAGAGCTCATTGTTATTTTTTTGGCAGGTTAATAAAAATCTAGAAAAATAAATTTGCGCTAATCCTTTGTGGTTCACGGTATTTTTTAATTAGTCTATAAGAGCATACGTTTTGTTTATAACTGGGCTGGTTATGTTTGGTTTACATGCCGTATTTGATTTCATCATCAGCTTATACTGTCCACTGCTGGACGAAAGCCTTCCTCAAGTCTTGCTACTTTTTTCTGTTCTGGGCTGCTTATACTCAATTTCCAGCCACTCTTTTCAAATCATCGGTCCACCGACTTGGTGGTCTACCTCTACTCCTATAGGCATTTATTCCATTGCGATGGAGTTATTATTCCTTCCAGGAGGCATTTACCAGGTGTTCAAGTATGAAATGCGGATTTTTTTTTCTAAAAAAAACATGTTAAATTCGGAAGAATGATAAAAAGTGCTTTATTCAAAGTATGCTCCATCCCTTGTTATACATTTTTCCCATCTTTTTCGGGCAATTTGTGAATACCACGCAGGTACAAATCTTCCCCTTTTGCTGCGAACCGTTTCATCAAGCCATTTTTTCACATCTTCGGACGAACCCAAGCGGGTGCTCCGCAAGTGCGTGACCCATCGATACAACCAAGTGGTAATCGGAAGGAGCCAAGTCTGGTGAGTAAGCCGCATGGGGTAAAACTTCCCAGCTGAGTGCTTCCAACGTGTCGCGAACTGGTTTTGCCGTATGTGATGGAGTATTGTCATGAAGAAAAATGACTTCGTGTTGCCTCTTTCGGTATTCTGGCCTTTTTTCAAGCAGCGAACGGTTTCAAATCGGTCAGTTGTTATTGGTAACGTTTAGTATTAACCGTTTCCCCAGGTTTTAACAGCTCATAATAGACCACGAACTTCTGGCCCCACTAAATACAGAGCATCGTCTTTCTGCCAAAGCGATTCGACCTTGCGGTCGATGTGGATGGTGCGCCTGGGTCTACCCATGATTTTTTTGCGCTTGGGATTCGCATCCCCTGCAACTATACGATGCAAAACGACTTCCTTTTGTACCGAGCGAGCAAAATGTCACACGTGTTTTTGCGCTTTTCCATTTGCCTGTCGTTCAACTCATGTGGTACCCCTCTACCGGTCTTCTGATCTTTCTCATCTCTCGTAGCCGATTGGAAACAGCTTGTTGACTAACGCCCAATTGCTCGGCGAGTTATTTTTGTGTTTGCGAATCATCTTCGTCCAACAATGCTTGCAATTCCACATCTTCGTGTTTTTTTGGCGGTTTTCCACGTTCCTTGTCTGCAACATCGAAGTCACTCACCACTTTTGAAACGCCGAAACCATCGTTCACACGTATCTTGCGATGGAGCATGGTCACCATAGGCTTCTCGAAGTATTCGGTATGATTCAACAGCAGTTTTTCTTTAAATGAAAACAAAAAATTAATGCTGTTCGGGAATGCTCTTTGTTCGGTATTAAATTTCGACATATTGAACACAATAACACAACACTATGCACACACTTTTCCAATTTATCACTCGTGCGCGTCTGACACTTGTTGATGACACAACAAAATGGCGCAGTGTCAAATCTTTATAGCACAAACTGCATTGGTGCACCATCTGTTGGCTGAAATCCGCATTTCATACTTGTACACCTGGTATTGAGTAATATTTTAAGAGATTTGATATTTTGTTGTCCTCTTTGTTTAATTTCCTCTACTACAATTATCTTCACCCGGAGCTTGGTTGTTTTTCATGATCTTCAAGGCTGATGCGACTTCTTCTTCTGTGATGTCTGGGATATCCTTCGACCCTGGATTCAGTACTTTTGGTATGTTGATTTCTGTTCTTTTATCTTATAAAGTATTTGATTTATACTGGGCAAAATATAACCAGAATATATTATTCTTAATATATTGTGTTGCAGCTAAAATTATTTACTTTATTTAGGGTGAAAGAACCCATTTTATGGTATAGTGGTTACCAATATAAAATCTCACATAATTAAATTGAATTCTTGGGTGTCATGTTCATGAAATGTATTTGTTTCTTGGCCATATTGCCCTTAATAAGACTGGGTTAAGTTACGAATTTATGAGTAATAAATCAAAATGTGGTGGCACTGAAACTGGTCGGTGTAATTATATCGAATTTTTCCCTTGATAATATGCGTGTAATTGAAATATGAATGTATTACGGGTAAAACGAGTTACCATATTTTATTGCAGACTGCTAAGTCGAGGCGAGGACTTAGTCACCTAAGAAAATGGAATTTAAAGTGAAGTGATAAATAAAGTAATATAGGGAATAATAGTCCTATTTACCATGGTAAGTGTATTCTGATTTACCCTATATTTTTCTTTAACCGCTTAACGACTGTACCCGAGATAACTCGGGCACGGTCAACGTTTCGATTTTCCTATGCCCGGGCCTAACTCGGGCATCTCTAATTTTTATGGATGTTATGCGCCATCACCCGAACTGTCTCGTGAAAAGCGGGAATAACGCATTTTTTACACATTTAACTCAAACCCCTTGGGTCTTGTCGGATTTTTGCGACTGTTTATTTGATCTTGAGGCAAAATAAGCTGCCAGCGGGTAAAATTTAGTTTGTGTTGCGACTTGATGATAAGTTTTGTTGCGCTGCTTCTGTGAATTAAATTTTACGTGAGTTTTTGTCTACAATAAGTAAATATATTTATTATACTGTTATTTACATTTTAGTAGCTGAAACCGAAGTACTTAGTATATCATGGACAGGCACGATTATGATCTTTCAGATGAGTCAGAAGTTTGACGAACCAATAGACGGAAAGTGGCTTTGATACATCTTCTTACGGCAATATTTCAGTAGTAGCTCGAATTCAGATAATTCGGGGCGGATTTACTTGAAGCACGTGATTGGTTTGAATTGCAACCTGATTCCCCAGCCCCACCATCATTCCCTTTTACGGCTGTACCGTCTATAAATTGGTGTATCCTGCAATGATTGGAACATGTTGGATTTTTTTTGAACAGTTCGTTGACGACGATCTGGTTGGCCATATAGTAACAGAAAACCAACAGGTATGCTGAGCAAAAAAAAAGAGGAAAAATGTGGTTACCCTGTGACTAGCGAAGAAATTAGAGTCTTTTTAGGATTGACAATTTTACAAAGCGTTATAAAAAAAAACCAGAATTGCGTCAATACTGGTCAACCGATCCTCTTTTGGTGACGCCCTTTTTTGCCAGTTGTATGAGCAGAAATAGATTTGAGGCTATCCATCAAAACATTCCATTTTTCTAATAATGATGAATTTGATGAAGTAACTCATCCAAACCCAAAACTTAATAAAATATGGCCAGTATAACGAAAAATTGGTTAGCAAGTTTCAAGAACTGGTCGTACCTGAAAAAAACCTGTCTATTGAGGAAAGTCTCCTTTATATAAGGGTAGACTTGGTTGGATCCAATACATTCCACTAAACAGAGCTCGATTTGGTATAAAAACCTATTTACTGTGTGAATCTAAAAGTGGTTATGTATTTTTGGAATTTTATCATCTACACTGGAAAACAAACCAACCTTGACAAAGACTATGAAAATCTACCAAAATCGTCGCAAGTTGTCATGACGCTGTCTAAGCCATTGTTAGAGAAGGGCTTTTGCATAACGATGGATAATTTTTATAACTCCCCCCAGCTTGCGGATTTACTTATTACAAAGAAAACCGACGTTTATGGAACACTAAAATTAACACGGAAAGAAGTTCTTCAGAGCTAAAAAAAAAGAAGCTGAAAAAAGAAGAGAAGTTGTAGCCTTTCAAAGAGGTAAAGTTTGTGTCCTAAAGTGGAAAGACAAGAAAGATGTTTCTTTGATTTCAACCATTCATACGAACACCTGTGTAGAGGTAGAAAAAAACCAAGAGAGATTATAATAAAGCCGAAAGTTGTCATCGATTATAACGACACCATGGGCGGTGTTGAACGGGTGGATCAACACTTAGCAGACTAACAACCTTCCAAGAAAGCGTGGAAACTCTTTTGTGTTATATCGAAAAACTGGAGGAACAAAGTCAGCACTAGTTTATAGGTTGGATCTAATCAAACAGATCATGGAAAAATATCCACCGCACGGAATTTTCTTCTAGAAAAGGACGACCTTCAAGCCAACCTACACCACTTTAGACTGACAGGTCGTCATTTCCCTGAGTGTATCCCGGCAACCGAAAAAAAAAACAATTTCCAACTCGGCAATGTGGTGTATGCTGTAGAGTGCGTGATGCCCGCGGCAAAAAAGTTCGAAAGGAAACACGCTACTACTGCCCTATTTGTGACGTACCGCTCTGTGTTACAACCCTGCTTTAGAGTATATCATACAGTTAGTACTATTTAGTTGATAAGATAAGCCACTTTTCTGTTATTTGGCTCAAATTTTGTTTCAAATTAGCATTTCTTTTCTTTGAACGCCCGAGTTAAATTCGGGTGATGTCAAGAACAGAATTAAAATGTTTTATTTTTTGTGAAAACACTTGTTGAAACTTTTGAAAAAACATCTTTGGTAAGAAAAAAAAAAATAAAAAAAAAAATAAATAAAAAAAAAAAAAAAAAAAAAAAAAAAAATTAGAAATGAAACTTTGAAAAAACATCTAAAATATGGTAAGTCCTATTTGCAGAGATTTAAACACATACCATAAAAAAAATCGGGCATTTTGGTCCAACTTTCCCAAATAAATTCGGTCGTAAAGAGGTTAAATAAATATTTTCTTGTCGCGATGTAAATATTTTATTTGAAGTAGAAGTACGATATTAATCGTCCTATTCATTTACATTTTTTGGATAATTTTTAAAATAATGTATTTTTATCTTTAATGGCTAAATACTAAGACCGTGATGTACTTACTTACTTTTTCAATAAGAGTGAGGAAACGAAACTGCAGTGCTATTAGTTTATTATGGCACTATATAAACACCCGAATCTATACATTGTGTCGGAACTCTTGAAGCCTCTTTGGTTGTACACCATTGGCAAACTTATGGGGCTTGTTCCAATTTATCCCTTGTTTCTAACCTCGACTTACCTAATAGGTCAAGACTTTTTACTGATATTATTTACTCATACTGAGTGTCATATTCTTTCAATTTTATGTTAATTTTTAGGCAATTATTTTTATATTATTTAAATAAAATATTTGAAAACACTTGAATTGATTATCTATTGATTGAAACACGAATGTTGACATTTTCCAGCTATTATATTGAAAAACAGTCATGTATTATTTTAAGTTTTGGGGTCCTAATTTATTCATATCTACTTGGAATAATCCACTTTAATAGGTACATGGGTTTAAAAATGTACTTAATGCCAATTGTTTTATTCACTTTTAAGTGATTATAATATACAAATTTATGTAATGTAAGGCAGTGTTTTGGTAAATTTTAATTTTTCTGAAAGCTATAGCCGATAGCTCATTAAATTTGAGAACAATTGCAGCTTAAACAATAGAAACAAAAATAACTCTCAAGTAATAAGAACCAAATTTAAAGAACGTCCATATTTTGGCAATTAATTCCGATTTATTTTTGTTTCCTTATCGGGACTAATACGGCTTATAGATGGCGCAACGTAGCGGTTATCTGAACAACTGTGGCTGCTATATGCGTCTTTTTTAAAGTTTCTGTATCAATTGTGGCCACTTGAAACATCCTTTGGTTTAGAGGGCTGGTATTATTAGTGTAAGGAACACTTATAAGATGACTTCGGTGTCTGTCTGTCACACCCGATTTTCGCCGAAACTATTTGTCATAAAAAGTTGAAATTTGGATTATCAGAGCCGTGTAGTTTTTTGAAAGTTAAATTTTGACTTAAGGGGTTACTTTTTGGGGATGAAATCGGAAGTGAAAAAAATTTTTTTTTACCGTGTAATCGAGTGTGGTGTCGAATGAAAGCTTGTGAAAACACGGGTACAAAATATATATATATATATATATATATATATATATTTAGTATATATATATATATATATATATATATAGATAATATATATATAAAAGTAATACTAGCGCGCACTTTTGACTTTGTATTATTTCTTCCAAAATCTCGAAAAAATCGTTGTCCCCCCACCTTATCTCGAAAAGTACTGATCAAAAATGGTTGAAAAAATTCTGTATTTTCTCCACGGGGTGTAGATTGAACGAAAATTATCACGAGTGAATTACCTTTAATGATTTATCTGGTATATAAAAAAAAACAAAAATTTCAATGTCATCAGTTTTCAGTAAAGATTGGAAACAAACTTTGTTGAAAACTCATTTGGGATATGTTTTGTGAAGTCACTGATCATTTTATACCACCCTAACAAAATTTTTTATTTTAAAAACAATCAACGTACGGAACACTAATTGTGCAAGTTCAACCTTGCACTTGACCGGTTTTTTTTAATATTTAGATTGACATCACCTTGAGGTACAATTTGTATTTTACTCTTTATTTGCATTTTACTACTTAAAATTATTCTCATTGGATTAAACAAGTGAAATTAAAAGTTTTAACTAATCAGAACTTATATTCTGGGACAGCCAGGTTAACGTTTATTTTTGACAATTTAAGATTTTGTTATTGTAAATATCACCAAATAAGAAAATTTAATATAAAAATACTTAGTGTAAGCTTTGGAACAGGTAGGAAATATAATAGTTTTTAGAATTTTAACATTACAAATATCATTTTTATCGGTTCAGTCATAAATAAAAACAAATTATCTGGTTTTATACTGTACAGTCTTATAACTTTAGTAGAGTGAGGAGTAATCAGTAAAAAAACTCGGAAACGTCAAACTATGTCAGTTTTACAGTAGTTTAAAAAGATATTGAGTAATCGTCTTGGTCGTAAATATTGTTAAATGATTTTTTAAAAATGTTGTTTTAAGTTTATACCGTTATCATGTTTTCATTTATTACTATTTTTATGTAACACATCATTCAGTTGTTTATGATTTAGGCTACGGCTACATTTAACGTAAATAAGTATGATTGAATGTTATTTTACTTGTAATAATTAATTAATATCCTTAAATACTTCTCTAAAAAAATATATTTACAAAAACTGACAATTTTGTTTTAATTCTTTTAGATAGGACAGCAAAGAACCTCGCATTAAATTCTTATGTAAATTGGATCCCGGTCAAATCTTCTGAAAATGTAGTATTGTTATATATCAAGCCTGATCTGTCTCAATAGAGACAAAGTCCAAAAATGGATAGAATTAGTAAAAATTTTTTTGCGTATTTTTTGCGTTTTTTTGAGGACTTTATTTTGACTAGAACATGATTTTAGGAAAAATTACAATGGGAATATATGTTTTTTTGGGTTGCTAATTATAAATATAATAATTAATTTTGATCTATTTTGCTCCTACTTTTAAATATTGACCATTTTGGTCATTTCTGGAGTCTTTTCTTTTGATTTCTTTCGTCCAGAACACGTTTTTGCGAAAAATTTTAACGGAATTTTGTTTTGAGTTGATAATTACGAATATAATAATTATTTTAAACCAGTTGAATCTTAATTTCCAATACTGTTTATTTTTGGCCCTTTTCTGGATTTAATTAGACTAGAATATATAAAAGTTACTTACTTTATTTATGTCATATGTCATGTCATAACTTGGCTTTGCACATGCTAAGAATGCATTAAACAATCTCGCATGTCAGTGGGACCAAACCGTTTAAAATTTAAATTTTGTGATATTATAGAATTTCAAAAAAAATCTATAAGTAGTAAAATCACATATGAATGTGAATAGCATTTCAGGTTTATCGTGATAGGCTTTTCTTTTATTTTTTGACAGTAAATAACAATTAACTAGAAAAATTAAAATTGCAAGAAAATTTATTTTTTTGATGTTCTATCTAACATAATTATTATAAAATTGTCAAAATAGGTCTTGACATTTTATGCAAACTTTATATATATATATATATATATCATATATATATATATATATATATACATATATACATATATGTAATATATATATATATATATATATAATATATATATACATATATATGTATATAATATAATATATATCATATATATATATAATATATATATATATAGATTATATATATATATATATATATATACATATAAAGGGTGATTCATTTAGAGGTACTTTTTTTTAAATAAAAAAAAATGAATAAAAACAATTTTATTTATAATCTTTAATATCATATAAAAGAAACCATTCTTTACAATTACTTTCTTAAAGATAATTTCTTTCAAATGTTGTCCGCGACTACGGTTAACAACGTCCATTCTGAAGTTCCAATTTTCAATGACGCGTGTGAGTATTTCGAGTGGTATTTGGCCAATGACTCGAGTAATATTGGCCTCCAATGCCTCAATGGTAGCTGGCTTATCCATGTAGACTTTGGACTTTACATAGCCCCAAAGGAAAAAGTCAAGAGGTGTAATGTCACATGATCTAGACCGCCAATTTCACTGGTCCAAAGCGTGAAATGATCTGTTCGCCGAATTGCTCTCGCAGTAAAGCCATGGTTTCACGGGCTGTATGGCAAGTTGCGCCATCTTGTTGGAACCAAAATTCGTCGAGACCACAGGCTTCAAATTTCTGGCAATCAAATAGTCTGTTATCATGGCGCGATAAACGGTCACCATTCACAGTAACATTCCGGCCGCCCTCTGTTTTGAAGAAATATGGACCGATTATTCCACCGGCACCCCATAACACCACACCAAACAGGGGGGGGGGGGGGGTTTTTTTTTGTTTTTTCTGGATTTAATGGCAGCTCTTGAACCTCTCAGTTTTCATCACCCCAAAATACGGGCATTTTAATTATTCACGAACCCATTTAAGCCAAAAATGGGCCTGATCGGTGAACAAAATTTTTTCTCGAAAACAGTGGATCTTCTGCAAGCTTGTCAAGAGCCCAACGACTAAAACGGAAACGATTCGGAAGGTCGGTCGGCTTTCAGTTGTTGCACTAGTTGAATTTTGTATGCGTTTAAAGAAAGATCCTTACGTAAAATACGCCAAGTTGTTGAATATGACAGAGCCAAGCTGTTGAGAATGGCGGACGAATCGACACTTCACGTCTTCGCGTACACTTTCCGCTACCGCCCCTATATTTTCTTCACTAGCGTGCTGGATGTGGTCTATTCGGTCGAGCATTATCCAATAAGAAAAATTGGGTCTCAAACTTATTGATGGTAAGAGCGAATTGTGCGTTCGGAGGGTAGGCCGATTATGTGGGCCATACGTTGCTCTAACGCAAGCGCCCGACAACACACATTCCTCGTAGAACGCCCATTTTCGTAATAAAGTTGAACAATTTGTAGACGCTGTGCCGGGCTAAGTCTTTCCATTATGAATTGTCAAACACTACTGAACAGGAATACCACTTCAGTTTGACACGACGCATGCGCGATCTTGCAATTAAATCCCCATCACAAAAAGTACCTCTAAATGAATCACCCTTTATATATATATATATATATATATATATATATATATATATATATATATATTATATACAGTAGAATCTCGATTATCCGAAATAATTATGGACCAAAGTGATTTCAGATAATCGAAATTTGGGTTAATCCGAATTTTTTTATAAAATAGAAGTTTAGAATGAATACAACATTGCAGATACGATTATGCTATTACGATATACATAAAACTAGTATTTATTAAAATAAAGAATAGAAACAATTAGTTTACTTATTTTATGTATATGTACGGAAAATCGAAAATAAAACAGTTTCATTCTTAACTTTAATGTCTTAAAAATGAGGTTAATTTTCAACTGCACTCGTTTTGCGTTAATTGTTCTGTTTTTGGCTGCAATGTCTCTCCCAACGTTTGATAAGCAAAAACGTCCGCCCGCCGCGGTTGCATTTTCTTGTTGTTCTACGTAAGTTAACGCTTTTTCTAGGGCCTCTAGTCCTTCTGAATGTGACATTTTTACTGGAATATTGTCAGTGGCTTCTACTTCGTTATTATCATCGTCATCACTGTCTATTTGATTAGCATTTTTTGCATTACACTTTTAATTATTCTTGGTCAGTCATTTCATCTTCCACACTATCATCTGTTTAACCATTCACAAACATCGGTTTCCGTAACACTTTCACATCCTGATATTCTTGTAATAATTAGATGTAAAGTTTTCATTATTTTCTGTTTTCTGCCTCTGAGTAATGTCTCTCCTCTTGTGGAATCAATTTTGATCAAGATTTTTGCAGAGTACTACTCTTTACTTGATTCCAGGCTGAAGCTATCCAATATATAACCATTTTTCAAATTTATCTTTTTTAGACAATCAGTAAGATTGCCACCTTCATGCTACTTCTTCTAAAATATGCTGCAATAACAAGACGCCTGTAACTGCGTTTTTTAAATTTTTCAGTACATCCTGATCCATGGGCTGAATGAGAGAAGTTACAGCAGGAGGCAAAGAACCTTGCTTTTATTTTCCCACTTTCAAGTTGCCTCACACTTGGGTGAGTGGGGGGGCGTTATTTCTAGTAAACATGAATACATTTTATTAGGATATCCATATTCTTTTAAAAAAAAAAGTTCCACTTTGCGGGAACAAAAATCTCCAAAAAACCTTTAGCCTTTAAAATAGAGTCTCGCTTTTTATCCAGACATTGTTTTGATTTTTATACAAAAACAGGAAAAGCATTTAGCGACGAATATTCTTAAAGGTTCGTGGATTTGCTGACTTACCAATACATAATAATGGGAGTTTGTCTGTCTTCCAGAAGCATTACTGCATGCAAGAAGAGTAATACGTTCTTTACTAACGTTTGTAACCATGGTGCTCTCCAGCTTCCGTTTTTGATAGCTAAGGTATTTTGACGGCACCATTTTGTAGTTCAAGCCTGTTTCATGACAACTTATAGATTTGGTCTGGTTGTAAACCATGTTCTTTCATAAGCTGCTCAAAATTCTCTGCAAATTTTTTTGCAGCAGATACATCAGCCGATAATCTTTCAGTTGACGTACACCATGTCTTTTTTTTCCACCCTGTCTAGCTACCACACTTGCAGAAAAAATTTACAGGCGCTTCAATAAATCGGCAAACTCTTCTCTTAAACTCACTGCCTTATGTTTTAAAATTGTTCCTGAAATTGGTATTCCACGTTCTCGATTTTGTGTAAACCATAAAAATAAAGAATCATCCACTTTTTTGGTATCCACCCGCTTTTCATACTTTTTCGTGTCCTGTGTGGGCGATGAACAAAACACTACTCCATTTTTCAACGTTTTTGGCGATTTTTTCTCCACTCTGGAAACAGTACTCACGCCTACACCTAAATCCTTCGCTATATTTTTAAGAAGTTCACCATTATTTAAACTTGATTGCTTCAAGTTTCTCTTTTAAGGTAATAACAACACGTTTAAACGCTTATTTATTGATGACGCTCCATTTTGTAAAATATCTATTAAAACGAAACTATTACCTCTGCGATAAATAATAGATCGTAATGAGTAACTTATAACACTCGTCGATCTAACCAAAACATAAACAGCGGTGAAATTCCTAGACGTCGGGGAGTCCCTGACGCGTTAAGGAAAACCACTCATCGTCTGTTTCGAATAATGGGGATTTTTTTTTTCCGTTTTAATGGGAATACAGTTTGCTTTTTAACTGTTTGTTTCGGATAAGCCGGATTTTAGATAATCGCGATTCGGATAATCGGGATTGTACTGTCCTATAGTTATATATATATATATATATTATATATATATATATAATATATATTATATATATAATATATATTATATATATATGTATATATATATATTATATAATATATATATATATATTTTAATATATATATATTAATATTTTTTGTTTTAGTATATATATAGATAATATAATCTATATATATTTCTCGTATATATTTGTAAATAAATTCTGGTGAAATACGTGTTATTAACTATTTATGCATAA
>CM032454.1:7988277-8008277 GCA_019049505.1 Pachyrhynchus sulphureomaculatus
TTTTGAGTATACAGGTACTTCAAAAAAGTGTGGCCGATTATAAGATGTTTTTTTTAAATGGAACATCCTATTTTCTAATTTATTTTTAAATTCTGCGTAAAATTTTTATAACTTTTTTACTAATAATGTTATATACACTAAACCCTAGTTTTCTAATTTTTATTTCATTTTTTTTTAAATACTAATTTTTAGTTTTATAAAAAATTGCCAGTAGCTCAATTGTTTCTGAAGGTGGAATACTCATAATTAGTACGAGCGTTCTATAGAGATGAAAAAAAAAGATATATGTAAAAAAATTTGACCCATAACTCGAAAATTTAATATTCTACACCAGGGGTGCTCAAACTTGAACTGCTGGCGATCTACCTCAATATTGTTAGACTACGACGATCGACTCTGAGAGGCTGAAAGTAAGTGTGATGCAGGATTGTCGTCTAGGTAGGGTGTATCATGGCATAGATATTAGTTTTCCGCACAATATGCATTTTTTTAGTGAAGGTAAGTGTAGGTCTGCTCTAAAATGTCAATGAAAAAAACTCATAATTATTCAAAATTGCGAGTTTATTGGTTCTTACAAAACAAACGAGTTCTTGTGTCTAAACTTAACTAAAGAGTGACTTTGGATGTTGAAGCGTGGCACTGCATGTCCTCAGCATACTTTTCATAAGATGGTAGGTAATTACCGAGTGCTAATCGCAAGCATGATGACATATGTTCGTCAGTTAGTCGGTTGCGATATTTTGACTTAATTATCTTCATTTCAGAAAATGCAGACTCGCACAAGTAAGTTGACCCAAACATTGCCGTCAGTTGAAGGGCGATTTGCCTTAGATTCGGATATTTATCTTCAGATATAAAACACCGGAATTTTGTATCAGATGCTGTGGCTTTGAGATGTATATCTGATATAATCTGCACTAACTCATTTTCAACAGAACATGAGTCCACGTTAAACTGACTTGCTATTTCAATAGCTAATTCCTTAATGTTTTTACACGAAAAAGGATAACTCATAAATGATGCGATATTTGCCAATTTACGGAAGTCATAAAAACGTATTTCGAATTGGCCCAAAATATTTAATAATTCTGCCTCATAAATATCATAATTCAACTGAGGAATCCTTGCTTTCAAAGACGGAAAATTTTTCAGATCCTTTCTTTTCAGTTGATCTATCATAAGTTGCAATTTACTTTTGAATGCGTTTATTGCGCTAATCATCTCAATAATAGTTTTTCCTTTACTTTGAAGCTCCAAATTAATGGTGTTTAAATGCATTGTGATGTCTGTCAAAAATGCCAAATCAGTCAGCCATTTGTGTCATCACCTCTTTCGTCCAGAAAAGCTGTTATTTCGGGCAATAATTCTTGAAACCTTTCTAGCAATTTTCCCGCGACTCAACCACCTGACGTCCGTGTGAAGAACTAAATCAGTGTGTTCAGCTGACTCACTATCTTCTAACTGCAATTTAAAGAGCCGTCGTTGCAAGCTACGTGCACGGATAGAATTCACTATTTTTATTGCAATGCCCATAATCTCCTCCATGTTTAGAACTTTTGAACACAAAACTTGTTGATGTATAATGCAATGGAAGGAGAAAAAATGAAGGGAAATCATCATTAGCTCGACACAATGCCACAAAACCGTTTTTCGTTTCCAGTCATTGCTGGTGCTTCATCGGTTGTAATGCACACTAGTTTATATATTGGTAGCTTGTAGTTTGTTACAAAATTGAAGAAAACGTCATATATATCTTCGCCACGGGTCTTTCCTTTCAGAGGAATCATTGTCAAAAACTCTTCCTTAGCCGACATGTCACTGAATACCATTCGAATAAAAAATACACAGCTGGGCAGTGTCTGTCATATCGGTGGATTCGTCGAACTGTAAAGAAAAGTATGTACATTCCATGATATCATGTTTTAGTTTATCTGCCATGTTCTAACTCACGACTTCAACACGCCTTGTGACAGTCGGACGAGATAACTGAAGTTCTCTAATAGCAGACATAATCTCTGTTTTATTTTTAAAATCTCCAAATAAAGTCTCATCCGCTTCAATAAATGCTTCCTTCGCAACCAATCCATCATCAAATGGTTTCTTGTGTTTCGCCAATATATGAGATATTTTAAATGACGCGATCGTTGCAGCTTTTGATTGTTTGGTTGGTCTTGGTTTGTTCTTTTTTCAAACAAGTTATCAAATCACGTACTTTTCGTTTTCTTAATTCACTCTGTGACGGACAATCCTTTTCATAGTTTTTATGAACCGTTTTATGATGCCTCTCTAAGTTCCCACGCTTAGGTATTGCAACTGACGCAAGGCAAATGAGACAAATGCACTTATCCTTTACCATACAAAAGAAAAATTCTTCCTCCTAATCGTTATTAAAATGATAAGTTTTACTTTTCTTCGCCTCACTCATTTTGGACTATTTATTAATAAACTTTGTATCGATGTATCGCCTTCAAGTTACAATTCGGATTGACTCCTATTTATTCCTGCAGGCGTAACATTTATATCGGCGCAAACGAAGTCTCGATTGTTCCCGTCAAACACGCCGCCCGAAGTTTCTAAAAAAAATCGGCGGAAATCAAAAACGCGGCTTTTCTTTGACAAAGTACCGCGCGTTCCTTTGATAAAGCCGCCTTTTGCCGCTAGCAGGGGGTTATTACGATAAAAAAAAGTGATAAGGGGGTTATTCTGGCCTAATTGTGGATCGAATAAATTTTAGTAGTTTATTCATTACATTTTGTTTTAGTTACCTAAAACAAAATCTGTGAATAGTTCTATATCGGAATTTTTTTCTCGAGATCGACTCAAAAAGCACTCGCGATCGACCGTTTGAGCACCCCTGTTCTACACCATACATTAAGCGACCAATGGTTTTGAACTTTCCGGACCCAAAATGGATTAACCGTTGAATAATAATGCATGTTATGGCTGTTAACTGCTCTATTATTGCGAAAAGTAGCTTCATCAGAAAACATTATTTTGGATAACAAATTTGGATTGGCCTTTATTGCTCCATTCATGGTGGTATAAAAGTTTACTTGTCGTTCAAAATCACAGGCTTGAAGTTCTTGGTGTAGTTCCATATGAAAGGGACAATACTAGTATTTTCTCGTGGTGCCGTAGATTGGGATGTGTTAGATAAGTCAGTTGACGGCTGCTGACCTGGAGATTATCTTCAGCATGAAGTAAAATCTCCATTTCTTTTTCCTCATTGGTATCATTTTGGTTTACTATTTTCCATTTCGTATACTCAACGCTACCACTACCATCAAACCGTTCCATTAAGCACTGAAAAGATTTTCTAGATGGTATACGTCTCTTAGGGTACTTTGCTCCGTAAAGCCTTACTGCCAAAAGACAATTTTTCCCGCCTCGCCCAGTATATAAACCATATCAAGTAATTAATTTTTAGGAAAATCCTTTATACGTCACTTACTACAACAAATTAAACTATTTTTTATTATGTATATATATGTCAAAATTTGACAATGCCTACATTTTTGTTTTGTCTTGGCAAATATATTGTTATAGCGTAAGTGTATTAAAAACAAGGGTAAAAAATTGAAAAAATACAAAATAAATCGAAAACTATTAGAAATAGGTATATGACATACTTAATAAAAGTTGGAGGGTTTTGTAAAATCTATCAGAAAAAATAATTACAAAGCTCAAATTCGACCAACTATGGAATACTGCTTCCATGTTTGGAGCTCCACTCCCAAACATACACTGCATTTGTTGGATTCTATTCATAGAAGAGCTGTTCGTCTGATTGGAGACCCGAAACTGACCGACGGCCTTGATTTGCTGGAACATCGAAGAACGGTTGGCGACTTGAGCCTATTCTACAAGTACTTTCATGGAAAGTGTTCGAAGGACGTGGCCCGCTTAATTCCTCCCAGAGCGGTGCATGTTAGAAGTACACGTCGCGCTAATTCTTCACATCCGTATGAGGTTCAGCTTGTTACTCCTCGTACAACGCTTTTCAAGCAGTCTTTTATATGGAGAACATCATCCCTTTAGAAAAATTTGCCCAGGACTGTGTTTCCCACCGAGTACAATCTACAGCGATTCAAGAACAACGTGAATCGCTTTCTCCGCACACATGTCGCTCCTGTAGCCCTTTAGGGACTTCCCTGTAGCACGTGTGCTAGACCCATAAAAAAGAAATATACAGGGTGTGCCATTTAAAAGATTTAAGATTTTTTTATTTAAAATAGTCGAAATGCATACATTTATTTTGAACACCCTGTAACATCTAACTCAAATTTCTTTACATGTATCTTTTTTTTAATCTCTATAGAACGCTTGTAACAATTATGAATATTTCACCTTCAGAAACAATGGCGCTACTGGCAATTTTTTATAAAACTGAAAACTAGTATTTTTTTAAAAAATTGAAATATTAGAGAAACTAGGTATATAACATTATTAATAAAAAAGTTCTAAAATTTTACGCAGAATTTAAAAATAAATTAGAAAATAGAACTTTCCATTTAAAAAAAAAAAACATATGTTACATCGGCCACACTTTTTTGAAGTACCCTGTATACTTAAAAATAATTTTAAACTGTGCACCTTAACATTCTCTAACACTATTGTATTTAACATTTTTTCATCATTCCCGAAACAAATGAGATAATGAACTTTACTATATCGTTGACTCACCCTGTACAGTTTTATCAGGGTGTCTATTACTAAAGATTTCTGCTGCTTCTCTAGAAGTTTTATAATTATCTCCAACTATGAGAACAATTTCAATTTTATCTTCAACACTCAATTTTACTGGCATTTTTAATTATTGCAAATACGGAGTGACGTTAGCTTTGAAGTTTATTGACAGTTGTTAGGTATTTCCAAAGATATGGTCATTTATTTTCAGCTTAAAATTTCTAGTGGATTTTCGTTTTCTTTTATTCAGTAAATAATCCGACAATTAATGATGTGTTAACTGGATTTTTTTTAAAAATTTTCAACTAGGAAGGCCACAAATCTAAACGTGAGCATAATTTTTTAGTTCCTATTAACATTTTCAATTAATATTTTGCTCTGTATTGTAAATTTAAACACACTTTACTCTTTATTATAAATTATTATTTTTTATTTTTCCTGTATACAATCAAATATTTTAAACCTTTGATGCTTGATTATGGATTTCCATGTGGTGTAGAACTTTTATCAAGAATAATTTTTTGTAATATACAGGGTGTCCCATTGTTCCGTGGACATAGAACTGCCACGTATTTTTGGAATGAAAATAAGTCGATTGGACATAATTTACTTATATACAAAAGTGCTTCGTTTGTCCGTTAGAGGGCATCAAAGTAAAAAAAAATAAACAAATTTTTTAAGATATTTGAAGAACCGATATTCCGATTTGAATGAGATTTAGGGTGTTTTGCTAGGCGCTCTAATATTTGACTTTCACAAAAAACCCGAAAGGGTTCGGAAGGGTGAAAAACTACCCTCCCCTCTACATAAATTGTAGTAGAAATATTTTGCAACATTAACGACGACTCTGAATTTTTTTTTCATAAAAAGGTCCTTCTATTTACTTCATTTTTTGTCTCTTGTACAAAATTATTCTGGCTAATGATTTACGCAAAATAAAAAGACTAACAAGCATTTTACTTATAATTAAAATTAGTTGGTGAAATTAAACAAGTAAGTATGATATTAATTATTATTACGAGTTTTATTTAACATAGGTAATAGTATTTTTTACAAAAGTTGTTCAATATGACCACCACCTTCGTTCCTGCACATAACAATACAGCGCAAAAAATTGAAACTAATTCTCTCTAAAATATCATTATTATTTAATGTATTCGCAGCATTTTGAATCCTATCCCATAGTTGATCGGCGTTGTTTATCTGGATCTCGTATACCTTTGTTTTCCACGCTCCCCGTATGAAAAAATCGCAAGGATTAAGGTTCGGGGGGAACGAGGTGGTCATTGAATTGGAGCTTCTTGACCTCTACCAATCCATCTACCACAAAAAATTCTCGTTCAGATAATTTCTTACAGCACGCGCAAAGTGGGGTGGAGCCCCATCGTACATTAAAAAACATGTCTCTTCTTTACATTCAGAGGCAGTTCTTCTAATAATTCAGGTAAAGAATACTGTAGAAAATGTAGATAGCTATCTCCGTTTAGGTTATCAGGCAACCTATATGGGCCAACTAAAAAGTTACCGACAATCCCCATCCAAACGTTTATTTTAAATTCTCGTTGAAAATGTCTTTCTGTAACTGCATGCGGATTTTCTTCGGCGTAAACATGTGTATTACGCAAATTTATCATACCACGACGGGTAAAACATGACTTATCCGTAAACAAAATTTTTTTGTGAAATAGCCTATTAATTGCTCTGCATTCTAAAACATTTCGTACAAATCTCACGTGAGTGATGATCAATGGGCAACAATTCTTGGACGAGCTCAACGTGAAATGAACGAATGAGTTGTTCATTTAAAATCCGGTTAACAGTGCTTTTTTTACCTCTTTGTTCAAGTTCGACTACTTCAAGAACAGCTTCTTCCACTAGAGGTGTTCGGGTTTGCCGCGGTTTCCCAGCATTGACTCTCAAGGGTTGGAATCGTCCAATTTTTTTAAGTCGACGTTCTATGCTGGCAAAAGTCTGGCGATTTGGAATTTGTCGATTCAGATATCTCTTTTGATACACTCGAACACTTTTCCTACAATTACCTTCGCAAAAACCAAGTACTAGTAACATATCAGTCTGTTCATCAAAAGAATATTCCATATTCACAGGGAAAAATAAGCAACAACAACAAATTATCAATCAAAAATAAACCCAAACGTTAATTAATTTAAAATATATGAAGCCTATTGTCAAAAATCATTTGTGACACTGACATAATATTCCACATTTTTTTCGCCAACTAGATTATTATCGCCTACTAGATTTTAACGGTTGATGTCACAAGAAAATTGTTTTGTAGGTCAGCATCGGAAAAAACATTTTTTTTCTCAAGAACTATGCAAAGTGGCATTTTTTTACAGACAAAAATGAAGTAAATAAAAGGACCTTTTTATGAAAAAAAATTCAGAGTCGTCGTTAAAGTTGCAAAACATTTCTACTGAAATTTATGTAGGGGGTGAGGGTAGTTTTCACCCTTCTCGAACCCTTTCGGATTTTTTGTGAAAGTCAAATATTAGAGCGCCTAGCAAAACATGGGCACCCTAAATCTCATTCAAATCGGAATATCGGTTCTTAAAATATCTTAAAAAGTGTGTTTATTTTTTTTTACTTTGATGCCCTCTAACGGACAAACGAAGCACTTTTGTATAGAGGTAAATTGTGTCCAATCGACTTATTTTCATTCCAAAAATACGTGGTAGTTCTATGTCCACAGAATAATGGGATACCCGGTATAAGATAAACTTTTTCTCTATTTGTATAAAACTTTTTGAACACACGGTATTGAGGATAAGGGTTGCAAAATTACAACAAAAAACATTTCGATTTAAAAAATAGGAAAAATATCAGGATACAAAGTTAAAATTTTTTCCTTTCTGAAGTACTGGTTTTAAAAATATTTTTAATATTTTTTTTTAGAATTTATATTCGAGCATTTGTCATAGTCATTCACCAACACAGAGCTCAATACTCTAAATCCTAAGAAGGTGCTAAATACCCTTTTGTTTAATCAGGGCCGGGTTATGTTTATTTGGGCTTTTGTTTTATTTCATTTTGTTTGTTCTACATCGTTCTTTTTGTTTGTCGTCGGACGAATTCCAAGAAATTTTCTATGTTAACCTGTCGAGAAATCTTCAGGTAAATAATAAAATAATTAAAATTGTACTTTAATGACAATTTGGAAGTTTTACAATTTATTTCCCATCATAAAGTAGATGTTGAATATTAACTTAAGGTAGATATTATAAAAGATCGTAAACTCCGGCATAAAGAGGTGACGAATTTTTTAGTCGAGGATTTTTATATGCCAGAACTTGACCGAATCAACAAATTTCAAAGAAACGCGAACTTAATAAAATATCAAGTTTCGATCAAATATCTTTTTTAATCCATTGCAGCAATCAATATGTCAAGATGGAAATTTCTTGTGTTTACATATTTCTGCAGGATGAAGAATATAAAAATTGCAGGGCAAAATTAAGCAACTGGGTTAGTTTATATAATTATAGACAGCGCTGAGGCTCCTTTTAAATTAATTAATACGCATCCAAAGCAGGTTTTACCACACGACAGCAGACTACCATTCTGTTGTCTTAGCAGTGTTGCACGGAAGTAGTTTAAGGTAACTTTTTGCATAAGACGGTTGAAATTTTCTCCAATGTTGTCTACTTGTCCTTAGCGCTCTCACTGACCTTTTAAAGCGATTGATTTTGCAGGAAGCGATTTAATGAATCACATACTTAGTCTAGATATATAATGTCTTTGGTTAACTTAATTGATGAGCAACAGCCCTAAGAAAGAATCTTATCTAAATTTTATATCTTTTAACATTATTTTAGCTGATTTGACGAAAATAAGTTTTAGTAAGGGTAAATTTCACGTAGTCAGAGTGCAGAGAAATAAAGACACTGATTATCAGTAGAAACGCTTTAAAATATAATTTAAATCAGTGGTTCCCAACCTTTTTTAATCGCGATCCTTTTTAGATTTTTTAAAAATATTCGCGACCCCTCTTTCCCATGAGATTTTTTTTTATGGGTCTAGAACACGTGTTGTAAGGAAGTCCCTAAAGCGCTCCTGGAGCGGCATGCGTGCAGAAAAAAAGCGATTCACGTTGTTCTTGAAGCGCTGTAAATTGTACTCGGTGGGAAACACATCCCTGGGCAAATTATTCCAAAGGGATGATGTTCTTCATATAAAAGACTGCTTGAAAAGCGTTGTACGCGGAGTAACAAGCTGAACCTTATACGGATGTGAAGTATTAGCGCGACGTGTATTTCTAACATGCACTGCTTTGGGAGGAATTAAGCTGGCTACATCCTTCGAACACTTTCCATGAAAATACTTATAGAACAGACTCAAGTCGTCAAACGTTCTTCGATGTTCCAGCGAATCAAGGCCAGTTCCAGGCCTCCAATCAGACGAACAGCTCGTCTCTGAACAGAATCCAACAGATACAGTGTATGTTTGGCAGCGGAGCCCTAAACATGAGAGCAGTATTCTATAGTTGGTCGAATTTGAGCTTTATAAAGAATTAACAGCTGTATTGGATATTGAGAGATGTTGGATCAATAAAATAAAAAATAAAGGGTTTGATAAAATATATTTTAGGACTTAACAGTGATATTTTTTTATAAAGTATTAATTATTAAGCATATGACACAGTTCCAGTAAAGAAATTATGGGACATTCTAAACAGAACATTAATAAACACAACGGTAATAAATGCCATTAAAGAACTCTACCTAGATGCCTCTTCTAGGATAAAACTAGGACAAAATATGTCGGATGCGTTTACGTTGACAAAAGGCTTGAGGCAGGGCTGCTGCCTGTCGCCCACTCTGTTTAAAATTTATATCGACCATTCCCCAAAACAATGGCGCAGAAAATGTCAAAACATGGGCTTTCCTTTAAATGAAAATACTACCTTGTACACTTTACATTTTGCTGATGATCAAATAGTTTTGGCACAATCGAAAGAAGATCTGGAATATGGGGAACATGAACTAACATTAGGAGACTCGTCAAATCGAAAGGAAAAGACAGTAGATGCCTTCATTTCAGATAAAATTTGTTCCGTCACGCCTATGGACATGTCTGAAATGCATCTCTGAATTGTGTTTGTTGGACAAGGATATATTACGCATTTTAATCTCACTAGCTTCTTCAAGAATTAGCTTAACCGTCTTTAATAAACAGTGTTTGAAGAGAGTTTCTGCAATTTTATGGGATTTTTTTATTTTTTGCAATTTCCGCTCGTTGCTTATACATCAGTTGAGGGTACTTTCCCGATTATTTTTAGCTCGATAGAACGTCAGGCTGTCCGTCTCGAAATTTCTCTCTTTTACACGTTTCTTCAGAAGGCAAGAGTGTCGCGAACGCTGCTGATTACCCCGCAAATTTAATTTTGGTTTTTAAAATTGATAACCGGCCACCCCCCAAAAAAGCCAAGGTGACCCATTTGTGGGATGCGACCCACTGGTTGGGAACCAACGATTTATGTATTAATGTGGGCGTAGGTTTGTATTTAAATGACATTTTTTAATTGATTGCGCAACAACGATGTCAACTGTTAAAAAATTGCCTTTACCATTAAATAACGAATATGCTTCTTTATACTTCTTACATAAACGTTTGTTTTTCCTAAACCTTGTTCGGTTCTTGGAACTTTTCATGATATTCTGTATGTTTTCTTTACCAGCGGAAATTTTAAAAAATAAATTAGTAATTTTTCCCCGTAACTCTTGCGCATAATCTTTTATTGTTTATTGAATTCCTTGACTATATTTTGTCATTGTAGATATAAAATTAGTCATAACTATTGATTGGTCTGGGTGTAATATTTGAATTGGGATTGTTAATACCACAAAGGAAATAGGTTGTAAACATTCTTATAATTATGGAAGTTATAGTTTGTCCTTGCATTTGGTGACAATTCATGTGTTTCTTTAATCGAAGTAATAAAATTAAATTGCAATTTTAAATTCAATTTAGTATTAAACAGTTACAGCTCATAACAATAATAATTGTCAGTAAATCTAAATCAATCACAATAAATTGATATAGATCGAAAAATTTAAAAAAAAACACAATTGGTAAGACATTAAAACCTTAAATTATTAACTTAACATCTTTATCTTGAGGGTTTATGGTTTAAAGATTGCAAGTTGTCTTAATTTTACCTAAAAAACCAATAGTTGATATACTAGGAGCATCATATACGGTATGTATTCATAGTTGTGGTCAAACTGCTCTAAAATCGAAAAGAAAATGAAAGGAAGTGTCGCATACAAAATGTTCTCATTTTTGAAACACATCTAAACTTACCAGATAAGAATGAGAATAACTTAAACTCAGCGGAATTTCTATTCTGATCCACCTGGTATATATATATATATATATATATATATATATATATATATATATATACCATGTATGTATATACGAGGTGGAGAAATTTATAAAATTTTTTGTTTTTGAACTTCGACATTAAAACCCTAATACCCCTCAATATACACTACTTCTGACAGGTTCATCATGACCTCCGTCGCCTTTTTCTTCACTGGGTCAACGAGCTCAAAACGGGTTCCTTTCAACGCACTTTTCACTTTGGGAAACAACAAAAAGTTACATAGATCAAGGTCAGGCCAGTAGGGTGGATGCTGAAACACGGGAACTCCATGTTTCGCCAAAAGCTTCTCGATTGAAAGGGCATTATGCGTTGGTGCGTTGTCTTGGTGAAGGAATCAATACCGGGTCTTTCCCGTTTAAGAGTTCACGAAGGGTGGTGAAAACTTTCTTATAGTAAACTTGATTTACTCTTTGATTTTCAGGCACCAATATATGTATATATATGTATATATATATATATATATATATATATATATATATATATATATATATATATATATATATATATAATACATAAACAATCGGAAGTTTAACTACTGGGGAACGCCTTATGAGGAGAAGAGGTGAGTAATCAAAGATCTGTAGGCTCTAGTATCTGCTTTTTATTTTTTGTTATCAAGCTTTAGCTGCCTAATTGGTAGCTTCTTCTGGATACTGAAATGCAAACAAGGTTCAGAAAAACAAAGTTAAGACGCTCGTTATGATATGTGATTTATAAATTAATAAAGTTGTGTAACAATTTACTTACAAAATTCACTTCAAATTTGTCTCTGGTGATACAAATTAAAATTTGCATTTCATTGCTCAGGTAATAAGCATAATCATAAAAAACATGACAAAAGGACACTCAGAGAATGACACAAGTATCTAGAAATAAAATATTGTCAATAACATTCTTCAAAAATACTTTTAGAAACAGAAACAACTGTGAGAAAGACCGTGATGTTGAAATGGTACTCCATTTTAAATTTATTGACATCGTATTTAGTAACTTTTAGTAATGTTTGAGTCCAACACCGGATATTGTTGGTACTCTATGTCGTCAGCAGGTCGACAAAAAATCCAAACATTAAGGCTAGAGACTTTGTATGTTTTGGTGAGTGCTATTATTGGAAAAGTTATTTATTATTTATTATATTCATTTTTTAATTTTATAACAAAAAGTAAAGTAATTTAAAATATTAAAAAAAAAACAGGAATAACAGAAAAGTCAACTTTACTGGAAACTAATTTTTTCATAAAAATCGTTATTTTTGATTGGTTTGGTGTGATTCTGTGTTAGCAAATAGGTGTAAATAGAGCTCAATCCTTTTATGTCCTTTTTGTGATTGAGATTATTTTTGCAAGTTTTTATGTAACACATTTCCGAGAAACTTCTTCTGAAGTAATTAGTTTCAACATTCAGAAAACAGTTGAAGGTGTTGTTATATCGTACTCTGTGGTCTGTATTATTGACGTGTAAACTCAAACTGGTTGCGTTAGCTTTATGTTTGCTATCACTTTTGTGGAAAGCTAATCCCTTAGAGAGCTTTTGTGACGTTTGTCTGATGTAGACCAAACCACATTGACAAGGAATGCCATAAATTATATTAGATCTTTGTGAAGTATCGGTTTTGTCCTTTAGTTTAGCATAAAAAATAGTTCATTTTTTTTTTAAATTATAGGTAGAAATTTTTATATTTGTGTTTGCAAACAGGGAAGGCAAAGACTGGGAGAGACCTTCTATATATTATAACTTTCCTACTTTAATATCGTTGTTGGTAGCGGTAGTGAAAACAGTTGGATTGATTTGAAGGGGGCTCTTTAAAATACCTTTTTTATAAGGGTTTTTGGATAGTAATTTCCAACAAATGTTTTTTAAGTTAAAATTTCTTTGAAAGAAGGGTGGAAAATCTTATCTATTCTGTTTTTTAAACCTCTGATAATGTTCAGGGTGATACGAGTGGAATGAGATATATCTACCAGAACTTGATTTTTTCTTGTACCAGTCAAGTTTGGCCGTGTTGTTCT
This sequence comes from Pachyrhynchus sulphureomaculatus, assembly GCA_019049505.1. Taxonomy (NCBI): domain Eukaryota; kingdom Metazoa; phylum Arthropoda; class Insecta; order Coleoptera; family Curculionidae; genus Pachyrhynchus; species Pachyrhynchus sulphureomaculatus. Next base: position 8,001,379 of record CM032454.1, read on the forward strand.
CAGAGCGCACAACCCTAGTATCCAAAAACGGAAGAGTACAGTCAGTTTCTTCCTCAACAGTAAACACTAGTTTATGATTGAAATAATTGTAAATATTGAGAGTATCATGAACACTTCCGGCAGGTAAAGCTACTAGTAAATCGTCTACATACTGAAATAGCAGGGAAAATTCAAAATCCACCAGTGAAATAACAAAATAAAGGAGTTTATTTAAGACGATTTCTGCCAGAATTGGCGAAATAGCACTTCCCACTGGGACGCCTACTTTTTGTCTGTAAAATGTACCATTGAAGGAGAAAAATGTATGTTCATATAAATAAGTAATGGTGTGTAGAAACTGTTTCTTAGGAATATTACATATTTCTTCTGTTAATGTGAAATGTTTCATTCCATATCGATATAATAAGATCTAAAGTAATGTTAGTAAAAAGTGAAACTACATCGAAAGAAGCAAGTACAAAACCTTCTGGTAAAACGAAATCGTTCACCTTCTCTGCAATTTCGAAGGTATTTTTAATTCTGAATTTGTTAAAAGTAGAAAAAGCTGTTTTTAAAATAGAGGATATACTCGTATATTTAGCAAGTGATTGTGTAGATGCTTCTACACAGGAAACAATTGGTCTCAAAGGCATATCAGGTTTATGTATTTTAGTAGATCGTAATATTTAGGGCAAGTACCATTATAAGTTGTCAGTATACGGGCAGTTGCTTCATCCAAAATATTATATATATATATATATATATATATATATATATATATATATATAGAGGAGAAGGGTAGTCTTGACCGACTAGTTAAACAGCAGTATTGTGTTCTTGGGGTAAGCGGTCTTTAGAAAAAAACTAACAAGTTTTGGACACCTTTTTAGCTACGCCAAGCTTTCGAAAATATTTCATTTTCTTCATCAGGGCTACAATTACAGTAGAATATCAGTATTTTTGAGATTAAAAGTAAAGAACAACCCTATTTTATATGTAACATTAAAGTACTTACTGCACAAATTGTTGTTTGTGGGGGCACTTTATTGCACTTATTCATCAGAAAAAACAGAAAAAAAACACAAGAAAACTCGATATATTCATCTCTGCGCTTGCCCAACATAGTAGCCAATTTTCACATGAATTTAATTCTGCTGAAACCAAAATCTTATGTAAAGAGAGAAATCTCGACAGGAGAATCTTTAGGGAGATGGTGGAAATCCACCTTCAACCGAACTCGATCAATAAAGAAACTGACATTGAGGATCTGAGTCTAATTTTCTCCAATTTATTACAAATAGGCAGTGAAAACTCTTACAATATATCTGACATATCTCTTTGGTAATAATCCCACTATTTTCACTAACTTTTCAACTTTAAAACGATCAAATAAAATGTCAACGTCATTCTATTTTCAAATATAAATTAACCACAACTTAACTAAGAGATAGAAACACACTGCCCTTAGCAAAATGACAAGATAAACATAACAAAAAAATCCTTTAAAAATTAAAATCATTTTGCGACCACAAATTCTCTGTACTTTTCCAACAAAAATGAAGTAAAATTTTATTTTATTTCCCAGAGATGAATATGTCGAGTTTTCTTGTGTTTTTTTCTGTTTTTTCTGATGAATAAGTGCAATAAAGTGCCCCCACAAACAACAATTTTTGAAACACACCAATTAGCAGTAAGTACTTTAATGTTACATATAAAATAGGGTTGTTCTTTACTTTTAATCTCAAAAATACTGATATTCTACTGTAATTGTAGCCCTGATGAAGAAAATGAAATATTTTCGAAACCTTGGCGTAGCTAAAAAGGTGTCCAAAACTTTTTTAGTTCTTTTCCAAAGATCGCTTACCCCAAGAACACAATACTGTTATATATATATATATATATATATATATATATATATATATATATATATATATATATATATATATATATATAAACTTGATTGGTTTTTCTTGGGTACTTAGGTTCTTTTGGAAAACACAAACTAGTCTATTTGACGTTTCGCCTTATTTTTTTTAGGCATTTTCAAAAATTCTTTATTTTTTAATATTCATTCTAAAAATTAGAAAACACAAGGTTAAAATCTTTTAAGTCAAATTACACTTTTAAAAACATATAGCATTTTTACGCACACTCGGACATTTAAAATATTTACACCATAACAAAAATATAAAACAATTTATTAACGTGTATATACCGTGAAAGTCAATTATTTGTGTGTTTGTGAATTTCAAATTCTGTATTTCTTTCAGCGTATCGCGTCTCGTATTTTTTTACTGATTTTTTAAATATTTTATTATCTATAATGGGTGTCTTAAACAAAAAAACTGTTATTGATGTTAAGTATATATACCATTTTATATTATTAAGAGGATATGCATACCAGCATGTTTATTTTTTAATTAAATTTGTGTAGATATGACTGAGTCCTTTTATGTCAGTCCTATCATTCACAGTGTTTTCATCTTTTTTTATTTCAATCATCTCTTTGATCTGTAGTTTGGCATAATTCCGCTCTTTGCAGAGGACCTTGGTTTCATTGAATTTAAACTCATGTTTTTCTTCTGCTTCGTGTTTACTAAGGGCATTGGAAGCATTCCTAGTATATTTGTGTCCATTTAGTCTGTTTTTTAGTAACTGAGAAGTCATGCCAATATATTTCTTCGGACAATTCGCACACGGTATTGCATACACAACATTAGATTCATTCATTGTGGGGATATGGCTTTTTAAGTTTGTAAATAATGAACTTAGTTTATTTTGAGTTTTATGGCAAACTATAATGTTATATTTTTTCAAGACCCATTTCAGCTTCTCAGAAAGTTCTTTTGTATAAGGAAGTGGTAAAAAATTTATCACAGTTTTGTTTACTATTTTTGGTGTTGTTTTTTGAGTTATTATAAAACTTGTAAATTCTCTTTTTTATTGTTCGATTGATGTCATTCGCTTTAAAATTGTTTTGTATTAAGACAGTTTTTACTTTTTTTAGCGCGTCTGGTCTTAGTTCAGGGGAAGTCAATTTTATTGCTCGGTCTGTTAGGCCCACTATAACGCTGATTTTTCTGGGACATTGCATGACTAGAGTGAAAATTCAAATATCTCCCTGACCAAGAAGGTTTTGTGTACCACTCTGTAAGGATTTTATCTTGCTTTCTGATAAGAGTCAGGTCTAGAAAATGGTATGGATGGTAAAATAAATTTTCTAGACCTGACTCTTATCAGAAAGCAAGATAAAATCCTTACAGAGTGGTACACAAAACCTTCTTGGTCAGGGAGATATTTGAATTTTCACTCTAGTCATGCAATGTCCCAGAAAATCAGCGTTATAGTGGGCCTAACAGACCGAGCAATAAAATTGGCTTCCCCTGAACTAAGACCAGACGCGCTAAAAAAAGTAAAAACTGTCTTAATACAAAACAATTTTAAAGCGAATGACATCAATCGAACAATAAAAGAGAGAATATACAAGTTTTATAATAACTCAAAAAATAACACCAAAAATAGTAAACAAAACTGTGATAAATTTTTACCACTTCCTTATACAAAAGAACTTTCTGAGAAGCTGAAATTGATCTTGAAAAAATATAACATTATAGTTTGCCATAAAACTCAAAATAAACTAAGTTCATTATTTACAAACTTAAAAAGCCATATCCCCACAATGAATGAATCTAATGTTGTGTATGCAATAAAGTGTGCGAATTGTCCGAAGAAATATATTGGCATGACTTCTCAGTTACTAAAAAACAGACTAAATGGACACAAATATACTAGGAATGCTTCCACTGCCCTTAGTAAACACGAAGCAGAAGAAAAACATGACTTTAAATTCAATGAAACCAAGGTCCTCTGCAAAGAGCGGAATTATGCCAAACTACAGATCAAAGAGATGATTGAACTAAAAAAAGATGAAAACACTGTGAATGATAGGACTGACATAAAAGGAATCAGTAATATCTACACAAAATTTAATTAAAAAATAAACATGCTGGTATGCATATCCCCTTAATAATACAAAATGGTATATATACTTAACATCAATAACAGTTTTTTCGTTAAGACACCCATTATAGATAATAAAATTTTAAAAAAAATCAGTAAAAAAATACGAGACACGATATGCTGAAAGAAATACAGAATTTGAAATTCACAAACACACAAATAGTTGACTTTCACGGTATATACACGTTAGTAAATTGTTTTATATTTTTGTTATGGTGTAAATATTTTAAATGTCCGAGTGTGCGTAAAAATGCTATATGTTTTTAAAAGTGTAATTTGACTTAAAAGATTTTAACCTTGTGTTTTCTAATTTTAGAATGAATATTAAAAAATAAAGAATTTTTGAAAATGCCTAAAAAAAATAAGGCGAAACGTCAAATAGACTAGTTTGTGTTTTCCAAAAGAATCTAAGTACCTAAGAAAAACCAATCAAGTTTATGTAAACAAAAGGTTCAACAGAAAAATTATTCTGTATATATATATATATATATATATATATATATATATATATATATATATATATATATATATAACTTTCTCTCCTTTTTTTCTTGAACATGTATCAACTATATTCCTTTTTTTTTATTTTCTCGGGGTTAATTTTCATGAAATTAAAGTCTTTTACTTATAGTATATATTTTCGGAATACGTTTCGGCCAGTCCTTTTGATCTTCATTGGTTCACACACGAATATATATATATATATATATATATATATATATATATATATATATATATATATATATATATATATATATTCGTGTTTGTGCGCCTTTATTCATCGGAGTTTTTGGAGGCACATTACCATATTGGTTTTCTAAGATTTATATTGTTTTTTTTCTTTTTTTACTGCAAAGTTGGTCCCAAAGTTCATTTAAAAATGGTTAATTATTAAGAAAATATCTGTATTATAATATATACACTAATTAAATATTTACAAAAAATCTATAAACAATAAAAATGTCAGAAAATAACACTTAACCAAGAAAAATTTGTACCGGTAAATAATCTTTTTACATATGCTAAATCTCAAGGCTCCTGTTAACAATGACCATAATAGAAAGGCCAAATAACCACTTCCTTATAGAAATCGGTAAAAGTTACAAAAACATTCGAGGGAACTTAAAAGTCACTCAGGCTGTAAATTATTGTACTCAGCTAACCACAAGCGTTATTGTTAGAATGGTCTATTCACAGTGCGATAAAAGTTGTCAATAAAAGATGTCACAACTGTTGTAGAATTACAAGATAAATGATTTTTATTAGCACACCCATTCATGTAAAATTGTCAACGTTTCTTGATACCTTTGGGATATTACGTGTATCGACAAAATTTCACTATAATAGGTCATGGAAGATTATCTGAATGAAGTGACATTTGATGTTTGAAACGAAGATTGATCAACTTCATGATCGACTACTTTATTATCTCATTTCGAAACATAAAAAACTTTATTTAAATTTAATAGTTTGAACCTGACTAAATTTTCAAACTATGAAAGGTAACAAAACAGTAGAGTTGAAATTGAACTAAATATAACGGTTTTTGCCATTATAATAAAAATGCTCTTTAAAACACTATATGAGACTAGACCTTGGACATCCTTTTGGGAAATCTAAGTTTTATTCCCTGGCAAATTTGTAAGGATATCAAGAGTGGAAAATGATAAAATCTATAAAAAGGTGGTCTGAAGGGTTACTAACTGTCTTATTATTTTTGTAATGACAAAGAAGATCCAGTCAGACTTAACCTAAGCGATGTTAAACTAATATCGCTACTATGTGAGTTTGATTTCTACGATATTCTTACATAAATAGTAAAATAAAGAATTCGATTGGTTTTATTGTTTGAGTTAGCATTACAGCTTTTAAATAGAAACACTGATGTTCTGAAAGCTATTGAAGACATAAGTCTTTCTCCCAGGAACAGTATTATGTATTCTGTACACGTTTATATTGGTTTCCAGTTGTATGACCTGGGAAAAATCTGTTATAAGATTATAGTTTTTAGACCACATTTTCTCCTCCCTGGTGGGGTCCAGTTTCATATGTTTTTTCGTCCTCTGTCGCTTCATTCGTTGGAGATGATCGAACCAAGCGAGACGTTTTCCTTGTATGGGGTTCAAAATAGTTCCTTCTACATTCATTATATGGATGATTTTCAACCTTATTAGGAAGATAATCTGGTTGTTTTGAATATTTGTCACAATGAGATAAAAGTACTCGATCCTCGAACATCTATGTGCATCATTAGAGAGTAGGGGTAGTTTCTACCACCCTCTAAGGGTAGTTGATAGTCGTGTATTGGTGGTTCAAGCGAATCTATTCTATATTTGTTTACCCTGCCTAAAACTATAAAGGCTTGAACTTTTATCGTCGTTATTGAAACTTATGAGATACCTCCATAGGTGGTAGAGTAATGTCTGGTTGTCACAATAAATTCAGATATTTTGTCCTAACAGCTACAAGTAAGTACATATAATTTAAACTCACGGGCGTTATTTGAGTTTTACAGGTACTTTTCACCCCCTATAAGGGTGAATTTTGGTTTAATTAATAGAAATAGTTTGCTGTGGCTTGAATGCATATTCTCTTCTCTAGACTATAAAATATCTTCCATTCGCTTCATTAAAATCATTATATTATTACTATAGTTTTAGCCTACTTCAAAGGATGTTTTTGGCAAAAAAAATGACACGATAAGTCTTTGATAGTGTTCCGTACGGAACACTTATAAGTCCACTTCGCCTGTCTGTCCGTCTGTCACACCCGATTTTCTCCGAAACTATTTGTCATAGAAAGTTGAAATTTGGTAATAATATAGGAACTGATGGCCTCGTCAGAGCCATGTAGTTTTGAAAGTTAAATTTTGACTTAAGGGGTCAGTTTTGGGGGGTGAA
>CM032454.1:8013277-8028277 GCA_019049505.1 Pachyrhynchus sulphureomaculatus
TTTTTACAAGACTTTTTAGTCCACCCTCGTATTTCTCTAAAACCATCGTTACAACTAAAACAATAATAATGGGGCCTTTAATTTTCTCAACTTGAGTACTTCAGGGCTTATAAAAAAAGACAGTGAGGCCGAGAGTAGATACGTATGTATGAGGGTGCTCATGATTCTCTTCTAGATGGCAGGTTAGCAAAGCAAATTAGTGGTGATGCCTTTTTAAAGATCACTATAAAAAAATCTGTTTTTATTGTAATCAAGTATTATTGAAAAGTGAATGATGCCAACTATGATCTTCTACCACCACAACAATGTACATCATTAGCCGCAGACTTAACGCTTTTCTTAATTCATTCGGTAACAAGTATTTTTATCATAATTTAACTTTATTTATTACTTTATTGCACTGACTGTTGTTACTAAACAACCGATAATTATTATTAGATATCCTTATAGGTACAATGGCCGTCGGTATGTTAAAAGGCCTATAAAATTATCATAGTATTGTCATTTGTGGCCGCGTGAGAAAACCACTTATTCTCAAATACCCACACCTTTCCATTGAGACTTGTGTATACCTGTTTTACAATTTATATTAGGGTTTTATTTGAACAGGTAAATTTGTTTAATAAGTAGGTATGTTAGATGTGGTGCCAGTTGTAAATTTTCGGTCGATTGTTTTAGGCAATAAACAATATATCGAATGATCTTTTTTTGTCCCCTAGGGTTTCACTGCTGCTTTGGTTCTGACGGTCTTCATCATTGATCAGAATTACATCTAAACATTTCTACGTTCGCAACAAATGAATTTTAGCGATCGATCACAAAAAAAGGTAATTCAATCAAAGCATAGTATGAACTTTTACTGAGTCGTCGAATGAAGCAATAAATTTCATTCAAGCCTAAACATATATATATATATATATATATATATATATATATTATATATATATATATATATATACATATATATATATATATATATATATATATATATATATATATGTATATATATATATATATATATATATATATATATATATATATATATATATATATATATATATATATTTATATATATATAGTGAACTTCCCCTTCGTGTGTGATAGACTGATCTTTACTGCCAAAAATTGAAAATTTTTGGTATTTTACTGTTTTACGGGATAAACAGAGAGAACAAAGTCAGCCATTTTTGGCCGTTTTGTGTATTTTCCCTTTTCTTATGTAGTTAACAACGGTATATTGGGGAATATCCCTTTGTGCTAATGACTGCTTGTTTTGTTATAAAAAAAAACCACTTTGGTGAGTCAATCATTTTTCTTTTTAGTGTTCTGTACGGAACACTTATAAGACCACTTCGGTGTCTGTCTGTCTGTCACACCCGATTTTCTCCGAAACTATTTCTCGCTTTTCATGCCTTTTTTTATGTTTTTGAATCATATAAATGTACTCAAAAAATAAATTCTTTACTTAACAGTATAAAGAAAAGAGAGAAAATTTTGTCTTTCCAGATGTCCTGAAGAAGAATTATATATATTATATATATATATATATATATATATATTATATTATATTATTATATAAAAATAAATATAATTTCAAAAGCTCGACTAACAAAAAAGGTTGTTTCACTACCAAGGTCATAAATATTTAAATATAGACTGCAGCCCTACTAAAATTGAGAATATATATATATATATAATATATATATATATATATATATATATATATATATATATATATATATATATATATATATATATATATATATGGTGAAATTCCTCTTCGTGTGTGATAGACCGATCTTTACCGCCAAAAATTGAAAATTTTTGTTATTTTACTGGTTTACGGGATAAACAGAGAGAACAAAGTCAGCCATTTTTGGCCGTTTTGTGTATTTTCCTTTTTATTATGTAGTTAACAACGGTATATTGGGGAATGTCCCTTTGTGATAATGACTGCTTGTTTTGTTATAAACAAAACCACTTTGGTGAGTCAATCATTTTTCTTTTTTCTCTCTTTTCATGCCCTTTTTTATGTTTTTCAATCATATAAATGTACTCAAAAAATAAATTTTTCACTTAACAGTATAAAGAAAAGAGAAAATTTTGTCTTTCCAGACGTCCTGAAGAAGAAATAAATATAATTTCAAAAGCTCGACTAACAAAAAAAGGTTGTTTCACTACCCAAGGTCATAAATATTTAAATATAGACTGCAGCCCCCACTAAATTGAGAATATGTTTTTTCTTAACTAGTCAGTCGCGACCATTCCTGTTTTTATATTTACATATATATGTATATATATATATATATATATATATATTATATATATATATATATATATATATATATATATATATATATACATATATATATATATATATATATATATATATATATATATATATATATATAAATATACATATATATATATATATATATATATATATATATATATATATATATATATATATATATATATATATACATAGAAATTGAGAATATATTTTTCTTAACTAGTCAGTCGCGACTATTCCTGTCTTTATATTTACATATATATATATATATATATATATATATATATATATATATATATATATATATATATATATATATATATTTCAATACATAGAACAATGTTGTATAACTTAAATTTTTAATTCTTATTTAAACGGACTAAACTGTGTTTTTCTTATGGATAGTCTATTTTGCTCCAACATAACGTAGGAAAACTTTATGAGAGCATATTAATTAGTTTCTAGCTAACATAGAAAGAACAAGCAAACCTTTAAAACAAAAATTGTTTATTCAATCTAATCTTTTTTCAACTTCGAACATTTATTCTAGATCTTTCAAAAAAATTCTTTGTTTTAGTTCAGGTTAGTTCAGGTTAGCATGGACATTTGGGCATGAGAAAGCTCTGTTCGAAATGAGTACCGCGTTTACTCACAGTGGACTAAAAACAACAACGTGTTGATGATTCTGAGCGCTGTTTGGACCTCTTTAAGCGCAATAAAAAGGATTTTTTCATGCGATATGCGACAATGGATAAAGCATGAATCCACCACTACACACCGGAATCAAATCAACAGTCAGCTGAGTGGACAGCAGCCGGTGAAAGCAGCCCGAAGCGACCAAAGATACAATGGTCGGCTGAGAAGGTTTTGGCTTCTGTATTTTGGGATTCACATGGAATAATGTTCATCGACTATGCTGAAAAGGGAAAAACCATCAATAGCGAATATTATATAAAGTTATTGGTGCGTTCGAAGGCAGAAATCACTAAGAAAACGGCCCCAAATTATTAACAGGAAAAAAGTGCTCTTTCAGCAAGATAATGCACTGTGTCACAAATCGATGGTTACGAAGGAAAAATTGCATGAATTGAAGCTTCCTCATCCACCCGATTCTCCAGATTTGGCCCCCAGCGACTATCATCTGTTGACAGACCTCAAAAAAATTTTCGCGGGAAAGAGATTTGGCTCCAATGAAGAAGTTTTCTCCGAAACTGAGGCCTATTTTGAAGGTAAAGCCAAATCTTTCTATAAGAAAGGTATAGAAATGTTAGAAAAGCGTTGGACTGGTTGTATCGCTCTTGAAGGAAACTATATTGATGAATAAAGTCGAATTATGCAAAAAATATATGTTTTAAGTAACTAGACCAAAAACTTTACAGTCTACGTGTTATATTCTTTACAAATTCATTATAAATAGCATAATAAAATCTGGATCTCCAACTTTTATGTACTTATAATATCAAGCTATTATCCATAACAGCTACATTTGTTTTCGACAATGGAAAGTGGTTTAGGCTATCAATACTATATAGTAGTCCATAAAGTTAACCAGTAGTAGTGATAGAGACCATGTGATAAAAGCTAACAATTATTATGAAACGTCACGTGGTACCTGTTAATACTGTTATTTTTTGGTTAACTAGGTTAGCTCACGGAACACCACCTAATTGAGAAACCCGTTTGACAGCAATGATTAAATATTTATTTTTAAAAAGTTGAAACTTTTTATGTAACAATTCAGGACGTACAATTATATTTAAGAAATAATTTTTTTTCTTTAATTTTACACACAAGAATACTGTATAATGTGCATGCATATTTCAAAGCAATATGTCGCAGAAATTTTCTAGATAACCTAAAAAATTACTGTGAGTAGGCAAGTATGAAACAAAATACTTTGAAGGGCTGATATTTTCATTATCTCTTAAAATTACACTTAAAAGTGTAAGTAAATATTTACTCATATGAGTATGCCCCTTATGGGGCGCCAAATATCAAGGATAAACATACTTCGGAGTACATGTTACTTGCTGGTATGATGATTAATAAAAAGTACTGTAATAACCGATAATCCGACAATAATAAGTTTTAAGTACTTATACGAATTAAAGTTGCATTTTGTAATGTAAAGAAATAATAACGGGGATATCCCGACATGGCATTTTTTAGTTAAGAAAATAAAATAAGTTGTATAATTAAATTAGAAATATTAATTGGAGTTTAATAATTTGGATCCGAAGGAAAAACTTAAATATTAATAAGTATATCCTTATATCTATATACACCAGCTAGTTAACAAACTCGCATACATTTAAAATAACACCCAATTTGCGGCAGAAAAAATTAAGCGACGATACCAGCGATTATTTGGCCAGTTGCATAATAATAGGGTAGAGAAAAATTATCGCCCACCTTCGTATAATAACTTAGAGCTAAAGAAGGGCGACTGGTAAGTGTGTTCTGCCTTCGGCGCGATAAATTAATAAATAAATTGAAAATGTATGCCAACCCGTCAAAAAGGTAATTACCTGGAGAATTTATGCATCTACACCCGGTAATTTTCTCGAATAAAAATACAGACTTAAGTGACATCGAGAACACCAATTTGTGTTCGCAGACCCCGTTGAAGTGTTTCGTTCCATATCTCAGTTTGTTTTGTATAATATAAGCATTCCTGTGATGAAGCAGAGAAACATGTAATTAATATTACTTAGTGACTTCAGTGCCAAAGATGGGTTAGTGTGGAGTGATAGGAGATTAGAGTTAGAAATTATAGAGAAAAGACCTTTACGTCGTCGTGAGTAAAAATGCATATTATAAGTTACCATCCCAAAGAATATATATGGACGGAAAGAGCCAAAGGAGAACTATCAGGGCATTAACCGCAATTAAATTGACTACCCTTTTATAAATACGATAAGATTTCAGACAAGCATTAAAAATTATAACAGTATATTCTAGCGCCGACATTGGATCCGTCCACAATCATCTCATATATAAATTTAGAGAGGAACTACAGATTTGACATTAAGGCACTTAAAACCATAAAAAAATTTAAATAAGTGCAAAACGCATGGATATCAAAACACTCTAGAGAAGCTGAGGAGATAAATAATATAATTGAGAATTTAGTACCACAAAAATAAAATAACCGGTCAAGTGCAAGTTGAACCTGCGCAATTAGTGTTCCGTACGTTGATTGCTTTTAAATTAAAAAATGTTGTAACCGAAGTATAAAATGATCAGTGACTTCACAAAACACACCCCAAATGAGTTTTCAACAAAGTTTATTTCCAATCTTTACTGAAAATTGATGACCTTGAACTTTCTGTTTTTTTTATATACCAGATAAATTATTACAGGTAATGCACTCGTGATAATTTTCGTTCAATCTACATCTCGTGGAGAATATTCCAGAGTTTTTTCAAAATTTTTTGATAAGTACTTTTCGAGATAAGGCGGGTGGACAGCGATTTTTCGCGATTTTTTAAAAATAATACAAAGAAAAGTGCGCGCAAGTATTACATTATATATATATTTTTTACTCGTGTTTTCACAAGCTTTCATTTGACACCACTTACAGACAGACGGACAGACACCCAGACACCGAAGTGATCTTATAAGTGTTCCGTACGGAACACTAAAAAACAACCAGATTCTGACAAAATCTTAAGACTTTGGAAGAGGATGCACAAATGCTATTTGAAGACCCTCGAACCCCAGCTGTTAATAATATCACAAGCGTGGCACTGCATGTCCTCAGCATACTTTTCATAAGATGGTACGTAATTACCGAGTGCTAATCGCAAGCATGATGACATATGTTCGTCAGTTAGTCGATTGCGATATTTTGACTTAATTATCTTCATTTCAGAAAATGCAGACTCGCACAAGTAAGTTGACCCAAACATTGCCGTCAGTTGAAGGGCGATTTGCCTTAGATTCGGATCTTTATCTTCAGATATAAAACACCAGAATTTTGTATCAGATGCTGTGGCTTTGAGATGTATATCTGATATAATCTGCACTAACTCATTTTCAACAGAACATGAGTCCATGTTAAACTGACTTGCTATTTCAGTAGCTAATTCCTCAATGTTTTTACACGAAAAAGGATAACTCATAAATGATGCGATATTTGCCAATTTACTGAAATCATAAAAACGTATTTCGAATAGGCCCAAAATATTTGATAATTCTGCCTCATAAATATCATAATTCAACTGAGGAATCCTTGCTTTCAAAGACGGAAAATTTTTCAGATCCTTCCTTTTCAGTTGATCTATCAACTACTTTTGAATGCGTTTATTGCGCTAATCATCTCAATAATAGTTTTTCCTTTACCTTGAAGCTCCAAATTAATGGTGTTTAAATGCATTGTGATGTCTGTCAAAAATGCCAATTCAGTCAGCCATTTTCCGTTTTTCAGCATCTGAGTGTCATCACCTCTTTCGTCCAGAAAAGCTGTTATTTCGGGCAATAATTCTTGAAATCTTTCTAGGAATTTTCCGCGACTCAATCACCTGACGTCCATGTGAAGAACTAAATCAGTGTGTTCAGCTGACTCACTATCTTCCAACTGTAATTTAAAGAGCTGTCGTTGCAAGCTACGTGCACGGATATAATTCACAATTTTTATTGCAATGCACGTTACATTTGGATCGCTCGTACTAGAATCGGAAGTAGTATATGTACATGCTCTCAGCACTGCGGAACTAGAAAGAACCTGGCCATGACAATAGACACATGGAGGGACTAAAAGCTATGGAATATGTCACAGGCGACATACCTATTCGAATAACAATGTGAACTCAAAAATTCTCGATGGTTAGAATCTTATGAGAGACAGGATTTACGGAAAAGACATAAGAATTCAATATTTATATTGAAATTAAAAGGCGATATTTCGACTTCATAACTCACTTTATACAGAAAATATTAAGATTGCTAAAGTACATCGACAGGGGTGTTTATTGTCACCGATTTCAATTGAGAAGATATTTCAGTTAGAAAATTACGTAAAAAATAAAAGTTAATGACATTATCATCAATAATCTACAGTACGCCGATGATACAGCAATACTGTCTGAAATGTCTAGAGCTCACAAGAAACCATAATCCACGATTGGTACGGTATTCTATGGAGCACTAAAATTAAATCCCTCAAATGAATAGAGGCACTTGAAATATATATCCTAAGAAGACTACTAAAAATATCATGGACAGATTATATAACCAACGAATAGATTTTGCGAAGAGCAAATAATGAGTACCTGGGCGACATATTGAGACACCTTAGAGGCAATCTTTTGAAGAACATATATATATATATATATATATATATATATATATATATATATATATATATATATATAAGAAAACTCGACCAAAGAAAAATACGAGAGATTGGTGTAATATCACTTATGGTACCACGCTAGTGAGAAGGGCAGAAGAAGGACATTCCGCATCGCCCATTGAACGTGAGAATGCTTGCACGTTGGATAAGCATATAGCTCTCTAAGAAGAACAAGAAGAATCAAATTTACTGTTTTGGCTTATTCCATCCATAGTCGGAACCTGTTAAATAGAGCTTGAAGAGATTGTCTTATCGATGTCCCTCCCTACTTTATCATTTTTATAGTTATCTCTTAGTCCCCTGGTTCTTTGTTGTTGTAGGGAGTTCATTATTTCATCCGTTGTTACATCGGGGATTTCTTCAGATCCCCTATTTCTTACTAGTACTCTATTTCCTTCTGCTTTCCCGTGCGGTGGTGATATTTTCGTGTCATATAATGTTTGATAATATTTCTCTGTAGCTTCCTTTACCTCTTTGATTTGTGCGATCTCTTGTTATTTATAAGTTTGATTATTTGATGTCTCCCTTCATTCATTTGTTTGCTTAGATGTTTCAAACTGTTTCCCTCTTGTAAAGTTTCTTCTATTTTCGAGTTTTTGTTCTGTCTGACGTCTTATCTGATCTTTCTTTTATTTTTTTGTCTATTTCTGCCAATTCTAATCTGCCATTTGCAGGATCATTTCTTAATAATCTTCTTTGTTTCATAAGATTTTGTGTTTTCTCTTTTTTCGATGTTGCTATTTGTTTTGTAGTCGTGCTGTTGGTTATTTGTACGTTTAGTTCATCAAGTTCTGTTAGGTAGTTTATGTGTTTTATAGGATTTTGCAATGTTTATCGATACTTGTCTGTATTTTGCTTTATTATTTCTGTTGTCTCTCCTGCTTCACATTTATTCTTATTTTTGTTCTGAGCATCCGATGGTCACTGCCAATTCTTATCGTGTTCAGTACTGTTGTGTCGATTACAGTATTCTTGTCATTTGATAAAACATAATCAGTTTCGTCTCTTGTTATACCATTTGGGCCTTGTCATGTCCATCTGGTGTTCTGTATTCAAAAAGTACAAGTTATCTTCATTTACAAAATTTGATAACATTTCTTCTTTGCTGTTCCTCATACCCAAACCAAACTTCTAAATTAATAATTGCAGTGACTAAATATAAGTAATGGCAAGTATATAAAGTTGTTATTTGGAATTCACATGGTAATTTACTTACCTATTTGAAGGAGAGTTAAGTAATTTTGAAAATACTAATTGAAATTTAAACACATATTTGAGGAATTTTCTTTGATGCCTCTTTTACTGTTAAGTTTTTCATCGACTGATATAATTAGGATAGTGAAATAATCGCTGAGTGTTAAAAATTGGTTTGGTTAACAATAAATGAGTTAAAATAATATAGTTGTTGATACATCAACCGTTCCAAATCCTACAATAATAGAGATGTTATATTTTATGAAGTACAGACTTACAAATCAATTAAGTATATTTTGGCGCCCAAAGAGATCAACATTTTTATAGTATTTGTTTATTTAGCTTTTGGAAAATACCAATCTAAATTCAAGAGGTGCTTGGGAGTTTTGATCTGTTTCTTTAACGAAAGCAAGAGTAAGAATTATAAATAATGATGAAATTTACGAAGCCTTAATGAAAATTGACAAAAATAAAAATGAATAAGGATTTACTTTATGTTAATTCTTAAATCGTTGAATAATGGAACAAGTTTTTAGTAGCACGCACTTATTTAAAACTAGTTTCCCCAGTCATTTTTATTATTTTAAATCATTTTATAAGAAAAAAATGTTACTCATCTTATAGAAATTTGAGTTTAAAGACCGCTATAAAAAATATTGATAAATCTTGTATATTTTAGTCCATAACCTAACCAACCATTTTGCTAAATATTTCCCAATGGCATTTCCGTTTACTATCTCAAGTTTATAATTCATCTTCCAAATTAATCTAGCTCACGGCCATCATCCATGGCCAGCCGGCGGGGGGCGGGGCGAGGGGTGATCCCGCCTCCGCTCGTCTTTTCTTTTTTGAGGTCGGATTCCCCTATTTCGGCGCAACAAAGAGCGCCGTTCTTGACTTGACGTTGTCGACGGCGGCGGTGTCTTTGAACGACCACTCGCTGACTCGTAGCTTGCTTGATACATGTGATGCCCATGTAACTTTCCCCTCCGTTCTTGCGGGTTCTTGGCTTCTCATGGACGGTTATGAACATTGTGTACCGTCGAAATTTTATTTTTAATTCTTTAAATGACTGGTAGTATTTGGTTACGTGCACATCAATTGATCTTTATAATTGTGAGGAATTATAAAAAAAAAACTTTCTTTTCTTACTTATTTAATCGTTTCGGATACTTTTGATTGTAATCGAGGAAATGATGTATAAATTTGCGTTTTCTGTTCTTACTGTATAAATAGTCTAATCCGTTAAAAATTAATTTATGAAATGTTTTGTTCAGTTTTCTTTTTAGTGTTCCGTACGGAACACTTATAAGATCACTTCGGTGTCTGTCCGTCTGTCTGTCCGTCTGTCCGTCTGTCACACCCGATTTTCTCCGAAACTATTTGTCATAGAAAGTTGAAATTTGGTAGTAATATAGGAATTGATGGCCTCATCAGAGCCATGTAGTTTTGAAAGTTAAATTTTGACTTAAGGGGTTAGTTTTTGGGGGTGAAATCGGAAGTGAAAAAAAAATTTTTTTACTAGGTAATCGAGTGTGGTATCAAATGAAAGCTTGTGAAAACAGGAGTAAAAAAATATATATATAATGTAATACTTGCGCGCACTTTTCTTTGTATTATTTTTAAAAAATCGCGAAAAATCGCTGTCCACCCGCCTTATCTCGGAAAGTACTTATCAAAAAATTCTGAAAAAATTCTGGAATATTCTCCACGGGGTGTAGATTGAACGAAAATTATCACGAGTGCATTACCTGTAATAATTTATCTGGTATATAAAAAAAAAACAGAAAGTTCAAGGTCATCAATTTTCAGTAAAGATTGGAAATAAACTTTGTTGAAACTTATTTGGGGTGTATTTTGTGAAGTCACTGATCATTTTTATATCACCGTAAGATAAATTTTGACTTAAGGGATTCGTTTTGAGGGGTGAAATCGGAAGTGAAAAAAAATTTTTTTTACTAGATCATCGAGTGTGGTGTCAAATGAAAGCTTGTGAAAACACGAGTAAAAAATATATATATAATGTAATACTTGCGCACACTTTTCTTCGTATTACTTATAAAAAACCGTAAAAAATCGCTGTCGCCTACCTTATCTCGAAAAGTACTGATCAAAAAATTTTGAAAAAATCCTGGAATATTCTCCACGGGGTATAGATTGAACAAAAATTATCATTACCTTTAATAATTTATCTGGTATAGAAAAAAACCAAAATTTCAAGGTCACCAGTTTTCAGTAAAGATTGGAAATAAACTTTGTTGAAAACTTATTTGGGGTGTGTTTTGTGAAGTCACTGATCATTTTATATTACCGTAACATAAATTTTGACTTAAGGGATTCGTTTTGAGGGGTGAAATCGGAAGTGAAAAAAAATTTTTTTACTAGGTCATCGAGTGTGGTGTCAAATGAAAGCTTGTGAAAACACGAATAAAAAATATATATAATGTAATACTTGCACACACTTTTCTTCGTATTACTTTTAAAAAATCGTGAAAAATCGCTGTCCCCTATCTTATCTCGAAAAGTACTGACCAAAAAATTTTGAAAAAATCCTGGAATATTCTCCACGGGGTATAGATTGAACGGAAATTATCATTACCTTTAATAATTTATCTTTTATAGAAAAAAAAAACAAAAATTTCAAGGTCACCAGTTTTCAGTAAAGATTGGAAACAAACTTTGTTGAAAACTCATTTGGGGTGTGTTTTGTGAAGTCACTGATTATTTTATACCACCCTAATAAAATTTTTTATTTTAAAAACAATCAACGTACGGAACACTAATTGTGCAAGTTCAACTTGCACTTGACCGGTTATTAATATCATAATATCGACATGTATACCTCTGCATAAGATAAAAATGCTTATTTTGACAAGAAGATGCAGATGGCAGAGACTTTTTTTTTATCTCAGTTTTCAACTTCCAATTACTTTTTACTATGGAACTGAAACTCTCTCTCTCTCTCTTTCTATATATATATATATATATATATATATATATATATTACATGGTGTTACATGTTGGCTGTGTCACCCGGTATGTATATATATATATATATATATATATATATATATATATATATATATATATATATATATATATGTAGTAATGGTTTTTCGGGTATCCCGTGTTAGCTTGAAGTCCCTTGATGGACGGTTTCCGATACATGGCTTCCGAAAACATGACTACGATACGTAGATGACACTTTTGTGGTATGGCAACACGGTAAAGACAACATAAACAAGTTCCTGGAACACCTTAACAATATACATCCAAACATTAAATTTACAATGGAAAGGGAAGCAGCAGAACAACTACCATTCCTAGATGTATTGCTTCAAAGAAAATTAGATGGTTCTTTGTCTCACTCAGTATATAGAAAACCGACACATACAAACATATACTTAAATGCCAGCTCACATCATCACCCAGCCCAACTCTTCTCCGTTGCCAAATCCTTAGCTCACCGATCAGAAACCCTAACAGACAAGGAACATTTGCAACAAGAAACCAAGCTCCTTCGAAACGTTTTACTTTCAAATGGATATAGTCAAAACACGATCCGGCGGGCCCTAAATAAACAACACAAACAGGAAAGAAAGACATATACTACAAAAGCATTTCTCCCATATGTAAAAGGCATCACAGACAAAATAGGAAGACTTCTAGGAAAACACCAAATTGAGACCATTTACACAACCAACCAAAAAATTAAAGATATTCTACCTACACCAAAAGACATTATAGCCTTAGAAGACCAAGGCGTATATGAAATTCCGTGTCAGGACTGCGGTCTTTCATACATAGGCCAAACAAACAGGAAAATTAGTGCCAGAAGAGACGAGCACAAAAACGCCGTAAAACAAAAATTCACCACCTCTTCTCTAGCACAACATGCACACAATACCGGCCACAAAATTGATTTTGACAAAACCAGAACCCTACAAAAAAGTAATAACCTATCCACTAGGGTAATCAAAGAAGCCATAGAAATAGAAAAGAGGCCCAACAACTTAAATAATCGGGATGATAGCCAACGTTTACCGAACTCTTGGAAACATATTCTATCCCAGTACCAAGTCCAACCAAGAGAAACAATAATTCAACCATATGTTACTTCACCAACACAAACATCACAAAGAACCACAGGACCGACAACGCGCAGCCAAAGCCGAGCCTCTATTGGCCAGATCCGTCGACCAATAGAAACACCCCCGAGTACATAAAACCGGCGCACTCAGGGCCAGTCTCGACATTCAACGCCAAGACACCGACCAGTGATCAACGCTTTGAAAAAGATGGATGAGATTCTATCGAAACGTCAGCGAAACCGTCCATCAAGGGACTTCAAGCTAACACGGGATACCCGAAAAACCATTACTACATTTCACACCCGTGAGAACATTCGTCAAAACATATATATATATATATATATATATATATATATATATATATATATATATATATATATATATATATATATATATATATATATATATACAATTGTTTTTGTTCGTTTCATCTCACTTTCGAAAGAATTTAAAACTATTCATTTATCGTGTGAGTCTAAGTGGCTCCTACAAAATTTTATGTTTTATATTTAGTTACAGAATTTTCTCTTTAAACAATGATCAATATCACCGAAATTAAGATAGGAACACATTTTTTATTTAACCTAGTTACATATTACAGGTTTTTTGCCAACATACGTCTAAGAAAACTATCTAACGCCAATTGGATTTGATATTATTTTCAGAAAATAAACCGTTTTATTATGTAATAATGTGATTACATTACGAACTTAGTAGGCTCTGATAAAACAGACGAACCGAAAGTCAAGGTTGCTGCGTGTTAGCAAAATGGCCATTATTATTGTTTACTTTACGTCAAAAATAATTTTTCGTTAACAAAAATGTCTTCGACGGATAAAAAAGTAGACATGTTATTAATTTATGGAGAGTGCAGAAAGAATAGCCGACAAGCCGTCGAGTTGTACATGTCAAGATATCTGGATAGGAGGCACCCACCTAACAATTACTTTTAAAGGGTAGAGCAGCAGTTTAGAAGGCAACCGATTGAACCTGTGTTGTATTTATTGGTGACGAAGAGTTAGAAATCAATGTATTGGTCATTGTTCAGGTAGATCCTTCAATTTCTATAAGACATGTTGAAGAAGAAACCGATGTAAATCGTGAAACCGCTTGGCACATTTTAAGAAAATATAAATTCAGGTTCTACAAATATCAAATAAATCAACATTTATTTCAAACAGATTACCAAAGTAGAATGGATTATTGTAATTGGTTTTTGCAAAGATACCACCTTGATTTCATTATAACATTCTATTTTCGGATGAATCTAGATTTACCAATTTGGGTCTATTTAATCGTAACAGTACTCGATATTGGGCCCAAGAAATTCCTAGAATTATGCGAGAAAGTGCCTATCAAGAAAGATTCGGCTTTAACGTGTGGTTGAGTATCCTTGGCACACGAATTATTGGTCCTATTATATTTGATGGTGCGTTAAATGGAGAAAGATATTTGGAGTTCATTCAAAATGACGTTGAAAATTTTTTAGAAACTTTACCTTTATATCGTGGAGACATTATTCTCCAGCAGGATGGCGCTCCAGCCCAAAATAGTAGAAATGTAGTAAACTACTTGAATCAAAGATTTGGTATAAATTGTTTAGATACCAATGGACCTAATAGGTGGCCTGCAAGATCGCCAGATCTTACGCCTCTTGATTTTTTTATATATAACCACCTAAAAGAAAAAGTTTACAAAAACCCATCAACAAACAGAAATGATTTAGAAATGCGCTTAAGAAGAGCAGTAAATCAAATTACTGAAATTCAGTTGGAGAACGTTATGAGAGCCACGGTAAGAAAAACAAGATTGTGTAGGATTAACAACGGACAGCATTTTGGAATAAATACCTAACAAATTTATATCTAGTATAAAATAGTTTTACCTATTTATTTTTATTGTATTAGTTAGTTAAAATATTACTTCTTTCTAATATTAATTAATTACAATTATCGGTTTTGTTGTGTTATTCTGATTATTAAATCTTTGGATTTTATTACTTACATTTAAATATTTATTAAATAGATAGGTTTCTTATTTTCTGATAATAATAATAAATCCAATTG
>CM032454.1:8033277-8106324 GCA_019049505.1 Pachyrhynchus sulphureomaculatus
ATATTTTTAAAATCCTCGATCATTGCAAAATTAATTATACCTTGAATTAAATGGGACGAATCAAAACGTGCACTATGGGAAAGTTGGGCAGGTTTTGGAGAAAAATTTAAAAACTGTTGGAATGAAATGAATGCGTCCTTTAGAGTGATTATTTTGATAAGTTTACCATATAAATACAGGTCGCCATTAATATGTTCTAAGCGTGGTATTTAATCGGTTGCGTAGGCCTAATATAAACGTTGAATGTTTTATCTCGATATTTCGCCGCTATTTGCAAAATATCAGCTGTACTTGAAAATTCCTATGATTCTAAATCGAAATACACTGAACCCTGGGATGTAATTGAAACATTATTCAATATATTAGTTAACGGTTGAGGGTTAATAATGTCATCAGTATGATAAACGTCCATCTGCAGTCCACAGTTTGAATGATTCTGTACCCCTTCATGTTTTTCTTTATTTTTTCTCGTGGCCTCTTTATTTCTAACCAATAAATTTCTAAGTATTTTCGTTGCAGGCAAATTAGCTCTGGATGCTCTTTCTTTTCTTATTTCACCTTTTCTTGCCATATAAGATCTTGTATGTTTCCCAGGGAGTTTATTGATGAGCGTTAAATTCCACTTGGTTACTGTCACCCCAAGATAGAATTTCTTCCTGGTCTTTGTTAAGTTGAACGACCTCCTGCTGTCTGCGGATATTCGCCTGAGCAGCCGATGTCCGAGCGTTCAAGGTGAATGAAGAGACAAGCGTACTGTCATCTGCAAAGCTGTAGATTGGATTCCCGGTCGTTTCCAGCAGATCGTTAATGTAAATGAGAAAGAGAGTAGGAAACAGTATGGAGCCCTGGGGCACACCGGCGTTGATAGTGAATCCGTCGACCGCCACTCGTAAAGAACGCTCTCTGAGGAAACATGAGAGCCACAAACAGAACCTTTCAGGCATACCATAAGAGCGCAACTTAGCCAACAGTCCATCGTGCCAAACACGGTCGAATGCCTTGGATATGTCAAGAGCAACCGCTCGAGATTCTCCAAAGTGTTCAATTGCGTTGTTCCAAACATGTGTTACATAAGTCAGAAGATCTCCTGTTCATCTATGTTTACGAAAACCATATTGGTGATCGCTAATAATATTGAATCGTTCAAGATATTTTAGAAGATGCTCATTGATAACCTTTTCCATGACTTTCGATATTATTGAAAGCAGTGCAACTGGTCGGTAGTTATTTGGCAAGGTCTTCTTACCTTTTTTAGGTATCGGCTGAACCGTGGCACATTTCCAGCAGGACGGAAATATTCCCTTTCTGTAGGATAGGTTAAAAAGTCTACAGAAAACTGGTGTTAGTTCCCTTGCACAGTTTTTGAGAACTATGGCAGGTATTCCGTCAGCGCCAGAAGCCTTCTTGGTGTCTAGCTTCATTAAAATACGCTTTATGATGCGCTGTCTGAAGACAACATCGGGCATCCTTGACTGCAATATGGGAATAGTAGGTGGTGTTTTTCCTTGGAAATCGACAGTAGAATGTGAAGCAAAGAGTTCAGCCAACAAGTTCGCTCTCTCGACAAGTGTGGTTGCAATGGAATTATCTGGCCGTGTGAGTGGTGGTATGGTGGATTTGGTAAAATTTTGACTAACTGCCTTAGCGACTGCCCAAAAGGACCTGGAATTGTTGGGACAAGCGAGAAGTTTGTTTCTAATTCGTTGATTGTGTGCCTCCTTGGTTTCGTCGATAATTCCCTTGCATCTGTTCCGGGCATGAACAAAGATGTTACGATTTACGGTGTTAGGATTTTCACGCCATTGTCGATAGGCAATATGTTTAGAAGCAACAGCTTCTTTGCATTTTCGGTCGAACCAAGGCTTGCCGTTGGAGGAGCATTTCTTCGAAAAAGGGATGTAAGCTTCCATACCAGCCAAAATAACATCGGAGACCTCCCTGGCGCAGTCAGATGGGTTATCGGATCGAAAACAAATGTCCATCCAAGGGAAAGTTCGAAAGTATTCCATAAGGTCTTCCCATTTAGCAGATTTGTAGTGCCAAATCTTGCGCGGCCTACCTTACTAATTAGTAATATGTACACCTGACTTTTAAAAACCCCCATGATTAAATGTTTACCTTTTTTTTTTTATAGTGTGATTACGAGGAGTTCTTTCCGCAAATTTATTTGTTTATTAATTATTATCTAGTTATTATTTCACGTCAATAAAAATATACTACTAGTAATTATTTGCAAGTTTTTCATGATATTGTTCATATTTTTTTTCTGCAAGTCACCTGTCAAGACAGTGGCGTGGCCATGATTTAAGAGTGTATTAGATCAATGTCAAGTTTAAAAGAATTAACACTGATTATGAGCTTACTTAGGAGTGTCTTTACGAATAAAAATCCTTGTTTATTTACAGAAATTGTTTCAAAGTAAAGATATATATAATAATATTTCTAGTTTTAGTATTAATTTTTACAATATAATATAGCATTTTGATTTTTCCAGCTCAAGATGTAGGAGAATTATTAAAAAATTGACAAATGTCGCAGTGTTTCTACAAATAAAAATATTTTTTTATCATCATCATCATCATCCATTCTTTATAGCGTTGTACGCCTTCTGGTCCCTTTTCTCCAGTCCTCCCTATTTTCCCAGTCCCCGTGGCTCAGATTCGTCGCTGACATACTTTTTTCTATTCCTTCTATCCATGTTGTTTTTGGGCGCCCTCTTTTTCTCTTTTCCCGTGGTGACCAGTTTTTGATCAGCTTCGGGAGTCTTTCGTCGCTCATCCTCTCCACGTGGCCATACCATTCTAGTTGTTTCCTTTCAATCCCTCTCCACTTCCATTATTTCTAGAATCGTTTTGTTTGGGACTTTGTCACGGCGTGATTTTCCTGCCGATCTGCGCCAGTAGTCTATTTCCAATACTCGCAGTTTCCGCTGTGTGGTTTGACTCATTTGCCATGCTTCACTGCCGTAGAGTACTATACTCCTTAGAATACAAGAGTTTTTTTGTTTTGTTTTATATATTCCCCCACAGAATCGAGTTTAGACACCCAATGACCTTCCTCCCCTGTACAATACGGTGTTAAATTTCTGGTTCAGTCCGTTCGTTGCTTTTTTTGTTTTTTGTACCCAGATATGTGTATTCTGTGCATGGTCTGATTTAAATGTGGTCTTCTATCTGGAGAACCGATGTTTCCTCCTTTCCTACACACGGGTACTTTGTCTTTTCCTGGTTTACTATCAGGCCCCATGTTTCGTATTCTTTCAGCAGTTTCCTTGTCATTAATTCCAGATCCTCTTTATCTTGTGCGAGCACCACCCGATCGTCTGCGAAATGTAGCGTATGCAGGGTGATGTCGTCATTAAGCTCGATACCCATTCTTTCGCATGATCTCCTCCATTCTTTCAACGTTTTGTCTATGTAGATATTAAATAATGTAGGCGAGAAGCAACATCCTTGTCGTAGTCCTTTGTTAACTGGAAAGCTCTCTGACAACTGGTCTTTTAGTTTTATTTTTGCCCTTTGATCTCTGTATAGCTGCTGGATGGCTTTTATTATTGTAATATTTATTCTAGTACCTTTTAGTACTTGCCATAGTCTATTTAGAGGGATCGTATCATATGCTTTGGATAGATCGACAAAGAGAAGGTGTGATTCCCTGTTTGTTGCTACCCTTTTTTCGTGCGGTTGAGTAATTGTGAAAATATGGTCTACACACGATCTGCCTGTCCTAAAACCTGCTTGCTGTTCTAGTTCATATGGCGCATATTCTTCCTTTATTAGTTGTTTGAGGACTTTCCCGTAAATTCGACTCATAGTGTTAGTTTAGCTATACATCGGTAGTTGGTGCATTCGTCTTTCTTCCCTTTTTTGCATATGGGCATTATCCAGGTCTCTTTCCATGCTTGTGGGATGTCTTCTCCGTTCACCAATCTAGCAATCAGCTCAGTTAGAAATGATATTAACTTAGTAGTGCTTTATAATATACAAAAATTATCTCAAATGAAAATCTACAGTAATATTTTTAGTTATAGTATTATTTTCCAATTGATTTAGTTTATATATAGCTTTTGATTATTACTTTTTTCTGTATAATTAAAACTCTTTCTGAAAAATATTACTTTAAATTATACGAGGGCCGCCTTTAAGTTTTTTTAAACCACAATTAGATGGCGCTATTGATATGTGACATTACCGTTGCTGTACCACACAGGACCACAAAATTTTTTTTTTGTCTATTTACAACTTAACTACAGGATATGTTTTTTGGGTCACTGATTCGCCGTCCGTTTTGATCTATCGTATCTGAAATTTGCGTAAAATAGCCGAAAAATTGGTAAAAATCAGCTTAAAATGAGATTTTCATCGTTTTAATGATTCCGGAATGATTAAATTTGCCACATACCCGCCACTTTTGGAGTCTGCAATGGGGTCTCCAATGTCCCAAATAGGTTTTGATAGCGACCATATGTTCTGCAGCTGTCAAGTGCCAAAGTGCCTTAACGAAGAGTTTCTATATTGCTAATGCAGCCATCCTACCGGATGCTATTGGCGATTCTGATCAAGATGAGAGATTGCAATATATCATTTAATAGCTGTCAGGTTTATTTTGGCAGTTGTCAGGTTTCCTTTGACAATTGTGAAGTTTACTTTGAAAGCCGTCAAATGTCGAATGAAATTGTCAAAACAATGCGAATATTCTATTCAATTGAAAAATCGTGTTACTATAGTGGTTGAATCGGTTATAGTAAGTGCACTTCAACAGCTGTCAAATGATGGACGAAGCTTGCAAACTAGTGATAATTTTCTAAATCGTCGATGCCTTCATCGGCGCTGTTCCAGTCTTGATATCCACGCAAGCTAATTGGCAGCTAGCACTGTTGAACAGAACTGTTAAGGCCATGAGAATATTCTAATAGTTTAAATCTTTGAGGAAGATATCACGCCTTATGCTTTCATCGATTTTGTTTCAATGTTGACATCCACGCAGCTGCGAGTGCAATTTGACAGCTGCCAAATGGCAAATGAAACTGTCAAGTCAGGGCGAACACTCCATATCGTTGAAAGGGTCAATATTCCTTATACTCCTGCCCTCTCTGTGACGGCTGTCAAAGTAAACTTCATAGTTGTCAAAGGAAACTCGACAGTTGCCAAAGTAAACTTGATAGCTGTTAAATGATATTTTGCACTCTCTCATCTTGCTCAGAATCACCAATAGCATTAGGTAGTATGGTTGCATTAGGAATATAGAATCTCTTCGTCAAGGCCTTTTGGCACTTGACAGCTGCAGAACATATGGTCGCTGTCAAAACTGATTTGGGACATTGAAGTAATACCTGCAGACCCAAAAATGGCGGGTATATGGCGAATTTGATCATTCCGGAATACCATGCCTTTTAAAACATTTTAAGTTCATGTTTACCAATTTTATGGCTATTTTATGTAAAATCCAGATGTGATGGACCAAAACGGACCTCAAATTCGAGATCAGCAACCCAAAAAACATAACCTAGACCAACTGTAGTCAAAGTAAATTGACAATTTTTCTTTTATGGTCCTGTGTTATTTGACGGAGAAAAACACCTGATTTATCGCTTAGCGATTTTTTTGTTCTTGAATGTTAAAAAAATGAATTTTTAGCGATTTTCATCACCTCAAGAAGCTGTTGAATCGTTTTAAAACTATGTTTTTGAGGTACCAACTTTAGAATGGAAAAAATGTTTCGAGAATTGGTTCGAATGCATGGAAAAGTGGGTAAATCCTAAAGCCGAATATCTGAGAAACAATAAAACTATTTGTACCAAAAAATTTTTTCTTGCATTGTTTTTATATATATATATATATATATATATATATATATATATATATATATATATATATATATATATATATCAATCGGTTTTATAACGTCTTCCGTCTTCCGATGCCTAATTTCCACTCCTCCCGGTTTCCCCATCCCTCCTCCTCTAGATCTCTCTCCAGCTTTGGCGTGGTCTTCCTCGCTTTCTTTTTCCATGAGGGTTCCAATTTAAAATCATTTTAGGTAGTCGGTCTTGTGACATTCTCTGTACATGTCCGTACCATACCAACTGTTGGGTTCTGATTACGTCCACTATATCGTGCTTTATTTCTAAAGCTCGTCTTATCGTGTCATTTGGTATGCGGTCTTTTCTGGATTTTCTGGCTGCTCTTCTCCAGAAATTCATTTCTGTAGCTTTTAATATTTTTTTCTGTTCTTTCCTTCAAAGGCCACACCTGGGAGCTGTAAGTTATTATACTTTTCACTATTGAGTTGTAAATTCTCTTCTTATTTTCAATGGTTATGTTTTTGTCCCATAGTATACTATTAAGCATCGCAATCGCTTTTCTTCCTTGGATATTCCTCTCGAATATTGCTTCTTTCCAGTGTTCCGTCCCTAGATATTCTCGTTCCCAAATACTTATAACTGGCACAATGTTTGATGGTGTGTCCTGTGGCCAGTTTCAAGTCCTGCTGTTGTCCTCCGATGCACATGTACTCGGTCTTTTTAATATTGACTTCTAGGCCCCATTTTTCATATTCCTCCATAAGTTTTCGTGTCATGTATTCCATATCATCGATGTCCTGAGCGACTACTACCTGGTCGTCTGCGAATGATAGCGTGTACAATGTAGTATCGTCATCCAGTGGTAATCCCATACTGCTGCATTTCCTTTTCCAGTTCTTCAGTGCACTCTCCAAATAGATTTTAAATAGCGTTGGGGATATACAGTCCTGTTTGAGACTCTTTGTGACCTGGAACCCTGTTGTTATACCATATTTGGTTTTCACACTACTTCTTGCGTCTTGGTATAAGGATTTTACGGCTTTAATTGTTTTTGTAAAAACTTAAAAGTAGCCCTAGTATAAAATGTTTAACATACATTTTTAATATAGTCCTTTTCAAATATTAAAAAATAAATGTTTTGTTTGAAAGAACAATAGGTACTTCAAAAGATTTTTTATTTTTTAAATTCTGTAGGATTTAAGTTGTAATCATTAAAATTCTGACCTTTTCACTCGGCGCCCCTGAAGTACGACGTATGGGATTTTCTTAAGATTCATGATAATTATCGTTATTTTATTAGAGACTATTGTTAAAAAAACTACGAACATTACATAACAAATACAAACAAAAAAAAAACACTTTTATGATAGGTGTTACATTGTTCTCTTTATGAGATATTCTTGGTAAACCAAAATTCATTTTTAATATTTTAAAAAGTGGGTGTTGGTGTTAAAATATGAATAATAAAAAAGCCGCAAAAGACTGAAGAGGAGTAAATTAGTAATAACTATTGAAATTAATTTTTTTTGTAAATATGTTGTTATTTTTTCCTAATTAAAAATGGTCAGTCGTAATAACTATATTTTATTTGATAATTATTTAGTGTGGAAATGCATATTTTTAGCATATGTTCTAAGGTTTGCAGAATTAACGCAGTAGAATTGGTATGAGCCTTTAAATTTAATGGTGTTGATTATGTAATAATTGAAAAATTTACCTCTTATATGCAACGAATTCAGTAAAATTTCTTGCTCTAGTCTGTTGTACTATATACAGTGAAGTCTGTTTATAACGAACTCTAAAAAATCACTAAAAATGGTTCGCTATATCCGAAGTTCTTTACAAACAGTAAACAAAATCTAAATCAATAATAACATATATGTTGGTACATATACGAGTATAAACGGAAACTTTAAAATACGTAGTTTTATACAATAAAATCAATAATTTTCGTTTGTACAACTTTACTTGAAAAAGAAATAGTGTTTACAGAATTGTCAAGGTCACAAAAAACTACTCTATATATGTTCAGGACTCCAAAAAATTGCGAGTTTCAGTCATTTTCTTAGTAACTTCTGAAGTGGATGGAACATAAATATTATCTCCTTCTCCAAGCTCGTCTTTGTTGTCATTATCGCTTAAAATCTTTCCAGAAGTCACTGATGTCACAATTTCATCATCAGTTAATATTTCTCTCAACATTAATTCATTATCAGCACATACATATTCTTCAAAACTAAAGTGATTAAACATCTTTTTAATCTCGATTTCCACTGTACTTTGTTGAATGTCAGCATCGTAAACAAATTCTAGACAATCAGTAGGATCCTCTTGATGATTTTCAATCCACTGAGTCAACGGTAGCTCATCATCTGAGTCATATTTACATTTCTTCCTTAAAAACGCGCCATGCTTAAAACAGTTTATAATGGTTTCTCTACTGACTCTTTGCCAAGCCATATAGATAAAGTGTATAGCGTCCAAGAGAGTTACAGAAAAAAATGTTACTTTATCGATCATCTCTAACATTTTCATAAGTAGAATCTTTTTATAATGACATTTTAAAGAATGTATCACACCTTGACCCATAGGCTGGAGATGTGCACTTGTCTTTGGAGGCATAAAAACCAATTTTATTTGCTGTAGATCAACTTCAGGGTGCGCTGGACAGTAATCAATCAAAATAATATGTTTCTGTTTGTGAATTTTAATTCTTCGTCCCATTCGATCACTTCGTTTTTAAAAATTTCTGATGTCATCCAGGCTTTACTGTTTGATTTGTACTTTATTGGTAAATGTTTGTTTTTAAAACACCTGGGATTGGCGGACTTTCCTATCACCAACAATTTTCTTTTCTCTGTTCCAGATATCTTTGCAGTTACCGACACAGTAATCTCACTTTTCAATGTCTTATCAGGCGTCATCTTAGAAAACAAACCCGTTTCATCTGCATTAAAAATGTCCACATATTCATAACTTTCTCGAATTTCCGGCCATATATTGGCCAACCATTGATCAACACAGTACAGTTATATCCACTCCTGCAATTTCTCGTACTATCTTACCCCCACTAATATTATGTCGCTTTTTAAATCGTTCAATCCAACTTCTAGAACAGTTAAACTCGGGTGTTCTCTATTTTCCTTTCCAATTCACTAGCTTTCTCTTGTAAAGTATAGTAAAGTTAGTTTTTGACTAAACCATTCAAGGACTCCTTTAACTACTTGGTCATGTGTAGATTTTCTTACATTTTTACAACTAAGCTCAAACAAACTCAATTTTTTAAATAACCCAGACAATGTGGGTATTTTTAATTATTCTTATATTGAAACTTATGGTATAATAATCATATATGCCCAACGATTTTTTTAAGGTAGTTCACTCGTAAATCCACTTTTCTTAAGAATTTGATGAAACTGAAATACGATGTTAATCTAAATGTTTCTCATTTAATTTAAAAAAAAAATTGACCGAATGCGAAGCGAGATATTCACAATTAAAGTACACATAATTAACATGCAATAGGCCAATGAGTTATAAAAAAGGCATAGTTTCGTGTATATCTTAAGAACTTTTCTTACGAATTTTTTAAAAAACTAATGTTTAGTAAAAAAAAAATTAGAAACACAATTTAACAATGCTGTATGTCGTCATATTTTACGCGCCAACATTCAAACAGCATTTAAACTGGTTAACATTTAAACAGAAATTCATTTGTAGGTTAAATAATTTATTGAATAACCACAATAATATTTTATCAACTTTATCTGTAATCATCAAATAAAAATATTAAACGTATTAATTAAAAATTTGAATTTATATCTTGATATTTATTATTTTTTTCTTTAGTATTTAAAAGATTTATATTTAACAAAAATATGTTTGTAGGTTCAATAATTTTTCAATATTATGTTTATTTATCAACACTGTTACTTATCAATTGATAACAATATTAAATATATATTAAAAAAACGGTTTTATAAATCTTCTCCTTAAAACTAAATAAATAATTAATGATACTAGTGATAAATACATAAAGTACTATAAACTATTTGTAAACTAATTAATTACTTTATTTATTACTTGCGTATCTTTGGTTACACGTGGTTTGCCATTGTCTTTTCGACTAGATACTAATTACACTATTCCTGTAGAACCCAATTTATCGTAAAAATTTTTAGATCTTTCAAAGTTATGTATTAGGATGAAATTCTTTTAATCATAAGGTCTGAAATAACACTTTTTAAAGGCATTAACGATGGCAATATTAGTTTTTCCATGACGCATGCTTTATACGGTACATAATTTGTAATTAAATCTTCTCACTTCAAAAACTCATTTGCCAAATTCTCAAGGATTTTTGCGTTATATATCGCCTCATGGAATTTTTCCTTTGGTGCCATTTGCAATAAATTATGCGTTAACTTTCCGAGCTTAAACATTTCTGAGCCTTCTCAATCAGGAAAGCGTTTTTTAAAAAGACTTACTGTGTCCGAAAAACCAGCAATATTTTTAAAATCCACAATTTGTTTCATACCGTACGCCTTTCTTTATTTTTTCTCGTAGTCTCTTTATTTCTAACCAATAAATTTCTAATTTTTGTCGTTGCAGGTAAATTAGCTCTTGATTCTCTTTGTTTTCTTATTTCATCTGTTCTTGCCATATAAGATCTTGTATGTTTCCCGAGGGTTTTATTGATGACCTTTCCTTTGCAAATTTGCCTTTATGTCTCAATTGATTATAATCAAAAGGCATTTTTTATTTAAATTATATATATTTTTTCATTTTAAATAGAAGTAAACAGTGAATACACAAAAATAATAAATAACATAAACGTTATTCTATAGAGCATTCGGTATACGCATTGACAGCTTTGCCACATTTATTTTCATTAAAA
Organism: Pachyrhynchus sulphureomaculatus; assembly: GCA_019049505.1. NCBI lineage: Eukaryota > Metazoa > Arthropoda > Insecta > Coleoptera > Curculionidae > Pachyrhynchus > Pachyrhynchus sulphureomaculatus. Next base: position 8,043,978 of record CM032454.1, read on the forward strand.
GTGTGTGTGTCTGCATATGAAAGTTTTCGTGTATTGAATACAGTCTCTGACAAAAATAAAATACTCTGCCATTGAGTATTTTAAACTTTTTGTATTTATTATCGGGCTATACTTTCAGCTCCGATTGTCACGAGTGAACTACCTTAATACTATATTTTATTAAATATTTGTAATTTACTGTATGCCCCGCTAAAATCATGCAAACAAAAATTTCGTTTTTAGTTTTACAAATTATAAAGCAACAAAAATAAAAACTAGTAGTATCGTCGGAAAGCTGAAAGTCTCCTCTGCAAAAAGCTATCTTTTAATTTTTAATAGATTAACCTTCGAGCAGTGCGCGTATACGTTCAAATTAAGTTGTTTGGCGCGCCACACTTTTTGAATCACCTATCCGAATTTTTAATAAATTCTCACCCTAATAAAAAAAATCTGGAAAAAATCTATACACCATTTTTTTTTTAAAGTTTACCCCACTCTCTCACGTGGTGCTATTAAGTTTTTCGGTATCTTTTTTATTTTTCGAGATATTACCGAAATATCGAATTTTTGATTTTGTTTTGAATTTTGTCGGCTTAGCGTACATCGAACTTTAGCAAACTTTTTTTAATGTATTCTACATCCAAAAAAACTACCTGTATGCCAAAATGCAGTCTGTTAATATCCCAGAGTTCAAAACCCCTGGCTACTGTACTACATCTGAAATCGTGTAATAAAATAAATTACACATAAAGAAAAAACGATCAGGGCTTCTGGCCATAGAAGCGCACATGAATTTTGCCCCCCTATATGTAAAAACTTTAAAAATAAAACCAGGGTCGTAATAAAATTATTAGTAAGAGGATTTTCTTTCTTATTTAGTTCTAGTTTTTTTACTTTCTTTGTTAAAGGGACATATTACATTTGTGGAAAAAGTAACTCTTTAATATTTTACATTTTTTGACCACTTAGGGTCTGTAGATTACGAAACTTATAGTTTTCTTTTTGGTCTATTGTTCTATTTCTTCGGTGGTCTCCTGGGTAATCGGTTTCCTGCCTTCCATTGCGATTCGAGGCTGGCTGTCCTCCATTCTCCCTACGTGAGCGTACCATTCTCTTTTTCTCTGTCTTCCCAACTTAACTATTGCCTTTTCTTTGATTTGTTTTATAGTGAACTAGCCGGGCCTGCGGCACCGCTCGCGTGGGCTTGATTCAACACTATCGTCACTGCTTATTCCTCCCAACGTAAAAAATATCTCCCATTTTTTTTCCTTATCTCTCAATATTTCTCCTTATCTCCCATTATCTCTGCATAATATCCATTATCTAGGCTTATCTCTGCTCATCTCCCATTATTTCTCCTTTTCTCCCATTATTTCTCCTTATCTCCATTATCTCACCTTATCTCCCATTATCGAGGCTTTATCTCGACTTATCTTCCATTATTTTTCCTTAGCTCCCATTATCTCACCTTATCTCCCATTATCTTATATCGAATTATACAGAACATATGTATAAATTTATAAAAACACGTAAATCGGATAAGTGGTTCTCAAGTGATAAGCGCACTAACGGACAGACAGACAGACAGAGAGACGTTTCATTTTATATATATTATATTCTTTGATACATGATATTGTTCCATATTTAATGGTTTAGGCAGTATATTGCAAGAGAACGCGCTAGCGGCAAACTTTTCTCCGACTTATTCACTATTATCGTCACTGCTTATTCCTTATGTCACCTAACGTAATAAAATATATCCTATAACCTGGCGAGAGAACATATGTATGTTTAACAAAACAGCACGTAAATCGGATAAAGTGGTTCTCCAGTGATAAGCGCACTCACGGACAGACAGACAGACAGAAAGAGAGACGTTACATTTTATATATTATAGATGTTGCATATGTTGTAGATCTTCCCCTTCTGAAGCCTTGTTGTACCTTTCTTTGGGTAATTCGCGCTTCCAGCTTCTCTTTTAGTAGGCTCGTAAATAGCTTCGTTGTGGTACACAAGCGGGACTCTGTAGTTTTCTGGTTGAGTTTTTTGGCTTTGCTTAAAGGTGGGAATGGTTACATTTGTATTCCTCTGGAATGTCGGAGCTTGAAAGAATTTTATTAAAAAGTGTCGTTAGGTTACCTGCCAGTTCTCTACCGCCAATAACTTTGTATATTGACGGTTTTTTCCTTCTCAGCATAATCGATGAAAATTATTCCATGCGCATCCCAAAATACAGAGGCCAAAACCTTCCCAGCTGACTGTTGTGTGTTGTATCTTTGGGCGCTTCGGGCGGTTTTCACCGGCTGTTGTCCACTTAGCTGATTGCCGCACAATGGGGCGAATGCGTTATTTTTCGGTCATTTGCTTATAACTTCCACATTTGTTATTGGAATGACTCCAAACTTAATACACATAATGTACGATTAATATATGTTCAGTATATGAAATAAAAATCATACTATATACTGTTATCGCGTACGCGATAAAGCGTAAAGATGATTATTTCAAAATACTAGACAACAAATTGAAAAATTTTTCGATTACATGAGTGCGAATAGTCATTTTCAATGTATTTTTGCCTGCTGAACACGAATCCGTTGTCCAAATTTGGCTACCGCGTCGTAATTTTGAGAAAAATGACGGAAATTTGCAAAAACGACGGTTTGAAGGATTTTCATGACATAACACAGGCACAAATATTTTTCTCATAAATTTCGTTAATACTACGCGTAAGTATCAACATTTAGCTTTAAAATGCCTTTTGTTTCGTTTTGGTACATTTTTTTTTTTATTTTCGTGGTATAGCTAAAATTAGAAACACTGTTTGCGCCGAGCTACCGCCACTCTCGACTATATGCTACCGAAAGACCTAAATCGGGTATTTCTGCTCGAACGTCACAATCGCTTTTCGTCGCGAACATCCGATGCATTGTTTATAATCTGCTGAATAGTTTTGATTCTGTGAATTACATGAATTATCTTTACGCTTTATCGTGCTGGTGATAATAAATTGTATGATTTTGATTTCATATTTCTGAGAAATATATAAATCGTACATTATGTATATTAAATTGAACTCATTCCACTAACAAATGTCGAAGTTATGAGTAAATGACCGAAAAATGTCGCATTTGTCTCATTATGGCGCGATGTAAGCAAACACTCGCATTGAGATCGAAATTTCAAAGTAGTCAAGCCGCGTTGCCGAAAAGAGGCAACAAGAGTTTAATTGTCCTTTTTTTAGAAGTGTATACTTCATAAGAAATGAGGAGTATAACGTCATTTTTTCATTTCATTGGAATATTGCCCGTGAGAATGGCTGAGTGGAGAACGTTAGACCAAGTCGGGGGAACTTTAATGTCCATTTTTTTACCAAAGGGGGACGAAGGGGGATAAAAAATAGGATATCTCCGGAAACTAGAGACTTTGCCCTATCAGATGGTGAAAGAGCCATCTCATTCTACCTCATTCCAAAAACTTTATACATCTTTGAATATTGAAGTAAGAATAATTTTTTGTGTCGAATATGTCAAATGTTTATTAATATATTGTAGCACTCTAATGATATTACACTAAGATTAATTTGTTAAACAAGTTCTAGTAAGCGTTTAACTCATATTCGTAGTTATGTTGTCCACAGAGAATTTAGAATGTAATTTCTCGAATTACAGAAATTCCAACATTGACGAAAATGTCACTTCAATGGATAACACAGGGCAACAAAAAAATATTTTTGTTTTGGTGCCTGGGATTTTAGAGCTGATTTTAACTATATTTGGGACGCTAAATCTATACATGCAATCCGTTTTTTTCTCTATCAGCTCTACTTTTTTAGATACATCAACTTATCTACCAATGTGGTTTTTATTCAGTATATTCATTTATGAGAGTTCTAAAATTATTATATATTCATTAATATAGGTACAATGGTTTTATTGTCAGTCTGTAATTGAGTAAATTCCAGGTAAATCTATAAATAGTGGAACCATTGCCTATCAGGTACCTGAACTGACCCTTTTAATCACCTAACTCGGGTAAGTCTCGTCAGTTTGTGCGTTCTTACTAATGAGAGTAGATCGAATTCGGCGTGTTATTTTATGTTAAGAAAAGAGTGTTTTTGTGTTATTGAACAGAATTAAAATGAGTTCAGGTTCCAGTTCAAGAAGAAGTTGTGTAAATCAACCTGATGTGTTTTGCTATATATGCGGAGAATACATGTTTCAACAAAACAGAGAAACTATTACTGACTTTGTAAAGCGAGCGTATCTTGGATACTTTGGAGTTAAGCTTGGTGATCAGGACAAAACGTGGGCCCCGCATCTCGTATGTAAAACTTGTACAGAGCATTTACGGCAGTGGACTACCGGGAAAAGAAAATGTCTAAAATTCGGCTTACCAATGGTTTGGAGAGAACCAAAAAACCACTTCAATGATTGTTATTTCTGTTTAGTAAATACTAATGGAATCAATCGAAATAACCGCAGTAAGTGGACTTATCCCAATTTAGACTCGGCAATACGCCCTATCTGGTACTCAGATGAAATACCGATTCCAACATTTCATCAGCTACCATATATCTCTGATGACGAATATATTTTCCCTCTGATCGCTCTTCTGATGCTAATAAAAGTTCCTATGCTAATGAAACTAACAGTGACTATGAGGGGACGTCATCAGTTCCTCAACGCTTCAATCAAAATGAATTAAATGATCTCACCAGGGATCTCAATTTATCGAAAAAAGCTTCTGAAGTACTGGCTTCTAGGTTGAACGACAAAAATTTACTGGAACAAGGAACCAAAATTACCTTTTACCGTACAAGAGAAAAAGATCTGCTACCATTCTTTTCTCAAGAAGACAATCTTGTATTTTGTCACGAAATTAGGGGACTCATGAAAGAAATGGGACTTTCTGAATATATTCCAGATGATTGGCGCCTATTTATTGACAGTTCAAAGCGAAGTTTAAAATGTGTCCTTCTACGTAATGGGAATAAATATGGTTCAATACCACTAGCTCACTCGACGAAACTAAAAGAAGAATATAATACCATAGCTTTGGTCTTGCAGAAGATAAAGTATTACGAACATCAATGGATGATTTTGTGTAGACTTAAAAATGGTAAACTTTTTTCTTGGGCAGCAAAGTGGTTACACGAAATATCCGTGTTTCTTGTGCCTCTGGGATAGTAGGGACAAAACACACCACTGGGTTAGAAAAGATTGGCCTCAGAGAGAAAACATGGACGTTGGGGAAAAGGCCACTTAGACCGTGTTCCAGAAAATTTAGGAGACATGAGTGAGGAACAAGGTGAAAGATTTCACCAAGATATTAAAGTTATGGAGGACCGCTACCAAGGAAGATGGGACATGCACATGATGGCAGATTACTGCTGGAGTTTAAAAAGGGACTGTTTAAAAAAACATTCAAGAATGTCGCGGAAAAGAAGCTTTTCAAGTGTTGAGTGACTATTCCATTTCTTCAATGTTTTTTTTTTGTTTGTAAGTACGACATAATATTGTATTTTGTATAACTAAAATAAAAATTTCGTATCTACTTTTGTTTACTACACTTACGGATTTGAGTTACAATAATGTAACTTATATTTCTCTAAAATTGTATATTTTAAAAATTTGAGCTCCTAGGTACAAATGAATACGTTATTTGAATTCAGGACATCAAATTGATATAGAATCAGCTCAAAAAACCTCGACACCAAAACAGCTGTTCCCCTGTGTAATTTTAAGGAAGGCAGAAGGAATAAATTAGTTATAAACATATTTATGTATGGTTTATGATATATATTAAAGGAAAAAATCGTCAATATTCGAAAAATACATCTTTATTTTTTTTCATCCAATATCCGATTTTTTACGCCGTCGCCCTAATGTGTGCCGATTTGATTCCAGGGATGGATCCATGTTTCATCCATTATCACATATCGCATGAAAAAATCCTTCATATTGCGCTTAAACAGGTCCAAGCAGCGCTCAGAATCATCAACACGTTATTGTTTTTGGTTCACTGTGAGCAAACGCTGTACCCATTTTGAAGAGAGCTTTCTCATGCCCAAATGTTCATATAAAATATGACACACGTTCTTTTGATATCTTATGGGTGTCAGATATCTCACGCAATTTCACTTTACGGTCATCCAAAACAATTTTGTGAATTTTTTTGAAGTTTTCCTCATTTGGGTATCCAGAGCGTTCATCAGTCTATATGACCGCGTTTAAATTCAGCATACCAGTAAATGATGAGAATTTTCCAGGGGCAAAGTCCCCGTAACATTTATTAAGCCATTGCTTTGCTTGAACGGTATTTTTTTCCCATTAAAAACAGTGTTTAATCAATACACGAAATTCGATTTTTTTCATTGTTTTGAAAATATCAAAACTAGAGTCACTAAAATCACTGTAATTTGTAAACTTAAATTTTGACACGTATTGTTTGAAGGTTGGTACTTCCTAAAAATCATATGGATTTCTTGAAAAGGGCGACATCTATGTGTCAGACCAAAAACTTTTCAGCCTACGTGTTATGATATATTTATTAAATGCTTTAATTAATGTACTTACTACAACTTCGACAAAGAAAAAGAATAAATATTAAAAAATTTATTACTTTATACAAGAAATGTTCACCTGAAATGACTCGTAACAACATAATTTCTCTTAATTATTAAACATTCAATTAGCGACCAATTACGAGCCAATTAATCCGAGAAACGCACGATATGCAAATGGTGACCGTGCTCCTGCAGATTTGTAATAATTATTTATACAACGCGTACAACTTAATGAAGATATTTATTTTAATTAATCTCTGGTTACCATATTAAGAAAACGGTTAATTAACCTTTACATTCATCAAGTGCATTCATTTGTTTTATATTACATTTGTTTACATAAGACCGGGAACTTCTACTTATGTTAATTTTATTAATGAATTTAATATGGTAATAATGACTTAAACGTACATGTCTTGGATGATACTTATGAAAATTTTCTTAATTAATTACAATTTCTTTGTGTCAACATACATATCTATTTGCATATATTGGTAATGTCTAATACAATATTACGTTCACTTTCGCCTTATATGAACCAGGCTCTTCGTACCATTTAGAGTTTTCTGATCCACAGTCGCCAGCTGCGGTTAACGATGTTACAAAAATTATAATCGAATATTGGATAATTTATTTTGAGAAAACTGTCTAATATCTATAGTAGTATAAATTTAATGAAAATTGTTTAAATGGGATCAAACCGGTAAGATGTTAAAATTTAAACCAAGAAATCACGAACAATGCCACAGATAGTGACAGTTACTTTAAAGTAAACGAACACAATAACTATGAAAACAGATCAGAAGAGGAATGTACTCCAGGGAGTACAAAATAAAAACATTGGTTTGTAAATAAAAGGAACATCAAGGAGGAGGAGTTGTAGTAGGAAGTAGAAGATGCAGCAATTATAAAGGGCTAACCTCCGAACTGACCGATAATTAAAATTAAGGATTTGATAGTTGCGTTTCGATTTTGAGAAGTTTGTTTTTTCTGCACTTTTTTACTTCATTTTGAGAAAGAAAAACGCAACTTAGTGAGAATGCAGTCAAAAACAGTTGGCCATTAGAACTCTTTGTTTAATTGTTAAGCTTTCGGTTTTTGGATTTATTTAACTCTTCTTCAGAACATCTAAATATATTTACAATTGGTTTTGAGAAAAGGAAACACAGTCCTATGCAAGCTGACATAATTCCAGGACACTTAATCATGAAGTTTATATAGACTTCCGGAAAAAATATAATAATAATATAACTAATAATTACATTTTTCGGTGATATTTTCCGGAATACAGAACAACGGTGTTCTAATTTGTAGGTTAGTAGAGATAAAGCGATTGTCAGTTTTATAAGAGTAACTGGTACTTGTTGAGTTGAACAGTTGGTAGATATTAAATCAAGGTCATATTTAGAGAGAGAGAGAGAGAGATTTTGAAATGATGAGGAGTACCTTAAATTTTCTTTCTCTACACATAGGTATTTACTGATAAATTCTGTTGAGAATATATACGAGTAATATACAATATTTACAGTATTTAAAAAGATTAGGCCAATACTTTAATTACAATATAAAAAAAATTAACAGTTAATCAAAAATTAAATAGGTTGAATTTTTTACCTTAATAAATTTTACTAATATATATATATATATATGTATATATATATATATATATATATATATATATATATATATATATATATATATATATATATATATACGAGGCTGGTTTGAAAAGTCCGTGCAAAGTTCGAGAGATGGCACCACCGGCGCGTATCGAGGTCATGTTTAGTTAGTAGCATCTCTTGAATGAACGCACACCAAGTTTCAGCCATATTGGTTTATTTCTTTGTGTTTGGCATTCGTGTGAATCAAGGAAGCCGAGTGATTTTCAAGAAATGGACGAAAAAGAATTTCGTTATGGTGATTAAACATTACTTTATGAAAGGCAAAACGCCTCAGGAGACTAAAGAGAAGCTTGATAAACATTATGGTGACTCTGCACCTTCGATTAGAACAGTTTATAAGTGGTTTCAAATTTTCGGACTGGCCATATGGGCACAAGTGACGCTGAACGTTCTGGACGGCCTGTGGAGGTTACGACTCCAGAAATCATTGATCAAATCCATGATATGGTGATGGATGACAGAAGAGTTAAGGTGCGTGAGATTGCTAGTGCTGTGGGCATCTCGACTGAACGGGTACATAATATTTTGCATAAACATTTGGACATGAGAAAGCTATCCGCAAGATGGGTGCCGCGATTGCTCACGCTTGACCAAAAACGGAATCGTGTGAAGTGTTGCAAGGATGGTTTGCAGCTGTTCTAGAAGAATCCGGAGGACTTTAAGCGTCGTTTCGTCACTGTGGATGAAACATGGATACATTACTATACTCCTGAGACCAAACAACAATCTAAACAATGGGTTACCAAGGGGGAATCTGCACCAAAAAAGGAGAAGACCGTTCCTTCGGCCGGAAAGGTTATGGCGACTGTCTTTTGGGATTCGCAAGGGATAATCCTCATCGACTATCTGGAAAAGGGTAAAACTATTACAGGTGAATATTATTTATCGTTATTGGACCGTTTGAAAACCGAGCTGCAAGAAAAACGCCCGCGATTGGCCCACAAGAAAGTCCTTTTCCATCACGACAACGCACTAGCACACACCTCAGCAGTTGTGGTCGCAAAATTAATGGAAATAGGATTCCAACTCGTTTCCCAACTCAAATATCACTAAATAGTTACTAAAACTCGACGTCAAAAATTTTAAAATGGAGTACCATTTCAACATCATGGTTTCTTGCAGTTATGTTTCTGTCTTCAAAAAGTGTTTTTAACTAATGTTTATTGACAAAGTTTTATTTTCAATATTTGTGTAACTCTCTAAGTGTCTTTTAATCATGTTTTGTGTAATCATTCATACTACCTGGCCAACAAAAATGCAAATTTCATTGTCTTCACCAGAGATGAACTAACTGCTAAATTTTTGTAAGTAATTTCACATACAGTCGTACAATTCATTTAATCACATTTTAAAAAACGAACGTTTTAGTTTATTTTCTGTATCTGGTTTGCATTTTTAGAATCCAGAAGAAGCTACCATTAGGCAGCGAAAGCTCGATAATAAAAAATAAAAAGCAGATACTAGAGCCTTTAGATCTTTGATTGCTCATCTCTTCTCCTTATAAGGGCGTTTCCCAGCAGTTAAACTTAGGATTGTTTGTTGCCAGTGCCCTGTTACTGTCCTTCCTCTTTCTTCTTCTTTGCCACTTTCACTGCTTCCTTCCAAGATTTTCCCTTTTCCTTAAGTATACCTGAAATACTCCCATTCTAGGTCTGTCTAGATCTTCCTCGCTTCTGTTTTCCCTGTACTCGGCCTTCATACACTTGTTTCACCTATCTATCATCCTTCATTCTCTGTATATGTCTCCACCATCCCAGCTGTCTTTTTTGTATATCTTCCATAATTGCTTGTACTCTCAGCCTTCTGTGTAACTCCTTGAACTGTCCTTCTGTGTAACTCCTTGTACTGCTCTCAGGTATTTAATTTCGACGGCTTATATCTTGTTTTTCTGCCTGTCTGTTAGGGTTCATGATTGACATCCATATGTTAGGATTGACCTATAAATTGCTTTGAACATTTTTATTTCTGTTTGTTTCGTTACTTCCTTCTTCCTAATGAATTTATTATTTATCGCATAGTAAAGTTTGCTCGTTTTTTAGAATTCTTTCATTAATTTCTTTGTCTTGTTTTCCAGTTTCATCCATTAACACTCCCAAACTTATACTGTTCCACTTGTATCTTATTCCCTTGTATGTAAATACTCGTTTGTTGGTTTTTCGTTGTCATTACTTTTGTTTTATCTATTTTAATTTTCATACCTTCTTTAAACGTTTTATTTCAAATATCGAGGTTTCGTTGTAATTGTCTCTCATTTTCCGCCACTAGCACAATATCATCAGTAAAAGCCGCTTCAGATATTTCTATTTTTTTTAGCTTCCAGTATCCAATTGTCATTCTTTTCACTTTTATTTCGCATTTCTTGATTATTTCATCCATGTACACAGTGAACAATGTTGGGCTCAAGCTTCCTCCCTGCTTCAAACCTTCCTGTGTTGTAAATCCCTCCGACTTCATGTTGTTTTTTATTATATACTGTACATTGTTGCTGTATATTTCTTTTATGATTCTTATTGTCTTTTTGTTTATTCCCTTGTTTTCTAGGCTTTTCCACACTTTATTTCTCAGCACACGGTCAAATGCTTTTTCTAAGTCTATGAAAGCAAGTGTGTGGACTTTTATTTTGTTTTGATCTTTTTTCGATAATCAGTTTCAGTGTAAATATGTGGTCTTGTGTACTTCTGCTGGTCTAAATCCACTTTGCGATTCCGATAGTTGTTGTTATATTACTTTCTTTATCCTATTATTAATGATGCCCTCATAAATTCTGACAATTCTGTTCAGAATAGTAATTTCTCTGTAATTATTGCAATCCTTGTGATCTCCCTTTTTATAGATTGGTGTAATAAGGGATATTCCTCATTCGGCCGGAAATTTTTCTTCTTCCCATGCATTATTAATTATTTCTAGCAATATTGTTTTTCCTTTCTTCCCCATGTATTTAATCATTTCAGACGTTATCTTATCGCTGCCTGAGACTTTCCCATTTTTCAGTTTTCTTATAACTTCCTCCAACTCTTTCTATTCTATTTGTTCCCTATTTTCTGCTTCTTCCATATTTTATCGTTCCAATTCTTCATTATTTTATTCTCTTTTTCTTCATTACCTCCCAATAGTTCTTCAAAGTATTCTTTCGATCTTTCCATTATTGCTTTCTCTGTTGTTAGGATTTCTTGCTTTTTGTTTTTCACATATAATTCGGTTATAGGTTGCTCTTTCCTGAATGATCTAAGAACTCTGTAGAATAGCTTCTGATTTTCTTACTATTTTCTTCCATTTTATCTCCGAATGAGTCTTTCTATGACTATTCTTTTGAATAAATTTAAATAGTAAAAATTTACACTTTACTACTTAACTGGATTTCTGTAAGTTCACTGTGGTAGTTTGTGGTAGTTTGTGGAAGTCCGCAGTTGTACACGTAGTTAAACCCAATAGTTGTCTGGACCAAGAAGAAACTTTACATGAGATTCTTTCATGTGAGTAAACGTCAATTTGAGAAAGGAAAAAAAATCGTAACCTTAACTGAACATTACACAAGGCCATAAAATAAACTAACACTTGTAATTTGAAGTCGAAATCATACTTGCAAATGGCTTCTAATCACTTTATTGCACAGAAGAAATAATTTAAATCGCCGATATAACTGAGTATTTAACTGAATAAATCCAAAAAATACCATATCAAAATACTCTTGATAAATGTAATATGCAGTATTCGTTTATTTAAAATCAATTGTTCAAGAAAATTAAGCTTTTCCAACTGTCAATCAAATGAAAATCGCAGATACCTACATATTATTTACCCAGAAATGTTAGTTAAGAAAAGTGTTCAAAAATTTAATATACATTTAATATATATTTTCTTTGTAAACACAGTAAATTAAGTTGATTTATATTTTAGAACAAAAGTTAATTTTAAAAAAACCGGTCAAGTGCAAGTTGAACTTGCGCAATTAGTGTTCCGTACGTTGATTGCACGCAAGTATTACATTATATATACATTTTTTACTCGTGTTTTCATAAGCTTTCATTTGACACCACACTCCATGACCTAGTAAAAAATTTTTTTTTCACTTCCGATTTCACCCTCAAAAACTAACCCCTTAAATTAAAATTTAACTCTCGAAACTACATGGCTCTGATGAGGCCATCAATTCCTATATTATTACCAAATTTCAACTTTCTATGTCAACCAGTTTTGGAGAAAATCGGGTGTGACAGACAGACAGACAGACACCGAAGTGATCTTATAAGTGTTCGGTACGGATCACTAAAAATGAACAAACGATTAAAGCAAAAATAGGTTTAAAAAAAACCGGTCAAGCGCAAGTTGAACTTGCGCAATTAGTGTTTCGTACGTTGATTGCTTTTAAAATAAAAAATTTTGTTACAGATGTATAAAATGATCAGTGACTTCACAAAACACACCCCAAATGAGTTTTCAACAAAGTTTGTTTCCAATCTTTACTGAAATCTAATGACAATGAATTTTTTTTTTTTTTTTTAATACCAGAAAAATTATTAAAGGTAATGCACTCGTGATAATTTTCGTTCAATCTACACCCCGTGAAGAATATTCCGAAATTTTTTCAAAATTTTTTGATCAGTACTTTTCGAGATAAGGCGCGGGACAGCGATTTTTCGCGATTTTTTAAAAATAATACAAAGAAAAGTGCGCGCAAGTATTACATTATATATACATTTTTTACTCGTGTTTTCACAAGCTTTCATTTGACACCACACTCCATGACCTAGTAAAAAAATTTTTTTTTCACTTCCGATTTCACCCCCCAAAACTAACCCCTTAAGTCAAAATTTCACTCTCAAAATTACATGGCTCTGATGAGGCCATCAATTCCTATATTATTACCAAATTTCAACTTTCTATGTCAAATAGTTTTGGAGAAAATCGGGTGTGACAGACAGATAGACAGACACCGAAGTGATCTTATAAGTGTTCCGTACGGAACACTAAAAAATATATATTAATTTATGCCATTACTTAATAGATCAAAAAGATTAATATTTTATTATCTCGTTCACTATCTTATTTAAAACGTCTGAGAGTTGGTAATTTTTGTATTCTTCTTATTAGATAGCATTTTACAAACAATAAAATCTGAAAAAGACTTGTCAATTATTTTATTTATCGGTGAATTGATGAACATCCTTCCTTACTAAGATAATGCAAATTTGAGAAAATGAATTGAGGTGTAACAACCGTCGAATATGGGAATTTATGCTAAGAGTTGGATCTTTCTCGGGGGATTTATTTTAAAAGTAGAAAATCCTGAAAACAGTAATATTTATTTTTATTTAACATTTATGGTTTGTTGATATTTTATATGACTTAATTTTCGTGCTGTAATGCGTTTTCTATAAATGTTATTTTATTGTCTCTACTGAACATAAAAAATATGAAAATCCAATTATTCAGTTGGGTATTTTTCTTTGTCGATAGTATAATAAAGTAATTATTAGATAGTAAATATTCGTGTGGGATATGAAATGTTTTATGTTGTTCAGGGTGACATTGGGTTTTTAAACTATTATATAATATAGCTTTAGGAAAAATATTTTATGTTAAAATGTTTATAAATATCAATATCATTTTTAAATATAACCACAGAATTTCCAAAATATACGGTAGGTCAGAAGTTTTTCCAAATAGAAATTATTTTATTATCCTTTGTAAAAATAAATTATGCCTGTTCCTTTTTACTTTAACAAATTTTATAAGAATTAAATACATAGGTTGTGGGAAAAACTGCAGTTGAATTTGGGTTGAAGATCAGTTGGTTAAATTGCCTGACGAATTGAGAAAAAAGAAATGATCAGTTGGAGAACATTTACAGAAAAAAAAATAAATAAAATGATTAAAGATGTTCTGAAGAAATGAAGATCTCAAGCAGCTGAGACAAGACAGAGCTGGGCCTAGACTAAGCTATTTATATTTACTACTGAAGAGTTTAAGTTTCAATAAAACAAACAAACGATTTGGATTAAATATGATTTTAAGAGCGAGACAAATTAGTCCGATAAACCAATCTTGCAACCAAATGTTATTTATTCTTCTATAAAAATTTACATAGATGTGCATTAAGCCTTGTTTTACGTACTGTTTTATACATTTATAAATGTTCATACAGGTAATCATATTACGCATGTTACATAGTAGCTTATTAGTATTTTGTACCTTGTTTCAAAGGTACAATATTTCCCAGCATTCATATCATTAATTGTGTGAACGGAGCCTATTTTTCCGAAAACAACTGACAGTTTCGATCAGTGATTATCAACAGTTAGATAGGTTAATTTTTATTTACCAAAAAAAAGTGCAAAAACGGCTTCCCCTAGATATTTCTCTCTCTTTCAAAATTAGACCATTTTAAGCCTATTCCAAAAAAAACCTTTTTCTGAAAAGCCCGCGTAACGAAGTTTTGCCATAAAATGGGCCAGCTAATGCCGTTTCGAAACGTTTTTAGTAAAGACAGTCTTCAAAAAATGCACTAAAAATTTTGGATTTGTTGTTAATAACTTCCCAACCAGCATTATTTGTATCTGTTAAAATTTAAGGGTATTAAAAATGTTAGCTCTTTAGTAATAACAAAAGTTTCACCAGACATCTTTCGGTTCTCGTGTGGCCATATAAAAATTGAAAATGCACTGTCATTGTTTCATTATTTAACGTTTTCAGAAATAAATATTGTTTGAAGTACTAATTTTATTTTTATTTATTAAATCTATAATATATATGAAATGCAACGTCCCTCTCTGTCTGTTTGCCTGTGTCTCTGTCTGTCTGTCTGTTAGTGCGCTTATCACTCGAGAACCACTTATCCGATTAACATGCTTTGTTTTTTAAACATACATGTGTTCTCTGGCTAGGTTATAGGACATATTTTATTACGTTACGTAAAATAAGGAATAAGTAGTGACGATAATAGTGAATCAAATCGGAAAAAAGTTTGCCGCTAGCGCGTTCTCTTGCAATACACTACCTAAACCATTAAATATGGGACAATATCATGTAGCAAAGAATATAATATATATAAAATGCAAAGTCTCTCTGTCTCTTTGTCTGTCCGTTAGTGCGCTTATGACTTTTTTTATGGGTCTAGCATACGTGCTGCAGGGAACTCCCTAAAACTCTACAGGAGCGACATGTGTGCGAAAAAAGCTATTCCCGTTGTTCTTGAATCGCTGTAAATTGTACTCGGTGAGAAACACACTCCTGGGCAAATCTTGAGACTTCAGAACCACTTATTTGATTTACATGTTTTTTTTTTTAATTCATACATTTATTCTCTGGCCAGGTTATCTATAATCTCCTATATTATATAACATACAACGTCTCTCTGTCTGTCTGTCTATTTGCTGTTAGTGAGCTTATCAATTGAGAACCACTTATCCGATTTACGTGTTTGTTTCTTAATTCATACATTTGTTCTCTGGCCAGGTTATCTATAATATTCTATAATATATATATATAAAATGCAACATTTTCTCTGTCTGTCTGTCTGTTCGTTAGTGCGCATATCACTCGAAAACCATTTATCCGATTTACGTTTTTTTTTTATTCATACATATGTTCTCTTTCCAGGTTATATAATAATAATAATAATCTATAATATATATAAAATGCAACATCTCTCCGTCTGTCTGTCTGTCTGTTGGTGCACTTATCACTCGAGACCCACTTATCTATTTACGTGTTATTTTTTTTTAAATTCATACATATGTTCTCTGGCCAGGTTATATAATAATAATAATAACCTATATAATATATAAAACGCAATGTCTCTCTGTCTGTTAGTGCGTTTATCATTCGAGAACCACTTATCCGATTTATGCGTTTTTTTTTTTTTAATTCTAAACTTAATATTTATCAAAAAAAACCTATAATATATATAAACCGCAACGTCTCTCTCTCTCTCTCTGTCTGTTCGTTAGTGCGCTTAGCACTCAAGAACCACTTATCCGATTTACGTGTTCTTTTTTTATAAAATACATATGTTCTCTGGCCAGGTTGTAGGATATATTTTATACGTTAGGTGACATAGGGAGTAAGCAATGACGATAATAGTGAATCAAATACACGTGAACGGAGCCGCTGGCACAGCTAGTTATGTATATATATCGGTAAAATCTATATTTTTTATGAGAGTTTTCGAAAGTATATGCCATGAAAAATGTTGTCCCAAAATTTTATAAAGATCCGAGCATTTCTTCTATATATTTGAGCACGTTATTAAAGCAGTCCTCGAACGCTCGTCCAGCACGCGCGCTCGCTCTGCTCCTCTTATTAGCTTTCTACTGCAATTATAAACTAGTATTCACGGTATGAGACCTTTCTATTGAATTTTTCGGAGCAAAAACAAGACCTTGTAGCCTAACTAGACTGTTATTTCGAAGCGTGTTTCAAAGTTAAATAGTTCCGGTTAGCTTAAACGCGTTTTTCTCGAAACAACGCTTTTGCATGATGCGTTGAGCTTTTTTTTTTTCGAAACCGTTCAATCGATCATTACGAAATTTTTACCATATATTTAGCACATGTATGGTTATGGCCAGAACTAGAATCAAGTCAATATTGTCGTTCTTACTATTTTTTTGGGATAAAATGTAGCAAAAAAACCCATTTTCACAATTTTTTTTTTCATCTGCCACTTGGTTATTTTGCATAAAAGTGAATAATTCTAGTGCGGGCTATAGCCACAGTCCTACAGATTGTAAATTTCTTTGGTTTTTGTGTTTCAAAGCAGCCAAAACTGAAAAAACCTCAACGCCGTGGACAAACCTTTTTTTGACATACTAGGTTCGGCTCGCATTTTTTCATAAAAGAGCTATGTAAAATCAATAAAAAAAATTCTTATATTTCAAGAGTGTATTAATACAGCCCAAAAAAAAATTACTCCATTATTATTGTTCCGTACCGAACACTTATAAGATAACTTCGGTGTCTGTCTGTCTGCACCCGATTTTCTCCGGAATTATTTAACATAGAAAGTTGAAATTTGGTAATAATATAGGAACTGCTGGCCTCATTAGAGCCATGTAGTTTTGAGAGTGAAATTTTGACTTAAGGGGTTAGTTTTTGGGGGTGAAAACGGAAGTGAAAAAAAAAATTTTTTACTATGTCATCGAGTATGGTGCCCAATAAAAGCTTGTGAAAAAACAAGTAAAATATATATATATATATATATATATATATATATATATATATATATATATATATATATATATATATATATATATATATATGTATAATGAAATACTTGCGCGCACTTTTCTTTGTAATATTTTTAAAAAATCGCGAAAAAATCGGTGCCCCCCCTTACTTCGAAAAGTACTTATCAAAAAATTTTGAAAAAATTCTGGAATATTCTCCACGGGGTGTAGATTGAACGAAAATTATCACGAGTGCATTACCTTTAATAATTTTTCTGGTACATAAAAAAAAACAAAAATTTCAAGGTCATCAGATTTCAGTAAAGATTGGAAACAAACTTTGTTGAAAACTCATTTGGGGTGGGTTTTGTGAAGTCACTGATCATTTTATACCTCTGTAACAAAATTTTATTTATTTTAAAAGCAATCAACGTTCGGAATACTAATTGCGCAAGTTCAACTTGCACTTGACCCGTTATTTTTTATAATAGATATCGCTAGAAAAATTCGCAAAAATACCTTTTTTTCAGACGTCTAAAGTAGACTGACCCCTTAAACAAATTGAAAAAAAAAAATTCAAAACATCGCTATTACAACTCAGTTTAAGTTAACACAAGTAAGTTATTTTTAAGATAACATATTTTTTAATTTGAAAGGATAACCAGCAATCAACATGTTGTCCTCTTATATTATCACTGAAAAAAACTAAATATTTTAACCTATTTTAACTCATATTAATACTGAATGTAATATTTTCAAAGAATAGTCGAGAAAGAAATACATTTACATTGTAATAGTATATTTAACTAACCTTTAACATTTCTTTAAACATCTGATTAGTTACCTAACTAAATCCACAGTTAAATCTTCTCAGAAGCCAACTACTACGTTGAAGATACTTAATTAAGAAACGACGTTTTGTTTAACTAACAATAACAGTAAACTAATTCCTAAATGACACCAATGCCAGTGTCACGTATGAATTCTGACAATATTCTGTTAGCATCTTCTTTAAATAGCAAAAAGACCCATCTGAAGAACAACAATTAAAATATATTAATCTTTAAAAAAAGTAACGAAATAAAAAAATATCACTTGCTTTAAGTACAACTTCAGTCCCTCAAAAAAACTTTATAACCACAGGTGAAAAGCTGTGTTTAAATCACATGAAAATAGGAAACTTTTTAAAATGTAAATACATATACAGTGCGACCTCGATAATCCGGACTAATTAAAACCGCGGTGATCCGAATTAGTAAATAATTCGAATTACTGAAGCAGGACATTATTTACATTAAAAAAGGAATCATTTAATACGAAACAACTAAAAAATAGTGCATACATAAAATAACATTTAAAATAGAAGCATATCTTATCAAGTTTTATGTTATTTTGTAAAAAAATTTGTAATTCTTGATTGCTTGACCCTTCTCTGGTTCATCATAAAAGCAATTTCTTTTAATCTTTGAAGTACAAGAACATCACTTAGAGGGATATCATTTTCTTCTGCCCATCTCATGCACACATTGAAACTTTTAACTGCCTCATCATTCTTCACAGTGTTCTTAACAGTCTGGTTTGTATCTTCATCATTTTCAAGCCAATTACATATTTCCACGTTCGTGAGATTCTGATACAAAATTTTGTATCAGACGAAGCTATAGTATAGCGAAACGCGTCATACAGTTTCAGTGAAACTAAATATAGTGGAAATTTGACAAAATCAGTCTTTCATTTCATTCGTTATGAATTTCCATCAAGTAACAGCCACAACAATTCAAAGTAAAAACTTAATTTAATAACAACATTTTCGCTCTTAACCAATAATTACCGGGAAAACAATAAGTGGTATGTTAAATGTCGGTCAACAATCATGTAACTGAAAGTAGCAACAATGTTAATATCAATAATTAATTATTGGTAAAAAACCAGATTAAATTGCAGTTTTGTAAATTAATTTGCATTTAATGGTGAACTTTAATTTTACTGCTAATTCTTTGTTTCGAAATGGTAATAACAATTTTTAGTTTCAACTTCAAGTATGATTTTGTTAATATGAGTTGAATATATATGTATTTATATTTAAAAAAGTTTGCTTGTTTTCATGTGATTTAAACACAGCTTTTCACCTGTGATTATAGAGTTTTTCTGAGGGACTGAAGTTGTACTTAAGGACTTTGTAGTTGTTTGTTTATTGTCACAAGTACAACATACCTACGTTCTATTTTACTTTATGTGGTTCATATAAATATGTAAACGTTTTTTTTTTACGTATATGTATCTACATATTAAAATGCCTTCTAAAAGAAAACATATTACACTAACAATAAAACAAAAGTCCGATATATTAGAAAGACTAGTTCTTGGTGAAAGCGGAAAAGTGTTGGCAAATGAATACGGAGTAGGAACATCCACAATTTTGGATATAAAAAAGAAGAAAGGGAAAATCAAAAGGTATGTATATATGATTTATTTTAAAGATAATTTTGGAGACTCACTATGGACGTGTAACTTCTTTTAGATTTATTTCCAAACGTGATTTCGGTCCTGGCGTCAGAAAAACGTTACGAAAAGCCGAATATCCAGAAATGGAAACCCGTTTGTATTCATGGTTTTGTACGCAACGATCAAGGCACGTCCCAATTTCCTACGAAATTTTATCAGGCAAAGCAAAACAGTTTTACACTGAAACCTACGGGAATGGTAATTTTAGAGCTAGCAGAGGTTGGATTTCTAACTTCAGAAAAAGACATTATCTGCGTGCTTTAAAAGTTTGTGGCGAAAAACTATCCAATGATGAAAGTGCCGTCGATCCTTTCCTAACTTTATTCGCAAGAATTAAACCTTGGACCTACTCAAATATACAATGCAGATGAATCAGTTCTGAATTGGAAAATGTTGCCTGAAAAAACGCTGGTTCGTTCTCAGGAAAAGACCGCACCAGGTCGAAAAATAAACAAAGAACGCGTTACCTTTCTAGCATGTTGCAATGCTGATGGATCAAAAAATTAAAGTTGTTAGTGATAGGAAAGGCAAAAAATCCTAGGGCTTTTAAAAATGTGAACATACCTGTTGAGGACAAATCATCTGCCAATGCATGGATGAATACAGCAATTCTCTTAGACTGGTTTCATCATTCTTTTATTCGTCAAGTCAAAAGTCATTTAAGAAGTCTCAACTTGCTTGAAAGAGCCCTGCTAATCGTTGATAACGCTTTGAGCCATGGAACTATAGAAGAGCTGACTAGTAAGGATAGACAGTTTACAACATTATTTCTTCCATCAAATTGTACTGAATGCAATCAGACTGACAAAATTATTTTATCGGAAAAGTCTTTTAGCCCATATTTTATCAAATAATGAAGAGAAGGTTATTAAAAAGCATTAACCTAAAAGATGCTGTATGTCTACTATGCAGTTCATGGGAAAAAGTCTCCCTTGAAGTCTTGAAAAAGTGTTGGCACAAAATTATGGCTTATGTGGCAGATACCAACCCAGACACTGAATATGATGCTGAAGATTTGATTTCTCTGAGTGAATTGTGGCACAATTTGCTTTCCACGAATGACGAAATGAAAGGTAAAGCCTGAAATTTTTCTTTTAGTATTTTTTTGATTAATTCGTAAATATTTAACAGATGTTTCAGATATGCTGAATGTTCTCACTGAGCAGAATCTCACGAACGTGGAAATATGTAATTGGCTTGAAAATGATGAAGATACAAACCAGACTGTTAAGAACACTGTGAAGAATGATGAGGCAGTTAAAAGTTTCAATGTGTGCATGAGATGGGCAGAAGAAAATGATATCCCTCTAAGTGATGTTCTTGTACTTCAAAGATTAAAAGAAATTGCTTTTATGATGAACCAGAGAGGGGTCAAGCAATCAAAATTACAAATTTTTTTACAAAATAAGATAAAACTTGATAAGATATGCTTCTATTTTAAATGTTATTCTATGTATGTACTATTTTTTAGTTGTTTCGTATTAAATGATTCCTTTTTTAATGTAAATAATGTCCTGCTTCAGTAATTCGAATTATTTACTAACTCGGATCACCGCGGTTTTAATTAGTCCGGATTATCGAGGTCGCACTGTATATGTATTTACATTTTAAAAAGTTTTCTTATTTTCATGTGATTTAAACACAGCTTTTCACCTGTGGTTATAAAGTTTTTTTGAGGGACTGAAGTTGTACTTAAAGCAAGTGATATTTTTTATTTCGTTACTTTTTTAAAGATTAATATATTTTGTTGTTCTTCAGATGGGTCTTTTTGCTATTTAAAGAAGATGCTAACAGAATATTGTCAGAATTCATACGTGACACTGGCATTGGTGTCATTTAGGAATTAGTTTACTGTTATTGTTAGTTAAACAAAACGTCGTTTCTTAATTAAGTATCTTCAACGTAGTAGTTGGCTTCTGAGAAGATTTAACTGTGGATTTAGTTAGGTAACTAATCAGATGTTTAAAGAAATGTTAAAGGTTAGTTAAATATACTATTACAATGTAAATGTATTTCTTTCTCGACTATTCTTTGAAAATATTACATTCAGTATTAATATGAGTTAAAATAGGTTAAAATATTTAGTTTTTTTCAGTGATAATATAAGAGGACAACATGTTGATTGCTGGTTATCCTTTCAAATTAAAAATATGTTATCTTAAAAATAACTTACTTGTGTTAACTTAAACTGATTTGTAATAGCGATGTTTTGAATTTTTTTTTTCAATTTGTTTAAGGGGTCAGTCTACTTTAGACGTCTGAAAAAAAGGTATTATTGCGAATTTTTCTAGCGATATCTATTATAAAAAATAACGGGGTCAAGTGCAAGTTGAACTTGCGCAATTAGTGTTCCGAACGTTGATTGCTTTTAAAATAAATAAAATTTTGTTACAGAGGTATAAAATGATCAGTGACTTCACAAAACCTACCCCAAATGAGTTTTCAACAAAGTTTGTTTCCAATCTTTACTGAAATCTGATGACCTTAAATTTTTTTTTTTTTTTATATACCAGATAAATTATTAAAGGTAATGCACTCGTGATAATTTTCGTTCAATCTACACCCCGTGGAGAATATTCCAGAATTTTTTCAAAATTTTTTGATAAGTACTTTTCGAAATAAGGAGGGGGGACACCGATTTTTCGCGATTTTTTAAAAATATTACAAAGAAAAGTGCGCGCAAGTATTTCATTATATATATATTTTTTACTTGTGTTTTCATAAGCTTTTATTTGGCACCACACTCAATGACCTAGAAAATTTTTTTTTTTTTCACTTCCGTTTTCACCCCCAAAAACTAACCCCTTAAGTCAAAATTTCACTCTCAAAACTACATGGCTCTAATGAGGCCAGCAATTCCTATATTATTACCAAATTCCAACTTTCTATATTAAGTAATTTCGGAGAAAATCGGGTGCAGACAGACAGACACCGAAGTGATCTTATAAGTGTTCCGTACGGAACAATAATAATGAAGTAATTTTTTTTGGGCTGTATTAATACACTCTTGAAATATAAGAATTTTTTCTATTGATTTTACATAGCTCTTTTATGAAAAAATGCGAGCCGAACCTAGTATGTCAAAAAAAGTTTTGCTGCTTTGAAACACAAAAACCAAAGAGATTTACAATCTATAGGACTGTGGCTATAGCCCGCACTAGAATTATTCACTTTTATGCAAAAATAACCAAGTGGCAGATGAAAAAAAAAAAAATTGTGAAAATGTGTTTTTTTGCTACATTTTATCCCAATACAAATAGTAAAAACGACAATTTTGACTTGATTCTAGTTCCGGCCATAACCATACATGTGCTCAATATGTGGTAAAAATTTCGTAAAGATCGGTTGAACGGTTTCGAAACAAAACCTCAACGCCTCATGCAAAAGCGTTGTTTCGAGAAAAACGCGTTTAAGCTAACCTGAACTATTTAACTTTGAAACACGCTTCGAAATAACAGTCCAGTTAGGCCACAAGGTCTTGTTTTGCTCCGAAAAATTGAATAGAAAGGTCTCATACCGTAAATACTAGTTTATAATTGTAGTAGAGAGCAGCTGTGTTTAGGAAAGTAGAAAGCTAATAAGAGGAGCAGAGGGAGCGCGCGTGCCGGGACGAGCGTTCGAGGACTGCTTTAATAACGTGCTCAAATATATAGAAGAAATGCTCGGATCTTTATAAAATTTTGGGACAACATTTTTCATGGCATATACTTTCGAAAACGCTCATAACAAAATTTAGATTTTTTCATGATGATAAAGTAGACTGACCCCTTAAAGGACGTAACCATTCAAAACGTTGTGTTTAACTAGTTGCCCACTTTGTTATGGATACCATAATGTTTTTTTACTAAAGATTACCTTTGAAATTTGTAGAACTTTGGTTTATTGTCTTTGTTTCATGTAGAATACCAGTTGCACAAGTTCTCGGTGTTATGTTTATTTTTGATGCCAGATTTTTCAGTTATCACCCATGGGACCAAGATCAAACAAAAGGGATTTGATATTGTGCTATACACTTGAGAAATACTTGATTGAAAATTTTTGACAGAACGTTATATTTTTGATTTGCCCCTGAGCAATACAACGAATTGTCAGGTCTGTCATAATATTTTGAGTAATATGTATATGTATATATATATATATATATATATATATATATATATATATATATATATATATATATATATATATATCTCCGGTGTATAGCGTCACTCTGCGCCTTCCGGTTCCTAGCTTCCTTTTTCGCCGATCATCCCAGTCACCTGGTCGTAGATTTCGTTCGGACATTACTTTTGTTATGCCCATAGACCAGGTTATTTTCGGCCTTCCCCTTTTCTTTCTTTCTGTAGGTGTCCACTGTAGGATTTGCTTTGGGATTCTATAGTGTTGCATCCTTTGGACATGGCCGTACCACTTTAATTGTCTCTCCTGTACGTCCTCTATCAGCGTTCTTTCCATTTTCATTTTTGACCGGACCCTTTCATTTGATATCCTATCGAGCTTGGAAATTCTTGCCGATCTTCGTCAAAAATTTCCAGAACCTTCTTTCAAGAGTTTTGTTTAGTTGCCATGTTTCGCACCCATATAGAACTATACTTTTGAAGATGACGTTGTAAATCTGTTGCTTTCTTTGCCTACTGACATTTTTTGACCACAGAATGGAGTTCATGGCACCGATCAGTCCTTTCCCCTTTGCTATCCTCTCTTCCACTTCATTTTCTGTTGTTCCAGTGCTGTCTATTCTAGTTCCCAGGTAAGTATATTGGTCGCACGCTTCAATTTCGATGTTTTTGTCCAGTTTCAAGTCCCGCCTATCCCTACTGATCCACAAGTACTTTGTTTTGCTCATGTTTACTGTGAGTCCTCAATTGTTATATTGGTCTATGAGCTTCCTTGTCATATATTCCAGATCTTCTGGATCTTGGGCGATAACCATCTGATCATCGGCAAAATGTAGCGTATAGAGTGTTGTCTCATCGTCTATTTCGATACCCATTTCTCGACAACTCTTCCTCCAATGATCGAGGGCCGCATCAATATATACTTTGAATAACGTTGGGGACAAGCAACACCCTTGTCTAAGACCTTTTGTGACGTGAAAGCTTTCAGATATTTCTTTACCAATCTTCATTCTTGATTGACAATTTGAATATAGTTGTTTTATCGCTTGTATGGCGGTAACGTTAATAGATGTTCTTTCCAATGCCTGTCACAGCTTCTTTATTGGTACATTATCGTAGGCCTTTGTTAAATCAATAAAGATTAGATGAACTTCTCTGTTGGTTGCTACTTTCTTTTCGGTTAGTCGATTAAGGCTAAAAATGTTATCCATACAAGTTCTTCCTGCTCTGAATCCCGCTTGCTGTTCAATTTCGTACGCAGCATATTCTTGTTCAATTATTGCTCTAATCAGTTTTTCATAAAGTCTGCTTAAGGAGCTGGTGACCGATATGCATCTGTAGTTGTCACATTTATCCTTCCTTCCCCTTTTGTGAAGTGACGTTATCCATGCCATTTTCCATTCTTCAGGAATTTGGGCGCCATTTATAAATTTTCCGAAAAGGTTAGTTTGTTAGATCCAGATTTCAACAATTCTGCAGGAATTCCCTAGCTCTACCGTTCTTCATTGTTTTGATTGCTTTTGATATATCTCTATTTATTTTTATACTTGGTCCCTTCAGACTGGGTCATAAATTCTGATCGATGTTCAGCCATTTCGTGTCGGTAATGGTCTTTCCATGTTTTCATGCTTATAATGGGTAATTGTGTTTTTTGAGAGTTATTTGCTCTTAGTGGTCTAACGAGTTTCCAAGCCTCTGATGATCGGCTTCCCCCAAGATAATTTTCTATTTCATAGCATTTCTTCTCCCACGTTTCGTCTCTATTCTGTTTGATCATTTTTTTGTAGTTTCTTTGTGTCTCTCTGTGTTTTTCTCTGTCTGTATCTTGTTTCGTCGTAAGCCACAGTTCGTATGCTTTCTGTTTATTCTGCTTTTTTTCCTCCCAGTCTTTGTTCCACGTTAATGTGTTGTTTCTCACCTTTTCCGATCCTTCACACACACCCACGGCTTTCTTTGCTGCATCATGTATTACAGCCATGGTTTTTCTATATATTTCCATCGTGCTGCTTGTCATATCGATTGCCTCTAATGAGTAATAACGACTAAAATAAAATTTTGTGCCGGAGTTAAACTACAGCATCTCATAATATATCAGAATTTCTTAAAAACTGAAACTTTCAAATACTATAATGTTGTTTTTATTATCAAATAATAGTTTTCTCCATGAAATATTATACGAGGATCGCATAATTAAAGAAAATTTTGTTTTTTTTATTTTTCTATATAGAGAGATATAAAAAAAATGTAAGGTCATCAGTTTTCAGTAAAGATGGGAAAAAAACTTTGTTGAAAACTCATTTGGAGTGTGTTTTGTGAAGGCATTAAACATTTTATACCTCCCTAACAAACATTTTTATTTTAAAAGCAATGTACGGAACACTAATTGCGCAAGTCCGACTTGCACTTGGTCGGTTATTTTTTCATGAAAATGCTTCTAATGGGTTTAATATAAATCTCTTAAATTAGCTTTGAGTGGTAGCTGAGATATCGAACATCGTAAAATAATCCTATGAAAATGATTATTAATAGAAAATGAAAATACTAACCATGAATTAAGATTTCTCAATAAGGTAATAAAATCATTTCGGATTTCCGATTGGATTATTGACATGAGTCGTAGTTAAATCTGATAAATTCATCAACTAACTGAATTATTACCTCGTAACTTCCACAATAACAGTATTTCAAAGCTCACATTTTTTATCTTGAAAAATAAATGATATGTTCTAAATATTTAGACACTTTAGAAAAATTTAAACAAGAAAAGGTGTGTGTAATGTGTGTTTATTTGAATAAATTTGTATTATTTAAGTTATTTAAGGAAGATAACATTATGCTTTGGGCACGCACATAGTTTAGTGCGTGTAAGTTTATTCATAAAAATAAGAAAGGAATTCGGTTTATTTTGGAAAGGCCGTTGCCTTTTTTTTTCAATCAAAATATTTTTCAGTTTTGGAAATTCTTTTTTTATTAGTCATTTTTCGTAGATGAGTGACCTTTTATAGTAGGAATAACGTATTTAGACTTTTAATAGTAGAGTAGAACCTCTGTTTTAGACATTGCTCAGATATTCCGATGTTCCTCCCTAAACAATGTGCCAAGAATGTACTAGTCCGTAATAATATCATCCATATTAGTATTACCCACTTAATGGTCAACTGTCTTTTTTGGAACATTTGAAAGAGTTTAAGTTGAATTATTTAGTCTGGCATATTCGAAATACTTAGATAGGAAACTTTACATCAAAATTAGCAGTATTTAAGCTTCATTTTCCAATAGTTAGTTTGGATGTGATTTTAGCAAGTTTATCCTATACTTCGAAATCAGCCTCCTTGCAAAAAAAAAATAAATGACAGTGAAATTCGTAATTAATGAAAACGTCAGTTCCTATGTCATACTCACAATATTGGCTTTACCACATAATAGACAAAGACAACCAAATAACTTACAGTAAAATCCATATTTAACTCGTTGCCAATGTGATTTTGTTAGTATTCACCATTGATTTGGCAATTGTTATCTGTCAAGTTTGTAATTTTGACATCATATTCGTAAACACTGGCCCCGAAAACATGATATTTGGGAGTAAAATTCGTATTCAACTTAGACCCCGCTTCGTTTATTACTTTGGCAGTTTCGGCAGTTGACTTGGCAGTAGGTAGCTGTCAATTTCTTTATTTTGTCAAATTACAATCAATTCATAATAAATAACCTCAAAAACATCATAATTGTGAATAAAATCGGTATTAAACGTAAAACCCGGTTTTCAAGTTATTATGTCAGTTTCGACAGTAGATTTGGCAGTTGGTAGCTGTCAATTTTGTAATTCTCAGATCATATTTGTAATCAGAAACCCGAAAATATAATAATTCTCGGTAAACTCCGTATTTAACGTAAAACTCGGGTTTGATGTTATTTTGGGTGTTTTGACAGTGGGTTTGGCAGTTGAAAGATGTCAAATTGCATTTTTGGAATTGAATTTATAATCGGCACACCCAAAATATGAAAAAACAACTGGTTTTTTTCCATTTTACACTTTAAACTAAATGTTTATCATAAATTTAAGCAACTTTTTTTTTTGTTAAAAGTCACCTTTTGGTTGATTATGGCCGCCATGTTGCGACGCCATATTGAATTTCAAAAATCGCCAAACGGAATTTTAAAATACACGTCTTGATGAAAATTTTGAGCCCCTACAGATCCTCCCATCTTAAAATCTGTAATGGAGAGAAGGATGTCCCGCTTGACAAATAATGCCTCATATTTATATATATATATATATATATATATATATATATATATATATATATATATATATATATACATATATATACATATATATATGTATATATATATATATATATATATATATATATATATATATATATATATATATATATATATATAAGGCTGGTTTGAAAAGTCCGTGCAAAAATAAAAACTACTTATGTGTTTGGGGTAAACCTTTTTTATTTTTCAATAGAGTCTCCTTTTAGGCTTATACACTTCGTCCAACGATGTTCTAGTTTGTTGATCCCTTCTGAATAATAGGATTTGTCCAAGTCTGCAAAATATCCATTAGTGTCTGCAATCACCTCCTCGTTTGAATAAAATCTTTGTCCCACCAGCCATTTCTTCAAATTGGGGAACAAATAGTAGTCCGAGGGAGCCAAGTCTGGAGAATAGGGGGGATGTGAAACGAGTTGGAATCCTATTTCCATTAATTTTGCGACCACAACTGCTGAGGTGTGTGCTGGTGCGTTGTCGTGATGGACAAGGACTTTCTTGTGGGCCAATCGCGGGCGTTTTTCTTGCAGCTCGGTTTTCAAACGGTCCAATAACGATGAATAATATTCACCTGTAATAGTTTTACCCTTTTCCAGATAGTCGATGAGGATTATCCCTTGCGAATCCCAAAAGACAGTCGCCATAACCTTTCCGGCCGAAGAAACGGTCTTCGCCTTTTTTGGTGCAGATTCCCCCTTGGTAACCCATTGTTTAGATTGTTGTTTGGTCTCAGGAGTATAGTAATGTATCCGTGTTTCATCCACAGTGAAGAAACGACGCTTAAAGTCCTCCGGATTCTTTTGGAACAGCTGCAAACCATCCTTGCAACACTTCACACGATTCCGTTTTTGGTCAAGCGTGAGCAATCGCGGCACCCATCTTGCGGATAGCTTTCTCATGTCCAAATGTTTATACAAAATATTATGTACCCATTCAGTCGAGATGCCCACAGCACTAGCAATCTCACGCACCTTAACTCTTCTGTCATCCATCACCATATCATGGATTTGATCAATGATTTCTGGAGTCGTAACCTCCACAGGCCGTCCAGAACGTTCAGCGTCACTTGTGCCCATATGGCCAGTCCGAAAATTTTGAAACCACTTATAAACTGTTCTAATCGAAGGTGCAGAGTCACCATAATGTTTATCAAGCTTATCTTTAGTCTCCTGAGGCGTTTTGCCTTTCATAAAGTAATGTTTAATCACCACACGAAATTCTTTTTCGTCCATTTCTTGAAAATCACTCGACTTCCTTGATTCACACAAATGCCAAACACAAAGAAATAGACCAATATGGCTGAAACTTGGTGTGCGTTCATTCAAGAGATGCTACTAACTAAACATGACCTCGATACGCGCCGGTGGTGCCATCTCTCGGACTTTGCACGGACTTTTCAAACCAGCCTCGTATGTATATATATATATATACATATATATAAATATATATATATATATATATATATATATATATATATATATATATATATATATATATATATATATATATATATATTTAGACAGGAGAAGTAGTCGTGACCGACTCGTGAAAAAGAGAATTCACAATATTGTGAGGGTAGCGGTCAAAAGATTTTGGCCAAATAAAACTGTTAGTTAATACGAGTAGTCTAGCTTTCGGAATATATTTCTTCCTTCATCAGGACACTCTACAAGTAAAATGGACAGTAAATTTGTGCTAATTAATGAAGCAGATGGTAAAATACTAATTGGTATCACTGAACAGAGAAATTATAATATTAAACTTACTTAACATGAGTTGTCTTCCAGGATAAGCATTGTTCAATCAAAAACAACTGACCTGGTGGCACAGACCCTTCCACTACTCTCCTTTCGACCACCTTTTGTTAAGAGATATGTAGACGACCTCATACTGGCCATACCAGATGATAAAGTTGAAGAAACACTTTTTGTATTCAACTTGGCTGACCAACACATACAATTTACCATAGAGAAGGAATCTAATAACTGCATTTCCTTCCTAGATATGACGTTAATAAGACAGCCGAACAACCAAATTATCACAAAATGGTATAGGAAACCAGTAAGTAGTGGTCGATACCTGCATTTTCTCTCAGATCATCCCACCAAAATGAAATTGGGGCCGGTGGGGGCCTTGGCCACCAGAGTATTCAGACTCACACACTTTTCCCTCAGACGGGAGTCCCTAAATGAGCTTAAGTCACTTCTGCTTGAGAATTCTTACCCCAACTCTATAGTTCAACGTTTGCTTTTTCACAACAACGACCTGAATAGATCTCTTCTTAACATTCAGAATCAATTTCTCACCCCTAATGTTCTTCCACATGTCACCCCAGACCCTAACACAACAATATACAGAAGCTTACCTTATATTAAGGGCTTAACCCTAAACTAATAAAAGTATTTAAGAACGAAAATATTAAATTTGCCACCAGGATTGATAATACCCTCAAATGCCTATTCACCAATTTGAAACAGCCAGTACCCAAACTAAAAAAGACAGGAATTGTATACAATATCCCTTGTCTGGATTGCCAACTTTCATACATTGGCCAGACTTCTAGATCACTCCAAGGGAGAATAACATCCCATAAGAGCGACTGTAGAAGGAGCACTCAATCTTGTGCCCTGGCACATCACTTTACACAGCACGACCACAGGATTAATTTCGGAGAGGCTGAAATACTTTACTCAGAGACCAACTACTACAGGAGGAGGTTTTTGGAGATGGTGGCCATTCATAACACACCTAATAATATGAACATCAAAACTGATGTGGACGCCCTTAGCGTCGTGTACTCTTACTTACTACAGCTATCTACCTCTCCAGATTCCCCCCCTGTTGACCACTAGTCCTTCCTAATAAACAATTATTAAACAGGTTCCTTTTGAAAAAAATTTTTTTAATAAAATAAAAACCAAATAAAATAAAAGATTTTTATAATTATGATTACTCCCTCGCAAAGTCCATAGTTGAGCCCCTTGTGGTACAATACGCAGACGCGAACTGTCTGCCAAATGTCAAAAAAGGCCGGGATTTTTCTAACCTCTCTCACTTTTTCGGTTCCTGAAACCACATGTTTCACTAGTAATGATTAAGAAAATGTAAAATTTTTTTAACAAGTTTTAAATATGTAGTCCGTTAGTTTTTAGTATAAAATTGTTTTTTACAAGTTGTTTTTGATTGAACAATGCTTATCCTGGAAGACAACTCATGTTAAGTAAGTTTAATATTATAATTTCTCTGTTCAGTGATACCAATTAGTATTTTACCATCTGCTTCATTAATTAGCACAAATTTACTGTCCATTTTACTTGTAGAATGTCCTGATGAAGGAAGAAATATATTCCGAAAGCTAGACTATTAACTAAGAGTTTTATTTGGCCAAAATCTTTTGACCGCTACCCTCACAATAGTGTGAATTCCCTATATATATATATATATATATATATATATATATATATATATATATATATATATATATAAATATATATATAAATATATATATATTATATTATATATATATATATATATATATATATATATATATATATATATATATATATATATATATATATATGTATATACATCTATAAAATATCGATATCGATTGCCACCGACTATCGATAGCTAAACTCTATTATCGCTCATCCCTGGTCTTGACTGCAACAATGTATCACATTGGATATTTTAGCAAAGAACATTTAACCCAAATAAACCATATTTCAAGCAAGATATATCCTTGCATTTTTTTCGTAATTGAAATAATTTAACCGAGTTTAATAATATAGCTATTATCGCGAACAATTTTCTTCTGTATTTGGCTTCCGCTATTAAAAATAAATAAGTAAATTAAAAAACTATACTTTTCAAAAAGTTCCAATACCATTATCGAATTATTTTATTTACCATCAGCCTACAAGTAGCTAAGTAATCCTGACTAATCTTAGATTCCTTTGGGCATTATAAGGGGATAAACAGTGACTGCTCAAATCCGGATTATTTAAAAAAGGCCTCCAACAATCAGAAGAAATACGAGCATTCTAATGCGTTTATAAAGAATTATAGTGGATATGAAGAGTCAATTAACTATTGATGGATATCAATGGGATTTATTTTTTCTTGTTAAGTGTGACTTAACTTTATTGATACGCATGGTGATGATTGGTAAGGGTGATTTTAAGCTCTTTATATTTCACTAAAAGAAAACAGATGCAAGTTAGATTCGCATATCAAGTACTGCGTACTAACAAACTATACGGGGTGGTCCAAATTGCACACTTTTAAAAGTAAACCCCTTTATCTAAAGGAGATAGACGAAAACTGATGTCGGTGTCTGAGGCTCAATATTTATAATAAACTCAATGGTGAAAATCGCATATCGATATCTAGTACCGTTTGAGATATACAGGGTGTTTCTTAAAAATCTGCATTTTGAAGAAAATGTTATTCCTATTGAAAATTTTTGATTTCTGTAAAAACATTCTCAAAGCACTTTTTCACGTGGATTTCAACAATGTAAGTTACATTTTTTTACAACTAATATTTTAATAGTCATTAACGCAAAAATATATTTTTTAAAGGGGGATAGCCTGTATATTTTTCCTTATCGGAATAGAGCTTTAAATTACCATTATAAAAATATAGCACATTTTATATTTTGCTTAAATCTACTTCAAAATATAAAGGTTTTCAGTTTTTACGCGAGTTTTAAATGTATATTTTGTGAAATAAACTTTGGACGGAGCGGCAATATCAATTGTTTACCGATAGCAGTCAAATGGTAAAAAAAAAATTCCCAGAAGTAACTCTAAGAGTCATAACTTAACTGCAACGAAATTTACTAAATGCTATAGTACATTAAACTATGTAGAAAATAAAACAAAACAACAATAAAATAATTTATTCCGAGTAGAGCAAACTAAAACAAAACAATTTTCTATAAGAGATGTTTGAAATGTCGACCAGTTTCATTTACGCATAGGCGGCACCTTTTCTGGACACTTCTTACCGAGTTGATTAGTTCAAGAGGAGTGAAAGCTGCAAAACTTTGTATCACTGCGACTTTTAACTCTTGCCTGGTGTTTGTCGGCAATTTAAAAATTAGGTCTTTCAATTTTCCCCAGACATAGAAGTCCATGGCTGTTAAATCCGGTGACCTTGCCGGTCAACGGTTCGGACCCTGGTTGGTTTTCCAGTTATTGTCGAAATTGGCCAATAAAAAATTACTGATAACTGCAGCGTTATGAGGGGGTGCCCCGTCGTGTTGAAAAAATATATTTCTAAGGTCCATTAACGGCAGTTCATCAACAAGAGGTTCTATTTGCTGCCTTAAAATTTCTAAATATCTCTGAGAGGTGAGTGTTCCTTTGTAAATCAATGGACCTATAGCCCTGCCTCTAAAAATTCCTGCCCACACATTAAATCCAAATCTGCTTTGATTTCTTTGCTCCACAACTAAATGAGGAATTTCTTGTGCTCACGTATAAGAATTGTAACGGTTAAAAATATCTGCATTGCTTACATAAGCTTCGTCTGTCCAAATGCAATTTAATGAAAAATTCAGAACATGGTTACAATTCTCCAGAAAGCATTGGCAAAAATCCATACGCCGTTGAAAATTTCCGTCTCTAAGGTGATGAATCCTATATGGCCTGAATTTGTGCTTCTTCAAAGCACGACTTACGTTAGTTCTTGGTAGTCCAGTGGATTCTTTTAACTGTCGGGTTGAAGTGTTCGGATTATTTCCGATAGTTCCTCAAACTACTGTTTGTTCTAACTCCTTATCCCTGTTTGATGCATAATTTTTGGGTCGTTTCTTTTCAAACTGGCCACTATTAAATTATTAGGTTATGTCGCAATTGAGCGAATATATCCTTGAAGGGTTGACGCCTCTCTGGATACCGTTCGTGGTACAAATTAGTTACCGCTTCCGAATTTTTTCCGGTTTGTTTGAAACACACTATCATATCCCATTTTTCGTAATTTTCAAACTTCATTGCGATTTATTTGGCAATTCAATAACTGATCCTGCTTCACAAAATGTGCATTTGAAGTAGATTTAAGCAAAATATAAAGTGTGCTATATTTTTAGAATGGTAATTTAAAGCTCTATTCGGATAAGAAAAAATATACAGGGTATCCCATTTAAAAAATATATTTTTGCGTTAATAACTATTAAAATATTAGTTGTAAAAAATGTAACTTACACTGTTGAAATCCAAGTGAAAAGTGCTTTGAGAATGTTTTTACAGAAATCAAAAATTTTCAATAGGAAAAAAATTACAAACATTTTTCCAAAATACAGATTTCTGAAAAACACCCTCTATATCTGAAAGGGTACTAGATATCGATATGCGGTTTTCACCATTGAGTTTATCATAAAAAATAAGCCTCAGACACAGATAGTTTTCGTCTATCGCCTTTAGATAATGGGGGTTTACCTTTAAAAATGTCCAATTTGGACCACCCTGTATAATGAATAAATTTGACTATACACGTACGGATGAAGTTTACTATTCAATAAACCGCAAGGTTCATCTGTTGGCTTTATCAGCCATCTAGTGACATTTAGTTTGGGCTTTTCTTGCAAATCCCATCTATTATTTACAAATTAATCAACCAATTTCTGAAATTAGCCTCCTCGGCTACTTTAATGTACGCATATCAACAAACAAGATCGCGATGTTAAATCTTTCATAAGTAGTAGTGGATTTCCTCAGGTAATCGATGAACCAACACGGATTCTCAATAGTGGTGAAAAGTTTTCTAGTCACCTTCATCTCATTTTGACGATACACTGTCACCGTGAATCTGCCGTTAGGTTGTGCTGACCATAAACTCATTTCAACACGGAGCGTTCTACCAATTGGTACCCATGAGGCTCCTTAACTGTGCAAAATTTACTACTAAACTCTGTAATAGGAAGAACTCGATGAATTTTTTCCAAGTTTAGTTAGTTCGTTGTTGTTTTAGCTCTGCCGACCCATTTCATTATACTGTGGAGGCTTTTGATACCATTTTGCAGCATGAAAGATTTTTCGAAAAAAATGCCCTTATAGTGGCAAGCCGTAAAGTAACATCCTACCCAATAACTTAAACATCTTGCCTGCCGACAATGGTGCGAAAATCTTAACGTTATAAATCCTAACATTTTTGTTAGTATAGAATAAACGAAAACAAATATAATTGACGAAACGAAGGAACCACATAATCAAAAACAATTACAGTCTATTAGTATTCCTTTATTTTCCCACTTTAGCGATTTGAACATGTCCTCTAGAGTTAACGACGTGAATAGCTTTGGGGATATTAAGTCGCCTTGTCTAATTCCTCTTTTAATTTTAAATTTATTTTTTTTCTCTTCAAGCATTACTTGTGATGTGGCATTTTTATATATGTTTTCAAGAAGAGTTGCGTACCTTTCATTGACTCTGCTGTTACTTAGGGCATTAAGGACTGCCCATATCTCTACCGAATCAAATGTTTTTTCGTAGTCAACTATTGCTATCCACAAGGTGACCTTATATTCATTTGCTTTTTCCACCATCTAATTGTTTGAAGATGGTCCAAAGTGTTGTAGCCCCTGGTGCATATATATATATATATATATATATATATATATATATATATATATATAAATACACAGTGGCGAACAAAAGTATGGAAACATTTTCTTAATCAAAAATATAAAATACTATCCTTTAGGAATAAAAAAACTAGTCTTGTTTTTTTGACAATTTCTTTATAGAATTTTATTATTGACTATAAAAACTATGTTTACCTTTTCTGGTAGATAAGGTTTTTAAGAAACGCGTTTTGTCTTTATCGAAAGCATTGAAATAATTTTATCATTCTGCTTTAAGAGTACGTTATTGTTGATACGAAGTAATTCAGTAGCATTGTTTAAGAGTGCGGTTTTTGCCAAAATGCAAAAGTGCAAATATTACAGGTCAGATCTGAAACATCAAATTATTTCTCTGTATCAAAGTGGAAAAGAGCAAATTGAAATAGCAAAATCTTTAAACATGCATAGGGGCACTGTCAGCAAAATTGTTAAGATATTCTCGAGAAGGGGCGCTGTTGAACCGGGATTTAAAAGTGGTAGACCTCGAAAAACAAGTAAAAGAGTAGACAAAATTATAATTCGAAAAGCGAAAAATGATCCCAAGAAAACTGCTGTTGATATTAAAAAAGAAGTAAGACAGGAATATCAGGTTGTATTGGTGTCAGATATGACTATTAGGTGTCGCTTGTTATCTGAAAATTTTCATGGTAGGCGTCACAAAAAAGAGAGATTGAAATTTGCTAAGAAACGTAAAGATTGCACTCAGAATCAGTGGTCTCTAGTAATCTTTAGTGACGAAAGTAGATTCAATCTCTTTGGAAGTGATTCTACTGGTTATGTAAGAAGACCAGTTGGTCTAAGATATGACCCAAAGTACCTTGTACCTACTGTCAAACATGGCGGTGGAAATATCATGGTATGAGGTTGTTTTCGACGGTCTGGTTCGAGGCCATTGGCAAAGATTAATGGCAAAATGGATGCTCAAATGTATCTTGAGATATTGGAAAATAATTTGATTCCTTATGAAGAAGATTTGCCACTGTCATGGATTTTTCAACAAGACAAGGACCCAAAACACACATCTCGCTTGGCCAAGGATTGGTTTTCTGAACAAAGGATTCGGGTGATGTGCTGGCCTTCACAATCACCTGATTTGAACCCGATAGAGAATCTTTGGCACTATCTGGATAAACAAATTAGGAAATGGAATATAAAAACCGGGACGAACTTTGGATTGTATTAAAACAAGAATGGGAAAAAAATACCACCCGATTTTTGTGCTAGGCTTATTGACTCTGTGGGCGGAAAATGTCAAGCAGTGACTGACGCAAAATATTAAATAATTTCGACATCTTAGTCGTCTTAGTGGAATTTTTATTTTAAAACAAAAACGTTTCCATACTTTTGTTTGTACATAATTTTGTTACTTTAGAAACTAAGCACATTTCTAATAAACAATAACTGTTTTAGTTTTAAAAATGTTTGTTAGCATGTACACGATTAATAAATAAATATTGTAATTGTAAACCGTTTAAATGTTAAGACTAGAGATGGGAATTTAAATGTTTTCATACTTTTGTTCGCTACTGTATATATATATATATATATATATATATATATATATATATATATATATATATATATATATATATATATATATATATATATCTATATATATATATATATATATATATATATATATATATATATATATATATATATATATATATATACAGGAATTATTTCAGGAACATCCCGCATTAATTACACTCTTACTCAGATTTACATAATAACTGTTATTTTTGGATATTTATGAGAGGGATACAGATTCTATTATTATAAAAATTAATTCTAGACATCTTTAATTAATAATTTTCCTTGTTGAATGATTTTCTAAAATTACCCTAAAAGAAAACAAGGTTTTTTGTAGGGGTAAACTTCGACAAAGTGTTTATAAAGAACAAAAAAGCAAATGTATAAGCAGACGATCAGCTGAAAATGATGTTCAGAATGTGAACATGTCAATAACTGTATAAATAACTGTAAATTAACTTTATACTATAAACTTCTGACTTTGGATAGCTATTTCCAATATTGAAGATCATAACATTTTAAGCCTGTTTTTGTTCTGCTCTCAAAATATTTCCTAAAACAGCATTACGCTCGTACTTTCGAAAATAATAGATAATATAGAATCATTATCTTTACTCTTAAAAAAAATAACATTTATTTATCAAAAGTCGCTTTTTGACACACTTTCAAATTATTTTATCGTAATGTTTTTCGCATTAGTATAGACGTTATCTCGAAAACACTAAAGGCGTTTAAAACGTAAACATAGCCAATGTTTACAAATCTTTGCGATAATCTACGTTGAATGACCTAGTTAAGTCGTCAATAAAGTATAAACTTTTACTGGTAATTTTCACTTGTAAATAAAGGTCGATTCTTCGAAAATATAAAATTATTTCCTGATCAGAAATTTTATTTTGCTCTGTCTTTAAACTTAGTGATTACACAGGGCAACAAAAAAATATTTTTGTTTTGGTGCCTGGGATTTTAGAGCTGATTTTAACTATATTTGGGACGCTAAATCTATACATGCAATCCGTTTTTCTCTATCAGCTCTACTTTTTTAGATACATCAACTTATCTACCAATGTGGTTTTTTTATTCGGTATATTCATTTATGAGAGTTCTAAAATTATTATATATTCATTAATGTAGTTACAATGGTTTTATTGTCAGTCTGTAATTGAGTAAATTCCAGGTAAATCTATTAATAGTGGAACCATTGCCTATCAGGTACCTGAACTGACCCTTTTAATCACCTAACTCGGGTAAGTCTCGTCAGTTTGTGCGTTCTTACTAATGAGAGTAGATCGAATTCGGCGTGTTATTTTATGTTAAGAAAAGAGTGTTTTTGTGTTATTGAACAGAATTAAAATGAGTTCAGGTTCCAGTTCAAGAAGAAGTTGTGTAAATCAACCTGATGTGTTTTGCTATATATGCGGAGAATACATGTTTCAACAAAACAGACAAACTATTACTGACTTTGTAAAGCGAGCGTATACAATATACAAGGGCGTGATAAAAGTTCACACAGTGTTCATTAAGCCAATATTTCGGTCCTTGGGACCTTCTTCAGGATAACAACGGAAAAGGAGAATTAGTCTACTAACTGAGAAAACTTGGGCAAAAATTAAATTATTCAAATTATTACTATTATTATTATTATTATTAAACTTATGTAGAAGTACAATGAAATATAAGATGTAATATAAAAGAAAAAAACACTCACATGAATAGTGAGAAGTAGAGTTAACATGAATGGCCATAATTAGCTTGTAACATACAAACGACTAACAATCCATTAAAATAAACACTATAACCTAATACATAAAGTTAAAAAGATCAAATTTATAACAGGGATCTGTTTTAAAATCCTGGATGCTGAAAACGTTTTTTAATTGTTAATTAATTTATATCAACAAATTATATAAATAAATAAAATAAATTGATTAATAAGTTAATATAACATACCATCCTTCCTTCTCTATTTCTCTTTTGCTAGATCTCTTGTCCCCTTTTTTACCCAAAATTCATGGTTGTTTTCGATCCGAATTTCCTTATCGGTTTTAAGGTCGTTTAATTGGTAATTTCTTTTTCTCTTTATTTGACCATTTATATATTTTTCATTAGACCAGTTCTCCTTCCGGTTGTTTTACAATTTCGGTTTTTAGGTTTTCAAAAAAGTCTCTTTTCTCTGTCAAGTAACTGTCTTTTGTCAGTGTATGTCAATCATTTTGTGCATGGCGCCGGCTACAGGCGGTTGATTCGGGTAAATTAATTAATAATTAAAAATGTTTTCAGTATCCAGGGTTTTAAAACACATCCCTTTTAAGAATTTGATCTTTTTAACTTTATGTATTAGTTTATAGTGTTTATTTTAATGGATTGTTAGTCGTTGCTATGTTACAAGCTAATTATGGCC
The DNA here is from genome assembly GCA_019049505.1 of Pachyrhynchus sulphureomaculatus. Lineage (NCBI taxonomy): Eukaryota > Metazoa > Arthropoda > Insecta > Coleoptera > Curculionidae > Pachyrhynchus > Pachyrhynchus sulphureomaculatus. The sequence goes on from CM032454.1 coordinate 8,083,842, forward strand.
ATTAATGTTAACTCTACTTCTCACTATTCATGTGAGTGTTTTTTCTTTTATATTACATCTTATATTTCATTGCACTTCTACATAAGTTTATTAATAATAATAATAATAGTAATAATTTGAATAATTTAATTTTTGCCCAAGTTTTTTCAGTTAGCAGACTAATTCCCCTTTTCAGTTGTCGCCCTGAAGAAGGTCCCAACCAAGGACCGAAATATTGGCTTAATAAACACTGTGTGAACTTTCATCACGCCCTTTGCCGAGTTCTCCAATAAATTTTATATTTTAGGAATTTTGTTAGATACGGCAACTTTTGCTTTCTTTCTTTTATATATATATATATATATATATATATATATATATATATATATATATATATATATATATATATATATATATATATATATATATATATATAACAAAGATAACTAAAGACAATCGAGGAGCAAAGCTCCTTAATGAAAAAAACTCTTTTGCTAGAACTCTAGAAGCTTGGACCCTTCCCAACACAGTAAACTAAAAATTGATTACCGGGAGGTAAAGATTTTTCACTAAGAACAATCCTTTCATACAGTACATTTTCAAGAACTTACATCAATTTAAAAGTATATAATCCAGGGAGGTAAATTTTTCATATAGTGGAACTTAATAAACTTACATTCAATTTGGGATGAAGATTTTTCATGAGCAAAATGGTCCATTAAAAAAGTCTTGTTTCTAAATGAGAACAATTTTCTACATCCATAGGGGCAAGAGGACATATGTCCTCCCACCCTTACTTTGATATGCTCCAGATCTATATATATATATATATATATATATATATATATATATATATATATATATATATATATATATATATGACATTAAAATTTCGGGTTTTAATCCGTTCGTCTAACAATGAATTTGCCCGACGTTTCGCCAAAATCTCATTTGGCATTTTCATTTGCTGCTGCTGCTACTCGATAATGTGATCTTGCTGCTGCTGCCGTTCGAAGCTAACTCAAGCAAGAGCATTTGAAAATGCCAAATGAAATTTTGGTGAAACGTCGTGCAAATTCATTATTAGACAAACGGATTGAAACCTGGAATTTTAAGGTATTACATTCCACCATCCGTGAAAACCTCTATTTATTGTAACACACATACATATATATATATATATATATATATATATATATATATATATATATATATATATATATATACAATCGTAAGTTTAACTACTGGGAAACGTCTTTATAAGGAGAAGAGATGAGCAATCAAAGATCTAAAGGCTCTAGTATCTGCTTTTTATTTTTGTTATCGAGCTTTCGCTGCCTATTGGTAGCTTCTTCTGGATTCTAAAAATGCGAACCAGGTACCAATAGGCAGCGAAAGCTCGATAATAAAAATAAAAAGCATATACTAGAGCCTTTAGATCTTTGATTGCTCATCTATTCTCCTTATAAAGGCGTTTCCCAGTAGTTAAACTTACGATTGTTTGTTGCCAGTGCCCTGTTACTGTCCCTCCTCTTTCTTATATATGTGTTACAATAGAGGTTTTCACGGATGGCGGAATGTAATACATTAAAATTTCGGTTTCAATCCGTTATACCGTTAGATAAAAGCCACGTTTCACATAAATGCTTTTTGCAAAGAGAAATTTATATCTAAGTTACTTGTTATCAGTTACTGTTCTCTAATATTCTCCGAATCCATGGGGATTTTATCGTAAACTTAGTTTATAACCTTTACCGTTTTGATCATGCATCCCCTGGCATACAAAGTCCTGCAATGTTTAAAGTGACTAAATTTCCATCATCGCCTGTTACAGCACAACTTTAGTAAAATTACATGTCGAATTCATTTTATTATTTTGGAGAAGTTCTCAGACATCGGTCTATCAAATATATAAGAAAAATTACAAATGATTTCAAAACAGCAACAGTAATTGAGATTTATGACGTATTGTGTTCTTCAACATGTTAATTTGTTTGTGGTATTTGCCTGAATAGAAATAACGATTTATTTTACATTTTGTAATATGACTATGGGTTAGTTTATGTTATGGGTAAGCACTTAACCTTGTACTATTAGGATGTATAAATTAATATTTGTTTCTTATTGCCAATACAGTTTAGCTATTTAAAGGTGGTTACTTGAATTTCGTTTTAGACTTTTTGTATATACACTATCATCAGAAAGTATTTGCCCACCTAGTTATTTCAGTCCCAGGACATCAAAAACCCAGATAATATATATATTTTTTTTAAATTTTAATGAATTATTATTTATTTTCACATTATTTACAGTCTAGAAAATCAGAAAAATATTCTTGATTTTCCAGGATTTTTCTCATCTTTTGTTTTTAATTACCGCTTTACAGAGTTTCGGCATTCTGTTCAGTAGTTTCTTCAAAGTTTCTTCGGTTTTTTTAACCCATTCTGCTTGTAAAAGTTCTCACAAGTAATTTTCTGATGTTGGATTGAGTTTTCGAACACACTTGTCCAAATGGTCCCACAGCAATTCGATGGAGTTCAAGTCGGGTGAAGTGAAGTGAAGGCCAAGTCATCACTTCCAGGACGTCATCGAATTTCCATTGGTCCAAAAGTTCTATAATTTGTTTAGCAGAATGTTTAGGGTCGTTGTCATGCTGAAAAATAAATTTCCCCTGAAAAATATCTCTTCCAGAAGGAAACATTTGAGTTAGCAAAATTTCTTGATACTGTTCTTTTCGCATGATTCCTTCTATCCTAAAGATTTTTGCCAACTTTACCGTTGCCAAAACAACCCAAAACCATTACTGAACCTCCACCATGTTTTTACTGTACGCAATTGACAGGCTTCCAACATCCTCTCTCCAGCTGACCGCCGCACGTAAATTCGTCGATTTGAACCGAAAATTTGGAATTTAGATTCGTCGCTCCAATGAACGAAATTCCATTATTCTGATGTTCAATTTTCATGTTCTTGGGTCCATTCTAATCGTTTACGTTTATTCACTTGCCTAAGAAGTGGTTTCCTCACTGCAACTCTCCCATGTAGTCCACCTTCTGCTAACCTGTTCTTCACGGTTGTCACGCTGATGGGGATGGGCCGCTCCAGGTTTACTTGAGCCGTGATTTCTGGTACGGTTAAGCGGCGATTACGTCTGCTGAACATTGTTATAGCTCTGTCTTCAGCGTGAATCGTTTTTCGAGGCCTTCCTGAACGTTTTTGGTTGGAATTCCATATCCCACAGAAATTTTTTTTACGTTGTAGTCCATCGTTGTCCTTGGCATTCGTATATTGCGCGATTTGTCGATTAGAATGACTATTTCGATGTCTCGCAATTATCAGAGCCCGATTTTCAACCGAAACTTTGTTTGAGAATGGTTAATTTCCAAAAGGGCAATGGTATTTATAGTATAGTTTTTATCATAAAATGTCACTAGGAATCTCCATAATCCCTAGAAACTTGAAATGAGTTCTTACTTCAAATGGAGTTCTCAGAAATCGCCTTAAAACAATTATCGTCCAAATTTTGAAATTTGTTCTAATTGGTTTTTAATTTGTGATTTCACCAAAAAGGCTTACCTAAACAATTTTATGATGAACACTTGTTAAGAACAATTAAATTTATCTAATATAAAAAAACGGTTTACTTAGGTATTAAATTTTGGCAGTTACATTGAAATTTCTAGTTGGGCAAATACTTTCTGACGGTAGTATATATTAATAACGTACTAGGACGTCGAGCTATAACTGTATGTATATAATTCAGCAATTGTTTTAAACAACGAATTTTAAATTGTTTCTTTTCTTTTATGAGAACTTTATGTATATTGGCATCTAGTAAGAACCATTTAAATAGATTATTGACACTACTGCTATTTATGCTCAATAGTATACAAAACTTTTGAGATTTCTCTGCTACTCCTGTAATGCGAGTAAGTGAAATCTTATAAAAAAACCGGTCGGGTGCAAGTTGAACTTCCGCAATTAGTGTTCCATACGTTGATTGCTTCTAAATAAAAAAAAATTGTAACGAATATATAAAATGATCAGTGACTTTAGAAAACACACCCCAAATGAGTTTTCAACAAAGTTTGTTTCCGATCTTTACTGAAAACTGATGACCTTGAAATTTTTGTTTTTTTTATATACCAGATAAATTATTAAAGGTAATGCACTTGTGACAATTTTCGTTCAATCTACACTCCGTGGAGAATATTCCAGAATTTGTTAAAAATATTTTGATCAGTGCTTTTGGATATAAAGGGGTGGGACAGCGATTTTTTAAAAACAATACAAAAGAAAGTGCGCGCAAGTATTATATTATATATATGCTTGAACTAGTGTTTTTACAAGCTTTCATTTGATACCCTACTCGATGACCTAGTAAAAAAAATTTTTTTTCACTTCCGATTTCAGCCCCCAAAACTAACCCCATAAGTCAAAAGTTAACTTTCAAAACTACACGGCTCTGATGAGGCCATCAATTCCTATATTAGTACCAAATTTCAACTTTCTATGTCAAATAGTTTCGGAGAAAATCGGGTGTGACAGACGAACGGACAGACACCGAGGTGATCTTATAAGTGTTCTGTACGGAACACTAAAAAAGAGAGTACTGAAATGTTAAAAAAAAAAACTAAAGGTCCTTATAATCTTTTCATACAGTGATTTGGTTTATTAGACCTTGACTGAAAGTTCTCTGGCTTGAGGCTCGCCAAAAAAACTGTCACATACTGTTGAGTATAGCCGGTTTCTGTCAGGCTGAAGACTCCTGAACTCCACCGACAAAACCCTGGATATATAAATCACTATCGATACAGCGATAACTATCGACATATCGCTAACCATCAATATATATATATATATATATATATATATATATATATATATATATATATATATATATATATATATATATGTATATAATATCGACATATCGATAATTATCACAGGCCAACAAAAAAAATATTTGTAAAAACTTTTTAAACCAATACATCTATGTATTTTTGGGTGCTGAAAGCGTATCTGGTATCAGTTTTTTTTTGTATCACCCACAGTTCTCTCACAATATGACATCGATTAAATTTCAAAATAGGGATCATGCCAGTAAACCATATCCTCTTCCTGCTTGAAAAACAGAACAAAGTGTTGATCTCTTGTTCTATAATGGTAAATAGATGTTCCAGATTCAAATAAATGTTTTTCTTTCAGCCTAGAACCAAGCTGTTCTGCTTTTTCCTTAGTCAAACCCAAATCTCTCACTAAATCAATTAACTCAGCTTGTGTAAACAACTGTGGTTTTAAATTTTCTAGAGAACATTGAAACTCATCATCATCTGGTCGACTTTCATTAGATTCGGGACTGGACTGTAAAACGTCATCAATAGACTGAGGTGGTCCATGTCTTACCGGCGGATTAGCTGAAGTAAAGTTAGGATAGACAATTACTTTCTTATTTTTGGATTTATATCCAGAAACATCAAGGCTGCAAAAATAACAATCATTTGAATGATTTTCTTGCTCTCTCCATACCATGGGTACTGCAAATCTAAAAGCTTTCTTTTCTTTCTTATACCATTTCCTAAAATCCTGGACACAAACATAACATACTTTTTGAGGAACCCAACATTTTTTCTTGATTACCGATTTCTACACCAAAATATGCAAAGTATACTTTTTTTACAAAGTCAGTAATGTTTCTTTGATGTTTTTTAACTACAAACTCACCACATATATAACGAAAAGTGCTGGGAGAGTTCTTACAACCACGATTAGCCATACTTTGAGTGTGAATTTAAGCCTATAGGTTAAACACTGCAATGCTAGGTTATATTAACTGGAAGAAAACAAACAGCTGTAACATTTATCGGTACTGCCAACCTAATAACATTTAATTTTACTACAAACCTTATAAAATTCTGATTTTATTGCCATCCTAATAACATTCGAATGATAAAAAATAATCTTTTCACATTTTGAATATTGAAATGTGAAAAATTGGTGGGTGATACGACTTTTTTTTTTATTATTTTCGGACTCAGTACACCAAAAAACATAGGAATCAGGTAAAATTATTAAAAAAGTATTTTCATCGTTGGCCTGTGTTATTATATAAAACTAGATTACCGATGCGGGAAGAATTCCGAAAAAGAACCCTGGCTTCTACAAAAAAAATTCTCGTTTTTCAAAATTAATGACCGGAAGGTGAAAAATAAAGTGTTTTCTATCGACATATCCATAATTATCGATATTTCGAGACTTCTTCTGTTACTGCTGTTGAGATCTAGTTTATAACACTTGGTATACGCCAAGATACGTCACAGTCAACTGATTTAGAAAATATGATATTACAGATGTTAGAATCGTTTTAAATCTCTATTTTCATCAAAACGCTGTTGTAAAAATAGAAGACGCCAGTACTGAAGAAGTTGACATCAAAAGAGGTGTCAAATAACGATGAGTATTATTACCGACACTTTTTAACCTATACTTAGAAGAAATCATACAAAGATCACTGGCAGAAGAAACAAGAGGAGTAAAACTTAATAGAGTACCCATCAATAACGTTAGATATCTGGAAGATGCAATTTTAATACCAATTAATCCGAGTGACATGCAAATACTAATTAATACGACGGGATCGAGTGAAGAAGAAAAGTAAAAAAAAATGAAATACTCGTATATGTTAGTTATAAAATCAACACATGATAATGAACATATCTATTAAAGCAGCCTTACTGTAGAAAACGTTGACAGATACAAATATTTAGGTGCAATTGGCGATAAAAGCGACGGTTCTGAAGAAATTACACAAGCGAGAACAACTTTTATGAGGATGAAACGAGTATTCTGTAGCGCTGATATCACTCTGAGATTGAAGATATAGTTATTGAGGTGCTATGTGTTTTTAATGTTGTTCTATGGGGTGGAGGTATGGATGTTAAAGAAATTGCATATTGCAAAATCTTCAATTCTATGAAAAATTGCAGCCTGTAAATTTAATAATAATATTTAGAGGTCGTATCCATCGATTAAAAATATTTTTTTTCTTCGTTCGTTCGCTTTTTCCTCTTCAGCAGCCCCCCGTAAGACTTCTGATTTGAATTTAAGGAATATGAAGGTGTTTCCTTGTACTCTTTTTGATGCTGAATCCGCTCCCAAGGGCTGTTTTCTTCTAAAATCCTTCAGTTTTCCGCAATACTCATGTTAAGAGCACATTAAGGGTGAAAAAATGCCTTTTCCTTTCAAGAATGTTCCGTAAAATTTACGGGAAGCATTATAGATTAAGTTTTATGATGTAAAGTCATAGATATGATATAGATCTTCATGGCGTACAAGTAATATGGGACAAAGACTGCGAGAACGAAGCGTTTTGTTGAAAAAAGATTGACACACCTAAAAAAAACTCGACAGGAAAACAACTTTAGAAAAAATGTTTCAGACAAAAGTTTTGATTGATGGGTCTAATAGATATTGAGCCCAACGCTCTGTTGAGACTCTATGAATCCGAAAATTAAAAATTTAAATGGAAACCCAATAATTTTAATACATATTTGAATTAAGCGAGAATTTTACGGATAAAATGGAATAGTTTACATCTATACAGGGCAAACGAGATTTCCGCAGTTTCTTAATTGCCATCTTTCTCTTCTGCGATATCGTTTTTGTTGTATGAAGTCGTTGACAAAATGTTTACTCATCCCAGTGAGATTTCTTCGACTTTCCTCACTTTCGCATAGATAGAATATTGCGCACTATTCTCATTGCACATATCATTAATTTCAAACAGTTCGTATAATTTGTTTATAAAATTAGTTCTTTTCGCAGTTACAAAAATAGAATGAACATTCTTCTGTTTCTTATGAGATAAATATTCCGAATATATCAATCTTCGCCATAATATTTCTTTTATCTCTGATAGGTAGTCCAAAATATGTCCAAATTTTTGCAGCTTCCATAGATACAATGGCAGAACTTTCTCTAATTGTACACATCAATGATTATGAAAAAACAATTTTAAAGTGTGATTATTCGACGGCAAGGTATTTGCAAAAACGCACTCGGAAAAATCCTCCAAACATGATTCCACCAACCAAAAATCAGTAATCTTTTCCTTGTTCACATTACAGCTTTTCTGATTTCCACACGCCATTTTTAATCATGGAAGCAAAGATTACTTAAATACCGATAATTATTATGTTTTCAAAATGCATCTGAAAGGACGCGAAATATTGGTTTGTCACTCAATTTTTTAACTTATAAGTTATTAGCTTTTAACACGGATATAATTATTTTCAAGTGCCGTTGCGGTTCCAATGAGGCCCAGTTAAAATTCAGTGTTTACTCGGACGTAAAATTCTCTCTGGGGTATACGGTTTCCATTTAAATTTTTAATTCTGGTACTCCTAGAGTCTCAACAGAGTGTTGGGTCCAAAATCTAACAAGCCCATTCAATTCTCAGGAAAAAATGGTAAAACAGACATATTTTTTGAAGTTGCCTTCCTGTCCAGTTTTTTTAGGTGTATCAAACTTTTTTCCAACAAAGCGCTTCGTTTTCGCTGTCTTTATCCAATATTATTGATGCAACATGACAATTTCTCAAAGATATGTGCAATATTTATGATTTTGCATCATAAAACTTGATCTACAATGCTGCCCGTAAATTTTGCGGAACTTTTTTGAAAGGAAAACCCACTTTTTCATCCTTAATACGTCCTTAACATGAGCATTGCGGAAAACTGAAGGATTTTAAGGGGAAACGGCTCTTGGGAACGGATTCAGCATCAAAAAATGTACAAGGAAACACCTTCATAATCCTTAAATTCAAATTAGAAGTCTAACGGGCGGCTGTCGAAGGGGAAAAAACGTTTGAGAAGAAAACAGATTTTTTCAAACGATGGATGCGACCTCTAAATATTAATATTTTCTTCTAAAAATTTGGTGACTTTGTTTTTTTATAGGATTGAACATTTTGCGGGGTAGGATCAAAGAAAATCAAAAAAAAAAATTTGGCTTGTCAACCTAATATATATGGTATTGTATATTGGAAATTGCTGTGGTTGCATTACAGATTACTAAGAAATCATAAGGTAGTTAAATAACAAAGGCAAAAATCCTGACAAGAATGAAGAAATCATAATTAGAGTAAAGAAACGAAAATTACACTACTTGGGGGGGGGAGAGCAGCATCATCTGCTACAGGTGATAATATAGGATAAAATGTAGCAAGAAGGCGACATTCAGGGTTGCGAAACCTGAGACTGGTTTTACTGTAGAGCAAACCAACTATTTAAATCGGCAGTTTTGAGAATACGTATAGTTCTCATGATTTCTACCCTTTATTACCAAGATAACGCTTAAAGAAGAGTATACTAAGGATTACAGAGAAATGGTAAATATATTTTGGGCGGGTAAGTTCACGAATGAGTAAATACTGACTCGAGTTTTGGAAACAAGATGATCGGGCTCAACTGAAATAATCTATCGAACAAAATAACACGTGATTAAAATTTGAAGTATGTAATCATTGTGTAACTTATATTTGTGACGGAGATTATCAGTAAACTACTTAACAGAGTATGTTTCGCTGTTTGTAACTAAAATGTTTTTAAATAAAAAAAAACAAACCACTTAAAACTAAAAAAAGAACCATCAATATTCTAATTAAGATACGTAATATACTCTAAATATAGTAAATAAATTTTAACCATCAAAATTTAAGTTTTGATTCACACATTTTTCCAGTTGAACCTTATTTTTTCACTGTTTCATATTGTGTCTATTACACAGGGCAACAAAAAAATATTTTTGTTTTGGTGCCTGGGATTTTAGAGCTGATTTTAACTATATTTGGGACGCTAAATCTATACATGCAATCCGTTTTTCTCTATCAGCTCTACTTTTTTAGATACATCAACTTATCTACCAATGTGGTTTTTATTCAGTATATTCATTTATGAGAGTTCTAAAATTATTATATATTCATTAATGTAGGTACAATGGTTTTATTGTCAGTCTGTAATTGAGTAAATTCCAGGTAAATCTATAAATAGTGGAACCATTGCCTATCAGGTACCTGAACTGACCCTTTTAATCACCTAACTCGGGTAAGTCTCGTCAGTTTGTGCGTTCTTACTAATGAGAGTAGATCGAATTCGGCGTGTTATTTTATGTTAAGAAAAGAGTGTTTTTGTGTTATTGAACAGAATTAAAATGAGTTCAGGTTCCAGTTCAAGAAGAAGTTGTGTAAATCAACCTGATGTGTTTTGCTATATATGCGGAGAATACATGTTTCAACAAAACAGACAAACTATTACTGACTTTGTAAAGCGAGCGTATCTTGGATACTTTGGAGTTAAGCTTGATGATCAGGACAAAACGTGGGCCCCGCATCTCGTATGTAAAACTTGTACAGAGCATTTACGGCAGTGGACTACCGGGAAAAAAAAATGTCTAAAATTCGGCGTGGTTTGGAGAGAACCAAAAAACTACTTCAATGATTGTTATTTCTGTTTAGTAAATACTAATGGAATCAATCGAAATAACCGCAGTAAGTGGACTTATCCCAATTTAGACTCGGCAATACGCCCTATCCCGCACTCAGATGAAATACCGATTCCAACATTTCATCAGCTACCACATATCTCTGATGACGAATATTTTCCCTCTGATCGCTCTTCTGATGCTAATGAAACTAACAGTGACTATGAGGGGACGTCATCAGTTCCTCAACGATTCAATCAAAATGAATTAAATGATCTCACCAGGGATCTCAATTTATCGAAAAAAGCTTCTGAAGTACTGGCTTCTAGGTTGAACGACAAAAATCTACTGGAACAAGGAACCAAAATTACCTTTTACCGTACAGAGAAAAAGATCTGCTACCATTCTTTTCTCAAGAAGACAATCTTGTATTTTGTCACGAAATTAGGGGACTCATGAAAGAAATGGGACTTTCTGAATATATTCCAGATGATTGGCGCCTATTTATTGACAGTTCAAAGCGAAGTTTAAAATGTGTCCTTCTACATAATGGGAATAAATATGGTTCAATACCACTAGCTCACTCGACGAAACTGAAAGAAGAATATAATACCATAGCTTTGGTCTTGCAGAAGATAAAGTATTACGAACATCAATGGATGATGATTTGTGTAGACTTAAAAATGGTAAACTTTCTTCTTGGACAGCAAAGTGGTTACACGAAATATCCGTGTTTCTTGTGCCTCTGGGATAGTAGGGACAAAACACACCACTGGGTTAGAAAAGATTGGCCTCAGAGAGAAAACATGGACGTTGGGGAAAAGAATGTCATTAACGACGCTTTGGTTGAAAGAGAAAAAATCATACTTCTCCGTTACATATAAAGTTGGGCTTAATGAAGCAATTTGTAAAGGCTCTTGATAAGAATGGGTCTTGTTTTGCATATATAGGGGTAAAAATGCATCAGTTGAGCACAGAAAAACTCAAAGCAGGGATATTTGACGGCCCACAAATAAGACAATTAATTAAGGATCCTGCCTTCATAAATTCAATGAATCAAGTTGAACGAGAAGCTTGGACATCATTTGTTGCAGTTGTAGAAAATTTTCTAGGCAAACATAAAGCTCAAAACTATGTTGAAATGGTTAACAAGAAGCTTAATAGTTTCGAATCCTTAGGGTGCAATATGAGTATTAAAATACACTATTTACACAGCCACTTAGGCCGTTTTCCAGAAATTTTTTTATTAAAGTTATGGAGGACCGCTACCAAGGAAGATGGGACATGCACATGATGGCAGATTACTGCTGGAGTTTAAAAAGGGACTGTTTAAAAAAACATTCAAGAATGTCGCGGAAAAGAAGCTTTCCAAGTGTTGAGTGACTATTTCATTTCTTCAATGTTTTTTTTTTGTTTATAAGTACGACATAATATTGTATTTTGTATAACTAAAATAAAAATTTCGTATCTACTTTTGTTTACTACACTTACGGATTTGAGTTACAATAATGTAACTTATATTTCTCTAAAATTGTATATCTTAAAAATTTGAGCTCCTAGGTACAAATGAATACGTTATTTGAATTCAGGACATCAAATTGATATAGAATCAGCTCAAAAAACCTCGACACCAAAACAGCTGTTCCCCTGTGTTATTAATAAAGGAAATTTAAAACTATTGACATTTTCATTAGCGCATCCTTGAAAAAGTACTTACATTTCATAGTTCGTAAATGAAGTTAAATAGTTTAACTGAGCAGCATTATTATTATTAATATGAATGATTTTCCTTTCGATATGGTTTCTCCGTGATAATTGTTAATAATACAATAGAAAAACTGCTAATCCAATGACATGCATATTTTTTTAATCGCAATGTTACAATGTTTAAAAACTGTTGCTTATGCAATAGTTTTTATAATATCTGTTTCTCATTTTTAATAATCGCCGTTCGATCTCAATAATTAAAAATACAATACTATAATATTAAAATTTAAAAAATGTATCTACAATCTACACACCATGTCATCCATTTAAATTAATACAAATTTGTGAACCGTTTTTGTTCGCAACATACATAAGATTCAACGAATTTGAAAAGGTTTTGTAACTGTCATGTACAATATTGACAAATAACTTCGAGTGTTTATATATAACACTAGCCGTGCCCGCAGCTCCGCTCGCGTGGATTTGATTCACTACTATCGTCACTGCTTATTCCTTATGTTGCCTAACGTAATAAAATATAGGTCATTATTTCCCCTTATCTCCCATTATTTCTACATGGTTTCCATTATCTAGGCTTAGCTCTGCTCATCGCACAATATTTCTTCTTATCTCCCATAATTTCTTCTTATCTCCCAATATCTCACCATAACTCCCATTATCTAGACTTATCTCTGCTTATCTCCCATTATTTATACTTATTTCCCATTATCTCACCTTATCTCCCATTATCTAGGCTTATATCGAATTATAGAGAACATATGTATAAATTTATAAAAACACGTAAATCGGATAAGTGGTTCTCAAGTGATAAGCGCACTAACGGACAGACAGACAGAGAGACATTGCATTTTTATATATATTATATTCTTTGCAACATGATATTGTTCCATATTTAATGGTTTATGCAGTGCATTGCAAAGAGAACGCGCTAACGGTAACCTTTTTTCCGACTTGATTCACTATTATCGTCACTACTTATTCTTTATGTTACCTAACGCAATAAAATATATCCTATAACCTGGCCAGAGAACATGTATGTTTTTAAAAAAAAAGCACGTAACGCAATATCGGACAGACAGACAGAGAGATGCTGCATTTAATATATATTATAGATATAGATTATTATTATTATATAACCTGGCCAAAGAATATATGTCTGAATTTAAAAAAAGACACGTAAATCAGATAAGTGGTTCTCGCGTGATAAACGCACTAATGGACAGATAGACAGACAGAGAGACATTGCATTTTATATATATTATAGATTATAGATATTCTCTGCTACATAATATTGTTCCATATTTAACGGTTTAGGCTGTGTATTAAAAAAAAAGTACGTAAATCGGATAAGTGGTTCTCCAGTGATAAGCGCACTAACGGACAGACAGACAGACAGAGAGAGATACGTTGCATTTTATATATATTGCAGATGTAATAAAATATATATCTATAATCTGGTCAGAGAGCATATGTATGAATTTAAAATATCACAGAAATCGGATAAGTGGTTCTCGAGGGATAAGCGCACTAACGGACAAACAGACAGACAGAGAGACGTTGCATTTTATATATATTATAGATATAGATTATTATTACTATTATATGACCTGGCCAAAGAATATATGTATGAATTTAAAAAAGACACGTAAATCGGATAAGTGGGTTTCGCGTGATAAGCGCACTAACGGGCAGACAGACAGACACGAGCGACGTTGCATTTTATATATATTATAAATAGTCTCTGCTACATAATATTGTTCCATATTTAATGGTTTAGGCTGTGTATTGCAAGAGAACGCGCTAGTGGCAAACTTTTTTCCGACTTGATTTACTATTATTTTCACTGCTCATTCCTTTTGCTACCTAACGTAATAAAATATAGCCTATATAACTTGGCCAAAAAACTTATGTATGTTTAGAAAAAAAGTACATAAATCCGTTAAGTGGTTCTGCAGTGATAAGCAGAGAGACGTTGCATTTTATTTATATTATAGATTGCTTGTTGTGATCTCCAGCTTTTCACGTGAATATACATTTTCGATAAGTTAATAAACGTATGTTGTGATAACAAATTCTGGATTTATTTGAAGACGCATTTAATTGAATCACAATACTACAGTTTGACTCTTCCAAAATAAATCTCAGGTTGCATCGTTAATGAAACATTATAAATCTGGTTCGCCTGCAAAAATATATCAACTCTTTTTGGTATGTATTGCCATTTAACATGTTATAACAAAAGGGTTATTGTATTAAAAGAGTATTGGCCATCGAGAAAATTATTTTTCTCGTTGTCAAACAATGCAGGTTATTGTTAACGGAGGCCAGACCGTATACAATAAAATAATAAGCAAAAGTACCTGTAACTCAAAGACAAATTAAAATTAAAAACTTTTATCCTCACGATGCTGATGCTGCCTTTTTCGGAAGAATGATTATATGATTTTTTCGAGGTATTGCGGGTTGCCATTTATTTGTCTGGGCTATTGCACAAGACCTACTTCAATGAATGGCACGTTGCGCTGCTGTACACACTTTCTCGCTAAATAATAGGCCTTAAAAATCCTTAGTGAGTGTTTATTTGCTCTCGTAATTTAGTACTTCAAATATCTTAACTTATTACAAGTATTAAAACTTGGTATTTTACATAATGCATAATACAACATACAGTCCCTGGCCAAATTATTAGACGCACTGTATTTTTTTTAGTAATTTTATGTTTCTTAAGAGTTTTTATGCAATAATGGTATATTTAAACTACAATATTATTGATTTTTATTTAAAAGAATTGTTGTAGACTACATATTTGTATTTATTTTTAACATATGGTAACACTGTGTTGACAAAGTGATACATGAACGCAAACAAGTACAAAACTGTATCAGTCGCGATCGGAATCGAGTCAGGTACGGACGTGTTTCTGTGGCTTTATGGACTGTGATTGTTTGTTTAACAGTTTTATACTACTCAGTTATTAGTTTATTTTGTATGCAGTGTTTTAAAAAAGTAATTGGACTATTTTTCATTATGGGTAGAAAAGGCGATCTTTCACCACGTAAAAAAGTTGAAGTGAAGGCCCTTGTGATTGCGAAAACATTTACAAACCGAGAAATATCACGAAGATGGGAGGTTTCTGAAGCTAGTGTACGACGCATAAAAAAGAAAAATTGAGTCGGGGAAGGAATTAAGCCCGAAAAGAAAGAAAAGATGCGGTAGAAAACCAATTTTCACTCCACGGTCAGAGAGATGTTTGAAGAAAATTTGTGTAGAAAACAGATTTGCTACCACAAAGGTAATAAAATCACAACTCCAGGATGCTAGCGTAAATGCTTCTGAGCGCACTGTTCGAAGAAAATTGAAAGAATTAGATTTTAAGGCCTGTCGCCCCGCCAGGAAGCCCAAGTTAACAGCTGCAATGAAAGCAAAGCGCCTGAAGTGGGCCAAACAATGGCAAGACAAAGATGTGGACTTCTGGAGATCGGTAAGATACAGCAATTTAATCAATAATTGATACATTATTATCATTTTCAGTTAAATAAAGCAAATAAACATGGAAGTTTTATATATTTTTCCTATTTTTGACAGGTCTGCTTCAGTGACGAAAGCACATTCGAAATTTTGCAGAATAAAGCTCAGTATGTGCGTCGTCGTCATGGAGAAAAGTTTCATCCTGATTGTGTCGTCCCGACGGTTAAACATCCCACCAAAGTGATGATTTGTTCAGTCATCAGCGGCAAGGGCACTGGACGTCTGTACGTCGTTTTCTAAAAAAGTTAACGTTGCAGAACCCGACATAGTTATGTCGGGGCACTCCATCCCTCTAACATCGTCACTAAATCTGTTAGGCGTTAATTTGGGAGCAAATATGTCCTGGCATGAACATGTTGCAGGCATAGCAAGAAGAGCTTCTCAAAAGTTGGGAATATTGTTTCGAACCAGAAAGCTCTACACTCCACAACAACTGTTAATTCTTTACAAAGCTCAAATTCGACCAACTATGGAATACTGCTCCATGTTTGGAGCTCCGCTCCCAAACATACACTGCATTTATTGGATTCTATCCAGAGAAGAGCTGTTCGTCTGATTGGACACCCGGAACTGACCGACGGCCTTGATTCGCTGGAACATCGAAGAACGGTTGGCGACTTGAGCCTATTCTACAAGTACTTTCATGGAAAGTGTTCGAAAGATGTGGCCCGTTTAATTCCTCCCAGAGCGGTGCATATTAGAAGTACACGTCGCGCTAATGCTTCACATCCGTATGAGGTTCAGCTTGTTACTCCTCGTACAACGCTTTTCAAGCAGTCTTTTATATGGAGAACATCATGCCTTTGGAATGGTTTACCCAGGACTGTGTTTCCCATCGAGTACAATCTACAGCGATTCAAGAACAACGTGAATCGCTTTCTCCGCACACGTGTCGCTCCTGTAGCGCTTTAGGGACTTCCCTGTAGCACGTGTGCTAGACCCATAAAAAAAAAAAAAAAAAAAAAACGTCGTCAAAGGAATAATGAAGCAAGATCAGTACAAAGAAGTATTACAAAATCGGTTGATTCCGCAGCTCAGAGAATGGTTTCCAAATGGGGAACCATTCACTTTCATGCAGATGGAGCTCCCTGCCACACTGCTCGGTCTGCCTTTTTAAAGCTTTTTTGGCAGAAAAAAATATCCCTCTGTTGGATTGGCCGGGTAATAGCCCCCATTAAAAATGTGTGGGAGCTGATGAAAAGAGAAGTGGCTAAGGATGTGATTACCAACAAAACCCAGCTCCTAGAAAAGATTATTCATGTGTGAAATCATCATCCTCAAATGCAGGAGACAGTACAATCTTGCACTGATAGCATGCCGCGCAGAATTAAAGCTTTGATAGCGGCTAAAGGTGGCTCAACTAAATATTGACTTTTACTAACATTAATTTCACTTTTCTTTAAAACTTAATAAACTTATGCTTTTCTAAATTAATGCTGTTTTATTTATGTCAAATAAATAGGTAATTGATTGGATAATATAAAAATAAAAAACAAATCAATTTAAAATAATAAAACGGTACAATATCACTCGGTAATTAATATTTTACATGAAATCTTGCAGTGCGTCTAATAATTTGGCCAGGGACTGTAGATCAACAGGAGATCTTCTGACTTATGTAACAACGCAATTGAACACTTTGGAGAATCTCGAGCGGTTGCTCTTGACATATCCAAGGCACTCGACCGTGTTTGTCACGATGTACTGTTGGCTAAGCTACGCTCCTATGCTATGTCTGAAAAGTTCTGTTTTGGGGCTCTCATGTTTCCTCAAAGAGCGTTCTTTACGAGTGGCAGTCGACGGATTTCTTTCTAACACCTTCACTATCAACACCGGTGTGCCCCTAGGCTCCATACTATCTCCTACTCTCTTTCTCATTTACATTACAGCTTTGCAGATGACAGTATGCGTATCTCTTCATTCACACTCGGACATCGGCTACTCAGACGAATATCCGCAGACAGCGGGAAGTCGTTCAACTTAACGAAGATCTGGAAGAAATTCTATCTTGGGGTGACAGTAACCAAGTGGAATTTAACTCTACAAAAACCCAGGCGGCAGTTTTTCTAAAAAAGTTAACGTTGCTGAACCCGACATAGTTATGGCGGGCCACTCCATTCCTCCGTCACTCAATTTGTTGGGTGTTAATTTGGGAGCAAATATGTCGCAGGTATAGCAAGGAGAGCTTCCAAATGTTGGGAATATTATTTCGAACCAGAAAGCTTTACACTCCACAACAACTGTTAATTCGTTACAAAGCTCCAATTCGACCAACTATGGAATACTGCTCCCATGTTTGGGGCTCTGCTCCCAAACATACATTGTATTTGTTGGATTCTATTCAGAATCAGAGAGACTCGGAACTGACCGGCGGCGTTTGATTCGTTGGAACATCGAAGAACGGCCGGCGACTTGACCCTATTCTACAAGTATTTTCATGGAAAGTGTTCGAAGGATGTAGTAGTGTTGACCACTCAAAAAGCGGTACATGTTAGAAATACACGTCGCGCTAATACTTCACATCCGTATGAGGTTCAACTTGTTACTGTTCGTACAACGCTTTTCAAGCAGTCTTTTATATGAAGAACATCATCCCTTTGGAATAATTTGCCCAGGACTGTGTTTCTCACCGAGTACAATTTACAGCGATTCATAAACAACGCGAATCGCTTTTTCCGCACACGTGTCGCTCCTGTAGCACTTTAGGGACTTCCCTGTAGCACGTGTGCTAGACTCATAAAAAAATAGCTATTTTATAGAGAGATATTTATAAAAGAAACCAGACAAAAGAAGGCAATAAGAATGGAAATAATGAAAAATAATATAATTTTTATATCCTCGACTCCAGGATCCTGAAAAAGACGTATATTACGATATATATGCAATCACTCCTCTAATCCCCCTTTAACCCCCTTATATTTCTTTAAAATGATGCTCAGGATCCCATCCAAAATCTGAGGAAAATTCTCATAATACTCTTGAGATTATATAATATTTAACAACTCATAACACTTTCGTCTTATCCTGTCCGCAACTTTTCAGATTTTTCTTCTCCATGAACCTAGAATAGGACATATTGCAATGATTGTTAACTTAAGTTGAGTATTGTATTTTATTACATTTTTCATATTTAGTTGAGCAGTGTAACGTGCAAGTCTTCGATATAAATCATTTCATTTGCCAGGGATATGTGTGCATTCTCAGTAGTAAGAGCGTCCTCCGCCCTTGTCTACCACGTTACAAGTTCACCACACCTACCTCATTTTACACTCCTTAAGTGCCCTAGTTGATTTTAAAGGTTTCGTTTCGACGGGAGGAGAAGGGTTTGGGTTTAAAACCGGACATTTTAGTTGAATTAGGGGCTTTTTCCGTTTTGGACAAATATCCTGCCTATCCTAAGACATTGGGGGTCAAGTTCTGATCGGTCACCCAAATGGAAGCCAGGGGTAGAGTGTGGGGTAGTACTGTGACAAGAAATTTATACGCCTTAAGTGAACTAGTTGATTTTAAAGATTTCGCTTCGACGGGAGGAGAAGGGTTTGGTGTTTCAAACCAGATATTTTAGTTGAATTTGGGGCTTTTTCCGTTTTCGACAAATATCTTGCCTATCCTAAAACATTGAGGGTCAAGTTTTGATCGGTCACCCAAATGGAAGCCAGGGGTAGTGTGTGGGGTAGTACTGTGATAAGAAACCTACGGGAAAAGGCCAAGTTGAAAGTCTACAAGTTCCTTCTCACAACGAGTGTTTTCCTCAAGCCTAATTTCCATGTGTATTTTATAATACTGTTTTCCACGTGTGCTCCTGAAAACTAATTTACATGTGTGTTCCTGAAAATTATATTACACGTGTGTTCCTGCAAACTGTTTTACACGTGGGCTCTTGAAAGCACTTTTACACGTGAATTCCTGACACTAGTTTCACCAGAAGTAAATCTGAAACCAACTTTTAACACAGTACCATCTTAAAGCCGTTTTCTAAACCAAAAATAAGTTGGTATATAAGAAAGTACTTTTAAGTCTGTGTGTGTGTGTGTGAACGTGTATGTTTTTCATCACATAAAAGGTTATTTATATTTAGATTAATTAATCATAAGGGTGGATTTAATGTAAAAATGTCTCTCCATGTTTGTTAATATATTTTACTTTGTTTTAATGTAGTGTTTCACTGAACTCCCGTTCTATTTTGCAGGACGTATAAGTTGTATCTTATTTAATTATCTACATACAACTAAATATCTCATATTCAAAGCAGTACAACTAAGATTTGAAACAGCTGTAGAGATTACCTCAAAAGGCGTACAAAAAAATTACATTTTCCCACATCTCTACTAGAGAAAACGAGCTAGCAGAATATTTTATATTTTTGTTCCTTAAACAAACTCAGTTATTAATATCCATTCAATATAATCTCAAAAGTAAGAATATACGCAAGGGGCATAATGGGGATACTTATATAATAAATAATGTATTTATTTAAAAATAACGAACCAATACTACAATATAATACATATAATATATGAAGTCACCCCTCTAACCACTACGCTCTCCCCTTTAAGTCTTTACGTTTTTGGGTTGTTTTGTATTACACAGTTATGCTTCAAATTTGTCCATTTTCTCAACACAGAATAGGAAAACTTTCTCGTAATACCATTGAAACTATAAAATATTTCACAACCGCCACATCTTTCACAGCCTGTTTTTGTTAATATTGTAAATAATGAAAAAGTAATATAGTCTTTAGAATCTTTGGCATCCTGAAAAAAAAAACAATAACACGATAAATACGAAGACACCCTCCTAACTGCACTCCCCACCCTATAATTTATTCTAAATTTAACTTTTAATTAAAGCCAATTTTGCCCCTAATTTCAACCGAAAACATGTGCAAATTCGGATTAAACTATTGAAACTATACAATATTTAATGACCTCTACCCTTTTAATGTATTTCCCCTGTTAAAATTGAACGTAATGAAAAATTAAAATAATTTTCAGATTTCTCGGCCCCAAGAACTTTGAAAAGGACCTACATGGTAATCTATATAGCAACCTCTTTAACCTTCTCTTCCAAGCTTTTTTTTAACCCCTGCTTTACTATAAATAATATGCTTAAAATTTGTCCTTTACCTCAACCTAGAGGAAATCTCATAATACTATAGAAACTCAACAATATATAATGATTCTCACCTCATTTGTCTCTCCCTATTGAAAGAATAATGAACACATAACTTAATTTCGGATTCCTCGGCTCTGAGAATCTTGAAAAACAGGTATAGCACGACATATACAAATAACAATAAGAAACAGAAAAAAAATATGATATTATTATTAAAATTATGCAAAATTTATCGAGACATTCATTTCAGTTCCTTCTCCTAAGGCGATACCACCCTTAAAAATCCATAGGCATTATCCTCTCTATAAATATTACAGCTATATCAAGTTTAAAATTAAAACCTTATTTCGTTCGCGAGATATCGTGCCAACAGTTCGACAGATCGATAGAAATTAATGTTTAGGTTTTTCGTGATCAATAAATCCTGAAACGGGAATAAAAGCAAAAATCTCGGAGGGTGTTGTTTTCGCAATTACAATATTTTCCTTTAACAGGATATGAGATTCGTTATTCATATGACAATATACTAAATAAGGGATTATTACCAGTATTTGTCGTCCATATTTGTCAGCTAACTGTTGTTAACAAGTCCTCATTTTATCTCTGCATTAATTATTGCACAAAGTGCCAGAGTGTTGATTAGGCCGCACGCATGTATTAGTTTTTAGCTATTTTGCTAGGGTTCCGAATAACCGATTAATAACATATTTTCTTGTAAGGGAAAACATTTTCTAATTTTTGAAAGAAATAAATTGGCCAGGGAAACTCTTTTATATCTTACTATTAGCCATGGCCGCGAGTCTGCTCGTGTGGACTTGATTCACTATTATCGTCACTGCTTATTCTTTATGTTACCTAACGTAATTAAGTATATCCTATAATCTGGCCAAGAGAACATATGCAAGAATTAAAAAAAAAAACACGTAAATCGGATAAGTGGTTCTCATGTGATAAGCGCATTAACGGACAGACAGAGAGACGTTGCGTTTTATATATATACATATATATAACATATATAATATATATATATATATATATATAACATATATATATATATATATTATATATATTATATGTATATATTATTATATAACCTGGCCAGAGAATATATGTATGAAATAAAAAAAAACACGTAAATCGGATAAGTGGTTCTTGAGTAATAAGCGTACTAACGGACACACAGACAGACAGAGAAACGCATTTTATTTATATTTTTTGCTACATGATATTGTTCTATATCCGGTTTAGGCAGCGTATTGCAAGAGAGCGCTAGCGGCAAACTTTTTTCTGACTTGATTTACTATTATCGTCATTGCTTATTCCTTATGTTAGCTAACATCATAAAATATATTCCTATAACCTGGGCAGAGAACATATGGCACTCCCGCTTCAGAAGTGACACAACTTAAAAATTTATCAATTTTCAACTTAACACAGTTTTTAAATAAGCAAAGTGAACTAAATGTATAGAAAAAAAAAACGTTATATTATATATATATATATATATATATTATATATTATTATATATATATATATATATATATATATATATAATACAATCTTAGTTGGGGAACTCGGCAAATTTGGGCGTGATAAGAGATCACACAATTTTCATTAAGCCGTCAATATTTCGGTCCTGGATTGGGACCTTCTT
>CM032454.1:8106424-8345375 GCA_019049505.1 Pachyrhynchus sulphureomaculatus
ACATTGGGGGTCAAGTTCTGATCGGTCACCCCAAATGGAAGCCAGGGGTAGAGTGTGTGGGTAGTACTGTGACAAGAAATTTATACGCCTTAAGTGAACTAGTTGATTTTAAAGATTTCGCTTCGACGGGAGGAGAAGGGTTTGGTGTTTCAAAACCAGATATTTTAGTTGAATTTGGGGCTTTTTCCCGTTTTACGACAAATATCTTGCCTATCCTAAAACATTGAGGGTCAAGTTTTTGATCGGTCAACCAAATGGAAGCAGGGGTAGTGTGTGGGGTAGTACTGTGATAAGAAAACCTACGGGAAAAGGCCAAGTTGAAAGTCTACAAGTTCCTTCTCACAACGAGTGTTCCTCAAGCCTAGTTTCCATGTGTATTTATAATACTGTTTTTCCACGTGTGCTCCTGAAAACTAATTTACATGTGTGTTCCTGAAAATTATATTACACGTGTGTTCCTGCAAACTGTTTTACACGTGGGCTCTTGAAAGCACTTTTACACGTGAATTCCTGACACCTAGTTTCACCAGAAGTAAATCTGAAACCAATTTTTAACACAGTACCATCTTTAAAGCCGTTTTTCTAAACCAAAAATAAGTGGTATATAAGAAAAGTACTTTTAAGTCTGTGTGTGTGTGTGTGAACGTGTATGTTTTTCATCACATAAAAAGGTTATTTTATATTTAGATTAATTAATCATAAGGGTGGATTTAAATGTAAAAATGTCTCTCCATGTTTGTTAATATATTTTTACTTTGTTTTAATGTAGTGTTTCACTGAACTCCCGTTCTATTTTTGCAGGACGTATAAGTTGTATCTTATTTAATTATCTACATACAACTAAATATCTCATATTCAAAGCAGTACAACTAAGATTTGAACAGCTGTAGAGATTACCTCAAAAAGGCGTACAAAAATTACATTTTCCCACATCTCTACTAGAGAAAACGAGACTAGCAGATATTTTATATTTTTGTTCCTTAAACAAACTCAGTATTAATATCCATTCAATATAATCTCAAAAGTAAGAATATACGCAAGGGGCATAATGGGGATACTTATATAATAAATAATGTATTTATTTAAAAATAACGAAACCAATACTACAATATAATACATATTATATATGAAGTCACCCCTCTAACCACTACGCTCTCCCCTTTAAGTCTTTACGTTTTGGGTTGTTTTGTATTACACAGTTATGCTTCAAATTTGTCCATTTTCTCAACACAGAATAGGAAAACTTTCTCGTAATACCATTGAAAACTATAAAATATTTCACAACCGCCACATCTTTCACAGCCTGTTTTTGTTAATATTGTAAATAATGAAAAAAGTAATATAGTCTTTAGAATCTTTGGCATCCTGAAAAAAAAAACAATAACACGATAAATACGAAGACACCCTCCTAAACTGCACTCCCCACCCTATAATTTATTCTAAATTTAACTTTTAATTAAAGCCAATTTTGCCCCTAATTTTCAACCGAAAAACATGTGCAAATTCGGATTAAACTATTGAAACTATACAATATTTAATGACCTCTACCCTTTTAATTGTATTTCCCCTGTTAAAAATTGAACGTAATGAAAAAATTAAAATAATTTTCAGATTTCTCGGCCCCAAGAAACTTTGAAAAAGGACCTACATGGTATCTATATAGCAACCTCTTTAACCTTCTCTCCAAGCTTTTTTTAACCCCTGCTTTACTATAAATAATATGCTTAAAATTTGTCCTTTACCTCAACCTAGAGGAAATCTCATAATACTATAGAAACTCAACAATATATAATGATTCTCACCTCATTTGTCTCTCCCTATTGAAAGAATAATGAACACATAAACTTAATTTTTCGGATTCCTCGGCTCTGAGAATCTTGAAAAACAGGTATAGCACGACATATACAAATAACAATAAGAAACAGAAAAAAATATGATATTATTATTAAAATTATGCAAAATTTATCGAGACATTCATTTCAGTTTTCCTTCTCCTAAGGCGATACCACCCTTAAAAACCATAGGCATTATCCTCTCTATAAATATTACAGCTATATCAAGTTTAAAATTAAAACCTTATTTCGTTCGCGAGATATCGTGCCAACAGTTCGACAGATCGATAGAAATTAATGTTTAGGTTTTTCGTGATCAATAAATCCTGAAACGGGAATAAAAGCAAAAATCTCGGAGGGTGTTGTTTTCGCAATTACAATATTTTCCTTTAACAGGATATGAGATTCGTTATTCATATGACAATATACTAAATAAGGGATTATTACCAGTATTTGTCGTCCATATTTGTCAGCTAACTGTTGTTAACAAGTCCTCATTTTATCTCTGCATTAATTATTGCACAAAGTGCCAGAGTTGATTAGGCCGCGCATGTATTAGTTTTTAGCTATTTTTGCTAGGGTTCCGAATAACCGATTAATAACATATTTCTTGTAAGGGAAACATTTTTCTAATTTTGAAAGAATAAATTGGCCAGGGAAACTCTTTTATATCTACTATTAGCCATGGCCGCGAGTCTGCTCGTGTGGACTTGATTCACTATTATCGTCACTGCTTATTCTTTATGTTACCTAACGTAATTAAGTATATCCTATAATCTGGCCAGAGAACATATGCAAGAATTAAAAAAAAAAAACACGTAAATCGGATAAGTGGTTCTCATGTGATAAGCGCATTAACGGACAGACAGAGAGACGTTGCGTTTTATATATATACATATATATAACATATATATATATATATATATATATATATATATATATATATATATATATATATATATATATATGTATATATTATTATATAACCTGGCCAGAGAATATATGTATGAAATAAAAAAAAAAACACGTAAATCGGATAAGTGGTTCTTGAGTAATAAGCGTACTAACGGACACACAGACAGACAGAGAAACGCATTTTATTTATATTTTTTGCTACATGATATTGTTCTATATCCGGTTTAGGCAGCGTATTGCAAGAGAGCGCTAGCGGCAAACTTTTTTCTGACTTGATTTACTATTATCGTCATTGCTTATTCCTTATGTTAGCTAACATCATAAAATATATCCTATAACCTGGGCAGAGAACATATGGCACTCCCGCTTCAGAAGTGACACAACTTAAAAATTTATCAATTTTCAACTTAACACAGTTTTTAAATAA
The DNA here is from genome assembly GCA_019049505.1 of Pachyrhynchus sulphureomaculatus. NCBI lineage: Eukaryota > Metazoa > Arthropoda > Insecta > Coleoptera > Curculionidae > Pachyrhynchus > Pachyrhynchus sulphureomaculatus. Next base: position 8,109,599 of record CM032454.1, read on the forward strand.
GCAAAGTGAACTAAATGTATAGAAAAAAAAACGTTATATTATATATATATATATATATATATATATATATATATATATATATATATATATATATATATATATATATATAATACAATCTTAGTTGGGGAACTCGGCAAATTTGGGCGTGATAAGAGATCACACAATTTTCATTAAGCCGTCAATATTTCGGTCCTGGATTGGGACCTTCTTCAGGGCAGAACTGAAAAGAAGAACAGAGCGTATTCACTGATTGTGTCTGGGACAACTTTAAATTAATGATGTTATCATTAGGTTGTTATAATAAATAAAATTAGTGTAGAACAAGAATAAGATATTAGTCATAATAAGTTAAAAAACTCACATGAGAGGTGCAAAGATTTCGTTAGCCTGAATGGCCGTAGGTTATACATACAAAAGTTGTTACATATAAAAGTTGGTTAATCCATAAAATATATAAAATACACATTAAAACACTGTAGACAAAATTCTAAAAAACAAATTTAACACATGGATGTAATTGGGAACATCGTTAGTTATTTCACTTGTGACCACCACATATGGCCACCGCCATTTAGGAAAAATGACAAAGACGACAGGAGACAGCTGCCCGACAGAGATAAGGGGTTAGTCAAGAAAACTCAAGTCAGTACCTTGGGTCACCTCTCTTACACTTCCTGGTGCCTCCAGTCTTCATTGGTTTTTTTTTGCCAACAATCTCTTCCTCCAATCAGATTCCAACAAGAAATTAATAAATTAATAATTAATTCATTAGATAATCTTCTTCTTCGTTGCTCCCATTATTGTCACTCTCTCTCTCGCTCCCTCGCTCACCATTTACTTATAATTAGGTTATGTTTTATCCTTCCGCTACCACATACCGGGTTGTTTTGGTCGCTCAATTGGCTACCTCTCTCTCACTTAGGGTCCAATATTTGCACTTTTCTTTTCTATCGGTTCCTTCCAGGTGTCGACCCCGCATTCTGGTTAATTGAGTTTTCTTGACTAAACCCCTTATCTCTGTCGGGCAGCTGTCTCCTGTCGTCTTTGTCATTTTTCCTAAATGGCGGTGGCCATATGTGGTGGTCACAAGTGAAATAATTAACGATGTTCTCAACATCCAAGGTTCCCAATTACATCCATGTGTTAAATTTGTTTTTTAGAATTTTGTCTACAGTGTTTTAATGTGTATTTTATATAGTTTATGGATTAACCAACTTTTATATGTAACAACTTTTGTATGTATAACCTACGGCCATTCAGGCTAACGAAATCTTTGCACCTCTCATGTGAGTTTTTTAACTTATTATGACTAATATCTTATTCTTGTTCTACACTAATTTTATTTATTATAACAACCTAATGATAACATCATTAATTTAAAGTTGTCCCAGACACGATCAGTGAATACGCTCTGTTCTTCTTTTTTCAGTTCTGCCTTGAAGAAGGTCCCAATCCAGGACCGAAATATTGGCGGCTTAATGAAAATTGTGTGATCTCTTATCACGCCCAAATTTGCCGAGTTCCCCAACTAAGATTGTATTTTTAATAATTTTGGTAGATACGGCAACTTTTTGCTTTCTTTCTTTATTCTATATATATATATATATATATATATATATTATATTATATATATATATAATGTTTTTTTCTATAAATCTAGTTCACTTTGCTTATTTAAAAACTGTATTAAGTTAAAAATTGGAAAATTTTAAGTTGTGTCACTTCTGAAGAGGGAGTGCGATATGTACAAATTACAAAAAAAAAAAACACGTAAATCGAATAACTGGTTCTGGAGTGATGAGCGCATTAACGGACAGACAGGCAGAGATACATTGCATTTATATATATTATAGATATAGATCAACCCATCATACTCAAAAGTATAGGCTTTAGGCGTCTTGTGTAGACAGGTTTAGTTATAGTTTATTTTCCAAAAACAGTGAAATTTATTAAAATGTATATATTGTTAAAAATTTCGATAAAAACAATTCATACACTACAATTTATTTCGTAATCTATAAGAAGATTTTATTATTTCATACCACTAATAAGCACTCTCTGAGGTATATGTTGAAAAAATTTGCGTTCCGATAACAGAATGTTATCGTTCCTTAAATATTCTTTCGTCGAAAAAATTGTGATCATACCTAATCAATTTTGAATAGTAGTTATATCTAATGAATTTTTAAAAATGTATTTATTTCCAAGTGACTATTCACATAATACATTTAGATACCAGACCAATATAACGTTATCAGTAAGAAAACTGGCAATAAAAAGTTTAAATAGGAAAATGAATTGGTGTATTGTTCTCTTTCGTCATAATTAGTACCGGTTAACCATTTTCTGTAAGCAATAAAGCGATATGTACGTAAACGGAGCATTATAGCTTAATTTTCGACATTCTCTCTCAGCCTAATAAGACTAACAAATAAAATTTATGAAATTGAACCTTAAAATTGACAGTGAATTATAATTTCTCAACATCATATATAAGTTCTATAAATTAAGACGATTCTAGCAAATTAAACAAAATAGTAATTACGCCAGAGATACATTATAACTGTTTCTGAGGCATATCCTAGATTGATGAACATATTTTGCGTCATCATTTTAAATTCAATGTACGCCACAGGAAGAGCATTAAATAATTTTCCTTTATTAAAAAAAATAATAGCACATAAGCTTCCTTAAATTATTTTTTAAAGTGTACATATTATCAAGAACAAAGTATATCGTTAGACTTATGTTACCTTAATTAGTTTCATCGAAACGAACATAAAATTTCATCATCATCATCACATATCTATATATATATATATATATATATATATATATATATATATATATATATATATATATATATAAACTCCTGGACAAAATTAACGCAACAATCTCAAAATTAATTTATCTTTTTCTTATGTCAGTTTTAAAGTTTATCGACTATTTGAATAGTAGGCTATGCATATTTTGTTTCGTTGTTTATGACAGAAATCAAAACAATTCGTTTAGATTTACAGTTTTAAAGAATTTTTTAGAAGATAAACAATTTTCTGAAATAATGCGATAGATTTTCTTTAAAAGTAAGCTTATAAATTATTCCCTTTTTCAAAGTAATACATTTTTGTGGTAGACTGTTTTATTTTAACTGAACACGAGGTAGTGCGAGCCTCAGTTTTATTGGACGAGGGATATTGTCAGAGTTATGTTGCCAATTTGTTAGGCAAACATCGTTCCACAATAAGTCGTATGGTAAGACGCTTGAAGGAAGTAGGAAACTTATTCTAGAAGGCTAGGGAAAGGGCGAAAAAACGATGCACTAGCGACCTAGATGAACGTTTTATAAAATAATATGCTTTAAGAAACAGGACTGTCACTAGTTCTATAATAAGAAACGAACTCGAGGCTGTTCGCAATGTCACAATTTCTTCTAAAACAGTTCGAAGACGGTTAAATGAAGCTGGATTAAACAGTAGGAGACCAGCCACTGCGCCCTTGCTTACTAGAGAGAACAGAGTTGCCAGGTTACGTTTTGCTCGAAATCACGAAAACTGGTCTGTGGATGATTGGAAACAAGTTTTCTTCACAGATGAAACTAGGATTAGTCTAAAACATCCAGATGGTCGTGAGCGAGTATGGCGAAGACCAGGAGAGAGGTTTGCTTCTTGCAATATCTCTGCAAGGATTCCATTCGGCGGTGGCTCTGTTATGTTCTGGGGTAGCATCTGCTTTGATGCTCGCACTGAGTTAGTTCCTGTCCGTACGAGATCCATGAATGCTGACTACTATCTTGAGAATATTGTAATAGAACATGTGATGCCTTTCGGTCATGTGGGGCCCAATTTACTGTTTATGCAAGACAACGCTCGACCTCACGTGGCTAGGGAGGTACTCGATTATCTTATCAAGTTGATATACCGATTATGCAATGGCCACCAAAAAGCCCGGATCTGAATCCGATATAGAACATGTATGGGATCACCTTAAGAAAAATGTGAAACGTCATATACCTGCACCTAGAAACCTGAGGGAACTTGAAAAATGCAGTTATCACAGAATGGGAGCAAATTCCTCAAGATTTTATCCAAAATTTAATTAGAAGCATGCCCTAGGCGCATAAACGCTGTCATCTGAAGTAGAGGAGGCAACACACGCTACTAGTGTCCCAGTTATACTATTAATTTTGTTACTAGTGTCCCAGTTTATTTTTTTCATTATTACATAATTTCAACGATTTTATTATTAGGTCTTACTAATAATTTTAATTCGACTCTTATGGAGAAATTTAGTAGCTAATTTACTTTTAAAGTATCCGAATAAGTTTTTTCTAATTTTTAGTGTAATCATTGTTCATAAAAAAAATTATTAAAAATTAATTCATTATAGAGATTTGTATGATTTAATATATTGTTGCGTTAATTTTGTCCAGGAGTGTATATATGTATGTATGTACGTATGTATGTGTATATATATATATATATATATATATATATATATATATATATATATATAATGTGGTTGATGTGCTGCTTAATGACTATCCTGAGCGTTTGCACTACGATTTCAGTTTCTATGACTTTAAGCGTGCGGACTATAATATGTTAAATAATTATTATCACTCAGTGGACTGGGAATATGTCTTGGGTGGTATTGCGGATGTAAAAACTGCAAAGTCTGCCTTCGATGAAGTTTTGTATGCTGGTATTAGTCTGTATGTCCCTGTGGTTCGTTCCAAAAATCCGAAGTTCCCGAAGTGGTTTTCTGATCTTATCTTAAAAAAGAAGTTGTGTCACAAAGAATACAAAAAAACCCGTCGGTGGGAAACCTATCAGAAGTTTTCGGAGTTAAGAACCCAATCCAATATCTTAAAGAGCAACTGCTACTTGCAGTATGTTAAAAATATTGAGACAAATTTAAAGCATAACACCAAATAATTTTGGAATCTCATTAACAGTAAAAAAGGGGGGCAAGTCCACCCCTACCTTAATAAATCTAGACGAGCTAAGAGGGACGGATGGACAGACTATTGTGGAAATTTTTAAGTCTCATTTTCAGGGTGTTTATAGGTCGGATACTGACGGTGGTGAGCCTGGGCTTGAGGATGGTGGGGATAGTGGTGGATCATTCTCCTCTGTTGAGATCTCCCTGGGGGAGGTGTTTGACTATGTGTCTAAACTTGACATAAATAAGGGACTGTGTTCTGATGGTATATCTCCCAGATTTTTAGTTGACTGTGTCTATGCTTTGGCCAAACCGCTCAATATGCTTTTTAAAATGTCCCTAGAGAGCGGTGTTTTTCCTGACCCATGGAAATATAGCTTCATTACTCCAGTATTTTAAGTCCGGCGACAAATCAGACGCTAAAAAAATTATCGACCTATTTCCATTCTAAGTTCTATTCCAAAAGTATTCGAAAAAATTGTTTGCGACAAATTAAAACCATTCATAAAACCTTTTTTGGTTCCGGAACAGCACGGTTTCGTTGGTGGCAGATCGACGGCTACAAACCTAATCTTGTTGGTTCAAAGTACTATTGATGTAATGGAGGCGGGTGGTCAGGTTGACGTGGTTTATACGGATTTCAGCAAGGCCTTCGACACAGTCAACCACGATATCCTGATAGGGAAGTTAAGAGGGTAATGGGTTTTGTGGAGCACTTCTGAATTGGTTGACCTGCTACCTTACATACAGAAAACAGTTTGTTAAAGTAAAGGGCTTTGTGTCGAGTGAGGTGTCTGTTGCATCGGGTGTGCCGCAGGGTAGCCACCTGGGCCCGTTGCTGTTTAGTATATTTATTAACGACCTACGAAAGGTGATTGTGCCCTTGTTTTTTGCAGATAACTTGAAATTGTCTACGGCAATTCATTCCGTTGACGATGCTATGAGACTGCAGGGAGACTTGGATAAGGTGAGTGAGTGGTGCAGGAGAAACAAAATGAAACTAAATATTCAAAAATGTAAGATTATGTCGTTCTTTCGAGTGAAAGTTCCGCTTTTGTATAACTACAGTATTAATAATTGTCTTCTCGAAAGAGTCTCCTCATTGTGTGACTTGGGTATTTATTTGGACACTAAGCTTGATTTTCATATTCATTATGACTTTATTACTAACAAATGTATTAAACTCCTTGGCTTCGTCTGTAGGAATACTAGGGATTTCCGGACCGTAGATAGCGTGAATATTTTGTACAAGGCCTTGGTGAGATCTTCTTTGGAGTATCTGTCATGTGTGTGGTCGCCATCGTATGCTGTGCATATTGAGGGTGTTGAAAGGGTACAGAGGAAGTATCCTAGATACGTCTCATGCAAATTTAAGTGGAACATCACTGCCCATGGGGACCAGCTACGAAAGACTTCAGCTGCAATCACTTTCAAGACGAAGGAAAGTTGCTGATATATGTTTCTTATTTCGACTTGTAAATGGTCATATAGACTGCTCTGATCTCTTGAGTCTGATAAATTTTCATGTTCCACCAAGATCAACAAGGGACCACGTACTCTTTGCCCCGAGGTACCACAGATGTAACTATGGCCTATTCTCGCCGATCACTAAAATCACTAATGGTGCCAGTGAAGCGGATCTTGATTTTTTTTAATCTCTCTTTAAAACATTTAAAAGAAAAACTGTTGACAGTCCACTGAGTTTTTGAAATGATAATTACTGGTGTTATTATTGTATTGTATTGTTATAAGTTATTGAAATTTTTCTGTAAATACTATGTATAAAATGGGTCTGCCCGTAGATAAATATATATATATATATATATATATATATATATATATATATATATATATATATATATATATATATATATATATATATAGGCAAAATGAGGCTGAGTTGTCTAGATCAGATCGTAAAGATAATAGGTATAAGTAAACGTTGGAAGATCGCATTGGCAACTTTTATTTGTTTTAAAAGTGTTAAGTATAACAATTTTTCTAATACTACTATAATGTAAAAGTTATTAAAAACTTAATTATTTTACAATAATTTTGACCCAGTTCCTGGTAAATGACACTTGTTTTCTTTTTTGGCAAAGCTTAATAAAATAGCACATTAATAGTACGGTGTAATATTTACATTTGGTATGGATTTCCAACAGCGGATTGAAGGTAAAAACCTGATAATGAAGAAGCAAAATAAAGAAAATTAACACGAAGATAGAGATCGATTATGCTTTGGTACCTAAAGTTAGTCTTTTTCCTTTTAGAAAAATGTGACGGAAATCGCACATCACATATGGAGGCATTACATGATGAAACAAAAATCAAATCTGTAAAGATACTGTAAATTCTTCAGCAGATTTTTTTTATACTTCACAATTTCTCCTTACGGAGTATGTACCAGATGATAAGACTATCATTACAAGACTTCGACAAAAATATTTTACTGACATAATAATTACAAGAAAGGTAGGATCATTCACTATTATATCTTTTCGTGATACACAAGCTAATATATTATCAAAAGCTTGGTACGACAATAAAAAAAGGATCCCGAAGAAGAACGGTTACGGATTGTAGAAGCTGCAGCAGCTATTGTTAGGGAAGATATTCGATCATCTGTAGTCGAAATCAAGTCTTATCCACCTCCGAGTATAATGTTAGATGATATTAATGAAGAAATACCAAAAACTTATTGCATTTTTTACAAGAACTCATAATAAAAAATAGAAAAGGAAAAACAGATCATTTAAAACCGAAATACACATGAATAAGTCATGCAATAATGGCTTCGATACGAGAACGGTCATTTTCATCACATCTACTATTAGGCCTTTCTGTATTTCTTCATAGAAGATATGGATCTAAAAGACTATTAGATGTTTTATCTAGCTTGGGATTGACAGCTTCGTATGGTAATACTGTAGGTATAATCTTAATAGTAATATAAGTATCTAAGAGTTTACACATTTTAAAGAAAAAGTACTTAATTCTTTTTCTACTTAAAATATTATTAAGATATATTAGAATATAATTAAAATATACTTAAAGTATTTCACTTAACAATTTTTTAATTACATTATTATGGGTCTAACACACATGCTGCAGGAAAGTCCCTAAAGCGCCCCAGGAGCGGCTTGTGTGCGGAAAAAGCGAATCACGTGGTTCTTGAATCGCTGTAAATCGTACTCGGTGAGAAACACAACCCTGGGCAAATTATTCCAAAGGGATGATGTTCTCCATATAAATTAGATATTAAAAAGTCGGTACCGTTTGTGTTTTAACGAGACGAAAAATGTCGACGACTTGCTAAAACGTGGTTCGGTAGGCAAAGTGACTACGAAAGTCGTGCTCAAGATGTCAAATTCCTTGAGGAAAACTTTGCTGGGCGAACGTCACGTCGTGAACCGGCTGGCTTGGACCCACGGTAAAATACTAGAGTGGCCCTCACAATTGCCGGACGCCAACCCTATTGAAAACCTTTGGTCCCTTGTAAAGAGAAAGCTCAGAGGAAAGATTCTAAGGGCTTTGACTCAGTTGTCTCGCGATCGTTGCTATAGTATGCAGAAAATCTCGTCAACAGTATGCCTCAAAGATGTTAAGCGAACTTACTAAGGTAATTGCGTCGTTGTTAGCACACCAAAGAATAAATTGAGGGCGAACAATTTTCTCGAAATACATTTTTTCAAGAATTCAAGCGGTTTCGTTGTTACTTGACAGACTGTATATATTTTTAACCTCGTGTTTTTACAAACCTTCATTTGACACTCCACTCGATGATCTCGAAAAAAAATTTGCACTTCCGATTTCACTTTCCAAAACTAACCCCTTAAGTTAAAATAACTTTCGAAACTACAGGGCTCTGATTAGGTCATCAATTTCTATATTTATAACATATTTCAACTTTCTATGTCAAATAGTTTCGGAGAAAATCGGCCGTTGCAACCGACATACACTGAAATAATTCCATAAAGGTTCCGTTTTTCAATTTTGGTATGAAACACTGAAAATGAAGGCGAAATAATATAAAAACAAATAAAACACTTGTTTTAAACAAGGAGTAAAATATGAAATAGACAAGCGATCTGATTTGCGATTGGTAAAGCGTGAATGTCGTTTGCATTAATTTTAAGTAGGTGTAAACAATATCACGGATGCCGTTTTGCTTGTCACCTCATGTGTAACGGTCTAAGTGGGCATACAATTGGTGTTATTTGGATTTTATCAATTTTATTATGTGTTATTTGAATGTAGGTAAATTGCTTAATATTACACTACGCTAGAAATTGAAATGCGTGTACATGTTCAATTATGGGTGTTTTAAATTTTTTTATTTTGAAATAACAAATAATTGGGTGCTTTATTATAAACTGCAGTAATTGTTCTGCTTAGTCATGGTAACTTTTAAAGGAACATTACACTTTCTCGGTCGGAAATTTTAACAATTTTTTATGGAACTTATAAATTAATAAACAAACATTTTTTGGGTCCGTAATTTATATATTTCTTCAAATACAAGAAAAAATTTTTATCTCATTTTTTAAATGATTTATATATATATATATATATATATATATATATATATATATATATATATATATACAGGTTGTCCCATTGTTCCGTGGACATAGAACTACCACGTATTTTTGGAATGAAAATAAGTCGATTGGACATAATTTACCTCTATACAAAAGTGCTTCGTTTCTCCGTTAGAGGGCATCAAAGTAAAAAAAAATAAACACATTTTTTAAGATATTTTAACAACCGATATTCCGATTTGAATGAGATTTAGGGTGCCCATGTTTTGCTAGACGCTCTATTATTTGACTTTCACAAAAATCCCGAAAGGGTTCGAGAAGGGTGAAAACTACCCTCACCCCTACATAACTTCTAGTAGAAATGTTTTGTAACTTTAACGACGACTCTGAATTTTTTTTCATAAAAAGGTCCTTATATTTTTTTGTCTCTTGTACAAAATTATTCTGGCTAATGATTTACACAAAAATAAAAAGACTAACAAGCATTTTACTTATAATTAAAATTAGTTCAATATGACCACCACCTTCGTTCCTGCACATAACAATACGGCGCAAAAAATTGAAACTAACTCTCTCTAAAATATCATTATTATTTAATGTATTCGCAGCATTTTCAATCCTATCTCATAGTTGATCGGCGTTGTTTATCTGGACCTCGTATACCTTTGTTTTCAACGCTCCCCATATGAAAAAAATCGCAAGGATTAAGGTCCGGGAACGAGGTGGCCATTGAATTGGAGCATCTTGACCTCTACCAATCCATCTACCACAAAAAATTCTCGTTCGGCTAATTTCTTACAGCACGCGCAAAGTGGGGTGGAGTATAAAGTGGTATATATATATATATATATATATATATATATATAATTTATATATATATATATATATATATATATATATATATATATATATATATATATATATATTTGCAGATGAGATGACAGTACACTTATCTCTTCATTCACTTTGAACGCTCGGACATCGGCTACTCAGACGAATATCCGCAGACAGCAGGAAGTCGTTCAACTTAACAAAGACCTGGAAGAAATTCTATCTTGGGGTGACAGTAACCAAGTGGAATTTAACGCTACAAAAACCCAGGCGGCAGTTTTTTCTAAAAAAGTTAACGTTGCTGAACCCGACATAGTTATGTCGGGGCACTCCATTCCTCTAACATCGTCACTCAATTTGTTAGGCGTTAATTTGGGAGCAAATATGTCCTGGCATGAACATGTTGCAGGCATAGCAAGGAGAGCTTCTCAAAAGTTGGGAATATTATTTCGAACCAGAAAGCTTTACACTCCACAACAACTGTTAATTCTTTACAAAGCTCAAATTCGACCAACTATGGAATACTGCTCCCATGTTTGGAGCTCCGCTCCCAAACATACACTGCATTTGTTGGATTCTATTTCAGAGAAGAGCTGTTCGTCTGATTGGAGACCCAGAACTGACCGTCGGCCTTGATTCGCTGGAACATCGAAGAACGGTTGGCGACTTGAGCCTATTCTACAAGTACTTTCATGGAAAGTGTTCCAAGGATGTGGCCCGCTTAATTCCTCCCAGAGCGGTGCATGTTAGAAGTACACGTCGCGCTAATTCTTCACATCCGTATGAGGTTCAGCTTGTTACTTCCCGTACAACACTTTTCAAGCAGTCTTTTATATGGAGAACATCATCCCTTTGGAATAATTTGCCCAGGACTGTGTTTCCCACCGAGTACAATCTACAGCGATTCAAGAACAACGTGAATCGCCTTCTCCGCACACGTGTCGCTTCTGTAGCGCTTTAGAGACTTCCCTGTAGCACGTGTGCTAGACCCATAAAAAAAAATATATATATATATGTAACATATATATTATATATATATATATATATATATATATATATATATATATATATATATATATATATATATATATATATATATATATAATTTTATATAGAATTTAAAAGTAAATCAGAAAATAGGATGTTCCATTTAAAAAAAAACATATGCTATATCGGCCACACTTTTTTGAAGTACCCTATATACTCAAAAATAATTTTAAATTGTGCACCTTAACATTCCCTAAAACTATTGTATTTAACATCTTTTCGTCGAAACAAATGAGATAATGAACTTTACTCTGTTGTTGACTCACCCTGTACAATAACATTTGTTGACATTAAAAAATTCGAGCGCCCTAAAGGGCAGACGCCGCCGAGACCGGACCGAGTTCTAGGGCCCAAAAAACATCGTCATTTAATCATATAAAATCAATAAATTTAGTTTGTTCTAGATAAAATAAGAGGGAACCTACAAAAGGCAGACTCCGCCAATACCGGAGGACGAAGCTAGACCCGCTTTTTCCAGCCAAAAACTCGCCCGATAGACTGGCAACTGGGCAGACGGTTAGTGGACAGGTCAAAATTTCGGGTAGCTCTTGATCTATTATGTCCCAATTCTAACTTTTTGCAATAAATAATAAAATAAAAATACTTCTCAATATATAGTTTAAACCAATTGAATGTAATTAGTGCAAAATCACAACCGATTTTCCTTATTTAGTGCAAACGAGTTATTCCCATAACAACAATATACGGTCACGCAAGTCGGCGGAATGCTGACCTAGCTCAACACGTGCTGCATGGTTACTGTCAAGGTTGTCATTTTAGATCTGTGAAGTAGCGTCCATGCCATATTTTCTAAGTAATAAAATGTGTAAAATAAAAGATAATAATTAAACTAGTAAATAGTTAACGGGTTGGAAATTGTTCAATTTAACAATGTTGCTTGTTTGTAAGCATTGCAATTTTTAGAGCATAAAAACTTTATTTTAATTGTTAATTGATTGTGAAAGCTTGTGAATCCTGCTACAATGTTACCACTTTTTTAATATAATGAAAGCATTCACTTCGTATTCATGGTAACTCTATCTAAGGGCCGCTGTTTCAATTCATCTTTATATAATTGTCAAATAAATCACACGTTTCGCTGTCGATGCAGCTTCTTCAGATCTACATTTTACACATTTAGATCTGAAGAAGCTGCATCGACAGCGAAACGCGTCATCGCAATTTAAATAAACCAGTGGAAATTGACTAAAAACAGTCTTTTATTATATATTTATAATGAATTTCCATGAAGTAGAAGCTACAACCATCCAAAATTTCTAATCACACGACCTGCCGCCTACTGAAACAGTCCGAAAAATTTTATTTTTGTGGACAGTCCGCTAAAGACTATTCGTTGAACTATAAATTGTTCCGAGAGTAATAAATTCACCTTTTTTTTACGCAGAATATTCATAATAATAATTCAATATAGAATACTGGTTTCGTATGATGCTGAAAGAGTATTTAAAATTTAGAAGTAAACATTATGAATTAAGTTAATACTAGGTTTTACGATGTCTTGTAGGGACTTTTTTTTAAGTTTAGGGAATTTGCTGGTTTAAATACACTGAAAAGGAAAGTAGTCATAATATTCCACAGTATACTCTTACTCTGAAGAGCAGGCAATTTGGAACGTTCTTTTTCAAGCTTACTAGGTTTAAAAAAATTAAACCTGTGATTTTTTTGTTAAAAAAGTGTGTCGTCTCACTCTAAGTAAATTTTAATTAATTTTAAGTGTATCTAAAATAGAGTATTTTTGGGTACTTTTAGAATCATGTTATTATTTCCTGTAAGACTATGTAACTCAATGTAAATTTTAGACAACCAAATTGATGGGCAGCTGGGGCAATAGAAGCACTCGGGGGTGAACAGCAACAACCGAGGAGGCGCGGATGCGATATAAGTATAGTACGTAGAATTTGGCAGAATATGTGATAATATACAGGAGCCCTTCTAGGAATATTTATTTCTTCTGGAGAAGCCGTCATTTGAGTGAATAGTCTACATAACACAATTTTTTAGTTTATGCTAGTATGGAACACGAAGGTACAACGAATTGTACTAAGTACACATATCTAATACTCCATCGAAAGCTAACAGCAGTTTTCAAGCCGACAGAGTGGCTGACATGGTCAATACTTTAAAGCATTGACAAATAAGAGAATATAATTTACGGGTACTTATCCGAGAAGTTACGGGACACGAAGGTAAGATAAAACGAATTCTACTAAGTAAGCATACCTAGTACTCCATAAAAAGCTGACACAGGAGCTCTCAAGCCGACAGAGTGGTTGACATTAATCACATATGCCTGAGGAGGATCCCTCAAAAAGCGCTGCCTGCTTTTAAATTTTGATCGTGTCAATCACTCTGTCGGCTTGAAAGCTGCTATGTCAGCTTTCGATGTAGTATTAGGTGTGCGTACTTAGTACAATTCGTGGTATCCTACCTTCGTGTCCCGTAACTTCTTGGTTAATTATGTTCTCTTGTTTGTCAATCCTAGCCCGGCTGACGAGCCGTGATCCGGCGAAACGCGTCTCGGGATGGATTTGACGAATAAGAGACCAGTGGGTAAATTGCTGAAAAATGGGCCTTTTCCGTTTTCAGTTATTTTACATTAGTCATTTATGCTAGTAATAACAAAATGTATTTCTCTATGTTTTTTGTTTTTAAAATTCCGCTTTCTGAGTATCGGTTCTTTTGGTAGTGTTCGACTAGTGTTTAACTTTACAACTTTTCTCGTAGATTATATATCGGTACCAAGGTTCATGGGTTCTCTTCCTGGCAGGTTAATGTACTTATTTAGTAATTTATTTAAGTATATTTGGCTTGCCTACATACATAGCTAATAGTTGTTGTAGAAATGTAATAACGCCAGTGGCAGCATTGCCGCGATGTACTGTATTCGGGTAACTTTAATGGATATTACGACATCCTAGCCGATATCCATACAAAAACGAAAAATCGTTATTGAGTTAAAACTATTTTCCAGAAGAGATAAAACCGATCGACTATTGGTACTATTTCATTGCGAGGCTATCCAAACTTTTCTGTTGCTTAGGACAACAGTCTGTGGTCATGTGAGTTAAAATCTGGGCTATAGAAAGATCAGCTTAAATGGGTTATTTACTCTTTTACACGCACATTTTACTTTTTTTAGATGTTTTTTTTTTTACTAATTCAAGGTATTGTGCATGGAGTGATGTTAATTTCAAGTGTTATTACACCTTGTTTTGTCAGATAATTTCTGTCGATACATTGCACTATATGTGACTGCCATATTTTGGTAACAGGTAGCGATGTTATCAGTAAAACATCTCTAACACCATACCATATTTGCTTGTATTGAAGAGTGTTTTGAAACACGGTTATCGTACTTCCCTCACCCGTTGGCAACAAAAGATAACTGAGTTCAAGTAAATGCAATTGTTTGTATACTTACGAGGGTGAAATACACGTCTGCAGAGATGTTTTGTGAGTAAAATTTTTAACTTTACCTTTATATGTTATGCCATAACATATAAAGGCTGTGAATTTTTCAATAGTTCTTATATAATGTGGTGTCAGTTCTATTAATATAATCACAAATGTTTTTTTAAATATGATGTATTTCAAAGGTATACGTCTATTTACTTACATGTAATTGACAGGATGTTTTGCAATAAAAATATCTTTATTCTATGAACTTTTCTCAGTCGGCATCTTTTTTGTACAGTCTGTCAAGTAAGTACGTGACAGCTCGTATTCTTGAAAAGATGTGTTTCTCTATCAATTCTTTGGTGAGCTAAGAACGGCAGAATTATTTTAGTAAGTTGTCCAATTGCCTCCTGCATCCTGGCATGTTGTCGACGAGATTTTCTGCATACTCATGAATTACTGTAAGTTACATTCATTAGAAAACACAGTTCCAGGTAGATTATGCCAGACGGAGGAGGTTTTCCATATAAAATATTCTTAAAAAAGATGGTACGAGAGGTGACAAGCTGACCTTATACGGACGTGATAAATTAGCGTGATGCGTATTTCTAGCAGGCACCCCTCTGAGAAATAGGCCGGGCTACATCCATGGAATACTTTTCGTCGATATTCCAAAAATTCAATATATCTTGAGACTTCCACTAAGACCAATGACTATCTTCTGAATAGAATCTAACAAATGCATATATGTACACATACCACACACATAGAGGATTCGATCTCGGGATCCCGGGTCCCGGGATCCCGGGATCCCGGTCGTATTTTAGTCCCGAAATTTTCGGGATTAAATTTAATGAATCCCGGGATTTTCGGGATTAAAATATTTTTGTATGTAAGTCAATAAAAATGTGCGTGAAACGAAACGCACTTAATTTCATTTGACGTTTTGATGGCCATCTTGTGTACACAGCTGATTTTATTTGTTTTTGCTAACGACCGGTGCCGGGTTATGTGTAAAAGTGTGTAAAATATTCGCTTCTCGTCGTGTAAGTATTGATATTTTTCTTGTTAATTGGTGATAACCAATGAATTTATTAAAAAACAACAATGCATAAATGTGTCTGAATAAATATAGATGAAAAATAACAAGTGTTATTTTCTGTAGCTCTAAGAGGTTATGTTTATGTTGGGCATAGACTTAAATGTTTTTTTTCTTTTTTGTTTAGTTTAAGAAGTAAACAATGTCACTATCCAAAGAAAGTTTTTATGTCAAACATAAAAAAGATGAAGATGTTTGGTCAGTGTGGAGTCATTTTTTAGTCGATAAAGCGGGTAGCTCAGCACAATGTAAGCGTTGTTTCGCTATTTTAAAGACTTTAGGAGGATCAACCAAAGGCCTACATACTCATCTATCTTCAAAACATTCTGTGAAAGTAGATTCTGCTAAGGCATTTTCCTCAACGGGCCAAAATAATGAAGGACCACCTTTGAAAAGAAAAATTACGTCAGTCGCCGACTATTTTGTGAAGTCTGATACCCTTGACGATGTTTTGGCCCGTATGACTGCGCTAGATGGTTTTCCTTTTAGCGTATTTGCGACATCAAAAGATTTAAGATCGTTATTATTAGCAAAAGGTTACTCAGACTTACCTAAATCTGCTTCAACAATCCGCAACAGAGTAGTACACTACAGTCGAAACATAAAAAAACAAATGACAGCTGAACTATCTACATTAAAAAAGGAGGACAACGATTTAGTCTAAGTTTTGATGAATGGACGTCTAGCTCTAATAAGAGATATATGAATTTAAATATTCATTCAGGCAAAGAAAATTGGAATTTGGGACTTATTCGAATTAATAAATCGCTGACAGCCGAAACTTGTGTTCATACACTAAAAAAGCGGCTTTTGGAGTTCCATATCTCATTAGATACCGATATTGTGGCAATAGTGGCCGATGGTCCAAATGTAATGCTGAAGGTTGGAAAACTTGTTAATACAGAACACCAAGTTTGTTTTGCACATGGTATTCATTTAGCCGTTTGTGATTTATTGTATAAAAACACACCTGCAAATGAGCCTACCATTGATGATATTGATGACTCGGATGATGATAATGAAGAACTAGACTCAGGATTAGCCATTGAAACTGGAAATGGACGGGATTTGACTAATAATCGAAATATTAATGAAGTAATAAAGAAAGTTCGTAAAGTAGTTCTTATTTTCAAAAGAGCATCCTTGAAAAATGATACATACTTCAAAAATATGTTAAAAAAGAACATGGAAGAGAGCTTAATTTACTGCTCGACTGTAAAACGCGTTGGAATAGTCTCTTTACAATGCTGGAGCGATTTGATCTTTTAAAAAATAGCGTAAAAAAGGCACTTATTGACCTAAAAATGTACAATTTGAGGAATCAGATTTTCAACTCATTAATGAGATAATCAAAGTCTTGGCGCCAGTTAAATTATCCGTAGAAGCACTTTGTCGTTCTGATGCCAATTTGTGCACATGATGCGACACTCAGGTTTCTTTTTCAACAATTGCGTGAAAATGACTCAATTTTGGCTTCCAAATTGAAGACACATTTATTGAACCGCATGAAAGATCGTCGACGAAATGAGTTAAGTGGAGTATTAAACTATCTACAAAATCCTCATACTGAGAAGACTGAGACTACTGAGAGTAACAATTTGGATACTGATTGTGATGTAAAGGGGTTATTTTCAAGTCCAAGCAAGATGGCAATAAAAAAACAGATTATTTCATTAACTGCAAGGATGGAAAACAATGATAATGAAGAAAATGACATGAAAATTGAACCTGTGCATACAACTAGTAAAACTGATTTGACATTGAAAGAAAAGCTTCAGAACGAAATAGAAAACAGCATGAAAATTATAAATCCAGAAACATATAAAGAAACTGATCTTTCTAAAATCATTAAACAAGAAATGAATCTTTATGAGAATAGTTCCTCACGAGGTTGTAATTTGGAGAAGACTTATAAAAATTTATTGACGATTCCTCCAACTTCCATCGAGCCTGAACGAGCTTTTTCCGCCTCTTCATATTTGTGCAACAAATTGAGAAGTATGCTTTCGGATGAGACGTTGGATGCGTTGTTATTCCTTAGATTTTATTTTCGTGGCTTAAATAAGTAATTCATAAAGTTTCTGATCTATTTAATTTAAAATTTGAGTACCTATGAACATTGATCTCTTTAGCATATAGTCTTTTTTTATAGTATATATAACTAAACAAATTTTAAGAAGTTGATTTGTTTTAAGTTTATTGTAAAATAAAATAAAAACAAATTAGGCAATTATGAAACTATTTCATAAATTATTTACAGAGGTGCCTAGTTTGTTGTTTATTTTATCAGAAGAAAGTATAATTTTGTTTTGTTTTTCGAAGATTTAACTAAAGATTTAAAATAAAGAGTTGATTTTGATATGTTTTACTGACTTTTTGTTACCACTTTCTATTACCAATACAATCCCGGGACTATCCCGGAATCCCGAGATTAACTGTAGATAATCCCGAAATCTCGGGAATAGAAAAATCGACCGGGATCGAGTTCTTTACACACACATAAACCACATAGAACAATAGGATCATCAGTCAGTTACCAGGGGTGTACCGTATTCTATAGGATAATTGCAATGAAGCCCACATAAGATAAACCAATAGAATGTTTGCCACAAGCTTGAAGAACGCAAAGTTAGCATTTGTAAGAAATAACATGGATATATAAAAAAATTCTCTGTCTTTTAAGTGAGACTCATGTTTTCTTAATTTTTTTTGTTATTCTAAATCCAAAAAAAAATCATAAAGAAAGACATCTACCGTGAGGTTTTTTTCAGAAAATACGCTTGGAGTTGCCAGAAATCTAATAAATTGAAAAAATACATTTTAATAAATAATGTAAAAGTCGTCAGAGTCTTTCCTCTGAGCTTTCTCTTTACAAGGGACCAAACGTTTTCAGTAGGATTGGCGTTTGGCGATTGTGAGGGTCATTTTAGTATCTTATCGTGGGCCCAAGCGAACAGCCTCAGCCTAGTCTCATGGGACACATTCAAACCCGATTTTCTTAATTTTGCCGCTCCTTGACGCAGCGTAAATTTCGGGTCGCGTGAAACATGATTCGTTTTTCGGCTTTCGGAGTGACTTTGCCTACCGAGCCACGTTTTGGCAAGTCGTCGACATTTTTCGTCCCGTTAAAATGATTTACCCACTTCTTCACAAACGGAACCGACTTTTTAATATATTTAGCGACCGCCGAATGTGTCATTTTATGCCTCTTTGGATGGGAACAAAGAAAGACTGCCTCGAACAGACTCGCAAAGGAGTGACTCATTTTGGATTTCACGTGATTTCGACTAAAGTTCGGAATCGACTGATACTTTTACTAAAATGCTCGTAGACAATTTTTTGTTGAATCGTTAGAATCACATGTACTAAAAATGAATTATCGCGGAGACGTTCTTACTCGACAGAGGTTATAACCAGATTTCGTCGTTTCTTGTGCGCATTATTTTGTCTCGTTTTAAAACTACTACGTAAGCCACTAAGAACAAAATAATAATGTTTTCGGATTTATTAAAAAAAAATTGTTGAAAAATAAGCATTTTCGCTTAATCTTCTTTAGTGCTTAAATAAAGACCAAATGAGTACACTGAGTTGCTTAGAATAAAAATTTTGATAGTGGTGATCACATAGGATTTTAAAATTAATAGACGTAAATTGACATTAGCTCTGGTCGACAATGAGAACTCTTATATACGTAATGCATTAACTACACACAAGCACTTAAAAATATGCTTACTCATACGAGTTAATTCAGTTTTAATCAAATCTTATCAATTGACAGTTGTTTTGTATTTTAGAGAGTTATTTTAAGATAGGATAAGTTGGTTTCCGCCATAAATGAAAATCAAATATCGAAACATATTATAAAATATTTACTTATTTTTTTTTTTTAATTTTTAGAGTTTTTCTTTTTTTTATTGTTCCGTACGGAATATTATAATACCACTGTTTGTCTGTCTGTCCGTCTGTCGCACCTGATTTTATCCGAAACTATTTGACATGGAAAGTTGAAATTTGGCAACAATATAGGAATTGATGGGGATGAAATCGGAAGTGAAAAAAAATTTTTTGCCACATCATCGTAG
The DNA here is from genome assembly GCA_019049505.1 of Pachyrhynchus sulphureomaculatus. Taxonomy (NCBI): domain Eukaryota; kingdom Metazoa; phylum Arthropoda; class Insecta; order Coleoptera; family Curculionidae; genus Pachyrhynchus; species Pachyrhynchus sulphureomaculatus. The sequence continues at coordinate 8,129,560 of CM032454.1, forward strand.
GGGTGTACCAATCGGAAATGACGCCTAGGGCGAGCATCGAAGTTGCGCCCCTCCATAAATAATAAAATAAAACAGTCATAAATATTACGAAACATTTTTTTAGAACGAAAATTAGTCCGTAAAAGTGCACTTTTAATAGTCTTAAACTTAAAATTGCACCTTCCTTGCCTTTTGCGACGCAAATAGATTTATAACATTTTCGAGATCTGTTTCTTCGGTTCGCGAAACCTCATCACTCACTCGCGAGAATCGCAGGATTATTTGAATATGAATTATATTATTGGTTTATTTTGATTTTTAAGTTTAATAATATGCGAATTTTGCTCCCCCCTTTTGAATGGCGCCCAGGGCTCGTGCTTTAGTTGCCTCATCCTGGGTATGCCACTGGGACATCGAGTGGGGTGTCAAAGTTTGTAAAAACACGGGTTCAAAAATATATATATAATGTAATAGTTGCGCACATTATTCTTTGTATTATTTTTAAAAAATTGCGAAAAATCGCTGTCTCGAAATGTACTGACCAAAGAATTTTGAAAAAATTCTAGAATATTCTCCACAGGGTGTAGATTGAACGAAAATTATCACGAATTCATTGCCATTAATAACTTATCTTCTAAAATACATATAAAATGCAACGTCGTTCTGTCTGTCTGTCTGTTCGTTAGTGCGCTTATCACTCGAGAGCCACTTATCCGATTTACGTGCTTTTTTTTAAAAAATATACATATATTCTTTGTCCAGGTTATAGGCTATTACGTTAGGTAACATAAGGAAAAAGCAGTGACTATAATAGTAAATCAAGTCGGAAAAAAGTTTGCCGCTAGCGCTTTCTCTTGCAATCCACTGCCTAAACCATTAAATATGGAAACAATATCATGTAGCAAAGAATATAAGATATATAAAATGCAACGTCTCTCTGTCTATCTGTCTGTCCGTTAGTGTGCTTATGACTTGAGAACCACTTATCCGATTTACATTTTTTTTTTTAAATTCATATTTGTTCTATGGTCAGGTATAATCTTCTATAATATATATATATATATATATATATATATATATATATATATATATATATATATATATATATATATATATATATACGTATATAAAATGCAACATTTTTCTGTCTGTCTGTTTGTTCGTTAATGCGCTTATCACTCGAATCACTTATCCAATTTACGTGCTTTTTTTTAAACATACATATGTTCTATGTTACGTTCGGTAATATAAGGAATAAGCAGTGACGATAATAGTGAATCAAGTCCACGCGAGTGGAGTCGCGGGCACGGTTAGTCTGGTATATAAAAAAACAAAAATTTCATAGTCATCAGTTTTCAGTAAAGATCGAAAAAAAAACTTTATTGAAAACTCATTTGAGATGTGTTTTGTGAAGTCACTGATCATTTTATACTTCCGTAACAAAAAATTTTACTTTAAGAGCAATCAACGTTCAGAATACTAATTGCGCAAGTCTGACTTGCACTTGGCGGGTTATTTATAAATATGTTATTAGAATAAATTAGACTGTGAAAGAAAGAAGTTGTTTTCGGGTCTTTTTTCCCAGCAAGAACCATAAAAAAGATAGTTTATTGAACCGAAATTATTTTGTCAGCTTATAAGCATAAAAAGTTAATCTGATAAATAATTGCACAAGTTTTCTTTCTTCTACCTACAACAGGATTTTGCCAAAAAATTTTTGAAATATCATATATTTTTTGAATTAATAACATTAATAACTTGAAGAGATGCACCAAAAAGCGGTTATTAGTTTTAAATATTATTGTAACACGTAGACTGAAAAGTTTTTGGTCTAACGATTTTATTCGATTGTTTTCATCAACATAGTCTCCTTCAAGAGCGATACAATCAGTCTAACGCTCCTAACATTTCTATTCGTTTCTTGTAGAAGGATTTGTCCTTGCCTTCAAAATAGACCTCGTTTTTTGGCGATAACTTCTTTATTGGAGCCAAATCTCTTTCCCGCGAGCATTTTTTTGTGGTCTGCGAATAGATAATAGTCGCTGGAGGCCAAATCTGGAGAATACGGTGGATGAGGAAGCAATTCGAACTTCAATTCATGCAATTTTGCCATCGTAACAATTCACTTGTGACAAAATGCACTGTCTTGATGAAAAAGTACTTTTTTTTGTTCATTTAGGGCCGTTTCCTTGCGTTTTCTGCCTTCAAATGCACCAATAACTTTATATAATATTCGCTATCGATGGTTTTTCCCTTCTCAGCATAGTCGATGAAAATTATTCTATACGCATCCCAAAATACAGAGGCCAAAACCTTCCCAGACGACTGTTGTGTCTTTGGTCGCTTCGGGCGGCTTTCACTCAGCTGACTGGCGATTTGATTCCGGTTATTGCGCTTAAACAGGTCCAAATAGCGCTCAGAATTATCAATACGTTGTTTTTAGTTCACTGTGAGCAAACGCGATACCCATTTAGAACAGAGCTTTCTCATGCCCAAATGCTCATGCAAAATATGTCCAACACGTTCTCTTGATATCTTTAGGATGTCAGCTATCTCACGCAATTTCACTTTACGGTCATCTAAAACAATTTTCAGGATTTTTCCATGTTTTCCGGTGTAAGTACCTCATTTGAGCGATCAGAGCGTTCAGTATCATTTACATCTGTACGGCGTTTAAATTCAGCATACCAGTAAATGATGAGTGATTTTCTAGGGGCAGATCTATTTACGACCGCACTACTAGTACACTAAGGAAATACTAAGGCAGGGGTCGGCAACCTATGGCACGTGTGCCATCTCTGGCACGCCAAGCAATTTTGAATGGCACGCGTACCTATTCAAAGTTTACACATTAATTCTGTAATCTGTGACATGTTTCGAAATTAAGTAAATAATCGAAGACAGTATTACTTTAACGATACAAACAAAAAAACGATATATTATATAGGTCACTAGGTATTATTACCAAAAACTGCAAAATATATATTTTGTAATTTATAATTTTACTGAATGCATTGGTTTGGCTTTAATTTCGGCAAGTATTAAAGACGGCAAGCCTTAAAATATAAGCTTAGGCAAAAACACAAATAAACGTCCTCAATTCACATCAAAAGAGCCGCTATAAGACGGTTTTTGTTTGACTTGACTTCAATGGTTCCGACGCGCGCCGTTACTCTTTTCACATTGCCGAACTTTAGTTTTTGTTAGATTTAACTTCTAGGCGGCCCTTTGATTGCAATGGGCGCGTTGTAGATAATAATTTTTGTTCTAAGAAATTTAATAAACGTTAATTATTGGAATTTTCTGGAAACATTATTTTTCTATATATAGCAAGTGGCTACACGTTTGGATCATTTAGTATAGAAGTAACATCCGTTCCAGTCAATAGTCGTCGAAAAGTTTAAAAATTAAAATTGCGTTGCGTTATGGCCGCGAAGAAACAGAAGGTAGACGTTTGATCATTTCTAACTTCATGGACAACAGATTACGGTTTTGTACAGCAAAACGATCGGGCCATTTGTGTCCTATGTCGGGAAAGCGTAGTTTTCCGGACATCTAGTGTTCAACGACATTTCCAGATAAGACATGAATCGTCATTTAAAGATAACGCTGACAAAAGGGAGGCAATACAAAGAGCAAGTAAACAATACGAGAAACAGTCAACATTCTTTAGCAAAGTTTTCCAAGGAAAAAATTAGGTAACTGAATGCAGTTTCAAAATTGCACAATCGTTGGCACAAAAGGGTGACGGAGAATTTATGAAGCAAACGTTTATGAGTACTGGCGAGATTTTATTCGACGACTTGCCCAATAAGGATACAATATTGGCCAGGATTAGGGATATCCCGGCATCAGCGCGGACCATCGAGAGACGAATTACCGAAATGACATAAATTGTCCAAAAACAGCAGAGAGACGCTATCAAACGGAGTTTTGTATTTAGTGTAGCATTGGATGAAAGTGTCGATATTAATGACATTGCCCGTCTGGCAATCGTTGTGCGATACTTCGATGATGGCAGTGTGTATGAAGAGCTGATTTGTCTGCTCCCATTGCAGGGAATTACAAGAGGAGAGGATATATTTTCAGAATTTGTTAAACATTTTGAAAAGCGGAACATTGATTTAAATAAAATTTTTTGCGTAACGACAGATGACGCTCCTGCTATGATTGGGAGACATAAAGGATTTGTTTCCCTTCTTATTGAACGATCAGTTTTAAATTTTTATTGCATAATTCACCAAGAGAGTTTGTGCGCTAAAATCTCCGTTGGAAGTTTAAAATCCGTGATGGATAGGGTGGTTAAAATAGTTAACTACATTGTCGGTCGTTCTTCACTGATCCATAGACAATTTAAGGCGTTTCTGCAGGAATTAGAAAGTGCATATTCAGATATACCATCGCACAATAATGTGCGCTGGCTCAGCCGTGGTAAAGTGCTCTCTAGATTTGTGCAATGTCTGGGTGAAATTAAATCGTTCTTGTTGGAAAAAAATCAAGTGGATGCTTATCCTGAACTAGAAGATAAGAACTGGATCTGTATGTTAATGTTTCTTACTGATATTACAAACCATCTCAGTGAACTCAACTTAAAGTTACAAGGTTCAGGCAAAACAGTTCTGAATCCTGGAAATCATTCAAATTAAAAATAGATTTATTTATCAGCGATATTACTACAAACACATATAAATATTTTCCAAATTTAAAAGCTTATATATCCAGTGTCGACGATGGTGCACTAATAGACGAAATTCTTAAATATATGACTAATTTAAAAGAGGAGTTTATCGAGAGGGGTCAGGATTTTGATAAACACGGTCCTATGTTCGCTTTTTTAATCAAACCAGATTTAATGGATTTTTCCAGCAGTTGCTTTGACATATCTCTTTTCTCATGGATGGACATTAATGATTTTGATCTTCAATACATTGAATTTAAAAGCTCCGAGTTATGGAACACGCAATTTGTAGAATTAAGAAGGGTATTAGAAGGTGACTGCCAGAACCATTCAAACGAGATACTCAGTTGTTGGATGAGTTTACCAGAGAAATTTATTTGTCTTAAGAAAGTAGTGTTTGCCATGCTTACAGCTTTCGGATCATCCTATATCTGTGAACAACTTTTTTCCCATATGAGTGTGATTTTAAACCCGTACCGAAGCAGGCTGACAACAGACAACTCGGAAGCATGTGTGACACTGAAAATAACCAGACATGAACCGGATATAAGAAAATTCTCTAAAGAACTTCAAGCACGGGGTTCACACTAAGTCCTAGGATTAGTATAATAAAGTTATTCGTTAAATGTTAAAATTTTTTTGTAATTAAACCTTCTAAAAGCAATATTTTAAGTTAATTTAAGTTAATTTTTGTTAATTTTAGTTGTAGTAAGTACCTAATGTTGTATGGATGAAAACTTGCACCCCTTAGTTAAAAGGTTGCCGACCCCTGTATTAAGGTATTAGGCGGTGATATCCTGAAATGAAGATGAAAAGAAGAACTGACAATTAAATTGATATAGCACGTCAAAAACAATAATATTTTTGTAGTTTTTATCAACTATTAATTTTTTATGCTAACGTGAAAAATTTACCAAGTTTACCTTGAGAATCTATACTGCTATTATTACCGATGCATTTTAAATAACGAGATATTCAAATATTTTCCAAGATCAAGTCAGCAAATATTTGTAAATTTGTCTTTGAATGTGTACACTATGAGTTTCTAAAAATTAAAAGTATTAAATAAACAAATATCTCTTTGCCTGTCTACTAAGTGTTCTCCCATGGACTTCCTCTTGCTTACAATTTAATGTTCATATTACGAATGAAAAGAACTTGAATACTAATTCTATTTAGTTCCTGTTTCAAGCTTTTGTAAATGGTCGATCACAATGATGAGTCCCAAAAAACACTTGCAATCACTTTTTCCGCCGCTAAAATTGGTTCCGCTTTTTCTGCTGCATTTTCACCTTCGCCAACCTACTGTTTTAACTGTCATTTTGCCTCTGGAGTGTAAATATTGATCCACGTTTTACCTACAGTCACAAAACGACGCTAGTAAGGTCCTTCTTCGTACGTTTTTGGCCTGGAGTCAACAAAGAACCTGAACTAACCTGAACGTGTACATAATAACATCTTCATATGAGATGCCTATCAATCTTACGAAGCTTAATGCGATGATCTTCCATCACGATATCATGAATTTAATCGAACATTTCTTCAGAAGAAACCTCAGTCGGCGTCTTGAACGTACAACTTCTACTGTGCTCGTACAGTCATATTTAAAGTCATTTATGCAGTAATAAATGGTCTTAAGTACTGGTGCAACATCGCCACGAATTTCTTTCAATTCAGTTTCTATTTGGGCTGAAGTCCACTTTTTTTTAAATAAAATTTTCTTATCACTGCATGATACTCGACTTTATCAATTTCTACGAAAACTTAACAAAATTTCCCGCCATTTTGTAGAAATTTACCAGACTTATCAATTCACCCTCGTATTAGTACTATCATATTCCATATACCATTATACATGGAAAATGTTAGTAATGTCCAAAGGCAATGGTAATATGTAAACACATTTAGAGATATCGGGAAAAAAAAAAATGTGTTAATTAATAACACAGCCCCATAAAAAAAAAAGTGGGGTATACTTTTGATGCGATATATCAGATCCGTAGTATTTTTGCCCGCTGATCACGAATCTGACGTCAGAATATCGCCATCACATCTCAATTTTTTTCTAACCTCAAAAAATAGGTAAAAATTAGTAAAAATTAAGAAAAATATACTCCTAAAAAATTGATTCAAGCTTTTTCATGAATCCAAAGATGTATTAATATGTATTCGGACACGCTAAGCTAATATTCATCGGTTGGATTGAGCCATACAGTTCTGTTTTCTTTCTAACCTCAATAAATCAGACAGATATAGTGCTTCTCGAATGCAAAAAAAAACGAATTCAAATTAAAATTCAACCGATCCTTACCAAATTTGGTACACGGGGATTTTTTGGGTCGCTGATCACGAATCTGAGGTTGGATTTGCAAAATTCAAGATGGCAGATGTTTTCGCGCCATTTTGAACGCCGAGACAATTCATCGGTCGATTTTTATTCTTCTACCTGCATCCAGGGCACCTCCACGTGGTGACGGTGGGCAACGGTGTTACTCCACTAGCCGGCAGAGTCCCTGGATGACGGCTTAGATGCCGTCATGGCAGGTAGAAGAAAGAGAATTACGATGCAGGGACTCGGAAACCCAGTATCGGCGGTTGGTCAGGGTGGGAAAGCGGGCCCGCAGCCGTCGTCATCCAGCGACCGTAGCTCTTCATGTGTGGGTGACTTGGCTCATGTAGAGTATAATGCTACAAGAAAACGGTCTCACGGTACAAGGACTTTTCACAAGTGCGATAAAAACAGTGATTCATTTTGTTATATTTGCTGTCAACACGTATTGAGTAAAATGGGGTCACCGATAACGGATAAGATTAAAACCTTATATAAGGATTGTTTTAACATTGAAATACAGCACCAGGATACAGATTGGGTTCCCCACATCATTTGCAGTTCTTGCAAAATAATGTTGTATATCAATAAGAAGGCGATTAAATATTCCAGACCAGCAATATGGAACAGACCATACAGTGAAAATGATTGCTACTTTTGTATGAATGTTGTATCTAGGCAAAACCGAAAAAATAAAAGCAATAACGATGTTTCGACAGTAACAAGACCAACTAAACTAATTCCGCCTCCTGAATCACTTGATGCTGATGTTATGGAAACAAATGATTTCACCTTATCAGTTCATGCCGAAAACATTGAGACTGTCGAAAAAGATTCAAACACTGTTACTAATGAATGTTCTAGTGACAACCTATCATATACTAGTGATACAGATAAACAATTTCTACCATACAACCGTAAACCAGAACCAATACTCGTATCACAGTCAGAACTTAGTGATCTAGTCAGAGATTTAGGCTTATCCAAAGATGGTTCAGAGCATCTTGCTTCCTTTTTAAAGAAAAGGCATTTACTTAAGCCAGAAGCTACGATTTCTTATTATAGAAACAGAGATGAAGAATTTCGAAAATATTTCACAATGGACGAGGAATTGTCACTTTCATATTGTACCGATGTAAAAGGTCTAATGGATGAATTTCAAAATAACTCATACGATCCTGAAGAATGGAGACTGTTCATTGATTCTTCTAAACGGAGCATTAAGGCAGTTTTGCTGCATAATACCAACGTTTACGCTCCCATTCCGATTGCTCATTCCACAGTTATGGAAGAGCAATATGAAAAAATAAAGCAGCTTTTGATAAAAATAAAATATGCTGATCATAACTGGAAAATTTGTGGGATCTGAAAATTGTAACAATATTGCTTGGCCAACAGTCAGGGTTTACACTTTATCTATTTTATAAATGTCTGTGGAATAGCAGAGACAGGGAACGTCATTATAAGAAAAAAATTTGAGAGAATCGTTCACTCCTGGTGAAAATAATGTATTGTTTCCACCATTGGTAGATCCAGGAAAAGTTCTTATTCCCCCGCTTCACATTAAGCTTGGACTTATGAAGCAATTCACGAGAGAATTAGATACAAACGGCCCATGTTTCAAATATTTGCATAAAAAATTTCCGAAATTTTCTGAAGCTAAAATTAAGGCAGGCGTATTTGACGGGCCACAAATAAGAAAATTGTTTCAAGATTCATTACTAAAATGAATAAAGTTGAAAAAGCTGCTTGGCTTAGTTTTAAAGAAGTCGCAACAAACTTTTTGGGAAATAATAAAAGTCCTAAGTACAAAGAAATAGTCGAGAAAATGGTAAAAAAATTTTCAAACATTAGGTTGCTTAATGAATCTAAAATTACATTTCCTGGACTCCCACATCGATGATTTCCCAGATAATCTTGGTGACTACAGTGAGGAGCAAGGGGAACGTTTTCACCAAGATCTGAAAATCATAGAAAATCGGTATCAAGGACGATGGGATGACCATATGCTAGCGGACTATTGCTGGTCGCTAAAAAGAGAAACAAGTCCTCAAAAGCGTTTTGGCAGAAAGCCTTTGAATAGGTCATTCGCGGAAAAAAAGAACAAGAAACAGCCAAAAAAAAGGAAAATTAGGCGCGGGTCTAACCTTCGCAATTCTAGGGCTTAAGGGTCTACTATTTGAGAGTATATGGTTTAAAAGTCCTGGTTTTGAGTTTATTGGGTCTCATTTTTAAAGTTACAGGGTTATTGAGGTCTATTTTTTGAGGTTACAGGGTGTGGAAGTCTAAGGTTTCAGGGTTTAAGGTTTAAGAGTATCAGGTTTGAGGATTCCCCAACTGTATACCAAATTTGGTAGGAATCGGTTGGTTTTCAAAAATTTTGTCCGCCATCTTGCATCCGCCATTTTGAATTTTGCAAATCCGACCTCAGATTCATGATCAGCAACCCAAAAAACCCCCGTGTACCAAATTTGGTAAGAATCGGTTTTGAATTTTAATTTGAATTCGTTTTTGCATTCGAGAAGCACTATATCTGTCTGATTTATTGAGGTTAGAAAGAAAACAGAACTGTATGGCTTAATCCAACCGATGAATATTAGCTTAGCGTGTCCGAATACATATTAATACATCTTTGGATTCATGAAAAAGCTTGAATCAATTTTTTGGGAGTATATTTTTCTTAATTTTAACTAATTTTTACCTATTTTTTGAGGTTAGAAAAAAATTGAGATGTGATGGCGATATTCTGACGTCAGATTCGTGATCAGCAGGCAAAAATACTACGGATCTGATATATCGTATCAAAAGTATACCCCACTTTTTTTTTGTGGGGCTGTGTTATTGTTCAAATAAAATTTGTTTTTGTTACTTACGTAGAAGTAATTTCCAATATTTCTGGAAATAAAATCTTCTTCAAGTCATTTTTATTAGTTTAAAATATTAGAAATGTGTTAATACACTGGTGAGCAAAAAAATCGACTCAAATTATTTGGCTGCATTTGACTCGGATCCTAGAATTTAGTTTATTTTTTTACGGATTATAGTATCATTTGAAAGCTCATTCTATTTTCTTTCTAGTGATACCAAATTCCATGCATAACTTATGATTTTTACTAATTAAAATGATCGAAAGGGGAAACAAGAGAAAGGAAATTTAAAACAAATATTAAGTTTAATAATTAAATTTATCGATAAAAATTAAAAACAATATTTTGTATTAACCCCACCCCTAGCTATTATTACTGCTTCCAGCAGGTTTTTCATGAAGAGGGTGAGTTTTTTCATTACTGCCTGTGGAACTCTTCCACACTCTTCCACCATCGCAACCTTTAAGTCCCTCAACGATGCAGGGGTTGGATTTCTGGCTCGAATCCTTCTTTTGAGCTCATCCCACATATGCTCGATTGGATTGAGGTCAGGACTCCGCGCAGACTAGTCTAATGTGGGTATTTCCACTTCCAGGTATTGCCGCCCCGATGCAGCAGCATGTGACCTCGCATTGTCGTGCATTAGTACGAAGTTATCGCCAACAAACCCAGCGTAAGGAACGACGTGTTCCTGCAGGATCCCCTCGATATTCCGGTGATCCGTTAATCCACTGCTACGAGTCTCATCAGCATCCAGTAAGATGCCTCCTCACACCATGACAGAACCTCCTCCGTAGGCGACCATTTTAGTAATGCAGCACTACACATAGCACTCTCCAGGCCTCCTATAGACTCGTCTTCTTCAATCATTGCCATATAGGCACATTCGGGACTCGTCGGAGAATAAAACGGAGCGCGATCGCTTTCTTAGCTTCTCTAAGGTTTCCTCTGACTTTCTAATGACTGACAACCCGACCACGAACTTGTCGGAGTTCCTGATGGACTTTTACGCCGGTCAAGTTCTTCCCGTTGTGTTGACAGTGAAGCCGTCGTCTCGCTCCGAAGTACATCTTTTTCTTCCTGATTCTGGTGTCCGTGTAAAGGCGCCAGTCTCTTGGTAACGTCTGTAGATTTTGGAAACAGCTGATTGGCTCAGGTGCAGTAGCGCAGCGACTAGACGTTGGCTATGCCCTTCTTGGAATAGGGCAATGACTTGTGCCGTTTCTTCCGGGGTGGTATCCATTTTTTGATGACGTTATTAGTGAGCAGGTATAGCAGAGATGTTGACAGTTCAAGTTCCGATAAAAGAAAGATAGGAAAATACAGTTGCATGCGTTTTTATAGGGTTGAATAGCGCGCAACGAGTTCGTTGCTGAGCGAGCAAAAAACGGTTCTATTGAGTAAAATCGTTTTAATCAGTAAAACTTTTTGGTAATCCAAATGCTTTTGGGACTATTGGAAAGAGTAGAAAATAAGCATTCTAATGATAGCAAAAATAATACCACTGTTTGAAAATTAAATTCATGGATCGGTGTTAAATGAAGCCAAATAGTTTGAGTCGATTTTTTTGCTCACCAGTGTACTTTGTTAACAAATAACTAAATATTTGATTTTCCTATTAAAATGTTTTTCTAAAACTGTACGTGTGTTTGAATAAGTGACATCGTTTTTTTATGTTAACTGAAAATTGGTATTATTATTTATTATTGATTATAATTTTAAACATTTTTATATTCTGTAAACCACATACATAAAGTAGGTATAATTAAATAGTTAAATAAAACTGACGAAACAAGGTTTTTTTGGATAAAACTGGGTTAAGCATGTTTATCTGGGCATTTGAACTTATATAATACCAAATTAGTAGCCAATGAGAGAGCAAAAGAGATCACAAAAGATATAAAAACGCACACTTTATGGGTGATTTTGAAAACCATTGTAGGAAATAAAGGATCGAGAGTAATAAGCAAGAAACTGAATAACCGAAGAAAAGAAAGAGAGTAATTTGTAAAATAGTGAGAGACAGATAATAACGAATAGGGTCCAAATAATCTGAGAAATAAACACCTACTATAATGAACTCTACAGGTCTAAAACGACACCCAATAAGGAACAAAGAAAACGAACTGAAAATAAAATACGAAATATAGGTTCGGAAGAATTGCTAGAGATTACTGTAGAGGAGGTTAATAATGTACTGAAGGAAGTGAAGCGTAACAAAGCAGCAGGCCCTAACGGTATTTTATCGGAAATGCTATTGGAGGCCAGAGAGGACTTAAAACAGGAATTGGTCAAACTTTTCAACATGTATCTAGAAATTGGCAAAACACCAACATTGTGACATCAATCAGAAGTAATACTTCTACACAAAAAGGGACTATTACCGCTCGATTCACTTACTACCTCATATTTATAAACTTTTGACTAAAATCATCTCCAATAGATTAAAAATAAATTAGATTCATACCAGCCATGCGAACAGGCTGGTTTTATATTCGGCTATAGCACATGCGACCACTTACAGACGATGAGAAATATCCTAGAGAAGAGCAATGAATACAATTTCGAATTCTACATAGCCTTCATAAACTATGCTAGGGCTTTTGATTCTGTCGAAATGTGGGCAATCATCAACAGCTTGAATAATTATAGAATTGATTCTAGATACATTACCCTACTCAAAGATATATAACACATGGGCTGAAAAGTCCCGGGCCTAACAAAGAAAACACGGTTTTTTTGGTTCAAAATTAGCTTTATTCATCAACGTAATCTCCATCAAGAGCAACGCAATCATTCCAGCGCCGCTCTAACATTTCAATACCACTTTTGTAGAACGATTTATCTTTTGCCTCAAAATAGGCCTCAGTTTCAGCGATAACCTCTTCATTCGTGCGAAATTTCTTACCGGCGAGCATTTTTTTCAGGTCTGCGAACAGCCAGTAGTCGCTGGGAGCCAAATCTGGCGAATACGGTGGATGTGGGAGCAATTCGAAGTTCAATTCATGTAGTTTTGCCATTGTTTTGATTGACTTGTGACACGGTGCGTTGTCTTGATGAAACAAAATTTTTTTCTTTGCCATATGCGGTCGTTTCTTTGCAATTTCGGCCTTCAAACGCTCCAATAACGCTATATAATATTCACTGTTGATGGTATTTCCTTTCTCAAGATAGTCGATGAACCACGCACATCCCAAAATACCGAGGCCATAACCTTTCCAGCCGATTGTTGTGCTTTCGGGCGCTTTGGACGAGGTTCACCAGTTGCTGTCCACTCAGATGACGATCGTTTTGATTCCGGAGTGAAGTGATGGATCCATGTTTCATCCATTGTTACATATCGACGCAAAAATTCCGGTTTGTTACGTTTAAAAACATGGCCAAACACTGCTCAGAATCATCAACACGTTCTTGTTTTTGATCAACAGTGAGCAAACGCGGCACCTACTTTGAACAGAGCTTTCTCATAGTCAAATGCTCATGCAATATAAAGCCAACACGTTCTTTTGATATCTTTACGATGTCAGCTAACTCACGCAACTTCACTTTTCGATCATTCAAAACGATTTTATGGATTTTTTTGATGTTTTCTGGTGTTACCGCCTCATTTGGACGTCCACTGCGTTCTGCATCATCGGTGTCTCTACGACCACGCTTGAAGTCAGCAAACCAACGTTTTATTGTTGTTTCTGATGGAGCGGAGTCCCCATAACACTTTTCAAGCCATTGCTTCGCTTGAACGGTATTTTTTCCCATCAAGAAGCAGTGTAAAATTAAAACACGAAATTGTTTTTGATCCATTGTTTTGAAAATAACAAAAGTAGCGTCACTCTTAGCACAATAACTCACAAACTAATGAATAGAATATCATGAAATTTTAACAGCTGTCTTTTGAAGGTTAGTATTAACTGAAAAAAAAAGGTGACTGCAATAAAAAAACTAGCGCCATCTATGTGTTAGGCCCGGGACTTTTCAGCCCATGTGTTATGAAAACGCAAAGATTTACATAAAACCTAGTACAGGGTGAGTCAACGATAGAGTAAAGTTCATTATCTCATTTGTTTCGGGAATGACGAAAAAATGTTAAATACAATAGTTTTAGGGAATGTTAAGGTGCACAGTTTAAAATTATTTTTGAGTATACAGGGTGCTTCAAAAAAGTGTGGCCGATATAACATGTTTTTTTAAATGGAATATCCTATTTTCTAATTTATATTTAAATTCTGCGTAAAATTTTATAACTTTTTATTAATAATGTTATATACTTAAACCTAGTAGTTTTTCTAATATTTCAATTTTTAAAAAAAAATATTAGTTTTCAGTTTTGTAAAAAATTGCCAGTAGCGCCATTGTTTCTGAATGTGGAATACTCATAATTAAGGACACCCAAATATGCAAAGCGCATATTTTGCATATTATATGCATTTTTCTAAATATTTGCATAAATGCTTTAAAAATAGCATATATGTGCATATTTGAAGGAATTTATAATAATGTAGGTGTTTGGCAGGCGTTTTCATTTATTTTTGGGAATAAGGGTCAATGTTTAGGCCGCCGCCGCGCCGGTGGTTTTCCCCAAATAAATTTTATTATTTTATAGTCAGTAAACCCCAGACGGCCATCAGAGCATACTTGTATTATTAATTAATTAGATTTCATTTTTGGTTGTGCTTTTAAAGTGGTTACGTCGATAGTGGGGTTCAATTTGTCAGCCAAGTAGCTAATGTTTTAAAGGGGGATTTTACTGATTCCATTGATTTAGATCCTATGCTATTAAATAATTTTAAAAACGCCCCTATTACATCAGTCGATGTGGAAAGGAGTTTCTCAGTTTATAAATTTTTATACAACGATAGAAGACAAAACTTTTTAATGGAGAATTTTGAGAAACATTTAGTAGTTTATTGTTTTTATAACTAACGGCCACCCTGTCTTTTGCAATATTTGCATATTTCCGCTTACTTAGTTGCATCGCCCTGTATGTATCAAATTTAAAATGTATGTTTTATTATGCTGTTTACTACGCATATAAATTTTTATAATATGTACCTACATTATTATTATTATTATATGTTCATCTTTAAGTAAAGTAATAAAATACATTATTTTATATATTTATTTTTTACTTTGTATAATATTATATTTAGATTTAGTTCATTCGCCCTGTATGTTGAAAATTCAAAATGGTTTTTTTATTGCTACATTTGTATAGTACTCGTATCATGTAATGTGAAACAATAAATTAACATTTTTCAAGTCTATTTCGATTTTTTTTACTGCATATTTACAACATGTATGTGCATATTTTGAGAAAATTATTTGCATATTTATGCGCATATTTCAAAGTTTTTCACTTGCATATTTGGGTTTCCTTACTCATAATTGGTACGAGTGTTCTATAGAGATGATAAATATGTAAAGAAATTTGAGTTGGATGCTACAGAGTGTTCAAAATAAATTTATACATTTCGATTATTTTAAATTGAAAAATCTCAAATTTTTTAAATGGTACACTCTGTATACTATTCTTTTATTATTAAGTATGTCATATACCTACTTCTAATAGTTTTCGATTTATTTTGAATCTTTCAATTTTTACCCTTGTTTTTAATACACTTACGCTATCGTGAAAACACAAACAAATAGTTAATAATAATTTTAATATACGAGGCATGTTTTTAAGTAAGTACCGTTTTGGAGTTAAAAAAAGACGTGCAAAGATATCGCTATAATTTTATTTTTACATGAAAGCCTGTACCTTAATCTACTTTTCTACATAATTTCCGTGAATATTGAGGCACTTGTCATAACGTGGCACCAGTTTTTGAATACCCTCCTATAAAATTCTGCCGCCTGACTTGTTAACCACTGTATCACAAATGTTTTGACTTCGTTATCGTCTTGAAGACGCTGACCACCCAGGTGCTTCTTCAAGTGCAGGAACAAATGGTAGTCGCTGGGCGCCAGATCAGGGCTGTATGGAGGATGATCTAGAGTTTCCCATTTAAAAGATTTGATGAGATCTTTGGTCCGATTAGCCACATGTGGACGGGCATTGTCATGCAGCAAAACGATACCCTTACTCAACTTGCCACGTCTTTTGTTCTGGATTGCACGACGCAGATTGTTCAATGTCTCACAATAAGACGCTGCATTGATTGTCTCATTACGAGGCAGAAACTCCACTAGCAATACTCCTTTTCTGTCCCAAAAAACTGTGCACATGATTTTGCAGGCAGAAATTGTTTGCTTAAACTTCACTTTTTTGGGTGATGATGAATGTCGCCATTCCATGGATTGTTGTTTCGATTCTGGTGTGACGTAGGCCACCCATGTTTCGTCACCAGTAACAATTTGGTCTAAAAAATGTTCACCTTCATTGTGGTACCGCTCAAGGAAAGTCAATGCACTGCCTAAACGTTGGGTTTTGTGCAAATCCGTCAACATTTTTGGAACCCAACGTGAACACAATTTCCGGTAATTCAAGTTCTCGGTCACAATGCGATACAAAACACTACGAGAATATTGAGGAAAGCAGTCGCACAATGATGAAATTGTAAAGCGTCTGTTTTCTCTCACCTTTTTGTCCACTTTCTGCACCAAATCTTCATTAACGACCGAAGGACGCCCACTCCGTTCTTCATCATGCACATTTGTGCGGCCATCTTTAAATGCTCTCACCCATTTCCTTACCATTCCATCACTCATAATGTTTTGTCCGTAAACTTCACAGATCTCACGATGAATATCGATCGGTTTTACGCCTTTAGCACTAAGAAATCGTATAACAGCCCGTACTTCACAATCGGCGGGACTCACGATTGTCGGAGGCATCTTAAACACTCGGTAAACAACGTATACAATGAAGAATCAGACTGTAATGGCGTCAGTGCGTAGACATGAGATGTAGGTTACCAGCGCGCATGCGCGGAACGCCGACCGTATCGCTGCGGCGGCGGAATCGCAAAACGGTACTTACTTAAAAAACATGCCTCGTAGTTTAACTTATCTTATGATTAGTTATTATGACGTAATAAATGTTCAAAAATATGCCCGTCTACTTGAATACACATATTTAGTCGTTTTACTATATTTTCGTTCTCTTTTCTTAGCATAAAGGGCGTTATTGTCCTGCACGCATCCCGTTTCCTATTTTCCATATCTACTGGTGTTGTTGGCGGATTCACATAAACACGATCTTTAATGTAGCCCTACAAAAAGAAGTCTAAAGGTGTTAAGTCACTCGTCTAGGCTCGTTAAGCGGTTCGCGGAGAAAATATGGACCAATAATTCGAAAATTTAATATTCCACACCATACATTAAGCGAACAATGATTTTGGTTTTGAACCTCCCGGACCCAAAATGGATTAACTGTTAATAATAATGCATGTTATGGCTGTTAACTGCTCCATTACTGCGAAAAGTAGCTTCATCAGAAAATATTATTTTGGATAAAAAATTTCGATAGGCCTCTATTGCTCCATTTATGGTGGTACAAAAGTTTACTCGTCATTCAAAATCACGGTCTTGAAGTTCTTGGTGTAGTTCCATATGAAAGGGATGATACTTGTATTTTCTCGTGGTGCGATTAGCCGTAGATTGGGATGTGTCAGATGAGTCAGCTAGTTGACGGCTGCTGACCTGGGGATTATCTTCAACATGAAGTAAAATCTCTATTTCTTTTTCCTCATTGGTAGCATTCTGGTTCACTACTTTCCGTTTCATATACTCAACGCTACCACTACCATCAAACCGTTCCATTAAGCATTGAAAAGATTTTGTAGATGGTATACGTCTATTAGGGTACTTCGCTCCGTAAAGCCTTACTGCCAAAAGACAATTTTTTCCCGCCTCGCCCAGTATATAAACCATATCAATTAACTCATTTTTAGGAAAATTCATAACTATTACCTTTATACGTCACTTAGTACAACAAATTAAACTATTTTTACTTGCTTAATAGACATGTCAAAATTTGACAAGGCCTACATTTTTGTTTTGTCTTGGCAACTATGATGTTATAGCGTAAGTATATTAAAAACAAGGGTAAAAATTGAAAAATTCAAAATAAATCGAAAACTATTAGAAACAGGTATATGACATACTTAATAAAAGTTGGAGGTTTTTTTAAAATCTATCAGAAAAAATAATAATATACAGGGTGGGTCATTTAAAAAAAATTGAGATTTTTCAATTTAAAATAGTCGAAATGCATAAATTTATTTTGAACACCCTGTAGCATATAACTCAAATTTCTTTACATATATCTTTTTTTCATCTCTATAGAATGCTTGTACCAATTATAAGTATTCCACATTCAGAAACAATGGCGCTACTGGCAATTTTTTACAAAACTGAAAACAAGTATTTTTTTTTTAAATTGACATATTAGAAAAACTACAGGCTGTAGGTGTATAACATTATTAATAAAAAAAGTTATAAAATTTTACGCAGAATCTAAAAATAAATTAGAAAATAAGATGTTCCATTTAAAAAAACATATGTTATATTGGCCACACCCTGTATACTCCAAAATAATTTCAAACTGTGCACCTTAACATTCCCTAAAACAATGGTGTTTAACATTTTTTCGTCATTCCAGAAGCAAATGAGATAATGAACTTTACTTTATCGTTGACTCACCCTGTATAGAACAAATATATATTTATTACAGCTCTATAAGACGTATTCCGCCAACTAGATTGGACAAAGAAAGGTCTAAAGATGGTTTGTATCTGAGTCATTTAAGGTTCGCCGATGATATTGTAGTTATCAGTAGTAATCCACATGAATTACAAGAAATGTTAAATGAGGTAAATTACCACTCAAAAACAATTGGTCTTAAGATGAATAAAAGTAAGACAAAAATATTAACCAACACTACTCGTAATAACAACATAGTTATAAATTTGGAAGGAACAGCTCTCGAGATTGTTAAGGATTATGTGTATCTGGGGCAAAAAATTACTACGACGAGAAACAGTGTTGTATCGGATGAAATTTTAAGAAGAATCAGGCTTGGATGGTGCCCATTCGGGAAATTAAGTTATATATTCAAAGATAAAGCCATCCCAAATAAGTTAAAGGGAAAAGTTTACGATCAGTGCATCCTACCAGTAATTACATATGGCTCTGAAACTTGGACACTGAATAAAGCCGATATACAAAAACAAGCTCGGACCCAGAGAGCACACGAAAGACAGATGATCGGGATAAAGCTTAAAGATAGCAAAAGAAACAGGTGGGTACGTGAACAAACGAAATTAAAGGACATTATAGAGCACGTAGCAGAAAGAAAGTGGCAATGGGTTGGACATGTAGCACGCACGACCGATGATAGATGGGCCAAGCGAACAATAGAATGGAGACCCCGAGAACAGAGAAGGAGCGTACGACGTCCGAAAACAAGATGGCGGGATGATATACAGAGGGTTGCGGGCATTGGATGGATGACAACAGCTGCAAATAGATCGAGATGGAAATTCAGGGGAAGGTCTACATCCAGCATTGGATAGAATTAGGTGATACAGAAAATAATTACTAGCTCACTAAATTTTAATCTCCGGCTCGTTAAAACAAAATTTTTAAATGCAGTGGAGATCCTAAATTAAAGCCAAATGCAAACATTGACACATTTACTTCTAAAATATTCATTATGCATATATGCAGATTTCACTTGTTTAAATATTGAAATAATTTATTCGTTTAACTTTGCTAAGAAGTTTAGATTCTAGTTAAAAAAAAATGGCCAAGTGCGTCAGACTTGCACAATTAGTGTTCCGTACCATGATTTGCTTTTAAAATAAAGATTTTTGTTACGAAAACATAAAATAATCAGTGTCTTGACAAAACATATCCCAAATGAGTGTTCAACAAAGTTTGTTGCTGATCTTTGTTTTTATATTCCAGATAAATTATTAAGGGCAATGCACTCGTAATAATTTTCACTGAATTTACATCCTATAGAGATAAAATAACAACAAAGATTGATACAGAGAAACCGAAGCGAAATATATTAGAATATGAAAAGGAGCTCAACAAGCAATTGAAGAAGCAGAAGTGGATGTCAAATGATACTAATAAAATGAAGAGAGAACGTTATCCCTTTGGAATAATTTGCCCAGCGCTGTGTTTCCCACCGAGTACAATTTACAGCGATTCAAGAACAACGTGAATCGCTTTTTCCGCACTCGTGCCGCTCCTGGAGCGCTTTAGGGACTTCCCTGCAGCACGTGTGCTAGACCCATAAAAAACCGGTCAAGTGCAATTTGAACTTGCACAATTAGTGTTCCGTTGTTTTTAAAATAAAAAATTTTGTTAGGGTGGTATAAAATGATCAGTGACTTCAAAAAACACACCCCAAATGAGTTTTCAACAAAGTTTGTTTCCAATCTTTACTGAAAACTGGTAACCTTGAAATTTTGTTTTTTTTTTTTTATATACCAAATAAATTATGCACTCAAGTCAATTTTTTTTTCTTTTACTTTTTTTTCGATTTTTCAGTTTTGCAATATTACTATTTTTTTATATTTTCATTATTTTAAAGTTTTATAAGGAATCGTCGATTTTTTCAAACTTTCGAAGTTTTTTTGAATTCTTATTGATTCTTTCCACTTTTGAAAATTTTTCAGTTTGTAACAATTATTTTTGATTTTGTTCAATTTTTTTAAATTTCTTCCCGATTTTTAGTTTTCCTTTCGAATTTTTCAGTTTTTAACTTTTAAATTACGTTTCAAATTACACAACTGATTTTTCCATTTTTAACAATTTTTATCGATTTTTTTAATATTTTTTGCGATTTTTTGTGTTTTTTTATGATTTTTTTTTTTCGATGTTTGACGATTTTTAAGTTTTTTTAACGATTTTATTTGGATTTTTTTAAATTTTTCTCGGTTTTCAATTTTTTTCTTCTTTTACTATTTTTTTCGATTTTTCAATTTTGCAATATTACTATTTTTCAATTTTTATTTTTTTTTTTATTTTGTTTTTTAAAAACTTTTTTGATTTTCCAAATTTTTATTAATATTCATTTTTTTAAAGTTTTATAACGAATCGTCAATTTTATTAAACTTTTGAAGTTTTTTTGAATTCTTATTGATTTTTTCCACTTCTGACAATTTTTCAATTTGTAACAATTTTTTTCGATTTTTTTAATTATTTTTGATTTTGTTCAATTTTTGTTAATTTTTCCCGATTTTCAGATTTCCCTTCCCTGAAAACTGGTGACCTTGAAATTTTGTTTTTTTTTACATACCAAATAAATTATTAAAGGTAATGCACTCGTGATAATTTTCGTTCAATCTATACCCCGTGGAGAATATTCCAGAATTTTTTCAAAATTTTTTGATCAGTACTTTTCGAGATAAGGTAGGGGACAGCGATTTTTTAAAAGTAATACGAAGAAAAGTGTGCGTAAGTATTACATTACACAACACACCCCAAATGAGTTTTCAACAAAGTTTGTTTCCAATCTTTACTGAAATCTGATGACCTTGAAATTTTTGTTTTTTTATATACCATATAAATTATTAAAGGTAATGCACTCGTGATAATTTTCCTTCAATCTACACCCCGTGGAGAATATTCCAGAATTTTTTCGAAATTTTTTGATAAGTACTTTTCGAGATAAGGCCCGGGACAGCGATTTTTCGCGATTTTTTAAAAATAATACAAAGAAAAGTGCGCGCAAGTATAATATTATATATATATTTTTTACTCGTGTTTTCACAAGCTTTCATTTGACACCACACTCGATGACCTAGTAAAAAAAGTTTTTTTTCACTTCCCTTCACCCCCCAAAACTAACCCCTTAAGTCAAAATTTAATTCTCAAAACTACGTGGCTCTGATGAGGCCATCAATTCCTATATTATTACCAAATTTCACCTTTCTGTAATGCTATGTCAAATAGTTTCGGAGAAAATCGGGTGTGACAGACAGACAGACAGACAGACAGACAGACAGACACCGAAGTGATCTTATAAGTGTTCCGTACGGAACACTAAAAAGAGTAATAACAAAGGAATGGTTTTGTTAGTAATCTAAGAGATAAAGCATGTCATTCAATAAACTTCAATGAGCGCGATAAGGTGAAAACACTGGATAGAATTGCAACCCTGTCCTATGCAAATAAATGACCTTACTTCGCTTTCACGCAACAGCGCTAAAAAACTAGTGATCTCACGTGATCTAGTGGCAAAACCAACTTTGGATACGTACCGGTGTTATCAGTTATATTTGTTAAATTTAACAAAAATGTTAAGTTGTTTCTTACAAATATAATGTTATTTACTTTCTTCTCTAGTAGCTGAAATTACGCACTTCGTTAGATTGGACTTCTAATGATATTGCGAAAGCCACTGAACTTTAAAACCACGGAACGATGACGTACGGATTTTACGATTAATGCCGAATTTTTTTTTTATTAACAATTTAGTGCAAAATTTTTCTACATTTTTTTTGTTGTTTTGTTCATTTGTCTGCCAAATTAACAAAAATCAATATTTTTTCATTTCCCTACGTCTTTCCCTAGATTTTTACTTGTAAAATAAGAATAATTTTGTTTTTTCATTCTAGGTTCATCCTTTTGTGAGAAATCTTTCCGGTAGTGCAAAAAAAGGGTTTTTTTTTTCACCGTGGGCTACAGTCGCCATTTTGCATTAAAAAAATTCTGAATAAAATCGTGTGATATTTGTATAACAAAAATTTTTTAATCGTAAGTCGATATCTTGTATAGTGTGTTATAATATTTTAAGTTCACCTTTTTTAGTGTTCCCTTCGGTGTCTGTCTGTCACACCCGAAATTTGGTACTAATATAGGAATTGATGGCCTCATCAAAGCCGTGTAGTTTTGAAAGTCAAATTTTGACTTAAGGGGTTAATTTTGAGGCGTAAAATCGGAAGTGAAAAAAAATTTTTTTTAGTAGGTCATCGAGTAGTATCGAGTGTGGTGTCAAATGAAAGCTTGTGAAAACACGAGTAAAATACATATATATATATATATAATATATATATATATATATATATATATATGTATATATGTATATATACATATATACATATACATATACACATACAGTCCCTGACCAAATTATTAGACGCACTGTATTTTTTTTTAGTAATTTTATGTTTCTTAAGAATTTTTATGCAATAATGGTATATTTAAACTACAATGTTATTGATTTTTATTTAAAAGAATTGTTGTGTGTTGTATTTATTTTTAACATATGGTAACACTGTGTGGACAAAGTGATACATGAACGTAAACAAGTACAAAACTGTATCAGTCGCGATCGGAATCGAGTCAGGTACGGACGTGTTTCTGTGGCTTTATGGACTGTGATTGTTTGTTTAACAGTTTTATACTACTCAGTTATTAGTTTATTTTGTATGCAGTGTTTTAAAAAAGTAATTGGACTATTTTCATTATGGGTAGAAAAGGCGATCTTTCACCACGTAAAAAAGCTGAAGTGAAGGCCCTTGTGATTGCGAAAACATTTACAAACCGAGAAATATCACGAAGATTGGAGGTTTCTGAAGCTAGTGTACGACGCATAAAAAAGAAAATTGAGTCAGGGAAGGAATTAAGCCCGAAAAGAAAGAAAAGATGCGGTAGAAAACCAATTTTCACTCCACGGTCAAAGAGATGTTTGAAGAAAATTTGTGTAGAAAACAGATTTGCTACCACAAAGGTAATAAAATCACAACTCCAGGATGCCAGCGTAAATGCTTCTGAGCGCACTGTTCGAAGAAAATTGAAAGAATTAGATTTTAAGGCCTGTCGCCCCGCCAGGAAGCCCAAGTTAACAGCTGCAATGAAAGCAAAGCGCCTGAAGTGGACCAAACAATGGCAAGACAAAGATGTGGACTTCTGGAGATCGGTAAGATACAGCAATTTAATCAATAATTGATACATTATTATCATTTTCAGTTAAATAAAGCAAATAAACATGGAAGTTTATATATTTTTCCTATTTTTGACAGGTCTGCTTCAGTGACGAAAGCACATTCGAAATTTTGCAGAATAAAGCTCAGTATGTGCGTCGTCGTCATGGAGAAAAGTTTCATCCTGATTGTGTCGTCCCGACGGTTAAACATCCCACCAAAGTGATGATTTGGTCAGTCATCAGCGGCAAGGGCACTGGACGTCTGTACGTCGTCAAAGGAATAATGAGGCAAGATCAGTACAAAGAAGTATTACAAAATCGGTTGATTCCGCAGCTCAGAGAATGGTTTCCAAATGGGGAACCATTCACTTTCATGCAAGATGGAGCTCCCTGCCACACTGCTCGGTCTGTTAAAGGTTTTTTGGCAGAAAAAAATATCCCTCTGTTGGATTGGCCGGGTAATAGCCCCCATTGAAAATAAAATTATATAAAAACAACACTATGTTTTAATTTCCAATATATTTAAAGTCACTTGACAATTGTTTCACCATACAATGGCTTCTTCAAAAGTGACACTTTTGAAGAAGCCATTATATGGTGAAACAATTGTCAAGTGACTTTAAATATATTGGAAATTAAAACATAGTGTTGTTTTTATATAATTTTATCATGAATTTCCAACAAGTATCGGCTAACACAATCAAAGAACCCATTGAAAATGTGTGGGAGCTGATGAAAAGAGAAGTGGCTAAAGATGTGATTACCAACAAAACCCAGCTCCTAGAAAAGATTATTCATGTGTGGAATCATCATCCTCAAATGCAGGAGACAGTACAATCTTGCATTGATAGCATGCCGCGCAGAATTAAAGCTTTGATAGCGGCTAAAGGTGGCTCAACTAAACATTGACTTTTACTAACATTAATTTCACTTTTCTTTAAAACTTAATAAACTCATGCTTTTCTAAATTAATGCTGTTTTATTTATGTCAAATAAATAGGTAATTGATTGGATAATATAAAAATAAAAAACCAATCAATTTAAAATAATAAAACGGTACAATATCACTCGGTAATTAATATTTTACATGAAATCTTGCAGTGCGTCTAATAATTTGGCCAGGAACTGTACATATATATATATATATATATATATATATATATATATATATATATATATATATACATATACATATATATATATATATATATATATATATATATATATATATATATAATGTAATACTAGCGCACACTTTTCTTTGTATTATTTTTAAAAAATCGCGAAAAATCACTGCCCTCCCCTTATTTCGAAAACTAGTAATTAAAAAATTTTGAAAAAATTCTGGAATTTTCTCTAGGGGGTGTAGATTAAACGAAAATTATCACGAGTGCATTACCTTTAATAATTTATCTGGTATATACAAAAACAAAAATTTCAAGGTCATCAATTTTCAGTAAAGATTGGGAACAAACTTTGTTGAAAACTCATTTGGGGTGTGTTTTATGAAGTCACTAATCATTTTATATCTCCGTAACAAAATTTTTTATTGTAAAAGCAATCAACGTACGGAACACTAATTGTGCAAGTTCAACTTGCAGTTGACCGGTTTTTTTACCTCTACAGTGGTGTTCACCCTTAAATTAATGCACACAAGTCTGATTTGTATCGTATCTAACCCATTTTAAAAAGTGATGTTCTCAATATTCAATACATGTCAAAAAATTTTTTGAGATGGTGTCAAATTTGGATTAAAATTTTTTGTTTAAACTTGTCGTTGTGCATATTGAGCGTCTTAGGGGGCCCTTGCAAATACTGCGATGTACTTTTACTTTCTGCTGATGGTATGAATATATCTCAATAAAATTTATTGCACACTATAACTCATAAATAATGTGCAAATCATATGAGCAAGTTTGTACGTCGGAACAAACTATGTAAACGTTTAGTTAACTATTTATCCTAGTAATAACTTTCATTATGGGAGAGAGTTGTGTGACTATGGAAAGTGAGTAATAGTGCGTCTTTTAATATATTTATTTTTATTTTTTATCCCTAAATCGTTACAAGAGCGACGTGTGAGCGGAAGTAGTGATTCACGTTAGTCTTGATACACTGATGTCTCTACGGTAACCGGGCTTTTTTGTTAAAAAACTTTAGTTTATTGCCGAGGAATAGTATGGTGTATTTTTAAACGCTGAAATCAGTAATTACTCAGATTTTAGCTAAAAAACAAAAGATTCCATGGTTTCCAAATCGAATTTACCGAAGTTGAACCCAGCCGACTTTTTTCTATTACCATACCACATTTTTTTTTTATGAAGAATTAGATTTCTATTTAAAGTAGTCTCGGAACTATTAGAAGTCCAGAAACTTTTTAAAAAGAGATGATAAAACTCCCTAGAACTTTCCCAAAATTAATGACCTAATAGTCAAAGTTAAAGCATTAGATTCATTAGAAAGTTTGTATTGAAACCCTTTTTTTTTAATTTTAACTCTTTATGATACCCCATATAACGTAAGTTTAGTAATTACTTAAATAACACAGGTCAACATTTTATCTAGGCCTGTACTCGGTAAACCAACTAGGTATCTTGGGGACCTTGGGGTCGCTGATCACGATGAAGGGGTCGGTTAACCTTCATCAGGTCAGGTTCAAGGTCATTTGAAGGTCAAATTGAGCCAACGCAGCCAAAAAATCTGAAAAAATTCATACGTATGTTTTTTGGGTCACTGAATCCGAATCAGGTGTTATTTTTTTCATATAAGGTCTCCTGAAGGTCACTAGAGGTTACTTCAAGGTCATTCTGAGGTTATTTGGAATAAAACAGTTATGAGCAGGCCAAAAAATCTGAAAAAAATGGTGTATACGTTTTTTAGGTCTCTGTGCCTGTGCGTGTGTGGATCACTGTGTGTGATTATGTGTGTATGTCTGTGTGTTTTATTTCGTGTATATGAGTGTGTGTGTGTGTGTGTGTGTGTGTGTGTGTGTGTGTGTGTGTGTGTTATTACTGTGTATGTCTGTGTGTTTTATTTCATGTGTATGAGTGTGTGTGTGTATTACTGTGTATGTCTGTGTGTTTTATTTCGTGTGTATGAGTGTGTGTGTGTGTGTGTGTGTATTACTGTGTATGTGTGTGTGTGTGCGTGTGTGTGTGTATGCGTGTGCGTGTGCATTTAAACGAATTATAAGTCAGCAAATTCTAAGAATTCTGGGAACACGCTAGGGCTCTTAATTGGCAACGTTTTTTACAATTCTCCATAAACTTCAATCTTGAGATGGAGGATTGGTCAACGGAGCGAT
This sequence comes from Pachyrhynchus sulphureomaculatus, assembly GCA_019049505.1. Taxonomy (NCBI): domain Eukaryota; kingdom Metazoa; phylum Arthropoda; class Insecta; order Coleoptera; family Curculionidae; genus Pachyrhynchus; species Pachyrhynchus sulphureomaculatus. Next base: position 8,156,602 of record CM032454.1, read on the forward strand.
CAGAAGGGTGAAGCGAAGAGAGAAAATTCTTGGATGATCAGAATAATATTTTAATATTTCACAAGAAAAAACGATTTCACTGTCTTTACAGTGTGATATTTTGACCTTTTTTGACAATAGGGTGACTCTTGGATTTTTAAACAATTCCGTTTCGTTGTTTTTATATATAGTAGATGCTATGCTATAAAGTCACTCCCTCTTCAAGTACAGATGCACATAACGGGAAATGTGGAGGACCTTACTGGCACAAATCAAAATGAGAATATTGTCAGAACGTTGCGATGAAGTTCCAGAATCTTACAAAGTATTAAAGTAGACATAACTTCCGGTGTATTCTTGGAGACACGAGTGAGAAGAAGACAAACATTCCGATTCAGAATTCCAACAAACACGTGCAACGGTTTATTTTGGCGGCTATCCAATGATTTGAGTTCCAAATGACCTTAATACCGACCTGATGAAGGGTAACCGACCTCTAATTCTGAACCAGAGACCTAAAAAACGTATACACCATTTTTTTCAGATTTTTTTGGCCTGCTCATAACTGTTTTATTCCAAATAACCTCAGAATGACCTTGAAGTAACCACTAGTGACCTTCAGGAGACCTTATATAAAAAAAATAACACCGGATTCGGATTCAGTGACCCAAAAAATATACGTATGAATTTTTTTCAGATTTTTTGGCTGCATTGGCTCAATTTGACCTTCAAATGACCTTGAACCTGACCTGATGAAGGTTAACCGATCCCTTCATCGTGATCAGCGACCCTAAAAACCCTAAGATACCTAGTTGGTTTACCGAGTACAAGCCTAGATAAAATGTTGACCTGTGTAATCTTTATCATTGTCGCAATTTGTGTATTTTATTATACGTATAGAGACACGTCACAAATAGACAAATATATCTAAAATAATTCTTTCTTACTCTTATGTGTAAATAGATAAGCCGGTACTTATAACTTTCATGGTAATACTACGAGTACCGATAACTAGTTCGCCTAGACTACTTTCCATTATCAAAAACAAATGTCGTTGCTATGGATAGTAGTTTGATGTTTAGTAACTACGTACACAAAGTGTTTATTATGTATTTAGTAAAATCGATTATCGATCGATGATAGAGTACCTGTTTTTGGACAGACTGCCCATTAAAGCCACTATCATGAATTTCAAGAAAGGAAGAACAGACATCAGTGATGATCACCATGCTGGAAGACCTACTTCTGTGTCTACCGGACAGAATATTGAGACTGCATTGGAGAATCAACGTATCGGGCTAAAATGTAGCGCAGAAACTCTGAAGATTTGATATAAATGAGTTATCGATTATTTGGAATGCGGCAAAATAGTGACTATTACTATACTATATTATTCTTTATTATTAATTTCGCCAAAAATTGTGGATAAATGCCTAGGAAAAGTATCTAAAGGTGTGCTGCTTTTCCAAGACCATGTGCCTATTCACAAATCGCTGTTAGTTTGTTAGTTTTGCAAAAAATAAACGAATTAGGCTATAAACTGATGGATAATCCCACATATTCCGCCCATTGAATCGCTTTTTCCGCACACGTGTCGCTCCTGGAGCGCTTTAGGGACTTCCCTGCAGCACGTGTGCTAGACGCATAAAAAATGTAGCTCCCTTGGACTATTACATATTCCCAAAACTGAAAAAAGAAAACTTTTAAAAGCATACAAGTTTCATTCAACATAAAAGATAATAAATATTGTCGACGACTTTGCAAACTGAGACAAATATATACAAGGCTGGTTTGAAAAGTGCGAGAGATGGCACCACCGGCGCGTATCGAGGTCATGTTTAGTTAGTAGCATCTCTTGAATGAACGCACACCAAGTTTCAGCCATATTGGTCTATTTCTTTGTGTTTTGGCATTCGTGTGAATCAAGGAAGTCGAGTGATTTTCAAGAAATGGACGAAAAAGAATTTCGTGTGGTGATTAAACATTACTTTATGAAAGGCAAAACGCCTCAGGAGACTAAAGAGAAGCTTGATAAACATTATGGTGACTCTGCACCTTCGATTAGAACAGTTTATAAGTGGTTTCAAAAATTTTCGGACTGGCCATATGGGCACAAGTGATGCTGAACGTTCTGGACGGCCTGTGGAGGTTACGACTCCAGAAATCATTGATCAAATCCATGATATGGTGATGGATGACAGAAGAGTTAAGGTGTGTGAGATTGCTAGTGCTGTGGGGCATCTCGACTGAATGGGTACATAATATTTTTGCATAAACATTTGGACATGAGAAACCTATCCGCAAGATGGGTGCCGCGATTGCTCACGCTTGACCAAAAACGGAATCGTGTGAAGTGTTGCAAGGATGGTTTGCAGCTGTTCCAGAAGAATCCGGAGGATTTTAAGCATCGTTTCGTCACTGTGGATGAAACATGGATACATTACTATACTCCTGAGACCAAACAACAATCTAAACAATGGGTTACCAAGGGGGAATCTGCACCAAAAAAGGCGAAGACCGTTCCTTCGGCCGGAAAGGTTATGGCGACTGTCTTTTGGGATTCGCAAGGGATAATCCTCATCGACTATATGGAAAAGGGTAAAACTATTACAGGTGAATATTATTCATCGTTATTGGACCGTTTGAAAACCGAGCTGCAAGAAAAACGCCCGCGATTGGCCCACAAGGAAGTCCTTTTCCATCTCGACAACGCACCACCACACACCTCAGCAGTTGTGGTCGCAAAATTAATGGAAGTAGGATTCCAACTCGTTTAACATCCCCCCTATTCTCCAGACTTGGCTCCCTCGGACTACTATTTGTTCCCCAATTTGAAGAAATGGCTGGCGGGACAAAGATTTTATTCAAACGAGGAGGTGATTGCAGACACTTATGGATATTTTACAGACTTGGACAAATCCTATTATTCGGAAGGGATTAACAAACTAGAACATCGTTGGACGAAGTGTATAAGCCTAAAAGGAGACTATGTCGAAAAATAAAAAAGGTTTACCCCAAACACATAAGTAGTTTTTATTTTTTGCACGGACTTTTCAAACCAGCCTCGTATATTTTTATAACTATTGCACTATTGTACAAACTTGATAGGAGATTATGTTGAATAAACAGTTTTTTTTTTTGAGATTTACTTATTCTATCTATCTTAAGTTAGAAACTTATCAAAACGCAGTATGTGGATGAAGACTAGCCCAGTTTAAGCGTCTATTTTAGTTATCAGAACGAAACCTCATGTATATACTTTGCTCTATTATGACCTTCTCAAAGTCATTCTACTCTATATAAGTTAAAATTGTAATTTTTTACAGCCCAATTCACGCATTTTCTTTATTTTAATTTGATCTACTCACGATGTCTTTGCCAGAAATTACAACTATCCTCAAGAGATGATTTTCTTAATAAGACTATCAAGAAGTTCTGAGTAAAATAAACCAAGAAAATAGCAGCATAACCTACTAACGGAATCAGTATGATTAAAATGAACATCTGTAGCATTTCCTCCTGAGTTTTGCTTTAAATTGTTTTAAATGCATCTTTGGTTGTGTTTTTTAAAAAAATAACGAACACGATAAACAAACATAACTGACCAACTAAAACTTTTATCTTTTACGACAACTGGATGTGTGACTTCTAAAAACTTTGAACTATTTGGAGTAAAAAATTTGCTAAGGTATTGTTAATATTAGAAAGTAAAAAGGCTCTCATCAGGATAGTTGATCTTAATCTTAATGTTACAAGCCGTGTGTTTTTAAAAAAATTCTATTTTTTAAGTTAGTTAAACGAAAGGTAGGGGACAACGCCCTTAGTATTAGAGGGATTTTACAACGGTTAATTTTCAACATCTCTTTAGCGTTATAGTTATGAGCATCGCAATATAAACGCGAAGGAATTGCACATAAGAAATAACAATATTATTGGCCTACTTACTCTCTATTATTTATTGTATGAAACTAACTGATAACACAGGCCAACTTTTTTAATAATTTTACCTGATTCCCATGTTTTTTGGTGTGCTGAGTCCGAAAATAATAATAAAAAAGTCATATCACCCACCAATTTTTCACTTTTTAATATTCAAAATGTGAAAAGTTTATTTTTTATCATTCTAATGTTATTAGGTTGGCAATAAAATCAGAATTTTATAAGGTTGGCAGTAAAATCAAATGTTATTAGGTTGGCAGTTCCGATAAATGTCACAGCTGTTTGTTTTCTTCCAGTTAATATAACCTCGCATTGCAGTGTTTAACCTAACAGTTTGCTCAGTTTTTCAAGCAGGAAGAAGATTGGTTTACTGCCATGATATTGGTAGTCTAATGAACGAATTTGGCATTGAGTACAAAAAGGAAGATTGGAGGCTTTTTATAGACTCGTCAAAAACTAGTTTAAAAGGTGTTCTGTTACACAACGGAAATACTTATGCTTCACTGCGTGTTGCTTATTCAGTCCATATGAACGAAACTTACGAAAAATCTTAACATGATTTTACAGAAAATTAACTATCCAGCTCACGATTGGATGCTATGTGGAGATTTGAAAGTTGTCTCCATGATCCTTGGTCAACAAAAGGGATTTACAAAGTTTCCATGTTTTATATGTGAGTGGGACAGCAGAGCAAAGGATCAACATTGGTCCAAGAAACAATGGCCGTAAGAAAAATTTTAATACCTGGCGAGAAGAAAATTTTGCATAAAACTTTAGTAGACCCAGAAAAGATTCTTCTACCATCACTACACATCAAGTTAGGCTTAATGAAACAATTTGTGAAGGCCTTGCCTGAAGATGGTGAATGTTTTAAATATTTGTGTAAAAGATTTCCTCATTTATCAGAAGCCAAACCGAAAGAAGGTGTTTTCGTTGGGCCTGATATTCGTAAAATGATGTTCGATTGCAACTTTGAAGCAAGGATGATTACAAAGGAAAAGGAGGCTTGAATATCATTTAAAGAAGTTGTGACTAAGTTTTTGGACAATGTGAAAGACCCTAACAATGAACTTATAGTAGCTAATATGATAGACAAGCACAAAAATCTGGGTTGTCTGATGAGCCTTAAAGTACATTTCTTGCACAACCATCGGAGAAAAAGCTAACTTCACAGAGAAAAGGGATAGGAAATACAAAAAATAAGCACCTAAAATATTTGCATTGAAGTCAAATATGTTATCGTGAGTAAAAATTGTAGTCTCTCTGTTTAAGTTTTTATTTTTTATGTATTAAATTTTCCCTATTTTGAAATTTAATCGATGTCATATTGGGAGAAAACTGTGGGTGATACAAAAAAACTGATACCAGATACGGTTTCAGCACCCAAAAATACATAACACTTAGATGTATTGGTTTAAAAAAATTTTTACATAATTTTTTTGTTGGTCTGTGTAATTATTGTCTTGGGACCGGTAAACAGGCAGCGTCTTTAAATTGATCCACGTTTCCTGTTTATCAAAAATGACAGAGAGCGCGAGATTCAATAAATAGCTGAATTTAAAATTTGTCTGACTGAAATACAATTTTCTTTTTTTGGTCCTATAAAAAGATAAATTATGTACTAGTATATTAAAAAAAAAACGTCGTTGTCCATGGTATCCAAAGATTACTATTTTAATTCATACCTTATTTCTATTACAATTTTCTAATCTTATGGCAGGCTGAAATTGTAAGAAAAAATTGATTTCCCGCACTATCTATCTATTTATTTAATAAGCATTCATCCATCCCGTGTCGGATATAGGTCTCCCCTTTCTTTTTCCATCTCTCTCAATTCTGCATCTTTCTGATTCATCCTAAATCAGCCGTTCTTTTCAGGTCATCTTGTTTGGGGCTTTCCTCTGGATCTTTGTCCTAATCATGACCTCCATTCTTGTATTCTTTTATTCCATCTCTTATCTTGTTGTCTCATTGTGTGACCTGCCCATCTCCATTTTAAACCTGATCTCTTACGTCTATTACTTTGATCTTTTGTCTTATACTTTCTTTTCTGATTCTGTCTTGTAATCTTATATTCAGCATCTGGCGTTCTATTGCTCTCTGTGTTTTACTCAGTTGGTCCATTATCTTCTTAGTCAATGTCCATATCTGGGCCACGTAGGTGAGAACCGGTAGAATGTATTGATCGAATACCATATTTCTTTGTTTCAAAGGAATTCTTTTGTTTTTTAGTATTTTCCTTTGTTTGCCAAATGCTGCCCATGCCAGTCTGATTGTCTGTACTTCCGCCGTTTGATTTGTTATTTGCCCCAGGTAGGTGAATTCCTCTACGTATTCAAGTGTTCTACCCTCTATTCTTAAATCTCGCGGACTGTCTTCGTTTGTCATAGCCTTTGTCCTATCTCTATTCAGCAGTAGTCCTATCCTCTCTGATTTCCCGTACTAGTTCATGATAATTTGCCGAATAAATACACAAAAAAGGAACGCCTCTCTTGTTAATTTTATAAAATTACAACGTTTGATAAATTTTATTTTAACAAAAAAAAGGTATTCGTTTGTAGATTGTTTTGTCATAAACCCCAAATTAATTCGAGTTAAGCTTCGGTTTAGGTTCTTACCTACCTAGTTCTCCCCTAGAACATTTACAGCACTGCCTAGAGGTAATAGTTGTTTTATAATGCTAATGTAAACTTATCAGTTTTGTCTAATTAAGCCGTTTAGAAGCAAATAAATCAGTTGACTAGAAACTATATATTCATTTAAGTAAATGAACAGTGTTGATAAAATAGCGATTTAACTGATTCATGCTGTACAGATTAAAATGGTAGAATTTTGTGGATCATCGTTACAAAGAAATAATTGTCATCACTATTTTTTTAAATCTTGTATTAAAATTTTTGATCTAGCCGAGCTGTCTCCTAGTTCAGATCCTCAGATCCTGGCACGTGATGGAAAATGATGTAAAAGAATTTAAAATATTTCTTATTCCGAAAAATGTTATAGGTTTTTATCAAAACTACTATATTCAGAGAAATTGTTCAATAAATCAATGAAACTGATCTAAAATTTTCTGTAATTAGAATATTTTAAAAATTCGTTGAATTATTTTATTTTTTAAAGTTTAAAATATATATATATATATATATATATATATATATATATATATATATATATATATATAATAGTGGAACTGCCCTTCGCGGATACCCCTCTTACACGGACACCTCCCTTGAATGGACAGTTTCTCATGGTCCCGACTGACTCTCATATAATTGACGTTGTGTTAACTCCCTTTTGGACGAACATTCTCTTGAACGGACGCGGACACAAGAAAATGTTCTCTTAATCGGACAAAAAACAATAAAAGGTCTTGCCTCATTCTTTTGTGGCGAGTATTGCTGCCTGCCTTCACGGAGGGCCTTCACCGACTAAACCGGGGATTTACTGATCTCAATTTTTGGTACCCGCGGGGATTTAGTATTAGTCTGACGCCTATGCGAAAAAGAGACACAGTGGACGACACATTCTTTGTAGAAATGGTTCCAAATAGAAAAATTATCACGCTTAAACAAAAAATTGAGATTGTTGAAGTTCACAATAAGGAAAAGTTAAGTGTTGAAATTCCCAATAAGGAAAAGTTAAGTCCAACCGTTTTAAATATCGGAAAAAAACACAAGCTGCTGATATAATTAAACATAAAGCAATTTTTCTAAACAAGTGGATGTCGAACAGCAATTTGAATGAAAAAAGAAGCGTTTTGCCTGGTGATAGTACCAAAATTGACAAGTTATATTATAACTGGTTTATAGTAGCTCGCCATAAGGGGATTCCTTTGACAGGTATGCACATGCATTATTTTTTTTAGGTAAGGTTTTCTGGAATTAATACGTTGGTTTTCTTTTCATATCAATTCAAAGAATGAATAAAAGGGGGTGAGAGTATGAGTAGGCTTGTAGCGGCGAAAATGCAAAAAACTTATTGTTAATGTTTTTTTCAGGTCCGCTAATACGATGTAAAGCAAAAGAAATAGCCGAGTCTCTAGGATATTCTGCATTCAGTGCTTCTTTTGGTTGAATCCGCACAATATAAAGCGATTTCAGGAGAAGGATCTTGGGTTATTGCTGAAGATGTTTCATCATTCTGGGAGAAATGCGCTTCTTTAATTAAGGGATGTTCACTGAGAGACATCTATAATGCCGATGAGACGGGCCTGTATTTTAAGGCTCTACCCAACAAAACGCTAACATTAAAAAAAAGAAAAATGTGTTGGTGGTAAATATTCCAAAGAGAGGTTTACAATTTTGCATTGTGCAAATATGGCGAGAGAAAAAGAAAAACTCTTAGTCATTGTTAAATCAGCTAAACTCAGAGCATTTAAAAATATTAACATAAACAACCTGCCTGTAACTTGGAAATATAATAAGAAAGCTTGGATGACAGGAGAAATTATGGCAGAGTGGTTGCAAGATCTTGATTAAAAAATGACAAAAGAAAAAAGAAACATTTTGTTATTTTTAGGCAGGATCTCTTCCAAAAGACGTCCGCTTAAAAAATATAAAAATCTTGTGTCTGCCCCCTAACTGTACATCAGCTTGTCAATCACTTGACCAGGAAATTATAAAAAATTTTAAAATTTATTGCCGAAGTCTAATACTAAAACATCTATTAGCAAACATTGAAACTACTGGTACAGATTTTGAGTTAATTGAGAAAATTACGGCATTGGATGCAGTTTACTTTGCAAAACCCGTTTGGGAACAAGTAATCAAGGAAACAGTTAAAAATTGCTTCCGTAAAGCGGAATTTAAGCATGAAAATACGCAAAGTGAAGACCAGTTAACTGAGGCTGTTATATCTGATCCAGAAGATGGCTTACCACCTAACGTACTTGCAGATATCCTCAAAAATAAGAATATGTTGGAGTTGACTGATAATGAAAACCTTAATGATTTTTTGAACCTAGATGAAAATTTGTATGTTGAAAATCCAGATTCAGAACAAGAAATTGAAAATCCAGTTGAAATACAAGGACCTTCCGAAGATTATGATGTCGATGGGGTTCCAGTACCAACAGATGCTATTCCAAATTATGGTGAAGCTATTTCCAAACCAAGCAGCTTAAAAGTTTTGCCAGAGATGCAGTCTCTAGAGTTTCTTTCCAAATTAGAATTACGATTTGTGGACGCCATTTTAAAGAAAAAGATGAGACAAACAACAATATATGAATTTTTGCGTCATTAAAGTGACTTTTCATTTCATATGTATAACTCTATCCTATTATATTTTATATGTATCTAAAGGCAACAAATCTTTGTTTTTTCCTTAAGTTGTAAGTTTTCTGTTTATTTTAAAAATATATACATACATACGTATACGTTCTAAATGTCCCAAATTCTTTAATTACAGTTTTCATTAAAAAAAAGATTTTTTTGTATTTCTTTTAAGCGAATACCCCTCTTGAATGGATACTTTCGGTCGGTCCCGTTGGTGTCCACCCAAGGGAAATTTCACTGTATATGTATATATATATATATATATATATATATATATATATATATATATATATATATCCAAAGACACCATGAAACGAGGTATTCAAGAGGTAGCTGTAGAGAAGTTACATAAACCTGCTCGAAAAAATTATAAGAGAAGAAAAACTATTGTTAAAGGTTTAAACGATCTTTGGCTGTCTGATTTAGTAGAAATGCTAACATATGCAAGATTTAATAAAATATAAATATATGTCAGCAGTAATAAATACATTTACAAAATATGTTTGGGCTCAACCACTTAAAAGTAAAAGTGAGAATAATGTAACATTAGCTGTGAAAAACAATTCTAGAGAAGACAAACAAACCTAGGAATATATATATATATATATATATATATATATATATATATATATATATATATATATATATATATATATATATATATATATATATATATATATATATATACAGTCCCTGGCCAAATTATTAGACGCACTGTATTTTTTTTAGTAATTTTATGTTTCTTAAGAGTTTTTATGCAATAATGGTATATTTAAACTACAATATTATTGATTTTTATTTAAAAGAATTGTTGTAGACTACATATTTGTATTTATTTTTAACATATGGCAACACTGTGTTGACAAAGTGATACATGAACGTAAATAAGTACAAACATGTATCAGTCGCGATCGGAATCCAGTCAGGTACGGACGTGTTTCTGTGGCTTTATGGACTGTGATTGTTTGTTTAACAGTTTTATACTACTCAGTTATTAGTTTATTTTGTATGCAGTGTTTTAAAAAAGTAATTAGACTATTTTCATTATGGGTAGGAAAGGCGATCTTTCACCACGTAAAAAAGCTGAAGTGAAGGCCCTTGTGATTGCGAAAACATTTACAAACCGAGAAATATCACGAAGATTGGAGGTTTCTGAAGCTAGTGTACGACGCATAAAAAAGAAAAATTGAGTCAGGGAAGGAATTAAGCCCGAAAAGAAAGAAAAGATGCGGTAGAAAACCAATTTTCACTCCACGGTCAGAGAGATGTTTGAAGAAAATTTGTGTAGAAAACAGATTTGCTACCACAAAGGTAATAAAATCACAACTCCAGGATGCTAGCGTAAATGCTTCTGAGCGCACTGTTCGAAGAAAATTGAAAGAATTAGATTTTAAGGCCTGTCGCCCCGCCAGGAAGCCCAAGTTAACAGCTGCAATGAAAACAAAGCGCCTGAAGTGGGCCAAACAATGGCAAGACAAAGATGTGGACTTCTGGAGATCGGTAAGATACAGCAATTTAATCAATAATTGATACATTATTATCATTTTCAGTTAAATAAAGCAAATAAAACATGGAAGTTTATATATTTTTTCCTATTTTTGACAGGTCTGCTTCAGTGACGAAAGCACATTCGAAATTTTGCAGAATAAAGCTCAGTATGTGCGTCGTCGTCATAGAGAAAAGTTTCATCCTGATTGTGTCGTCCCGACGGTTAAACATCCCACCAAAGTGATGATTTGGTCAGTCATCAGCGGCAAGGGCACTGGACGTCTGTACGTCGTCAAAGGAATAATGAGGCAAGATCAGTACAAAGAAGTATTACAAAATCGGTTGATTCCGCAGCTCAGAGAATGGTTTCCAAATGGGGAACCATTCACTTTAATGCAAGATGGAGCTCCCTGCCACACTGCTCGGTCTGTTAAAGCTTTTGTGGCAGAAAAAAAATATCCCTCTGTTGGATTGACCGGGTAATAGCCCTGATCTGAACCCCATTGAAAATGTGTGGGAGCTGATGAAAAGAGAAGTGGCTAAAGATGTGATTACCAACAAAAACCCAGCTCCTAGAAAAGATTATTCATGTGTGGAATCATCATCCTCAAATGCAGGAGACAGTACAATCTTGCATTGATAGCATGCCGCGCAGAATTAAAGCTTTGATAACGGCTAAAGGTGGCTCAACTAAATATTGACTTTTACTAACATTAATTTCACTTTTCTTTAAAACTTAATAAACTTATGCTTTTCTAAATTAATGCTGTTTTATTTATGTCAAATAAATAAGTAATTGATTGGATAATATAAAAATAAAAAACAAATCAATTTAAAATAATAAAACGGTACAATATCACTCGGTAATTAATATTTTACATGAAATCTTGCAGTGCGTCTAATAATTTGGCCAGGGACTGTATTGTACCGTTTTATTATTTTAAATTGATTTGTTTTTTTTATTTTTATATTATTCAATCAATTACCTATTTATTTGACATAAATAAAACAGCATTAATTTAGAAAAGCATAAGTTTATTAAGTTTTAAAGAAAAGTGAAATTAATGTTAGTAAAAGTCAATATTTAGTTGAGCCACCTTTAGCCGCTATCAAAGCTTTAATTCTGCGCGGCATGCTATCAATGCAAGATTGTACTGTCTCCTGCATTTGAGGATGATGATTCCACACATGAATAATCTTTTCTAGGAGCTGGCTTTGTTGGTAATCACATCTTTAGCCACTTCTCTATTCATCAGCTCCCACATATTTTCAATGGGCTATTACCCGGCCAATCCAACAGAGGGATATTTTTTCTGCCAAAAAAAGCTTTAACAGACCGAGCAGTGTGGCAGGGAGCTCCATCTTGCATGAAAGTGAATAGTTCCCCATTTGGAAACCATTCTCTGAGCTGCGGAATCAACCGATTTTGTAATACTTCTTTGTACTGATCTTGCCTCATTATTCCTTTGACGACCTACAGACGTCCAGTGCCCTTGCCGCTGATGACTGACCAAATCATCACTTGGTGGGGATGTTTAACCGTCGGGACGACACAATCAGGATGAAACTTTTCTCCATGACGACGACGCACATACTGAGCTTTATTCTGCAAAATTTCGAATGTGCTTTCGTCACTGAAGCAGACCTGTCAAAAATAGGAAAAATATATAAACTCCCATGTTTTATTTGCTTTATTTAACTGAAAATGATAATAATGTATCAATTATTGATTAAATTGCTGTATCTTACCGATCTCCAGAAGTCCACATCTTTGTCTTGCCATTGTTTGGCCCACTTCAGGCGCTTTGCTTTCATTGCAGCTGTTAACTTGGGCTTCCTGGCGGGGCGACAGGCCTTAAAATCTAATTCTTTCAATTTTCTTCGAACAGTGCGCTCAGAAGCATTTACGCTAGCATCCTGGAGTTGTGATTTTATTACCTTTGTGGTAGCAAATCTGTTTTCTACACAGATTTTCTTCAAACATCTCTCTGACCGTGGAGTGAAAATTGGTTTTCTACCGCATCTTTTCTTTCTTCTCGGGCTTAATTCCTTCCCTGACTCAATTTTCTTTTTTATGCGTCGTTCACTAGCTTCAGAAACCTCCAATCTTTGTGATATTTCTCGGTTTGTAAATGTTTTCGCAATCACAAGGGCCTTCACTTCAGCTTTTTTACGTGGTGAAAGATCACCTTTTCTACCCATAATGAAAATAGTCCAATTACTTTTTTAAAACACTGCATACAAAATAAACTAATAACTGAGTAGTATAAAACTGTTAAACAAACAATCACAGTCCATAAAGCCACAGAAACACGTTCGTACCTGACTCGATTCCGATCGCGACTGATACAGGTTTGTACTTGTTTACGTTCATGTATCACTTTGTCAACACAGTGTTGCCATATGTTAAAAATAAATACAAATATGTAGTCTACAACAATTCTTTTAAATAAAAATCAATAATATTGTAGTTTAAATATATCATTATTGCATAAAAACTCTTAAGAAACATAAAATTACTAAAAAAAATACAGTGCGTCTAATAATTTGGCCAGGGACTGTATATATATATATATATATATATATATATATATATATATATATATATATATATATATATATATAAATAGGGATGTAGATTTTTCAAATGTTCCTGGATTTATCATTAAAATTAATAAAACTTAATTTAATCAAAAAAAAAAAAAATTGTGAATACGAATGTTAAGGAACAACAAACATATTTTTGAAAAAAAAACTTATGCCACAAATGTTTAGGTATTGTACGAAGAGAATCTTGTAAGATGGATGTAAAGCCAATAACATATTACAGTGGAAAACCGGATTGCAAACGAGCTAAAAATTTTATTCTCAGACAGCCGGCACGTTCAAAGAGGATAGATAGTTTTAGCAAAAACACGTTAAATTCTACGTTAATCCTGGCTGATGATGAAACCTTGTCGCGGCATTTAATTTGTTTTCAGTTAGAGGTTTTCAGGAAAATGTAGTAAGAATGTTGTTTACACGGGAGCCCCGTGGTTCATGAGGAGCCGTCAAATTTACAGGGACCTCTGTGTGCCTACCGTAAAGGCACACATGAGGCAAATCCAACAGAAGTTCCTCGAGAAGGCACCCCAACCCGTGCATCAGGTACGCCTTCCGACTCCCTCCTCAAGCTAGCCGCCAGTTCCCTAGACCGGCGGACCCGCTGCTGCTCTCGGACGAAGACGATGACCCCCTCCTCGCCCGCCGTGACAAGAAGAATGTCATTCTAGGTTAAGTTTAAACTAGTCCTAATTTAAGTCTTGTTACTTCCTAGTTTAAGTTAGCGTAAGTCTTAGTCTAAAGTAGTTTTAGCGTTAGTTTTAAGTCCTAGCTTTAAGAAACTTCATGTATATACCAAACACACAGTTAGTATAGGATTCCTACTGTAAAAACTTAGGTTAAGACAGAATAAGTTTTACATTTAGTATTAGAAATTATATATTTATACTTTCAAAATTATAAGAAAGAGGCTTTGCCTAGCTTAGAAATCAATAAAGACATTGATAGTAAGAACGTTTATTACAAGATTTCCGTAAAATAAAAGCGTTCTATTAAATTGGATTTTTGGCACATTTTCTATTATGATTCTTTAATGGGTACTTAGAATGCCAACGACAGTTTTTATTAGGAAACTTTCCGTAAATCCTATATTTTACAGCTTTCAGACATTCTCGCGCGTTAAGGCAATGGACTTCAAGCCATTTTGACAGTTCATATTCTAAATCTAATCATTGGTAAATGTATGTCGGGAATGTGGGATCTTTGCCACAACGCTACTACTCAGTATATATTACCAGAAACACTTTATTTTTGCACTCGACGCGCGTCTCGCTAACCATGTTAGCTTCATCAGAAGCGATGATTGACTAAAGCTAAACTATTAATCTACCCTATTTCTACATAGCCTAACACCTGAATAGGCGAGGCCATCAGTTCAAGTAGCCAGTAGAGGGAACTATAAGGAATAGGCCGTCTGTCTTTATTTAAACTACTTTTACATTTTATAATTTCGACACTTTCGTATGCGTTGAACAATCTCCTATCAGATACATTTGTAATTAATCTTAGATTACACAGGGCAACAAAAAAATATTTTTGTTTTGGTGCCTGGGATTTTAGAGCTGATTTTAACTATATTTGGGACGCTAAATCTATACATGCAATCCGTTTTTCTCTATCAGCTCTACTTTTTTAGATACATCAACTTATCTACCAATGTGGTTTTTATTCAGTATATTCATTTATGAGAGTCCTAAAATTATTATATATTCATTAATGTAGGTACAATGGTTTTATTGTCAGTCTGTAATTGAGTAAATTCCAGGTAAATCTATAAATAGTGGAACCATTGCCTATCAGGTACCTGAACTGACCCTTTTAATCACCTAACTCGGGTAAGTCTCGTCAGTTTGTGCGTTCTTACTAATGAGAGTATATCGAATTCGGCGGGTTATTTTATATTAAGAAAAGAGTGTTTTTGTGTTATTGAACAGAATTAAAATGAGTTCAGGTTCCAGTTCAAGAAGAAGTTGTGTAAATCAACCTGATGTGTTTTGCTATATATGCGGAGAATACATGTTTCAACAAAACAGACAAACTATTACTGACTTTGTAAAGCGAGCGTATCTTGGATACTTTGGAGTTAAGCTTGGTGATCAGGACAAAACGTGGGCCCCGCATCTCGTATGTAAAACTTGTACAGAGCATTTACGGCAGTGGACTACCGGGAAAAGAAAATGTCTAAAATTCGGCGTACCAATGGTTTGGAGAGAACCAAAAAACCACTTCAATGATTGTTATTTCTGTTTAGTAAATACTAATGGAATCAATCGAAATAACCGCAGTAAGTGGACTTATCTCAATTTAGACTCGGCAATACGCCCTATCCCGCACTCAGATGAAATACCGATTCCAACATTTCATCAGCTACCACATATCTCTGATGACGAATATTTTCCCTCTGATCGCTCTTCTGATGCTAATAAAAGTTCTGATGCTAATGAAACTAACAGTGACTATGAGGGGACGTCATCAGTTCCTCAACGCTTCAATCAAAATGAATTAAATGATCTCACCAGGGATCTCAATTTATCGAAAAAAGCTTCTGAAGTACTAGGTTGAACGACAAAAATTTACTGGAACAAGGAACCATAATTACCTTTTACCGTACAGGAGAAAAAGATCTGCTACCATTCTTTTCTCAAGAAGACAATCTTGTATTTTGTCACGAAATTAGGGGACTCATGAAACAAATGGGACTTTCTGAATATATTCCAGATGACTGGCGCCTATTTATTGACAGTTCACAGCGAAGTTTAAAATGCGTCCTTCTACATAATGGGAATAAATATGGTTCAATACCACTAGCTCACTCCACGAAACTGAAAGAAGAATATAATACCATAGCTTTGGTCTTGCAGAAGATAAAGTATTACGAACATCAATGGATGATTTGTGTAGACTTAAAAATGGTAAACTTTCTTCTTGGGCAGCAAAGTGGTTACACGAAATATCCGTGTTTCTTGTGCCTCTGGGATAGTAGGGACAAGACACACCACTGGGTTAGAAAAGATTGGCCTCAGAGAGAAAACATGGACGTTGGGGAAAAGAATGTCATTAACGACGCTTTGGTTGAAAGAGAAAAAATCATACTTCCTCCGTTACATATAAAGTTGGGCTTAATGAAGCAATTTGTAAAGGCTCTTGATAAGAATGGGTCTTGTTTTGCATATATAGGGGTAAAAATGCATCAGTTGAGCACAGAAAAACTCAAAGCAGGGATATTTGACGGCCCACAAATAAGACAATTAATTAAGGATCCTGCCTTCATAAATTCAATGAATCAAGTTGAACGAGAAACTTGGACATCATTTGTTGCAGTTGTAGAAAATTTTCTAGGCAAACATAAAGCTCAAAACTATGTTGAAATGGTTAACAAGATGCTTAATAGTTTCAAATCCTTAGGGTGCAATATGAGTATTAAAATACACTATTTACACAGCCACTTAGACCGTTTTCCAGAAAATTTAGGAGACATGAGTGAGGAACAAGGTGAAAGATTTCACCAAGATATTAAAGTTATGGAGGACCGCTACCAAGGAAGATGGGACATGCACATGATGGCAGATTACTGCTGGAGTTTAAAAAGGGACTGTTTAAAAAAACATTCAAGAATGTCGCGGAAAAGAAGCTTTCCAAGTGTTGAGTGACTATTTCATTTCTTCAATGTTTTTTTTTTGTTTGTAAGTACGACATAATATTGTATTTTGTATAACTAAAATAAAAATTTCGTATCTACTTTTGTTTACTACACTTACGGATTTGAGTTACAATAATGTAACTTATATTTCTCTAAAATTGTATATCTTAAAAATTTGAGCTCCTAGGTACAAATGAATACGTTATTTGAATTCAGGACATCAAATTGATATAGAATCAGCTCAAAAAACCTCGACACCAAAACAGCTGTTCCCCTGTGTTATCTAATGTTGGCCTAAGGTGAGGCCTACCTTATTAAATACCTTATTGAGTCCCCTGCTATATTTCGGATTGTATGGTATAGCGACAAACTTTGTCTTATATTCTTCGCGTGTAAAAAAGGTGGAATTGTGAATATTTAACCTCAATTCAACATTCACATATCTATACCATACCCTTGGGAAATACTCAAATTCTTGACTGGCGTCGGTTTCAAACTTACACATGAATACATGTAAATTGGCTATGAAAGGTGATAAGCCATTACTCGTAGCTGTTCCTTCTTTCTGAACATAAAATTGACTATTATATTGAAAACAATTTTTTTCTATACTAAGTTTAGATAATGTTAAGTATGCATGAACAATTTCGTCCTTAAAGTCATTCATCCTAGGTAATTCTTGGAGATATTGTAAAGTTGGTGGTATTGGCACACTTGGAAATAAGAACTGACATCAAAAGAAATTAAGATTTCACCTTTATTTTCTTAGTGAATTCTAAAGAATAAAGTGTTCGGTATAGTGGTGATATATACTGAGTAGTACTTTGGTAAATGATAATTGGAAAAGGTGCTTCAAGCTATTTAGAAGAGCTTCAAGCCTTTTAAAGACTTCAGTTGTTTATGAGGACTTGAAGTCATATCAAAACACAGTTTTCTGAGAACTTACGAGCTCATCCAGGGCTTGCAAGGTCTCTGAAGGCTTGCAAATATTTAAAAGGGCGGTTACTTTTCTAATTACCAGTTACCAAGAAGTTCGAAAACTTCAGGCAATTTAAAAGGGTTTACTTAATCTTTTGCAGACATTTATGCACTCTTGTAGCTCTACAAGCTCTTTAATATATAATATAAGTGGTTCTACAGTGATAAGCGCACTAACGGACAGACAGAGAGACGTTGCATTTTATTTATATTATATTCTTTGCTACATGATATTGTTCCATATTTAATGCTTTAGGCAGGGTATTGCAAGAGAACACGCTAGCGGCAAACTTTTTTCCGACTTGATTTACTATTATTGTCACTGCTTATTCCTCATGTTACCTAATGTAATAAAATATATCCTATAACCTGGCCAGAGAACATACGTATCTTTTCAAAAAAACCACGTAAATCGGATAAGTGGTTCTCCAGTGATAAGTGCACTAACGGACAGACAGATAGACAGACAGAGAGACGTTGCATTTTATATAAATTATAGATAACCTGGCCAGAGAACATATGTATGAATTAAAAAAAGCAGGTAAATGGGATAAATGGTTCTCGAGTGATAAGCGCACTAACGGACAGACAGTCAACTAGACAGACAGAGAGACGTTGCACTTTATATATATTATAGATATTCTTTGCTACATGAAATTGTTTAAAATTTAATGGTTTAGGCAGTGTATTGCAAGAGAACGCGCTAGCGGCTAACTTTTTTTCCGACTTGATTCACTATTATCGACACTGCTTATTTTTTTATGTTACCTAACGTAATAAAATATAGCCTATAACCTGGCCAGAGAACAAGTGTAGGTTTTAAAAAAAAAGCAAGTAAATCAGATAAGTGGTTTCCAAATGATAAGCGCACTAACGGACAGACAGAGAGACGTTGAATTTATATATATTATAGACTAGCCGGCCCGCGGCTCCGCTCGCGTGGACTTAATTCACTACTATCGTCCTTATGTTACCCAACGTAATAAAATTATTATATTATTTCTCCTTATCTCCCAATATTTCTCCTTATTTCCCATTATCTCTACATAATTTCCATTATCTAGGCTTATCTCTGCTCATCTCCCATTATTTCTCCTTATCTCCCATTATCTCACCTTATTTCCCATTATCTAGGCTTATCTCGACTTATCTCCCATTATTTCTCCTTATCTCCCATTATTTCTCCTTATTTCCCATTATCTCACCATAACTCCCATTATCTAGACTTATCTCTGCTTATCTCCCATTATCTCTCCTTATCTCCCATTATTTATACTTATCTCCCATTATCGAGGCTTATCTCGACTTATCTCCCATTATTTCTCCTTATCTCCCATTATCTCACCTTATCTCCCATTATCTAGGCTTATATCGAATTATATAGAACATATGTATAAATTTATAAAAACACGTAAATCGGATAAGTGGTTCTCGAGTGATAAGCGCACTAACGGACAGACAAACAGACAGAGAGACGTTGCATTTTATATATATTGTATTCTTTGCTACATGATATTGTTCCATATTTAATGCTTTAGGGAGTGTATTGCAAGAGAACGCGCTAGCGGCAAACTTTTCTCCGACTTAATTCACTATTATCGTCACTGCTTATTCCTTATGTCACCTAATAAAATATATCCTATAACCTGGCCAGAGAACAAACGTATGGAAAAAAAAAGCACGTAAATCGGATAAGTAGTTCTCCAGTGATAAGCACACTAACGGACGGACAGACAGACAGACGGATAGAGAGACATTGCATTTTATATATATTATAGATATTCTCTGCTACATAATATTGTTCCATATTTGATGGTTTGGACTGTGTATTGCAGGAGAACGCGCTAGCGGCAAACTTTGACCGACTTCATTTACTATTACTGTCACTGCTCATTCCTTATGCTACCTATCGTAATAAAATATAGCCTATAACCTGGCCGGAGAACATATGTATGTTTTTTTAAAAAAAAAAGTACGAAAATCGGATAAGTGGTTCTCCAGTGATAAGCGCACTAACGGACAGACAGACAGACAGACGTTGCATTTTATATATATTGTATTCTTTGCTACATGATATTGTTCCATATTTAATGCTTTAGGGAGTGTATTGCAAGAGAACGCGTTAGCGGCAAACTTTTCTCCGACTTAATTCACTATTATCGTCACTGCTTATTTCTTATGTCACCTAATAAAATATATCCTATAACCTGGCCAGAGAACAAACGTATGGTTAAAAAAAAGCACGTAAATCGGATAAGTAGTTCTCCAGTGATAAGCACACTAACGGACGGACAGACAGACAGACAGACAGACGGACAGAGAGACATTGCATTTTATATATATTATAGATATTCTCTGCTACATAATATTGTTCTATATTTAATGGTTTGGACTGTGTATTGCAAGAGAACGCGCTAGCGGCAAACTTTGTCCGACTTCATTTACTATTATTGTCACTGCTCATTCCTTATGCTACCTATCGTAATAAAATATAGCCAAAAACCTGGCGGGAGAACATATGTATGTTTTTTTAAAAAAAAGTACAAAAATCGGATAAGTGGTTCTCCAGTGATAAGCTCACTAACGGACAGACAGACAGAATACGTTGCATTTTATATATATTATAGATCTAATAAAATATATACCTATAACCTGGTCAGAGAACATATGTATGAATTTAAAAAATCACGTAAATCGGATAAGTGGTTTTCGAGGGATGCATGAATAAACGCACTAATGGACAGACAGACAGACAGAGGGACATTGCATTTTGTATATATTATAGATTATACATTACAGATATTCTTTGCTACATAATATTGTTCCATATTTAATGATTTAGGCTGTGTATTGCAAAGGCACGCGCTAGCGGCAAACTTATTTCCAACATCATTCACTATTTTACGTCACTGCTCATTCCTTATGCTACCTATCGTAATAAAATATAGCCTATAACCTGGCCAGAGAACATATGTATGTTTTAAAAAAAAAAGTACGTAAATCGGATAAGTGGTTTTTCAGTGATAGGCGCACTAACGGACAGACAGACAGACAGACAGAGAGACGTTGCATTTTATATAGATTATAGATGTAAGTATGGTATTTAAACGGTGAAGATTATAAAAAATACATTGTTAAAATAAATAGTTACTTAGATTATTATGAGTAATGGTTATACTAAATTTATTTGTTTGTAAAGTTATGGTGGTAACATATAGTAATACGTAATGTAATGATGAAAAAATCCATAGTATTTCAAAATCTACAGTTTAAATTGGTTCTTACATTTAGTACATTGGAGGGCATATTTTTAACTTTTATTTATCTATGTATGAACATTGTAAAGTTTTTACAACGATACAACAATTGGTAAAATATTTGTGTTACTAAACAATTATAGGTATAAATGACTTTTAAAACAATCTTCATTTTTATTATATAAGGCGATGATAAATCGAAAAAAAATGCAAATAGGTAATTAATTCAAGTCATCCATACACACATAAGTAGTGTGCTAAGTGTTTATCAAGCATCGAGTATAGTAATTCGTAAAGTTTGGTTCTTTCATTCTCGATATATCGATGTGTAAATACCATTATCTTTTGTGTCTGGAGACAAGACGGGTTTTTACTGTTCTTCAAACAATGCCATCCAGTGTTTATGTTGATTCTTCCTTTTCTCACGACAAAACGAATTCACAACAAACACAATAAGTCTAATAATTATTTGATTGTGGACGTATTTCTACTTTTAATTTGCATATTTGTATTTGATTTTCTAGTTATGTCTCTTTTTCTTTGTCAATTTAGCTATTCTTGACATATCTCGTTCGTATCTTCAGTCTATATTGATATTAGACATGTAGTAAACCTATTAAACCGGTCAGCGGATTGATCTACTAAGTATTCCGTACGGAATACTTATAAGATCACTTCTGTGTCTGTCTGTCCGTCTTTCACACCTGATTTTCTCCGAAATTATGACATAGAACGTTGAAATTTGGCACTAATATAAGAATTGATGGTAAAAAAGAGGAAGGTAACTAAAATATTTATAACTTTCCTTTGCAACATTAAAATTAAACATCATTTCATGCTGATAGAGCATAGTATTAATATTCTCAAAATAAATGTAAAATAAAATAACGGTCAAGTCCAAGTTGAACTTGCACAATTAGTGTTCCGTACGTTGATTGCTTTTAAAATAAAAAATGTTGTTACGGTGGTATAAAATAATCACTGACTTCACAAAACACACCCCAAATGAGTTTTCAACAAAGTTTGTTCCTATTCTTTACTGAAAACTGATGACCTTGAAATTTTTGTTTTTTTTATATACCAGATAAATTATTAAAGGTAATGTACTCGTGATAATTTTCGTTCAATCTACACCTCGTGGAGGATATTCCAGAATTTTTTCAAAATTTTTTGATCAGGACTTCTCGGGATAAAGTGGGGGGACAAGAATTTTTCGCGATTTTTTAAAAATAATGCAAAGAATATGTGCGCAAGTATTACATTACATATATTTTTTTTACTCGTGTTTTCACAAGCTTTCATTTGACACCACACTCGATGACCTACTAAAAATTTTTTTTTTTCACTTTCGATTTCACCCTCCAAAATTAACCCCTTAAGTCAACATTTGACTTTCAAAACTGCATGGTTCTAATAAGGACATCAATTCCTATATTATTACCAAATTGCAACTTTCTATGACAAATAGTTTCGAAGAAAATCGGGTGTGACAGACAGACAGACAGACGGACAGACACCGAAGTCATCTTCGGTACGGAACACTAAAAAATAATGGTATAAAACATGACTCTCCTAATGAATAAAAAAACTAACTTAGCTGTCCGGGTTAGTAAAAAACTTTTACCTTGTTTGACTTCAAATTAATGGCATAATACTTTAGAAATTAAAACGGCAAAGCAAAATTGGGAAAGAAACTTCAGGTGATGCCGCTTTAGATAGTCAAGACAGAGTTGGACTTCGACTATTTTTGTTACGATAATTTTACAGGCAGCGTTTTACAATACGTATTGTAGCATAAATTTAATTCATTAATACCTTGGCAATGTTTTTATTATAAAATGTAAGTTCTTTTTATGTAAACAAGGCACAAAAAACAAAATATTTTCACACAAATATGTATAAATATAAATTTGAGTGAGGACATTTTTTGTCAGTACAGTGCAGTTATACTCTCTTGAATTAATATGGCCGCGTAAACTACTAATCTTCATTTTAAAAGATTGACCAATTTTAGCAAAAACGAAAAAACCATAATACCTACTTGGCCGCAAAAAGCAGTCAAAAAATTGGGACGAATCGTACGAATATAACATTATTCATGTTTCTTTTCGTTCTATTATTTGAAAAATACTATTTACAGACAACCAACTCGGCTGTTTCTTTATCATTTTAACGCATGGGACCCATCTGTATTATATATAAAATGCAACGTCTCTCTGTCTGTCCATTAGTGCGCTTATCACTCGAGAACTACTTATCCGATTCATGTGTAGTCTACGAAATCAAATGTAATAACTGCGAAGGAATATACCTTGGGCAAACAAGCCAAGACCTAAAAAATAGAATCAAAGGCCATAAATACGACAAAAAAAAACAGTACAGCTCTTACAAACCATGAAATGAATAAAAGTCATACCTTTGATTTCAAAAACATTAAAATTATCAAAACCGAAATAAATACAGAAAAAAAGAGAAATACTCGAATCCATACACATACAGATGACGCCCACTGCAATAAACGAAAAAACAGATGTAAATAACCTAAACCGTATCTACCTACCGGTCATATAAAGTGCTTCAAGTTAAGTGGTTGTTTGTAGAAAGTAAAAATGTGTTTTTGACAGTAATTTAAAATTAACACCCCATAAAATGAACTACTTTCTAAGGTAAGGACCTCATTAATGTATACAGTTAAGTGTCTTAAATTAAAAACTACGAAAAGCTACAAATATTTTTACCCCGAAATAAACGACAAATTGATTAATTACTTATCTATATTTAATTCTTCTAATGTCATTTTTTAGAGTAAATTTCGAAGAAGACCTCTTCCGAAGGTCGAAACGTCAATAAATATATAACAGATCCAAGAATTGTTTTAATGATCTAATTCCAAGAACACGTAACTTATAAAAAACATATATATATATATATATATATATATATATATATATATATATAAGTGTATATATATATATATATATATATATATATATATATATATATATATAAGTGTATATATATATATATATATAATATATATATATATATATATATATATATATATATATATATATATATATATATATACATACACTTATATATATACACTAATTTTTCTGTTGAACCTTTCGTTTATATAAACTTGGCTGGTTTTTCTTGGGTAATTATGTTCTTTTGAAAAATACAATGCTAGTTTAGTTGTTTATTTGACGTTTCGCCTTATTTTTTTAGGCATTTTCAAACCATTTTTTTTTTATTCATTCTTGAAAGTCAACTAACTGACTAACATACAAATAGTTGGTTTTGAAGGATGAATTTATATTTCATTTGTTTGAAAATAAATTCGAAAAACGTCTGAGCTGTGCTATAATGTCTGATGTATATATTTAATATTTTTTACCGTACACTGAGAATCAATTAAAGTAGCAATATTTTTAAACGGCCACTCTGCTGTTTCACGCTTACAATTTGCTATTATGGAGGATATGGACCGAAATCATGGCTTAGAATAAGTGAAATTCAAGAGTTATCTTATTGAAGTTTAAGTTGTAGTGCTCTAAGAGCTACAAATTTGAACTAATCTGAACTAACCTGAACTAATAGATGGGGTTGTGGAAAATACACTAAAATTTAAATTAGACATACAGACATTAGGCAACCAGAACATAAATTATTTATGTTCTAAAACTGAAAGTATAAATGTTAAATGAGAGCTTTAAGACACTTGATATGCACAGTTGTATTTTAATCGTAGTTTGTTCTTTGTAAACAAATTTACTAACTCAGTTTTCACAGGAAAAAACTAATACTGATAGATAAACACTATGGTCTTCGGAGGGAAGGGGGGGCCGCTTCTATTTTTATATATAAATAATATCAGTATTTAATTTTTATATTAGAACTAAATCTCTAATAGAATGTTACTTAAACTATGATTGCTATTTTATTTGCATGATAAATCATCATAGAATCGTCAAGTTTTTTGTTTTCTTGAGGAAGATAGACATCCGTTTTCGTTACTTTATCTTCTCTTGCCAATATTAATAGGGTATTCTACTTATAGAATCAATACATTCTGAATATATTTGTTTCCTTTTTCAGCAGAATAAGATGCAGATTCACTTAGTGAGTATTATCTCTCCCAATAAAAAAAGCCGGTCAAGTGCAAGTGGAACTTATGCAATTAGTGTTCCCTACGGCGATTGCTTTTAAAATAAAATAAAATCTTTACCTAGGCTAAGTT
Organism: Pachyrhynchus sulphureomaculatus; assembly: GCA_019049505.1. Lineage (NCBI taxonomy): Eukaryota > Metazoa > Arthropoda > Insecta > Coleoptera > Curculionidae > Pachyrhynchus > Pachyrhynchus sulphureomaculatus. Next base: position 8,182,000 of record CM032454.1, read on the forward strand.
AATTAGGTCTCTGACGTCTTAAGATCCTATATATATTTTTACTTTTTTTTCTTAGTCAATAATGTATAATAGTTATAGCATCTTAGCTACCTAATAGCCAATAATTAATCAATCTAGCTCAATCTAGAATCTAGTAATAAAAGTGTACTGCCTAAGTATTTGTTTAATTATAAATAAACAAAATAAAATTATATCTCGGACAAGAGTGCCTTACCACTCGGTTAGGGTTATGTACCCTTAAATGCAATGGCCAACAAATAATTTTTTTTTTTATTTTTTCCTCTTAATTTTTTCTTTCAGTTTTGGGCTTATTGTAGTGTTCTGATTTCGAATCCGATATCAGTTTTTCTCTGACAGCTCCCGTTTTTTAATATTTACGGTCTACCCTAACGACTAGACGACACCCGCAGTTTTGTAAGATCTACCCGACTCAGAATAATTATTTTTTTAATTTCAGATATGGCTTCGATACGTAGCCGTTGTTTACACAATCCATATTGTTTTCGCTATATTTGTGGCGAATACATCTTTGAAAAATATTTAATCTATTTCGGACTTAAAACTACGTATTTTAACCACTTTCAAATAACATTGTGCAATCAAGACAAGCAATGGGTACCTCATATTGTGTGCTGGAACTGTCTGCGGCAATGGTGAAATGGAGAAAGAAGTGCTATCGAATTTAAAACACCAATGATTTGGCAGGAACCTCAAAATCACCATGACGACTGCTATTTTTGCGTCGTAAATATTAACGGCATAACTGGAAATCGAAATAAATTGTCATATCCTAATTTATCCTCCGCTCAACTACCTCTTCTCTACTCTAGTGAGATACCAGCAGCATCATCTACTTGCTATGAAGGACCAGATCTTATGGAAATTGAAGGCAACACAATGGGCAATACTGATTCGGATTTCATATTTAGTCAGTCATTAGATCCTCAACCTTTTAATCAAAAGTAATTGAATGACTTAGTAAGGGATCTAAATTTGTCAAAAGGTCCTGAAACTTTGGCATCTCGTTTAAAAGAAAATAATTTACTTGCACAAGGAACCAGAATTACTTTATATCGGACCCGAGAAAAAAATTTGTTACCATATTTTTCTAGAGAAAATGATTTAATTTTTTATAATGATGTCAGAGGTATTTTGGAGAAGATGAGTTCACAACGATACCAACCAAATCAATCGTCTTTTTATAGACAGTAGCAAGAGAAGCTTAAAGTGTGTGCTACTTCATAACGGCTACAAGTATGGTTCTATACCCACTGCACACTCTACTACTATGAAAGAAGAGTATACAACTATTTCTTCAGTAATGAAAAGACCACAACTGGCTTACTTGTGTAGACTTAAAGATGATTAACTTTCTTCTCGAACAACTGGGTACATACACGAAATACCCATGTTTTTAACAAAAACGGCGAATGTTTTGCTTTTCTTTTACGCAAGTTTCTAGGATTAACCACAGAAAAATTGAAAGTGGGTATTTTTGATGGGCCACATTTGTGAGAAACTCAAACTTTGTGAATTCAGTGAATGAAGTCGAGTCTACAGCTTGGAAATTGTTTGTTGTGGTGATTAAAAATTTTCTCGGAAACAATAGTCCGACAACTATTCTGAGTTAGTTCAGTACATGTTATCCAATTTGAAAGATCTGGGCTGCAACATGAGTATCAAGATTCATTATTTACATTTTCATTTAAATCGATTCTCGGAAAATCTTGGCGTTTTCAGTGAAGAGCAGGGTAAAAGACTTCACCAAGATATACGCACAATGGAAGAGCGTTATCAAGACTGGGTGGGACATCCATTTGATGGCCGATTACTGTTGGAGTTTGCAAAGAGATGATCCTCAAGCCGTACATTCAAGAAAATCGTATAAAAGAACGTTTCACAGTGTGTAATTATATCATATATAGAAAAAATGTTCTATTTTTGAAGAAAATTGTAATGTCATATAAATAAAAAAGTAGAGCTGATAGCATCAAACCAGTATTTTTTCCAGTACCTCAGGTATTCCCTATAATAAATATCAGCAAAAAATTTTAGTGTTGACCAGTGTTGTCAAATGTAATGCACTCGTGATAATTTTCGCTCAATCTACACTTTATGGAGAGTATTCCAGAATTTTTACAAAATTTTTTCATCTGTACTTCTCCAGATAAGGAAGGAACCTGGGCGACTTTAATGTCCACAATATCAACTGGCTCAAATATTCAAATACTACCGACGAACAAGGTCGTGAAGCTGAATCTTTCTCAATCAGTTATGGCTTAACTCAGCTTATTGACGAACCAACACGGATCCCTGATCGAGACGGGGGGAGTTCGCCAGTCTTCTTGATCTGTTTTTAACCACCAATCCGGAGATTTACACGGTCACCGTAAATCCGCCGTTAGGTTCTTCTGACCATAAACTGCTTTCGACATCGAGTATCGTGCCAATCAGTGACAGAGAGGCGCCTAGGCCGCGCAAGATTTGGCACTACAAATCTGCTAAATGGGAAGATCTCATGGAATACTTTCGAACTTTCCCTTGGATGGACGTTTGTTTTTCGATCCGATAACCCATCTGACTGCGCCAGGGAGATCTCCGATGTTATTTTGGCTGGTATGGAAGCTTACATCCCTTTTTCGAAGAAATGCTCCTCCAACGGCAAGCCTTGGTTCGACCGAAAATGCAAAGAAGCTGTTGCTTCTAAACATATTGCCTACCGACAATGGCGTGAAAATCCTAACACCTTAAATCGAAACATCTTTGTTCATGCCCGGAACAGATGCAAGGGAATTATCGACGAAACCAAGGAGGCACACAATCAACGAATTAGAAACAAACTTCTCGCTTGTCCCAACAATTCCAGGTCCTTTTGGGCAGTCGCTAAGGCAGTTAGTCAAAACTTTACCAAATCCACCATACCACCACTCACACGGCCAGATAATTCCATTGCAACCACACCTGTTGATAGAGCGAACTTGTTGGCTGAACTCTTGCTTCACATTCTACGGTCGATTTCCAAGGAAAAACACCACCTACTATTCCCATATTGCAGTCAAGGATGCCCGATGTTGTCTTCAGACAGCGCATCATAAAGAGTATTTTAATGAAGCTAGACACCAAGAAGGCTTCTGGCGCTGACGGAATACCTGCCATAGTTCTCAAAAACTGTGCAAGGGAACTAACACCAGTTTTCTGTAGACTTTTTAACCTATCCTACAGAAAGGGAATATTTCCGTCCTGCTGGAAATGTGCCACGGTTCAGCCGATACCTAAAAAAGGTAAGAAGACCTTGCCAAATAACTACCGACCAGTTGCACTGCTTTCAATAATATCGAAAGTCATGGAAAAGGTTATCAATGAGCATCTTCTAAAATATCTTGAACGATTCAATATTATTAGCGATCACCAATATGGTTTTCGTAAACATAGATCAACAGGAGATCTTCTGACTTATGTAACACATGTTTGGAACAACGCAATTGAACACTTTGGAGAATCTCGAGCGGTTGCTCTTGACATATCCAAGGCATTCGACCGTGTTTGGCACGATGGACTGTTGGCTAAGTTGCGCTCTTATGGTATGTCTGAAAGGTTCTGTTTGTGGCTCTCATGTTTCCTCAGAGAGCGTTCTTTACGAGTGGCGGTCGACGGATTTCTTTCTAACACCCTCACTATCAACGCCGGTGTGCCCCAGGGCTCCATACTGTCTCCTACTCTCTTTCTCATTTACATTAACGATCTGCTGGAAAAGACCGGGAATCCAATCTATAGCTTTGCAGATGACAGTACGCTTGTCTCTTCATTCACCTTGAACGCTTGGACATCGGCTGCTCAGGCGAATATCCGCAGACAGCAGGAGGTCGTTCAACTTAACAAAGACCTGGAAGAAATTCTATCTTGGGGTGACAGTAACCAAGTGGAATTTAACGCTACAAAAAACCCAAGCGGCAGTTTTTTCTAAAAAAGTTAACGTTGCTGAACCCGACATAGCTATGTCGGGGCACTCCATTCCCCTAGCATCGTCGCTCAATTTGTTGGGCGTTAGTTTGGGAGCAAATATGTCTTGGCATGAACATGTTGCAGGCATAGCAAGGAGAGCTTCTCAAAAATTGGGAATATTATTTAGAACCAGAAAGCTTTACACCCCACAGCAACTGTTAATTCTTTACAAAGCCCAAATTCGACCAACTATGGAATACTGCTCCCACGTTTGGGGCTCCGCTCCCAAACATACACTGCATTTGTTGGATTCTGTTCAGAGAAGAGCGGTCCGTCTGATTGGGGACCCGGAATTGACCGGCGGCCTTGATTCGCTGGAACATCGAAGAACGGTTGGCGACTTGAGTCTGTTCTACAAGTATTTTCATGGAAAGTTTTCGAAGGATGTAGCCCGCTTAATTCCTCCCAAAGCAGTGCATGTTAGAAATACACGTCGCGCTGGTGCTTCGCATCCGTATGAGGTTCAGCTTGTTACTCCGCGTACGACGCTTTTCAAGCAATCTTTTATATGGAGAACGTCATCCCTTTGGAATAATTTGCCCAGCGCTGTGTTTCTCACCGAGTACAATTTACAGCGATTCAAGAACAACATGAATCGCCTTTTCCGCACTCGTGCCGCTCCTGGAGCGCTTTAGGGACTTCCCTGCAGCACGTGTGCTAGACCAATAAAAAAAAAAAAAAAAAAAAAAAGAACAGCCATTTTTGGCAATTTTTTTAAAAAATAATGCAAAGAAAAGTGTGCGCATGTATTACATCATATATATTTTTCAAATCATGTTTTCACAAGCTTTCGTTTGACACCCCACTCGATGACCTCAAAACTAAACTCCTAAGTCCTGATTGGGCCGTCAATTCCTATATTTGTGTCAAATTTCAACTTTCTATGTTTCGGAGTAAATCGGGTGTTACAGACGGACAGACGGACATCGAAGTGATCCCATAAGTGTTCTGTATGGAGCACTAAAAACGATAACCAAATTATTAAATTTCGTCAAATGAGAAAATTTTGTAAATGGCATGTAATTACATAATAAGGATTTCAAGATAATCCTATTTAGCATCTACATATTTAATGTTCATTAAACGAGGTCTCGCTGACGTTTAAAATGGTTTCGATCATGGTTCTTCAATTTCTCACGATATCATTTCATACTTGAATCATCGGTACGGCTTCTTTCCTGTTGCATGAAACCGAAATCTTGACGGTTTTATTTTTGCATGTTTTAGATTTATCATTTAGTTTTCAGTTTTAAATTTAGCCAATAAAGAAATATATTCGTCTTATTTATTGTACTATTTTGGTTTTGTGTAAGTTGTAATCTAATTTAACTTGAAATAAGACATAATTTTTTTTTCGAGTGGCTTTTTCGAGTAAACGTTATATGGTGACGTCAACTGTTCATTTTTATGTGATTTTAGTCGCATATGGGAAAAATATCGACCGAGATGTTGTATACATTATAGCCTTACTTGTAATTAATTTATTTCGGAATCAGTCATATTTATGTTTGTGTATGAAAGATATTTTACTTACTGAATCTCTTTTATTATAGACTAGCAGTGCCCGCGGCTCCGCTCGCGTGGACTTGATTCACTACTATCGTCACTGCTTATTCCTTATGTTACCTAACGTAATAAAATATCTGCCATTATTTCCCCTTATCTCCCATTATTTCTGCTTATCTCCCATTATTTCCCCTTATCTCCCATTATCTCACCTTATCTCCCATTATCTAGGCTTATCTCGACTTATCTCGCAATATTTTTCCTTATTTCCCATTATCTCACCACAACTCCCATTATCTAGACTTATCTCTGCTTATCTCCCATTATTTCTCCTTATCTCTCATTATTCATACTTATCTCCCATTATCTCACCTTATCTCCCATTGTCTAGGCTTATATCGAATTATATAGAACATATGTATAAATTTATAAAAACATGTAAATCGGATAAGTGATTCTCAAGTGATAAGCGCACTAACGGACAGACAGACAGAGAGACGTTGCATTTTATATATTATATTCTTTGCAACATGTTATGGTTCCATATTTAATGGTTTAGGCAGTGTATTGCAAGAGAACGCGCTAGCGGCAAACTTTTCTCCGGCTTGATTCACTATTATCGTCACTGCTTATTCCTTATGTCACCTAACGTAATAAAATATATCCCATAACCTGGCCAGAGAATATATGTATGTTTAAAAAAAAGCACGTAAATCGGATAAGTGATTCTCCAGTGATAAGCGCACTAACGGACAGACAGAGAGACGCTTCATTTTAGATATATTATAGATATTCTTTGCTACATCATATTGTCCCATATTTAATGGTTTAGCATGTTTAAAAAAAAGCACGTAAATCAGATAAGTGTTTTCCAGTGATAAAAGCATAAACGGGCAAACAGACAGAGAGACGTTGCATTTTATATATATTATAGATATCCTTTGCTACATGATATTTTTCCATATTTAGTGGTTTAGGCAGTGTATTGCAAGAGAACGCGCTAGCGGCAGCCTTTTTTCCGATTTGATTCACTATTATCGTCACTGCTTATTCCTCATGTTACCTAACGTTATAAAATATAGCTTATAACCTGGCCAGAGAACTTATGTATGTTTTGAAAAAAAAGCACGTAAATCGGATAAGTGGTTCTCCAGTGATAAACGCACTAATGGACAAACAGACAGACAGACAGAGAGACATTGCATTTTATATATATTATAGATATTCTCTGCTACATAATATTGTTCCATATTTAATGGTTTAGGCTGTGTATTGCAAGGGAACGCACTAGCTGCAAACTTTTTTCCGACTTCATTTACTATTATCGTCAGTGCTCTTTTCTTATGCTACCTATCGTAATAAAATATAGCCTATAACCTGGCCATAAAACATATGTATGTTTTAAAAAAAAAAGTACGTAAATCGGATAAGTGGTTCTCCAGTGATAAGCGCACTAACGGACCGACAGACAGACAGAGAGACGTTGCATTTTATATATATTATAGATAAAACCACTGGGGTTTTTTTTGAATTATTTCTATTCTATTCATTTTCTGTAAAATTACCTCTAAAATTTGAATAGTTTAGGTTAGCGTGGATGAGGAGTATTTAAAATAGTTCAACGTTAAACCCTAGGTTTCATCTGTACTGTCTTTTAAAAAGGACAAAAGTTTAGAAAATAAATTTTTCAGAGGCTAAGCAGAATTACATTACATTTTTTACTGTTCTTGCTAAAGAAATTTTCCTTTTTTCGTGAAAAAAAATTACACACGAGCAACATAGTCACTCATTTTCGTCATTCTGTCGGCGTGATAACTGTCGAATGAAATGAGATATTAAATTAAAACTTGGTACATAATGAGGTGATGAAGCTTAAGGCCAACGCCAGAAATGGGAGTCGATAAATTTTATATGGTTTTATTAGCAACATGGTATTTTTTTTCAATTTTTTTTAATGAAATAATAAATAAATTTTATGTCAAAATATTTATAGTAAAAGATATAAGGGATAAAAAGGGTGTGGGCCGAGATTAGAGGGGTTGCTTTGAATATATTCTGTTATATGTCTTTTCTAGGGGTTTTGTAGTTGAGAAATCCAAAAATCAGTTTATTTTTCCATTGTTTTCAATTTGAATCCAAGGAGCAGCTGAAAGGGGCGGGCATTGTTTAATAATGTATAATTTTAACAGCATTTTGAATTATTATGGGAATTTTTTTTGGTTTTTGGTTGCGAGAATGAACAAATTTTAAGCCTAATTATTTATTTACTATATATAATTATGTAACCTATAAGTGGTGGGGAAGGGAGTTAGAAAAGTGCTTTCGTATTTATTTGTGTTACAGATCTTTTTCAGGGTTTTTGGAGTCAAGGGTCGAGAAAGTATGTTATTTTTTCGATATTTTTAATGTTAACAGGGGAAGGGGCGAAAGGGGTGAGAAATTTTTCCTGATTTTTACAGAAATAGTACTAGAAGAGATTAATATATGGTTACAGAGCAACCTAAAAAATGGTAAATTGATTATAGAATAAGTTTTAGAAATAGATTCAAACAGTTATCTTAGCCGAAACTTACTGGCACCTCAGGCACAGTAGGTAAATTAGTGATTTAACTATCCTGGCTAAAGGGAAGTAGTGTATTAGTGAAAAAATTACCTGGATTTTTGCTTTTCTTTACCTTTTAAGCTTCTTAGATCACGCAAAACATATTTTCCCATTTACGTATGTATGTTTGTTGGGTCTTTTGGCACCAAACAAAATGATATTATAATACTTGAAATAAAATTGAAACCTATAGTTTTTGTGCGATATCGTTTTCTGGAAAGAGAACGAAAAAGGTGGATGTCGATATGTTGTACGATTTGCAAGCAAAGTACTGGATAAATTATTTTTCCGTTTTTTATTAAACAACTTCCTGGGTTAACCTTGTTGCCAAAAAAAAGTGAACAATTAAAAAAAAAAATATATGACAGCAACCCAATAACTCATCATTTTGAGATATGTTAAACTGAAACTGCATTTCCTTAACTTAAAATATTTTCTGTGATCCTTTATACTTTGACGAATTTTTGATTTTTTTTTGCTTAGTTAAGATACGATTTTATTTATGTCATATGTATGTAGCCTATTGAAAAATCGTAGTAATTTTTTTTATGTAATCACCAAGAAATATAAAAGCATCTTAATCTATTTAGTAAAGGGGAAATAGGTTAGATAAATCAATATTTTCTATCTTAACATTCTTTTGAGTTAACGACTGGATTTATAACTGTTAGCTAAATCTGTAGTAAATCTAGACATGTTTGTCTTTATTTGATTTAGGACCTGATTTTTTCAGATATTTTAGTTATATGAAGGTTAGGAATAACATAATGCCTAGCGACAATGATTTTTTCATACTTCAACGGAACAATTATATCGATTGTTTATGTAGTTTAGTTTTAAAATGTAATTATATATTTAATTAGATAATATAATTTATAGTTTTTACTTAGGGTTTTCACTATAATAATAAAATATTAAAGACGTAATTAATATTCCATATTCCAGAAATAATTACAAGGAAGATCATAAATTTAAAGAAAAATAAATATTTTACTTTATTACTAGTTAAGTGCTAATTTTATTAGCTAAACCGCATAACGCAATTTTACATAATTTCTGTCTCTTATGCGTATTTATTATTTAATATTTATCCTATATGTTTTATGGTACTAAAATGGCAAATATAATTACTTTTCTTTATTTTTAATTAAGCAAAAAAGTACCGAAGTAATTAAGTATAATTATCAATTACCACTTCAGAAAACAATTTAGTTTTGTACTTGGCGCGCGTTTCGCTAACCGTGTTAGCATCATCAGGAGCGATGTTGCTAACGTCAGTCGATCCTCGCTCCTGAAGATACTAACATCGTTAGTGAAATGCGCGTCGAGTGCAAAAATAAAGTATTTGGTGTGTGGTTTGGTGATACCTGGTTTATAGTGTCATTGTTCTAACGATTCCAAAATCTTAACGTAGTGTGTATATACAGGGTGTTATGTAATTCACTGCATATATTGGAGCTGGCGCCTTTTTGCAGAAAATTTAAAATTAAATAATAAAGGAAAAATGGACCCTAAAGAAATGATGACATAAATATTGCCGCCACTAGTAAACCATATATATATATATATATATATATATATATATATATATATATATATATATATATGTATATGTATATATGTGTATGTGTATATATATATATATATATATATATATATATATATATATATATATATATATATATATATATATATATATATATATATATATATATATATTTATTTATATATATATATATATATATATATATATATATATATATATATATATATATATATATATATATATTTATTTATTTATATATATATATATATATATATATATATATATATATATATATATATATATATTTATTTATTTATATATATATATATATATATATATATATATATATATATATATCGTTACCTTTTAAAATAATTACTTCCTGATACCAACAAATTAATTAGTTTTATATTTCAATATTTTATTATAATAAGTAAAAATATACAGGGTGTTATGTAATTTACTGCATATATTGGAACCGGCGCCTTTTTGCAGAAAATTTATCTTAAATAATAAAGGAAAAAATAGACCCTAAAGAAATGATGACATAAATATTGCCGCCACTAGTAAACCATACCGCTTGACAATGCGGTCGATCGTTAACGAGAAGGTCAGATCTACAGTGTTGCGTATATATATATATATATATATATATATATATATATATATATATATATATATATATATATATATTGTTACCTTTTAAAATAATTACTTCCGGATACCAACAAATTAATTAGTTTTATATGTCAATATTTTATTATAATAAGTAAAAATCCACCAATTACCACATTTACCAATTACCACGACGGCACAATAAACAAAATTGTTAAGGGACGTTACAAAGATTCTAAAACGACAAACAATTTGTTGTAGGCGTCCTACGCTGACCACAAAGGATTTATGTCGGCGTCGGCTGACTTTGGCGGTAGCTTTTTAGTGTCTCTTTCTGCTTGGCGGTGGCCAAGTGACAACGCCCTCTACCAAAATATCAAATTCACGTTTAGTTTGTTTATTTACAGCGAACATTTATAAATTTGAGTGAGGCAAAGATAAATATTATTGCAGGTTTTTTTAAAGATATCCATAGACTAATATAGTGGAGTTAACTAAGAAATTTGTACAAAATGTATAGCAGCAAGTGTGGTAGTTCGTGTCGTTCGGTACAATTGGTTTAGTTATAAATAGGTCATGCACAACCTAGGATATTTTATATGGAGATCAACTTCACATTTAAGTACATAATGTCTTTAACCTACCTTGTTTTTTCACTCTAGCACTAAAAAAATCTTACATTTCTTACAAGAAAATTGTTTATCATTTCGATATTAATTTTGGAAAAGTTAAGAGAAAAACTTATTCGAACCTGTTTTGCCCAAATTTAACATTAGCTGTTAAGGGACAATGATCCATTTGTTCTCGCGCGTTACCAAGGAATTATTTCTTTTCAAATAATTGATAAAAAATGTTCTTAATCATGATTAAATATTATTTTTACTAGGTGTTTTCTATTATTATTTTGATTTGTTTTACCTGAAATTTGAAAATCTGTAATTGTTGAAGAAACTCGTATGTTTGGCAATACAGGCTTGCGTTTGAGCTAGTTCATACAATGACGGCTTTTCAGGAGCAGGTAGGTTGGGCTAGTAAAATCCAGTTGTGCTTTTTTATTAATTTTTCAAAAATTTTCTAATTTGAAAAAAGTATTGAACAGGCTTCTACATGACTCCACGAGTGACCAGTTTCAATAAATGCAGGGAATTTCATAACTCCCTATATATATATATATATATATATATATATATATATATATATATATATATATATATATATATATATATATATATATATATATGTATATATATATATATATATATATATATATATATATATATATATATATATATATATATATATATATATATCACATAGTCACAAAATTTAAATTTAAAAAATCCCAAATTTTTGGGTGATTTTCAAAGAGTTGTAACTTGGAGGGAAATGGTCGTAGAGAGAATAAAAAAAAAGAAAATTGAAGCTTCAAGTTTCTAGTTTTCGGATCTGGAGCTTAAGATTTTTTAGCGTCAGCGGTTTTTGACTAACATAAGAAAACCAACAATAAAAAAATTTTCTAGATTCTTTTTTTTTAAAAAGGTCTATGGACTTCAATAATTTTTTTTTTGGTAATTTCACCATAAAGCCTTTTCAGATAATTTAATTCCCTTCAATTTAAGTGGTTCCGGAGCCCTGTACGATAATTTTTCGTTGAGTTCTCGTCGGTCAAAGCAAAAAAGTCATTTTTAACTTTGGCAATCAATTACTCGGGAAATAATGATCGTACAAAAAATCCAAGTAGGGTTTTGAAAACTACAAAGTACTCTCTACAAGTCGTAATTATTGGTTTTTGATAAAACATCTTTTTTCGTTGGTTTTCTTATTTGTTTTAAGCTCCAGATCCGAAAACTAGAAACTTGAAGCTTTAATTTCCTTTTTTTATTCCCTCTACGACGATTTCCCTCCAAGTTACAGCTCTTTGAAAATCACCCAAAAATTTGGGATTTTTTTAATATATATCCCTTAATTTTTGTGGCTTGTGTATATGTATATATATATATATATATATATATATATATATATATATATATACATATATATATATACATATATATATATATATATATATATATATATATATATATATATATATATATATATATATATATATATATATATATATGTATATATATATATATATATATATATATATATATATATATATATATATATATATATATATATATATATATATATATATATATATATATATATATATATATATATATATATAGTGTTCTCTTTAACTTGAAAAAAATGGTTGCCTAATATTTACCTTAAATTATATAGTCCTACAAGAAATCGTAATATAATTTTTTAGCCTGTGGTGGCATTACTAAAAAATATTGTCGATAAAAAACCAGAGTTAAGTAATAGCTTACATTTTTTTTTATTGTATTATATTTGTAGGAAAAAGTTATTTCATGCTTTTGCATGAGTTACTGAATAAATAAAAATACATAAAATTTTAAAACATAATTTAAAAAATTTAAATTATTTTAAATAAATGTCAAAAAATACAATATAATCAGGTACATCCGAGCTGCAGCTATTTAAATATAATATAAATAATATATAATTTAAATAATTTATACAAATCATTTAAAATTATTGAATAAAATCATGTTAAAATAATTTTAATCATTCCGTTATACTGTTACCTCTAATTATTTTCCGCTCTCGCGATTTCGATTACATAATGTTTGTTTATAAACATTGTTAGGAACATAATGTTAATAACTGTTTATGACCTTTGGCTTAAAATTATGTATTTGAATTCTATTTTTACACCTAGAATAAGGAAATTGTAGACAAAGCGACAAAGATAGTAATTTAATATTTTAATACTCTATTTTATATATATATATATATATATATATATATATATATATATATATATATATATATATATATGTGCGTGTGTGTTACGATAAACAAAGGTGGCAGCTGTCATCTCTATCATAGGCAGCTGCCAATCTCTTTATGATCTGCTTCGAGAGGAAGGCAATGGATTTGGCAACCATGAAATCGAAGCTATGGATTCGATACCTCTATGACGTATTTATTGTATCTCCCTTTGGTAGAGACCAGCTTCTTAACTGCCTAGACTATCTAAATTCAATTCATGAAAGAATTCAGTTCCCCTTAGAAATGGAACACGACAACCACCTGTCGTTCCTAGATGTGCATGCAACCAGAACTGAAGACGGGCTTTCGAAACATACGGTTTTTGAGAAACCAACACACACAAATCGATATCTGAGTGAAGAATCTCACTACCACTCCTCACAATTGTAGGCCGTTGCGACTAGATTAGTTTCCAAATTAATCCGCCTCACAGACAACTTTAAGAAATCAGAGAAACTAGAAAAGATCATCACAGCCCTAAAACAGAATAGATACAAAGAGTACACAATAAACAATGCTATAAAACAACAACAAAATCCACAAAGACAATCCAGTGAAGATCCAAAGCCATCCTACTAGACATTAAAGGGATCACTGACAGATTTGGAGGCCTTCTGCGTAGACTTAACATATCAGCTGCATACAAACCTCTATTAAAGATAAAATAAGATCTATCATAAGAAGTCCCAAAGACAAAATCTAACTGGAAAATCAAGGAATATACAACGTATCACCAGATAGATCACAAAATAGATTTAACCAACTCTCAACATAGAAAATAACAAGACACGAATATTCCGAGAGGCTATCGAAATTGAAAAAATGGGACATTTGAGCGAAAGAGATGATACTCTAAACTTGCCCACTAAATGGAAAACGGCAATTAAAAAACAAATCTGTTGACTCATTTTTTGCAAAAAAAACCCTTTTCTACAGTGGAATTTTAAAAGTTTAAACCCAATTTAAAGACTGATGATCGGGGATGAAGATTTTTCTCAGATAAACTTTTTCATTCGATGCAATAGAACTTTAAAAATAGCCCTCATTAAAAAAAGCCTGGTTTCTAAAAAGGCGCTATTTTCTACATCCTTAGGAGCGGAGAAGGGCTTATGCCTTTCTACGCCTCCCCCTTCTTAGTTATATTATATTACGCAGGTTATGCTTATTTTTTTATTTTAAGAAATCTCTATAATTTATCTTAAAAATAAACTTATAATGACTGCCAGTATAATATAAACAGAATAACTATGTTGGTAATTTGGAATCTCTGGCAAAATGACACTACTTAGTATATATCACCATTACACCAAACACTTTATTTTTGGATTTGACTCGAGTTTCGCTAACCATGCGATGATCAATCAATCAATCCTGATGAAGCTAACATGGTTAGCTAAACGCGCGTCGAGTGCAAAAATAAAGTGTTTGGTGTAGTGGTGATATATAGAGTAATAAATAGAATAAGTTTTTATGTTTATTACTCTTCTTTACTTTGCGATACAATGAAGTCTCCATACAACAAATTTCTCAATATTCTGAATTTTCTGCTCAATATCGTAAATTACATCGATATATTTAGCACAACCGAAGATCAATAATGTCGTTTGCATAAGATGCCTTGCGTCAGGGCACCGATTTGATTTCAAGACATCGTAAAACATGTATATAATTCAAATTTTCCATTATTGTTAAGCCATTGCAGAAAATTCTTCACCCTAAGCAAATATGGTAAAAAAAGGGCACTATTATTCCATTAGTGAAGTAGGCAGTAGCCTAAAGGACTTCTTTATCAAAGGAAACTATTGTATATATATATATATATATATATATATATATATATATATATATATATATATATATATATATATATATGTATATATGTATATATGTATATATGGAACTGCTAGATTTTAAACGATATCGCTTAGTAGGAAGGGAGTAAATGGGCTGAAGGTCTGTAAATTTTAAGAGTTAGAGGGACTTTTTGGAATATATAGTATTATATGTCCTGTTTGGTGTTTTCGAATCCGATAAACCTAAAAACATGTTATTTTTACACTATTTCCAATTTTAATAGAAATGTTTTCCCCTTTAATTTTTTTTTATTCCCAGGTTACCATCAAATATATCTTATTAATATGTCAACATTTAGTAAAATACCTATCATCAAATGTTTATTCGAGAACTACGTCTTTGTGGAGGAAGTACAGGGAAAAATAGTTTATCAATTTTTTCTACTTAAATTAACAATATAGTGATGTAAAAAATTTTACTTTTTTTCCATTTTTTTACTTAAGCCTATAAACTATCTAAAATACTTATTTTTATTTGTTGTACTTAAAACCCGGAAAATTTCTAAATAACATTTTTATTTATATTTTAAAAAATATTTTTTCTTTTTGCTTCTGTAAAGACTTTACAATATATTTCGGTTTGGTTAAGTTTGCCCTATCTCTCTCTGATTATTCTCAAATCATCAATAATGAAAATTATGTAGAACCAGTTTTGTCTATCTAGTACAAAAACACTACATACATACGCATACTCTTTTACATCTTACTATTTGTTTTTTTGATTTAGTAGAACCTATCAAAATATATTTATTCTTATTTTTTATCCTAAGAACCTTGAAAACATTTTACAACATTTTATCTTTGCTTTTTAGTGTTCCGTATGGAGCACTTATAAGATCACTTTGGTGTCCGTCCGTCCGTCTGTCACACCCGATTTTCCCCGAAACTATTTAACATAGAAAGTTGAAATTTGGTACTTGATTGATGACCTCATCAGGGCCGTGTAGTTTTGAAAGTTAAATTTTGACTTAAAGGGTTAGTTTTGGGGGATGAAATCGGAAGTGAAAAAAAATCACTAGGTCATTGAGTGGGGTGTCAAACGAGAGCTTGTAAAAACACGAGTTCAAAAATATATATAATGTAATACTTGTGCACAGTTTTCTTTGTATTATTTTTAAAAAATCGCGAAAAATCGGTGTCCTCCCCTTATCTCGAAAAGTACTGATCAAAAAATTTTGGAATATTCTCCACGGGGTGGAGATTTAACGTAAATTATCACGAGCGCATTACCTTTAATAATTTATCCGGTATATAAAAAAAAAACAAAAATTGCAAGGTCATCACTTTTCAGTAAAGATCGGAAACAAACTTTGTTGAAAACTCATTTTACACCTCCGTAACAAAATTTTTTATTTTAATAGCAGTCAACATACGGAACATCCATTGCGCAAGTTTAACTTGCACTTGATCGGTTAGTCGTTATACGAAGGCCCCACTGCATTTTAAATATTATTTTCTGTCAATATTTTTCTAATATCTATTAAAAAAAAAAAAAAAAAATGTTTCTTTTCACAGAGCTACTAAACTTTAAGATTTTTATGTAAATATGCCAATTGGCGGTTCGTTAATTTTACATTATGAAACGTAAAATTTTAAATCTGTTTGAATAAAATATACATTTTACTAGTGTTATTGTTATAAAAAGTAAATCATCTGTTCGGGACGGCTTTTTTAAAGTTTATTTTCTGAACTAATAGGTATAACGCATATGGGAAATTAACTAAATGTAAGCTACTGTTCTTAATTTAAATACATTCCTAATTATTTTTTTCGTCAATTAAAATTTATTAAATTAAATCCAAAATTTATCTAAGAAATAGTTTAAAATTTCCAAAAATACATTTTTTTAAGGTCACGCTTCCTAAAAAGATAACTATGCCAAAAACTGATATGAAATTTAAACAATAATAATTTTGCTGTTACAAATAATATGTTTCCGTATAACTATAAATTTTTCTGGATTACGGTTTAGATACAGGTCAAACAGCGACAAATGTGTCTCGTTGATATACAATGATAAGAGACTAAGTCAAAAATAAAAAAACCGGTCAAGTGCAAGTTGAACTTGCACAATTAGTGTTCCGTGCGTTGATTGTTTTTGAAATAAAAATTTTGTTAGGGTGGTATAAAATGATCAGTGACTTCACAAAACACACCCCAAATGAGTTTTCAACAAAGTTTGTTTCCAATCTTTACTGAAAACTGATGACCTTGAAATTTTGTTTTTTTTTTTTCTATACCAGATAAATTATTAAAGATAATGATAATTTTCATTCAATCCGTGGAGAATATTCCAGGATTTTTTCAAAATTTTTTGGTCAGTACTTTTCGAGATAAGATAGGGGACAGCGATTTTTCACGATTTTTTAAAAGTAATACGAAGAAAAGTGTGCGCAAGTATTACATTATATATATATATATATATATATATATATATATATATATATTTTTACTCGTGTTTTCACAAGCTTTCATTTGACACCACACTCGATGACCTAGTAAAAAAATTTTTTTTTCACTTCCGATTTTACCCCTCAAAACGAATCCCTTAAGTCAAAATTTATGTTACAGTAATATAAAATGATCAGTGACTTTACAAAACACACCCCAAATAAGTTTTCAACAAAGTTTATTTCCAATCTTTACTGAAAACTGGTGACTTTGAAATTTTGTTTTTTTTTTCTATACCAGATAAATTATTAAAGGTAATGATAATTTTCGTTCAATCTATAACCCGCGGAGAATATTCCAGGATTTTTTCAAAATTTTTTGATCAGTACTATTCGAGATAAGGTAGGGGACAGCGATTTTTCACGATTTTTTAAAAGTAATACGAAGAAAAGTGTGCGCAAGTATTACATTATATATATATTTTTTACTCGTGTTTTCACAAGCTTTCATTTGACACCACACTCGATGATCTAGTAAAAAAATTTTTTTTTCACTTCCGATTTCACCCCCTCAAAACGAATCCCTTAAGTCAAAATTTATCTTACGGTGATATAAAATGATCAGTGACTTCACAAAATACACCCCAAATAAGTTTCAACAAAGTTTATTTCCAATCTTTACTGAAAATCGATGACCTTAAAATTTCTGTTTTTTTATATACCAGATAAATTATTACAGGTAATGCACTCGTGATAATTTTCGTTCAATCTACACTCCGTGGAGAATATTCCAGAATTTTTTCAAAATTTTTTGTTAAGTACTTTCCGAGATAAGGCGGGTGGACAGCGATTTTTCGCGATTTTTTAAAAATAATACAAAGAAAAGTGCGCGCAAGTATTACATTATATATATATTTTTCACTCGTGTTTTCACAAGCTTTTATTTGACACCACACTCGATTACCTAGTAAAATTTTTTTTTTTTCACTTCCGATTTCACCCCCCAAAACTAACCCCTTAAGTCAAAATTTAACTTTCAAAACTACATGGCTCTGATGAGGCCATCAATTCCTATATTACTACCAAATTTCAACTTTCTATGACAAATAGTTTCGGAGAAAATCGGGTGTGACAGACAGACAGACGGACAGACGTACAGACAGACGGACAGACACCGAAGTGATCTTATAAGTGTTCCGTACGGAACATTAAAAAGAATAGTTTTATCCGTAGTATATTCAATAAAGGTTTAAATATTTCTAACAAATTACATGTGTCATTTTTAACTTTTTTTTTATAGGTCTAGCACACCTGCTACAGGGAAGTCCCTAAAGCGCTCCAGGAGCGGTATGTGTGCGGAAAAAGCGATTCACGTTGTTCTTGAATCGCTGTAAATTGTACACGGTGAGAAACACAGCCCTGGGCAAATTATTCCAAAGGGATGATGTTCTCTATATAAAAGACTGCTTGAAAAGCGTTGTACGCGAAGTAACAAGCTGAACCTCATACGGATGTGAAGTTTTAGCGCGACGTGCATTTCTAACATGTACCGCTCTGGGAGGAATTAAGCGGGCTACATCCTTTGAACACTTTCCATAAAAATACTTGGAGAACAGACTCAAGTCGCCAACTGTTCTTCGATGTTCCAGCGAATCAAGGCCGGGTCTCCAATCAGACGAACAGATCTTTTCTGAACAGAATCCAAAAAATGCAGTGTGTGTTTGGGAGCGGAGGCCCAAAAATGGGAGCAGTATTCCATAGTTGGTCGAATTTGTAGTTGTACTTATACTACTTATAAAAAATAAAATAATATTTTTTTTCTTTCGGTAATATAGGGTCTACAAGGTGGAAATAATTTTAAATCCGCAAAGTATCTTTTTTCCCTTTTCTAGTTAAACATAATTTTACAATCTATTTAGCGATAATGCGGCAAAAACATGATTGTTAATTGTGGTGACACACACTTTTAAGATATGCATTTAACCTATTTTTTTTTTCTCTTTCTGCAGTATTTATATAAGTAATAGTTTCTTGTGGTCGAAATCTTTTATTACAAATAATGTTTCGTTCTTTTTATGTACCCAGTATATAAGTGATATAAGTTATAGTTTAGTACCTTTTATACTGCCTCAAGTAAAAGTTTTCTTTTGGCGATGGAAATTTTCAAATCTATTCAATAATAATAATATTTTCCTCTTGAGACACACTCTATACATAATTTTTGGGGATTAAATGTATCCTATAACGTCACTCATTTTCTTTATCTTCTTCCAAAATTTCGTGTCGCTTAGCCAAAATAAATAGACTAGCAGGGAACAAGTCTGGTTGTTCTAGCCTATTTATATCATGATCAATACCAACCAGTCAGTTTAAAAAAAATAATTTGTCAAATGCAAGTGTTCCCTACGCTGATTGCTTTTAAAATAAAAATTTTTGTTACGGAAGTATATATATATATATATATATATATATATATATATATATATATATATATATATATATATATATTTCTAATTGAGAAAAGCATAATTGGAAAAACTTTTCCATGGACTGACCTTTATTATTATTACCAATTATATTATTTAATTATTCAGTAGAAGAAACACGCATATACTTTAAGTTACCATATAATTTAAGCAATAAACGAAAAAAGTTGATTATTTTTTTTCTAGGAAAAAAACTGGTCAAGTGCAAGTTGAACTTGCGCAATTAGTGTTCCGTACGTTGATTGCTTTTAAAATAAAAATTTTAGTTACGAGGATATAAAAGTGATTAGTGACTTCACAAAACACACCCCAAATGAGTTTTTAACAAAGTTTCTTTTCCGATCTTTACTGAACACTGATGACCTTGAAATTTTTGTTTTTTTATATACCAAATAAATTATTAAAGGTAATAATTTTCGTTTAATTCTACACCCTGAACAGAATTTTTCAAAATTTTTTGATCAGTACTTTTCGAGATAAGGGGGGGGGGCAGCGAATTATCGCGCTTTTTTAAAAATAATACAAAGAGAAATGTGCGCAAGTATTACATTATATATATTTTTGAACTCATGTTTTTACAGGCATTCATTTGACAACCCACTCGATGATCTAGTAAAAAGAATTTTTTCACTTTCGATTTCATCCCCCAAAACTAACCCCTTAAGTCAGAATTTAACTTTCAAAACTGCACGTCTCTGATGAGGCCATCAATTCCTATATTAGTGCCAAATTTCATCTAGCTATGTCAAATAGTTTCGGAGAAAATCGGATGTGACAGACGGGTACCAAAGTGATCTTATAAGTGTTCCGTAAGGAACACAAAAAATAGTAAATGTATACTCAAACACTGTCGATAAAGCAGTAGCTTTATAAAAGTCTTGTTTGGCAAAATTTAAAAAACATATTAATTTGGTAACTAAATATTTATTTTCTATAAAAAAATAACCGGTCAAGTGCAAGTTGAACTTGCACAATTAGTGTTCCGTACGTTGATTGCTTGAAAATAAAAATAACCAGTCAAGTGCAAGTTGAACTTGCGCAATTAGTGTTCCGTACGTTGATTGCTTGAAAATAAAAATAACCGGTCAAATGCAAGTTGAATTTGCGCAATTAGTGTTTCGTACGTTGATTGCTTTTAAAATAAAAAATTTTGTTACGGAGGTATAAAATGATCAGTGACTTCACAAAACACACCCCAAATGAGTTTTCAACAAAGTTTGTTTCCAGTCTTTAATGAAAACTGATGACCTTGAAATTTTTGTTTTTTTATATACCAGATAAATTATTAAAGGTAATGCACTCGTGATAATTTTCGTTCAATCTACACCCCGTGGAGAATATTCCAGAATTTTTTCAAAATTTTTCGATAAGTACTTTTCGAAATAAGGGGAGGGACAGCGATTTTTCGCGATTTTTTAAAAATAATAGAAAGAAAAGTGTACGCAAGTATTACATTATATATTTTTTGAACTTGTGTTTTTACAAACTACACTCGATGACCGAGTAAAAAAAAATTTTTTCACTTTCGATTTCATCCCCCAAAACTAACCCCTTAAGTCAAAATTTAACTTTCAAAACTGCATGTCTCTGATGAGGCCATCAATTCCTATATTAGTGCTAAATTTCATCTTTCTATGTCAAATAGTTTCTGAGAAAATCGAACGTGACAGACCGACACCGAAGTGATCTTATAAGTGTTCTATACAGAACACTAAAAAATAGTAAATGTATACTCATTTACTGTCGACAAAGCAGTAGCTTCATAAAAGTCTTGTTTGGCAAAATTTAAAAAGTATATTGATTTGGTAACTAAATATTTATTTTCTATAAAAAAATAACCGGTCAAGTGCAAGTTGAACTTGCACAATTAGTGTTCTTTACTTTGATTGCTTTTAAAATAAAAAAAATTGTTACGGTGGTACAAAATGATCAATGACTTCAGAAAAAATACCCCAAATGAGTTTTCAACAAAGTTTGTTTCCAATCTTTATTGAAAACTGATGACCTTGAAATTCTTATTTTTTTATATACCAGTTGAATTATTAAAGGTAATGCACTCGTGATAATTTTCGTTAAATCTACACCCCCTGGAGAATATTCAAGAATTTTTTTTTTAATTTTTTGATCATATCATAGAAAAGTGTGCGCAAATATTACGTTATATATATATATATATATATATATATATATATATATATATATATATATATATATATATATATATATATACATATATATATATATATATATATATATATATATATATATATATATATATATATATATATATATATATATTTTACTAGTGTTTTCACAAGATTTCATTTGACACTACACTCGATTACTTAGTAAAAAAAATTTTTTTTCACTTCCGATTTCATCCCCCAAAACTAACCCCTTAAGTCAAAATTTAACTTTCAAAACTACACGGCTCTGATAAAGCCATCAATTTCTATAATATTACAAAATTTTAACTGTGTTACAGACAGACACAGAAGTGATCTTATAAATGTTCCGTACGGAACACTAAAAATCCTTAAGACCACGATACTCTACTTTAAGAACTATCACAAGCAAAATAAATATTTTCGGGTGGTTGCGTAGGAAAATGCAACTGTACCAAAATATTACTTACTCTTTCATCTGTTACGTCAAACTTCATAGTATCTAAATTTTGTTACCGTTTTGTTTATTTTTTCTTAATCCGTATTGGTATCAGGTGATTCCCTAGTCGTGATTTTAGAGTTAGTTATTTTAATTGAAGGTTTTATTTAAAATT
This sequence comes from Pachyrhynchus sulphureomaculatus, assembly GCA_019049505.1. Lineage (NCBI taxonomy): Eukaryota > Metazoa > Arthropoda > Insecta > Coleoptera > Curculionidae > Pachyrhynchus > Pachyrhynchus sulphureomaculatus. The sequence continues at coordinate 8,204,686 of CM032454.1, forward strand.
CATGTGTTTTTCGTTGAAACACTCATTAAAAAAATATTTTAGAACTTCTATTTTTAAATTGTTTAAACAATTCGGAAATAACATTCATGAAAATATAATATCTTGATTTAGAGAAAAAATAATAAAAGGTATAACTATAACATTTCATATTAATTTTTATTTATTCCTAATTCGTAGTCGTTTAATTGGTTAAAATAACAAATAAAAAAGAATAATTAAGGAATTATATAACATATACTTAAATAAATATATTTAACGTAAAAATAGTCTTTACTTACGCCTGTCATTAGCCTGTCGGCTCCTGTTCCTTCTTCGTCCTTAAAGATGATATCGGTGCTATAATTGGGCTCCAGATCACGAAAGCGGGAATCATTGCGATCAACGCGACCTTCAGTGACTCCGCTAGCTGTTAAGGTATGTTCTGGCACGTTGGGCACATGTTGTTTAAACACCAACGGGGTAAGTTTTCTGGGTCCCCTCCGGCGGCCCATACCGCGCCCCGGGCCGCAACCTAGCGCACCTAGGGCCAGCGCCAGGGTAACCGCGGTCACCGCGCACCACCTCATTGCCTCACCTGGCCAACCGCATCACTACATCACCCTAGTACTCGTGTTTGCTACAAGCTAGTTCTAGCTTAGCATCGTCACTCGATTATCTGCCGGTCGATTTAATTTAGATACGGTACGACACCTCGCAGGCTTATATACTCAATTCATCACTTGGTCGCGAATCTGTGTAATCAATAATCGTTATTCGCCGCGCACTTTGGCACCTTGGTACTTAGCTAGGTGCAGGAAAGTACTTAGTTGCACTTGACGTGAGGTGAGGCGAAGACTGGCACCCCACTCGGCCCGCTTGGCCATCTTCGGAGCCTGCGCGCCCATTGGCCAGCGGGCGGGACTCAGGTGAGGCAGATGGTACCTGTGGCTCGCAAATCAACGGTTCTCGAAGGGTTCTTTGGCTTGCAAAATAATGCCGCGTTTAAGAACGCCGATGGTACACCGATGGCCTAAACCGGTCGCTAGGGTTTCGCTGACGTCACACATTTGTTTTACCGTAGTCCTTTATCCTGTAATTTTTGCAGGTCTCTACCATAGCATTTCGTGCATTTTAGTTTTTGTTCGTTTCTAAAAAATAGAATGGATTGCTCAGATTAAAAATAAAATATATATACAGTGTCCATCATAAGTTAACACCTTGTGTATTTTTTTTTAAATTTGTACAAATATATGCAGAACAAATTACCATCTAAACGAAGGATAAAGTTACCGAGATAAAATCTGAAAATTAAAAAAAAATAGTAATGATTGCTTTCCAATTTTTGACGTTAATTACCTTCTCAGCGGTTCATTTCATAAAAAAATCTTTTCATTATTTTACATATAAAAATTTAAAATTCTGATATCGTTAGTTTACATGAAATATAACAAAAAAATGAAATATATATTATATAATTTATTTCGAATTTGATATTAGCAAAACAGGATTAAAGTGTGGCAAAAAACAGTTTTTAATGTAATTAATAATACATTTTCCTACATATGGTCTAAAACTTGTGACGGACACTATATATGTATATTTAAATAGATCATTACCTAATTCGATATATAAAATTTTAGAGAACTGAAGACGTTGTACGTGTATCATAGAACTTGAATTTAATTCTATGTCCATATCCAGAGCGGATTAAAAAGATTTCTTGTAGTTACTTAACTACACCACATTTATGCTACTGTAATAACAGACATTACAACACTAAATCAGATATATACATCCTTCATTGGGTATTCATGAATTTTTTCTTCATTTCTTTATAAGAGGTAGTTAAATAATCAATAATATTTATTTAATTTGTTTACTTACTTATTACTACTTTATTAGAGAAGCAAGACGTAATATTCATCCTATTTCTCAAATGTTTTTAGTAATTTGCAATAATGATAAATTATCTTTAATAATTAGCATTGCAAGTACTTTATTCGTTTAATTTAAACAAGACTACTTTCAAAAAGGAGCTATTCGGCAATCATGTACTTGTATGCATACAATTTTCTCTGAAACCACTGGATGATGAATATTGCTACATTGTTTACTATCCTTTAGAGGGTTCCGTAATGAAGAATTTAATATGTAAAGTGTTACTAATAACTGAAATTAGTGGATCTAACATGTCAAACTAACGGCAGAATTTCAACTGATTTTGACCAAAATTGATATTAGGTTTTAGATGTCTTAGATTACGAATATAACATTTATCCTCATAAATTAACCAAAATTAGAATCGAGGGGTTTTTGAAGACGTAGATTACGGATATGTCATTTGTTTTTTATCATTTCAATATGGCTTTAATGTATTATACCTACATGGATGTAGGTAATGGCCCCTCTAAAAAATAACTTCGGAAGCTAATCGCAAAAAGAGGTTAGCTTTTGCTAGGGAATACTAAACTTCCTGAATTTTTGGAATCCGTAATCTTTAGTGATGAAATTAAAATTAACGTTTTTGAGTCTGATGGCAGAATTAAGGTTTGGAGAAAGAAGAATACCGCATTCGATATAAAAAAGTCATTTGTTCCACGGTGAGACAAGGTGGTGGCTTGGGGATGCATGTCCGCTGGAGGGGTTGGAAATTTACATTTTATTGATGGTACCATGGATTAGCATGTTTATCTGAATATTTTGAGAGACAATTTAAGAGAAAATGTCCAAAAATTAGCACTCGAAAAAAGATACATTTTCCAACAGGACAATGATCAGAAACATATCACAAACTTGGTGTAAGAATGGATGATCCCTAATGTGCGAAAGCAGCTTCATACACCTCCGCAATCACCCGATGTTAACCCCATCGAGCATTTATGGGAGGAACTTAAACGGCGCGTTCGCAAACATAATGTTTCAAATAGACAGGAATTAAAAAACAGAATATTGGACGAATGACAGCAGAAGTTACTAGAAAGCTGGTTGTAAGTATGAGAAAAAGGTTACATGAGATTATCAAGGCCAATGGCGGTCCCACTAAATATTGTTTTCTCTTGGGGATGGACGTTTTCAAGTCTGTTCAGTAATAATAATTCTCTATTGAGACAAACTCTGTGAGAATCGAGGGGTTTTTGAAGACGTAGATTAAGGATATGTAATTTGTTTTTTTACTATTTCAATATGGTTTTAATGTATTATACCATACTATCAAGGATGTAGGTCAATGGCCCTTTTAAAAATACCTATGCTATTTTATTTTCATATTACTAATAAGTGATTTATTTTTTTCTAATTGAGAAAAGCATAATTGGAAAAACTTTTCCATGGACTGACCTTTATTATTATTGCCAATTATATTATTTAATTATTCAGTATTAGAAACAAGCATATACTTTAAGTTATCACATAATTTACGCAATAAACGAAAAAACTTGATTATTTTTATTCTAAGAAAAAAACTGGTCAAGTGCAAATTGAACATGCGCAATTAGTGTTCCGTACGTTGATTGTTTTTAAAATAAAAATTTTAGTTACGAGGGTATAAAATGATCAGTGACTTTACAAAACACATCCCAAATGAGTTTTCAACAAAGTTTTTTCCGACCTTTACTGAAAACTGATGACCTTGAATTTTTTTTTTATATACCAGATAATTTTCGTTTAATCTACACCCTGTCGAGAATATTCCAGAGTTTTTCAAAATTTTTTGATCAGTACTTTTCGAAGGAAGGGAAGGCAGCGATTTTTTAAAAATAATACAAAGAAAAGTGTGCGCTAGTATTACATTGTTTATATTTTTTGATTTCGTGGTTTTACAAGGTTTCATTTGACACCACACACGATGACCTGGTAAATTTTTTTTTTTCACTTCCGATTTCTCCCCCCAAAACTAACACCTTAAGTCAAAATTTGACTTTAAAAATTACACGGCTCTGATGAGGCCATCAATTCCTATATTATTACCAAATTTCAACTTTCTACGTCAAATAGTTTCGGAGAAAATCGGGTGTGACAGACAGACACCGAAGTGATCTTATAAGTGTTCCGTACGGAATGGCGTAGGTAATAAGAAAATACAGAATTCTCAGATTCCCCAACTTGGAGACTCTAAAAAGGCCATATAACATAAGACATTTAAATTCTCTAAAACTCTGTCTACATCTTTGACTATAAATAATTATGCAAAAAATCTCACACAGCCAAATATCAGGAATTATTTTCATAATACAATTAAATCTCTATGTAATTTATCAATCTTATTTGTTCTACTCCCTTCCATTCAAGAGTAGTTCAATGTATTCCACATTTGAAATCAATATCTCGTTTGGTTCGGGAATCATGCCTTGGATATATCAAGTTCAACCGCTCAAGATTCTCCAAAATGTTCAACTGCGATATGTATATATATATATATATATATATATATATATATATATATATATATATATATATATATATATATATATATATCTATATAAATATATATATATATATATATATATATATATATATATATATATATATATATATATATATATATATATATATATATATATATATATGGTGTACAAGTATGAAATGCGGATTATTTTTCTAAAAAAACATGTTAAATTCGGAAGAATGATAAAAAGTGCTTTATTCAAAGTATGCTCCATCGCTTGTTATACATTTTTCCCATCTTTCGAGCAATTTGTGAATACCACGCCAGTAAAAATCTTCCCCTTTTGCTGCGAACCATTAATCGAGCCATTTTTTCACATCTTCGTACGAACCAAAGCGCTGCCCAGCAAGTGCGTGACCCATCGATGCAAACAAGTGGTAATCGGAAGGAGCCAAGTCTGGTGAGTAAGCCACATGGGGTAGAACTTCCCAGCTGAGTGCTTCCAACGTGTCGCGAACTGGTTTTGTGTTGCCTTTTTCGGTATTCTGGCCTTTTTTCAAGCAGTGAACGGTTCAAATCGGTCAATTGTTGTTGGTAACTCTTAGTATTAATCGTTTCCCCAGGTTTTAACAGCTGATAATAAACCACGCCTCTCTGGTCTCACCAAACACAGAGCATCGTCTTTCTGCCAAAGCGATTCGGTCTTGCGGTCGATGTGGATGGTGCGCCTGGGTCTACCCATGATTTCTTGCGCTTGAGATTCTCAAAATAAATCCACTTTTCATCCCCTGTAACTATACGATGCAAGAACGACTTCTTCCGACCGAGCGAGCAAAATGTCATACGTGTTTTTGCGCTTTTCCAATTGCCTGTCGTTCAACTCATGTGGTACCCATTTACCGGTCTTCTGAATCTTTCCCATCTCTCGTAGCCGATTGGAAACAGCTTGTTGACTAACGCCCAATTGCTCGGCGAGTTGTTTTTGTGTTTGCGAATCATCTTCGTCCAACAATGCTTGCAATTCCACATCTTCGTATTTTTTTGGCGGTTTTCCACGTGCCTTGTCTGCAACATCGAATCACTTTTGAAACGCCGAAACCATCGTTCACACGTATCTTGCGATGGAGCATGTTCACCATAAGCTTCTCGAAGTAATCGCTGTGATTCAACAGCAGTTTTGTTCAAATGAACACAAAATATTAATGCTGTCCGCGAATGCTCTTGTTCGGTATATATTTCGACATATTGAACACAACAACACGACACTATGCACACACTTTTCCAATTTATCACTCGTGCGCGTCTGACACTTGTTGATGACACAACAAAATGGCGCAGTGTCAAATCTTTATAGCACAAACTGCATTGGTGCACTATCTGTTATCTGAAATCCGCATTTCATACTTGTTTATGCATATGCAAAAATGTATTATTAAGCTTCTGTCATAGAAAGAATAAACAAATACCAATAAAAAAGTTACTTATTCAACCTACTTTCAAATAGGGCAACAGATCTACTATAAAGGAACTCTAGGCTTTTAAAAAAATATCTTTGTCTTGGTGTGCAAACAACTCGAAAGTCTGAAGAAGCTAAATCTAAATCAGTTTAAAGCCTAAATTGGTTATTTTTTGCAAAACTATCTGCAGTTTGTGAGCAGGCGTATTGTTTTAAAAAATCAGCTTTCTTTTAGTTACTTTTTCTCGGCATTTTCCTAAAATTTTTCAGCAAAGTTTCTGTTAACTTTTATTAAAAAATTGAACAGGTAGCTGTATTTTTCTCAAAGACACAATATATATATATATATATATATATATATATATATATATATATATATATATATATATATATATATATATATATATATATATATATATTATTCATTAATATAGTTTCCTTCTAGAGCGATACAATCAGTCCAGTCCAACGCCTTTCTAACATTTCTATACCTTTCTTGTAGAAGGATTTGTATTTGCCGTCAAAACAGGCCTCAGTTTCGGCGATAACTTGTTCATTGGAGCCACATCTCTTATCGGCGAACATTTTTTTGAAGTCTGCGAATAGATAATAGTCGCTGGGGGCCAAATCTGGAGAATACGGTGGACGAGAAAGCAATTCGAACTTCAATTCATGTAATTTTGCCATCGTAACCTTTGACTTGTGACACGGTGCATTGTCTAGACGAAAAAGCACTTTTTTCTTGTTAATTTGGGACCGTTTCTTTGCGATTTCTGCCTTCAAATGCACCAATAACTTTATATAATATTCGCTATTGATGGTTTTCCCTTCTCAGCGAAGTCGATGAAAATTATGCCATGCGCATCCCAAAATACAGAAGCCAAAACCTTCTCAGTCGACCGTTGTGTCTTCGATCCCTTGGGGCGGCTTTCACCGGCTGCTGTCCACTCAGCTGACTGCCGATTTGATTCCGGTGTGTAGTGGTGGATCCATGTTTCATCTATTGTCACATATCGCATGAAAAAATCCTTTTTATTGCGCTTAAACAGGTCCAAACAGCGCTCAGAATCATCAAACACGTTGTTGTTTTTGGTCCACTGTGAACAAAGGCGGTACCCTTTTTGAACAGAGCTTTCTTATGCCCAAATGCATGCAAAATATGACCAGTACGTTCTTTTGATATCTTTAGAGTGTCAGCTATCTCACGCAATTTCACTTTACGGTCTTCCAAAACAATTTTGTGGATTTTTTTGATATTTTCCGGTGTAACCACCTCATTTGGGCGTCCAGAGCGTTCAGCAGAATTTGTATTAGTACGACCGCTTTTAAATTCACTGGACCAGTAAATGATGAGTAATTTTTTGGAGGCAGAGTCCTCGTAACACTTATTAAGCTATTGCTTTGCTTGAATGGTATTTTTCCCATCAAAAACAGTATTTAATCAACACACGAAATTCGATTTTTTTTTATTGTTTTGAAAATATCAAAAGTAGCGTCACTAAAACCACTGTAACTTGTAAACTAATCGTCGAAATGTCATGAAATTTTGACACATATCGTTTAAAGGTTAGTACTTCCTAAAAATCATATGGAGCTTTTGAAAAGGGCAACATCTATGTGTCACACCAAAAAGCGTTCCAGTCTACGTGTTATAATAAGTTGTTTAGTAATATGCAGTATTAAGAATTAACTATTATTTTATTTTATTTTTAGAATAAAAATAAAGAATTACCTCCCAAAATTATATTCTAAATTCCCTTTTTCTGCTTGTTTCTGCGCTGAAGAAATGAATAAGATAAAAGGAAACGGTGAATTGCAGATAATGAAGGCCTGTTCATAGAAAAATTGGAATTATGCTTTCTTGAATTACGAAAAAATGTACAGCTATAGAGGAACGTTACATATTAGTTGATAATTTGAAAGTACAATAGTAGAGGTATTTGTTAAAGAGGTTACTGACCTATCTCATGGGGTTATATCCTTAATATGTTTAAAAGAAAAATGTGTATAAAATGTCATCATTACAGTTACTTGAGCTTCGCGGGTGTTGAGTTCCTGGGTATATGTTATATAAAACTTTTAAGTTTGTAGGAACCTTACATGTAATAGTTTTTTTTTATAGAAAATAAATCCTTTATATTTATCACCTTGTTATTAATAATTAACTTAATTAACTACTTTGTGCAGTTCATAATTTTTTATTTAGAAATTTTATATCAAATATGGTCAAAATTCATTACAAATAACTTTGACTAATAAAAAAATACAAGTTATTTGCTAATAGAGCTTAGGTTGTTCAACTATTTTTTTTTGTTTAATGTAAACTCTCTTTGAAATATCCTTTTCCGTTTAATGTAAAGTATTTTTTAGATATTTTTCTTGTTAAATAAATCTGATCGATGAGATTAAAGTTTCTGAAAAATGTCCTTGTTAGTTGTTCTCGACTTGAAAAGCAACCGTTAATAAGACGCCTTAAATTTTCAATTTTCGTTTCGATCTTCTCACATTGAATTGTTTAAATAGAAGATAAAAATATTAAACTAACACATGGGCTGAAAAGTCCCGGGCCTAACACATAGATGGCGCTAGTTTTATTGCAGTCATCTTTTTTTCAGTTAATACTAACCTTCAAAAGACAGCTGTTAAAATTTCATGATATTCTATTCATTAGTTTGTGAGTTATTGTGCTAAGAGTGACGCTACTTTTGTTATTTTCAAAACAATGGATCAAAAACAATTTCGTGTTTTAATTTTACACTGCTTCTTGATGGGAAAAAATACCGTTCAAGCGAAGCAATGGTTTGAAAAGTGTTATGGGGACTCCGCTCCATCAGAAACAACAATAAAACGTTGGTTTGCTGACTTCAAACGTGGTCGTAGAGACACCGATGATGCAGAACGCAGTGGACGTCCAAATGAGGCGGTAACACCAGAAAACATAAAAAAAATCCATAAAATCGTTTTGAATGATCGAAAAGTGAAGTTGCGTGAGTTAGCTGACATCGTAAAGATATCAAAAGAACGTGTTGGCTTTATATTGCATGAGCATTTGACTATGAGAAAGCTCTGTTCAAAGTGGGTGCCGCGTTTGCTCACTGTTGATCAAAAACAAGAACGTGTTGATGATTCTGAGCAGTGTTTGGCCATGTTTAAACGTAACAAACCGGAATTTTTGCGTCGATATGTGACAATGGATGAAACATGGATCCATCACTTCACTCCGGAATCAAAACGATCGTCATCTGAGTGGACAGCAACTGGTGAACCTCGTCCAAAGCGCCCGAAAGCACAACAATCGGCTGGAAAGGTTATGGCCTCGGTATTTTGGGATGTGCGTGATGTAATATTCATCGACTATCTTGAGAAAGGAAATACCATCAACAGTGAATATTATATAGCGTTATTGGAGCGTTTGAAGGCCGAAATTGCAAAGAAACGACCGCATATGGCAAAGAAAAAAATTTTGTTTCATCAAGACAACGCACCGTGTCACAAGTCAATCAAAACAATGGCAAAACTACATGAATTGAACTTCGAATTGCTCCCACATCCACCGTATTCGCCAGATTTGGCTCCCAGCGACTACTGGCTGTTCGCAGACCTGAAAAAAATGCTCGCCGCTAAGAAATTTCGCACGAATGAAGAGGTTATCGCTGAAACTGAGGCCTATTTTGAGGCAAAAGATAAATCGTTCTACAAAAGTGGTATTGAAATGTTAGAGCGGCGCTGGAATGATTGCGTTGCTCTTGATGGAGATACGTTGATGAATAAAGCTAATTTTGAACCAAAAAAACCGTGTTTTCTTTGTTAGGCCCGGGACTTTTCAGCCCATGTGTTAAGCTACGGAAGGGCACTGTTTTAATTCGCCTCAGCCTGATTTAAGATGATTCATTAACAATATACATGATTAGCGTCTTCAGGTTTTGCAGAAGTGGTTAAATTGTTTACTAAGTCAGCAGAAAACAAAAGATGAAGTAATGTCATTTGAAAATGAAAATATTAAGGCATAGAAGGGAGTTCGAGTTATTGGTGTTGTCGGTGAGCGCACATGTATGTGTGTGTCTGCGTGTGTGGGTGTGCCTGTGCATGTATGTGTGTGAGTTAGATACTAGCCGTGCCGACGGCTCCGCTCACGTAGACTTGATTCATTATTATCACAGTTTATTCCTTATGTTACCTAACGTAATAAAATATATCCTATAACCTGGCCAGAGAACATAGTATGTTTTTTAAAAAAACACGTAAATCGGATAAGTGGTTCTTGAGTGCTAACCGCATTACCGCACAGACAGACAGACAGAGAGACGTATTTTATATATATTTTATTTTTTGTTACATGATATTGTTCCATATTTAAGGGTTTAGGCAGCGTATTGCAAGATAGCGCGCTAGCAGCAAATTATTTTCCGACTTGATTCACTATTATCATCACTGCTTATTTCTTATATTACCTAACGTAATAAAATATATCCTATAATCTGGCCAGAGAAAATATATGTAAATCTAAAAAAAAAAACACGTAAATCGGATAAGTGGTTCTCGAGTGATAAGCGCATTAACGGACAGACAGATAGAGAGACGTTGCATTATATATATATATATATATATATTATATTCTTTGCTACATGATATTGTTCCATATTTAATAGTTTAGGCAGAGTATTGCAAGAGAACGCGATAGAGGCAAGCTTTTTTCCAACTTGATTTACTATTATCGTCACTGCTTATTCCTTATATTACCTACCGTAATAAAATATATCCTATAACCTGGCCAGAAAATATATGTATGTTTAAAAAAAAACACGTAAATTGGATAAGTGGTTCTCGAGTGATAAGTGCATTAACGGACAGACAGACAGACAGAAGTTGCATTTTATCCATATTATAGATACTGGGATGAGTATTCCAGTTGGTTGTTTTGTTTTGGTATAATTTGTACATTAAGATATTACTCTTATTACGTATTTTTCACAAACTGTGTTGGTTGCTAATAGGTTATCATATCTCCAGGTCAATTCGATGAGAGATGGTGAGTTTTCTTAATATGGAATCTATCGATAATAGTCTTGCAGTATACCAGAGAGTGCAATAGAAAAATTAATAAATATGCCACATTCATTAAGTTCAAAAAAATGGTGTGCAAGTTTCTAATTCGGATTGTGCTTCTATTCACTATTTTTGACTATTTCTGAGTGATATGAACATATAAAATATCTGCCACTACACGATTCATAGTCTCATCCGTATAAATAGGCCTGAAAACATTTTTATTTAAAAAAATAATTATTCAAGTCCACAGGAAAACTCTGTCATAGACTTATTCTATTCAAATAGTTGTATTATTGAGGATTATAAGTGTTAACTTTTTGTCCACCATCCAGTACTTCTCTTTTAAACAACTAAAATAGACCCTGAATTTGATCCCTCTCTAAGAAAAAATAACCGGTTAAGTGCAAGTTGAACTTGCACAATTAGTGTTCCGTACGTTGATTGTTTTTAAAATAAAAAATTTTGTTAGGGTGGTATAAAATGATCAGTGACTTCACAAAACACACCCCAAATGAATTTTCAACAAAGTTTGTTTCCAATCTTTACTGAAAACTGGTGTCCTTGAAATTTTGTTTTTTTTCTATATCAGATAAACTATTAAAGGTAATGATAATTTTCGTTCAATCTATACCCAGTGGAGAATATTCCAGGATTTTTTCAAAATTTTTTGATCAGTACTTTTCGAGATGAGGTAGGGGACAGCGATTTTTCACGATTTTTTAAAAGTAATACGAAGAAAAGTGTGCGCAAGTATTACATTATATATATATTTTTTACTCGTGTTTTCACAAGCTTTCATTTGACACCACACTCGATGACCTAGTAAAAAAATTTTTTTTTCACTTCCGATTTCACCCCTCAAAACGAATCCCTTAAGTCAAAATTTATGTTACGGTGATATAAAATGATCAGTGACTTCACAAAACACACCCCAAATAAGTTTTCAACAAAGTTTATTTCCAATCTGTACTGAAAATTGATGACCTTGAAATTTCTGTTTTTTTTATATACCAGATAAATTATTACAGGTAATGCACTCGTGATAATTTTCGTTCAATCTACACTCCGTGGAGAATATTCCAGAATTTTTTAAAAATTTTTTGATAAGTACTTTTCGAGATAAGGCGGGTGGACAGCGATTTTTCGCGATTTTTTAAAAATAATACAAAGAAAAGTGCGCGCAAGTATTACATTATATTTATATTTTTTACTCGTGTTTTCACAAGCTTTCGTTTGACACCACACTCGATTACCTAGTAAAAAATTTTTTTTTTCACTTCTGATTTCACCCCCCAAAACTAACCCCTTAAGTCAAAATTTAACTTTCAAAACTACATAGCTCTGATGAGGCCATCAATTCCTATATTACTACCAAATTTCAACTTTCTATGACAAATAGTTTCGGAGAAAATCGGGTGTGACAGACGGACAGACGGACAGACGGACAGACGGACAGACGGACAGACGGACAGACGGACAGACAGACGGACAGACACCGAAGTGATCTTATAAGTGTTCCGTACGGAACACTAATTAATTCGAGCATTATAATTTAACATAATAATTGACAATTTCTTTATATAGAGGCAAGGCTTCCGTTGAAAATAAGGAATAAGGAAAAAGTAACATAATTTTCAGATTTTTAGACTCCAAGAATCCTGAAGCAGAGGTTCCCAACCTTTTCTGGACCACTTCCCCTTTACAAGAAAAAAAAAATTCCAACGCCCCGCCCCCTCTTCCATAATAGTTAATTTTACCAAATATTAAAATATTGTTGCATATTATCTATACCTATTTTATCTTTCTATCTATCTGTTAAGAATCACGAAGTAGAAATTAATTAAAACAACCATCAAATGTAGTAAAAAATTATTTATTAAAAATTTAAAAATAAACACAAAATCAATAAGAAATAAAAAAATGATGAGATGGTTGCTGGGTTGCCGGGTTCCAATTTCGTTAACATCAGTCGCAAATTGCCGCGTTCAGTGATGTGTAGTCTTTCCATTTCTTTTCTTAAACAGTAAATTAGCTACTGTACTGAACTCACTCTCAGCCAAATACGATGCATGAAAAGCAATTAAAAATTTCTGTACTCTTGCCCACAATCCAGGGTAGAGAGCTGGTTCCGAATTTTGAAGCCAGAACCCTTGGTATCCACTAATACTTTTAGTTCTTCGTTAGTTGTGAGTTCTACGAGTTCCTCTTCTAAATTTGATGATTCTAAAACCCAACTCGGTATATTCATGTTTAAAATATCCTGGAATCCGTAAAATCAGCATGAAAAACGTCCAAGTGTTGGCAGTAAGTAAGTAAATTTTCCTGTTTTACAGAGACTGCTGATAATGTGAGAAAGTTGCTGTATTCATCTCTACCTAGATTTCGTTTGAACAGAAGAAGTTTTCCCACAAAAGCAGCTGTGGCGTTTTTTGTTTTAATTAAATTCAACTTATCACGTTGCAATTGTAAATTGACTTCATTATTATTTTAAACAGGTCTGTCAAATAAGCGATTTTCGTCTCTATTTTCAAGGAAGTCCAGTACTAAGTTAAATAGATTCAGACAACAAACTTCTCTGGGCAGCAGCAAGCGATTGTAATCTTTTATCATTTTCACCACAAAGTTGGCCAAATAATCTAATTTTATTGACTGTTCTAATAACGTAATGAAGCGTTCATTCAAATTTTTTGCAACTAAATGCTGATGATGGATAACACATTGTACAGGAAGTACATTTGGTACTGCTTGTTTGAAATGTGCTATGAAATAATGCGCCTTCATTGCTAGAGCATCATCGCTAGCAGCTAACAAAATATTACGCACAGGAATTACTTTCTCTTGAAAAAACTTGTTCATGGTATTAAATATGGATTCTCCCTTTGTTTCCTAATTTTTAGCAAATAATAACTCAAGATCAGAACAAAATAAAAGTCTACACCTTGCTTTCATAGACTTAGAAAAAGCATTTGACAGTGTGTCGAGAAATCAAGTGTGGAAAAGCCTAGAAAACAAGGGAATAAACAAAAAAAAACAATAAGCATCATATCATAAAGGGAATATACAGCAACAATGTGCAGTATGTAATAAAAAAAAATAACATGAAGTCGGAGGGATTTACAACACAGGAAGGTTTGAGGCAGGGAGGAAGTTTGAGCTCAACATTGTTCGCTGTATACATGGATCAAATAATCAAGAAGTGTGAAATACAAGTGAAAAAAATGACAATTGGATACTGGAAGCTAAAAAGAATATCTGAAGCGGCTTTTGCTGACGATATTGTACTAGTGGTGAAAAATGAGAGACATTTACAAGGAAACTTCGGTATTTGGAATAAAGCGTTTGAAGAAGGTATGAAAATTAATATATATGAAACAAAAGTAATGACAATGGAAACCCAACAAATGAACATTTACATAGAAGGGAATAAAATAAAACAAGTGGAACAGGGAAGAAAGAAGTGACGAAACAAACAAAAATTAACGTGTTCAAGGCAATTTATAGGACAATCCTAACATATGGATGTGAATCATGGACCCTAACAGCTGGTAGAAAAAACAAGATATAAGCCGTCGAAATGAAATACCTGAGAGCAGTACAAGGAGTTACACGGAAGGTCAGAATAAGGAGTACAGGAATAAGGAGAAGGCTGGGAGTACAAGCAATTATGGAATATATACAACAAAGACAGCTGGGATGGTGGGGACATATACAGAGAATGAAGGATGATAGACAGGTGAAACAAGTGTATGAAGCCCGAATACAGGGAAAACAGAAGCGAGGAAGACCTAGACAGACCTGGAATAGGAGTATTGGAAGTATACTAGGAGTATTGGAAGTATGTTTCCTCAGAGAGCGTTCTTTACGAGTGGCAGTTGACGGATTTCTTTCTAACACCTTCACTATCAACGCCGGTGTGCCCCAAGGTTCCATACTGTCTCCTACTCTCTTCCTCATTTATATTAACGATCTGCTGGAAAAGACCGAGAATCCAATCTACAGCTTTGCAGATGACAGTACACTTATCTCTTCATTCACTTTGAACGCTCGGACATCGACTACTCAGACGAATATCCGCAGACAGCAGGAAGTCATTCAACTTAACAAAGACCTGGAAGAAATTCTATCTTGGGGTGACAGTATCCAAGTGGAATTTAACGCTACAAAAGCCCAGGCGGCAGTTTTTTCTAAAAAAGTTAACGTTGCAGAACCCGACATAGTTATGTCGGGGCGCTTCATCTTTCTAACATCGTCACTCAATCTGTTAGGCGTTAATTTGGGAGCAAATATGTCCTGGCATGAACATGTTGCAGGCATAGCAAGAAGAGCTTCTCAAAAGTTGGGAATATTGTTTCGAACCAGAAAGCTTTACACTCCACAACAACTGTTAATTCTTTACAAAGCTCAAATTCGACCAACTATGGAATACTGCTCCCCATGTTTGGAGCTCCGCTCCCAAACATACACTGCATTTGTTGGATTCTATCCAGAGAAGAGCTGTTCGTCTGATTGGACACCCGGAACTGACCGACGGCCTTGATTCGCTGGAACATCGAAGAACGGTTGGCGACTTGAGCCTATTCTACAAGTACTTTCATGGAAAGTGTTCGAAAGATGTGGCCCGTTTGATTCCTCCCAGAGCGGTGCATATTAGAAGTACACGTCGCGCTGATGCTTCACATCCGTATGAGGTTCAGCTTGTTACTCCTCGTACAACGCTTTTCAAGCAGTCTTTTATATGGAGAACATCATACCTTTGGAATGGTTTACCCAGGACTGTGTTTCCCATCGAGTACAATCTACAGCGATTCAAGAACAACGTGAATCGTTTTCTCCGCACACGTGTCGCTCCTGTAGCGCTTTAGGGACTTCCCTGTAGCACGTGTGCTAGACCCATAAAAAAAAAAAAAAAAAAAAAAAAAAAAAAATATATATATATATATATATATATATATATATATATATATATATATATATATATATATATATATATATGTATATATATAACTCTTGTCAATTTTTTTCTTCTTTTATGAATCGAACGTATGATAAAAGTAGAGCTCCGTTATTTGCTAGAGTTGATTTATCGGGTTGAATAGAAAATTTTCAAGTCTTTAAGTAATCGCATAATGATATTTCAACGTCCTTAGCCCTTTCATCTATTCTTCTTTGCACCGAATTATCACTCTGATGATATCTGCCGGTGTCTTATGATGATATCTGCCGGTGTCTTATGATGAAAAACACTTTTTATTACCTCTTTGACTGCCGGCGAGATTAATCCCTAGCCAATTGTGTGTGGTTTTCCCGCTCTTGCGAATAGCAATGAAATATTATATGAGGTTCGTAGTTCATCATCTTCTTGTTTAGAAGACGACGCAAAAAGGTTTGATATAGTTGACTGTTTTAAGGATTTCCTTTCCAGTCCTTGAAAATAGGATAAATCTTTGTCCTTTTTATCAGCATGCATTTTATTAAAAAATGCTCTTGTAGCCTAGAAGGCTTCATGGCTTCGTTTAAAAAACCTTTTGGCAAATTAAACACATAGGTAATGATTGGTTTGCAGGAGAGTGCGCAAATCCATATTTCAAATACCCAATACTGTACTGTCGGCATTTCTTCTTAGATTGAGACATTTTGAAATAGAAAATTTGCCACGGTTTAAATAAATTTTTCAAGAGATTTATAGGTAATTAGAAAAATAATGGCTTTAATGACTTCTATCACTTTCACTCACGAATATGGATTATTGCCGAAGCACACAAAACTAATAGGATATTCCTAGAGCTATCCCTACCTTTTTATAGATAGTGCAGTAAAAAAGCTCTTGTAATTGCACAGTTTAAATACAGCAATATTACTAAATGGCATTAAATGGCGGGCAATTTAAATTTTAAACAGCAAATTCAATTGTGTCCACTGGGTTCAATTTCTTTGCACCAAAATTTCAGGGTATTTTTGCTATAACAAAAGGAATATTTTCTGAAAATTTCAAGCCGATCGGTTTACTTAGTCGACCTGTACAAAAAAAAAATAGATTTTTGCCTGTTTTTTCAATTTTGTAGGTTACGTACACATTTGAGCGATTTAAAATTAACGAGGATTTGTGGGACATTTCATTACGAAGAGCTTAGTTTTTTTTTGTCTCGATCCGACTGATACCCGGAGTTATTCAAATTTTATGCTCAAATAACGCGTTTTGAACACTTTATTTATAAACAGAAGAGCACAAGTTTTTTGAGGTCCAAAACTCAGGACAATACTCCTGGTGACATCCCAGGATAAATTATAATATTGCTGTATTTAAACTATGCCTATCTCATCATTATTTTGACCTTTTTTTCTGTACTAAGATTTAATATCGTGCACGCATCGACTTATATGCTTTTGTTTGTTTGCCGGTGCACTTGAACTGTAAACAAGTCTTTACAAGCTCCCATATTTTTGACGAAATATGCTTGACTGCGTGAATCGCGTCCTTGCTTACCAACTTGCAAAGACTTGTAACAGACAATACTAAACCGAATTAGGTATACGTGTACCTATGCCTCATTTAAATTTTTGAATGCTTATTTATATGACAATAAGATAAAAATTTTAGATAGCTGGATAATATATTTATTCATGAAAACAGTAGGTACTTTCAAAGTATATTATTATATTAATTTCCTAAATAGGTAGGTTCGCCACACCCCCATATAAGTGGTGTTTTTAGTGTTCCGTACGGAACACTTATAAGATCACTTCGGTGTCTGTCCGTCTGTCTGTCCGTCTGTCCGTCTGTCCGTCTGTCCGTCTGTCACACCCGATTTTCTCCGAAACTATTTGTCATAGAAAGTTGAAATTTGGTAGTAATATAGGAATTGATGGCCTCATCAGAGCCATGTAGTTTTGAAAGTTAAATTTTGACTTAAGGGGTTAGTTTTGGGGGGTGAAATCGGAAGTGAAAAAAAAAAATTTTTTACTAGGTCATCGAGTGTGGTGTCAAATGAAAGCTTGTGAAAACACGAGTAAAAAATATATATATAATGTAATACTTGCGCACACTTTTCTTCGTATTACTTTTAAAAAATCGTGAAAAATCGCTGTCGCCTACCTTATCTCGAAAAGTACTGATCAAAAAATTTTGAAAAAATCCTGGAATATTCTCCACGGGGTATAGATTGAACAAAAATTATCATTACCTTTAATAATTTATCTGGTATAGAAAAAAACCAAAATTTCAAGGTCACCAGTTTTCAGTAAAGATTGGAAATAAACTTTGTTGAAAACTTATTTGGGGTGTGTTTTGTGAAGTCACTGATCATTTTATATTACCGTAACATAAATTTTGACTTAAGGGATTCGTTTTGAGGGGTGAGGGGTGAAATCGGAAGTGAAAAAAAATTTTTTTACTAGGTCATCGAGTGTGGTGTCAAATGAAAGCTTGTGAAAACACGAATAAAAAATATATATATAATGTAATACTTGCACAGACTTTTCTTCGTATTATTTTTAAAAAATCCTGAAAAATCGCTGTCCCCTATCTTCTCTCGAAAAGTACTGACCAAAAAATTTTGAAAAAATCCTGGAATATTCTCCACGGGGTATAGATTGAACGGAAATTATCATTACCTTTAATAATTTATCTTTTATAGAAAAAAAAAACAAAATTTCAAGGTCACCAGTTTTCAGTAAAGATTGGAAACAAACTTTGTTGAAAACTCATTTGGGGTGTGTTTTGTGAAGTCACTGATTATTTTATACCACCCTAATAAAAATTTTTATTTTAAAAAAACAATCAACGTACGGAACACTAATTGTGCAAGTTCAACTTGCACTTGACCGGTTATTTTTACTTAAAGCATTATATATGTACCAAATTTAATATCGATATCTTATTTTGGAGAGACCTATCGGACCGATAAACCGAGGGAAATAGGGAACTCAGACACCCTATAATGTGAAGAAATGTAAAAATTTGAGAGGATAGCATTTTCACGAAAATAACAAACCCTTTTAGTAAGAGAAGTAAAATATCAGCTTATTGACATCGTTTCTCTTGAGTTTTATGTTATTAGCTGTGAACGGACATAAACATTTTTCACAAAGGAGTACCTAAAATAAAAAAAAAATTCTGTTTCTTAGAAGCATATTTTCTATATCCATAGGGGTGTGGCGGGCTGTGTATATGCCCATTGCTCTCCTCCCTCCTTCGGTATGCCCCAGGTTATTACGCAAATAAATATAAATAAACCGAAACTTGTAACGCCACTCTTATTTTTGGTTGAATATTATATGAATTGTTAACATGGACTGAACAACAGCTATTATATTTTCTTAATTTTACACCTAATGTGAATTCGTAGTTAATGTACTTGCGATTCTATACTATACAGGACGTCCCAAAAGGTATGGTCAGAAATGAAGGATGAAGATTGAACCAAAATGAGGTCAGAAATTCCTATAAAAATGTCTACTATCTCCCCCCGTTTGGGAGCTACAGCCTCCTAAATGGGGAGCCTGAAGATGGGTTTTTAAGCTTGAGATCTTAGTTTAACACGATTAGATGCACCAATTCCGAGTTAAAATCGATAAAGAACTTTTATGTCAGAAAAAGAGCCTATTACCTGGCTTCTGCCAGGTGCAATGATAATTAATCAAGTGTCAACACACAAGTCAAATCTGAAAGTTCAAAAAGTTGCGGTCGATTTCATTATGCCAAATTTTACTTTTGTCGAGTATGCGGATATGTTTTTAATGTATGGCTTAGTTTCTGGTAACGCTAGTGAAGCGGCTCGCCTTTACGCAGAACGATTTCCTGATCGCAGTTGATCGCAATCTGCGGGAATCAGGTTTATTGTGTTTTGCTTTTTCAAATTGTGTGCTTATTATTGGATATCTTTTAGGTAGCCTTATACCAAAACCTGGAGGACTAGGTAGTCTAAGAAGTGCTCATACCATTGGAATGGAAGAAAATATTTTGGACCTAATAACAAACGATCCAACTAATAGTGTAAGGAAATTGGCAGCACCACTTCTTATTTGAGAATCGTTGGTGCATAGGGTACTTCAAGAGCAATCAAATCTACCATTTCCAAAAAGTCCATTCTATGTCACCCGATGATTATCCTGCACGAATGGAATTCTCTAATTATTTCCTACAAAAGCAGCGAAAAGATAATACATTTGTAAGCAAAGTGCTTTTTATAGATGCATCGGGATTTTTTAGGGATGGTGTAATAAACTCCCATAATCTTCACTTATGGGATGAGGATAACCCACATGTGATAATTCAGACTAAAAACCAACATAAATTTTTGATAAATCTCTGGATGGGAATTATTTGATTGGACCATATGTCATTGACGGGCGGCTATATGGTGAGAAAGATTTGCAATTTCTTCGAGACGATTTAAATAAATTATTAGAAGAAGTTCCGTTACATATTCGCATCAATATATGGTTAATGCATGACGGTGCACCACCACATTTCAGCAACATTGCTAGGGGATATTTAGATAACCAGTTTCCCAATCATTGGATAGGTTGGGGTGGGCCACTCCCGTGCCCGCCCAGATCACCAGATCTAAATCCCTTAGACTTCTTTCTATGGGGCCACCTTTAATATCTTGTTTATTCGACTCCTGTATAAACTAGAAAAGAGCTGTTACAAAGAATTTTCTTTCACTGTGCTGAAATAAGGAATAATCCCGGCATGTTATTTAGAGATCCAAGAGCTTTCTTCACCAACTTAAGGAGATGCATAACTGTACAAAGTGCCCACATCGAACATATTCTCTAGTTGAAATTGCGCATGGATTTTATTTTTCCTAAATTAATATTTCCGATTTTTTCAGCGGTGTTTTGTGATTGTTTTCTTGATTTGATAAATAAAAATACGTTTTTTGCTTCATTTGATTATTATGTTTCCTTTAATTATTATTTAGTTGTATGGTCATTTCAAAATATCTGGATATTTTGAAGTATTGCTAATAACCGTAATAATATTAGGTAATAGGCTCTTTTTCTGACATGGAAATTCTTTATCGATTTTAACTCGGAGTTGGTGCGTCTAATCGTGTTAAACTAAGAGTACCTTTTTTCGCCAAAGATCTCAAGCTCCCCTAATCCGACGCAAAAATGCAATAAAAAGTTATTATAAAAAGAGTTAAGTCTATTTTTACCACGCCCTCCCCTACTTTTGACGCACCGGTTGAATTATCGACGATTATAAGGTAAAATTCCGATTCAGCACATAAATTTTACTTTAGAACCTGAATTTCATGTTTTTATCTTTAACGGTTTCTGAAATATTCAATGAAAACCCATCTTCAGGCTCCCCATTTGAGTGGCTGTAGCTGCCTAACGGGGGGAGATAGGAGACATTTTTATAGGAACTTCTGACCTTATTTTGGTCCAATCTACTAGATCCTTCATTTTAGGCCATACTTTTTGACACCCTATATACTTAAACCAAAAACAATAATTCCGTGTCATGGTATTTATAATTTTTATTACACAGGTATTAGTAAGCAGGCCATTATATCATTTTTATGGGTATTTGTAGTTAATTGATTGATAGTTTCTATTGAAAAGATAAATACAACTTTTATTGAGTACTTATCATATTAAGAAATATTGAATGACTTACTTTTTTTTATCAGCAAGTTTACCGTAAGTTTATTTTAATGAGTGACATCAGAAAAAAAAATAGAATATATTTCCAGGAAATGTACATCTACTAAAAATATCTATAATGAGAGCAAAAGTAACTGTTACTAAACAAACGCAATAGCTAATAAAATATTCAGGTGGGTTTAGGTTATTAAATTTATTCCACTTCTTGGTAGCTTGACAGTTTCATCAGCTGATGAATTATCGCTTAGATTACTTCTCTTTCTAAATGGAGAAATTGTATTTACGAGAAAATCCCTTTCCCAGAATTTTTGCATTTCTTCTCCTACTTTGAAACTCAAAGGATAGTTAAACCACATTTTCCAAAACTATATTTTCTACAGATACAACATGGAAGTCAATACCGACAAAACAAAATGCATCACAATAGCTAAAGAACCAATAAGGTGTAAATTAGAAACATATGGGAAATTAATAGAGCAAGTAATGAAATTCCCATATCTTGGAGTGCTAATTACTAGCGACGGAGATATAACAGAAGAAGTGAGAAAATAAACAAATAAAACAGCAGCAATATCAGGGGCCTTCAGAGATATAGTTTGGAAAAACAAAGTTCTAAGTGTAGAAGTAAAAACAAGAATATATAGAACTTGCGTTAGACCCATAGTGGCTTATAGCATAGAAACACGGGCAGACACAAACAAAACCAAACAGGTACTAAGAACAAATGAAATGAAAATACTGCGAGCAATAATACTAAAAAGTTTACTAGACAGAGTGAGTAACAACACAATAAGAGAACAGTGCAAGGTAGAAGATATAGTCAGATGGGGAAGAAAGAGAAGAAGAGAGTGGCGCGAACATGTACAAAGGATGGAAGATACGATAATGATAAAAATATGTATGAACAAAAAACCACATGAAACAAGGCCAAAAGGACGACCACTAAAGAGATAGAGAGTCAGCTGGACATCCGAATCGCAAGAGGCTTAATAACGAAGTAGAACAGATCTGTGATCTACTCAGAAGAGGAAGTAAGTCAGTAAGTAAGTATATTTTCTTTTTCTTCCGACTTATAGCTAGACACTATTGCCTATTTGCTTTGTTCCCTGCTCTATAGATCGCTCTATCTCTTTCTTGGACGTTCCATTGATCTTCTGCCATTCGGTGACTTATGTCTTGCTATCCAAACTATCCTGTTGTTTGCCATTCCTTCTATGTGTTGATCCTATTGCACTTTTCTTCTTCTCATCCACTGCTTGATATTTTCTATATTACATGTGCTTCTTATGTCCTTACTTCTTTTTCTATTCCTCAGTGTCTCATTTCAGTTGATTCCAGCATCCTCTGTGTTATACTTCGGGTCTTGTTTTAGATGTGTAAATCATTATTGGTCGTATTATACTCTTGTACATTCTTGTTTTGGTCTCAACGGAGAGGAATATGGTATCATTGAGGCATCCCGCTATCCCATTAGCCTCCTTGACTTGATGTTTGGCTTCTTTCTCGATTTTTCTGATACTAGATATTTTGATGCCCAGGTAATCGACCTCCATCATCATCTGTTCTATTGGTTTATCCTCCACTACCAGCTTGCACCTGATCGGGTCTTTTGCTATTAATATTGTCTTGGTTTTTTCAGCTGAGATTGATATATTATATTGTTTTGCTAGTATGTAGAATAGGTGATTTTGTAGATTTATGACTCTATAGTTATTTGGATCTTCTTTTTCCCCATTTCTGTGCATTAGTATAACTGTCGCTGTTCTCCATTCGTCTGAGAATCTATTCGATCTTATAAGCCTCTGTATAAGTGTCTGGAATTGCTTAACCAGAGAGTGTCCCCTATATTTTAGAAGTTGATTAGCGATTCGGCCTGCACCGGAAGATTTACGGTTTTTTAATCTTTCCTGTGCTTCTATTATGTCTTCTTTCGTTATATATGTTTCTTCGTTTGTCGTTATATCTGATGTTTGTGGAAGTGTTATAGTCTATTCACTTTTATATAGTTGTATAAGATATGTTACCCTTGTTTCTTTCTTCACGTGTGTATACTAAAACTATATCAAGTACCTGAAAGAGTACCTCCTCAACCCTTGAACTGTTTTAAGTGTATACGCAATGGTCACGTTTCTAGCCGATGCCATTTCCATCAGCAACACAACAATCCTTGAAAAGACTACCAAACCAAACATTAATACCAATTCCAGCAAACAAGTGGCTTCTCTCAAAACTATTCGAGGCCTCCACAACGTAATATTCTACCACAAAACGGTCCTGTGATTTCAAATAGACATCCTACTTGGTGACCTAATCTTCAGAGGATCTATCATCTAAATACTGACTATCCATACGAGAATTACAAAATCACCTATCATTACGACGATCCACAATCTGATTACCCTGCAGCAGAAGAGTTCCGATACGACGATTATAAACAGACTCCGCACTAATATTCAGTGGAAGGTTTACAGAGCGAAAATTTCAGAATTTTCTCTCACTTTCGGGTTCTGTCAAGTTACAAACCCTGTACAATGTAATGTAATGTAATGTAATAAAGGTGGGGTCTGGCCCAAAACTGCCATTTGCACTGCGACCATCGTTGATCTATTGTGCCTCCCCTTGTCTTTCACGGGTTTAATACGTCAAGAAACCGGACCATCTCCTTCAATGGGAGTGTTAGCAAGTCCTGTTCACCCAGCGTATAGGCATGTAGTAGCCTGTATCTCCTGTGTCCCAGTGCCACACAGTTAGTGATCAAGTGTTCCATTGACTCCTCTTCTTCACCGCAGAATCTGCAAGTGCTGGTATTTGAAATGCCCATTCTGTATAGGTGCTTATTACAGGCATAGTGACCCGTGAGTGCCCCCGACAGTGTCCCTAGGCTTTTCCTATCCAGTTTCAGAGCAAAGTCCGCCCTCTTAGCATCAAAGCTCAGAAACTTTTTGGAATGTTCGAGGCCATTAATATCGTTCCAGTGTTTCCCCACGATAGATGTTGTCCATTTCTTCATCTCCCCTTTAAGGAGACTCTTGTTGAAGCCAAAGGATGGAGTGGGTCCAGTGAAAGTCTCCTCAGCCCTCCTTTTGGCGTAGATGTCTGCCATCTCATTTCCTCTGTGCCCCTCATGTCCTGGCACCCAGACCAGAGTAATCTGATTCTGAATCGCCAGGTTGTTGAGCATGTTGTGACACTCCAGTACTGCCCTAGACGTAAATGTACAACTGCCCAGGGCCTTGAGGACTGATTGACTGAGAGTATTTTAATCCTTACGCCCATGTGTCCCCTTTCGGATAGGATTCCTACAGTTTCCGATATTGCGTATAGTTCCGCTTGGAAGATTGTGGTGCCCTTGCTCAAGGTTATTGATCTGCGTTTTGGATCCATCCGTGTACCACTTTTGTGAGCCATCCTGTAACCACCTTGGGTTTGCGCTCCACTCTTCCCTTGTCGGAAAGATAACCCTGTACTTCCTGTCGAAGCTGTGAATAGGATCCCTGTACAATACATACAGATAATAAACCTAGATGATATTAACTCCAACATAGACTTTCGAGACCAAAAATCTCTTTAAATCAGTTTCATACGAGAAATGTGTATTGTGTAAAGGATACCACCGAAGAATTTATATTAATAATCATATATGTAATACTCCTATATAGCTAGATTGAGAGAGAAATGTGTCGCCGTTAGTAGAGCATAGACAATCGTTTCTCTCTCGCACTTTACACGAACTGCGCATGCGTTTAACTGTACTTTACAAACTTTAAAAATACGATACGAGAGTGAGAGAGGTGCGCATGCGCGTTAACAATCTGCTCTTTTCTTGTTTCTTTCTTTAATAGCACTCACTTCGATTATAGACGAAGAAGGGCCCTAGCTATAAAGGAATATTACAATATGTTATCAATAGACTTTGGAGGTGGAATCTCTATTCTTCAAGAAAATACAGTTTAAACATTACGTCAATGATCAACCAGAAAATGTAACTATTGAAGGCATAACAAATTGAAAACTTTGTATTCAGGGATCAACTTATGTTCCTTTTAACACCGGTGACCATTAAGTTTTTTTACGTTTACAATTATGATATTGACTCTGATGGAATTTTAGGCTTAGATTTTAACCTGAACAACTATGAATGCCTAGCTGATCTTAAAATTAATCAAATAATACCAAATTTTAAAACTATTCCTTTATATAAGATAACACAGGCCGACAAAATCTGGCCAAACCTTTTATCCAGAAACCAAAATATACTTTTGGTTTTTGACGCGCTGAGTTCGAATCCAAGGTCAGAATTTCTCTGATAGCTCCGGTTTTCGAGATATTCTAACCTAAAAGTGCGAAAATCACGGTTTTTCGACATATTTGAGGTTATGTTACATCGAAAGGTAATTTTTGCTTATCAAACCATTAATGGGGTCCATAAGGACTACTCTTCCTCTTCAAAACGCATTTAGATTTGGATATCTTTTTTCATCTTTGAGAAATCGTATGTTGAAATTAAGTATTTCGACTTATTTCTCGATTTTTGGAAAATGAAAGGCATATTTATTCGATACCTTTCATTTTCCAAAAATCGAGAAATAAGTCTAACTACTTAAATTCAACATACGAGTTCTCAAAGATAAAAAAAGATGTCCAGACAAATCCAAATGCGTTTTGAAGAGGAAGAGTAATTCTCTCTCGGACCCCATTAATGGTTTCATTAAAAAAAAATTACCTTTCGACGTAATATAATTTCAAATATCTCAAAAAACCGTGATTTTTTAACTTTTAGATTAGAATATCTTGAAAACCGGAGCTATCACAGAAATTCTGACCTCGGATTCGAATTTAGCGCGTTAAAAATCTTCAGAAAAGTATATTCTGTTTTCTGGCTAAAAAATTTGTCGGTCTGTGTAATTAACAAAAAAATAAAGATATTATTTGAGAACGACCAAAAATCAAACAAAATTTCGATTCAAGGTGAACAGTACTAGTCACGCACGAAAAGGGCAAACTCAGAATTCAGGGTCCCCAGATCATAAAAAATATATTTTTTAATTTTCGTCGGTTTGTTGGTACGGTAACTCTCGAACAAAATGAAATATTGATTTCAAACTTCGTACACATTTAAAAATGGAAGTAAAAATGGAAACTTCCTTATCGATATTGCTTTAGGGAAAGGAAGTGAAAAGCATGGGAGTAAATAAATACTTTATTGTTTTAACAGTGTTATAATGAAAACGTTATTGAGAAAAATAGTAATAATATTCACAACACAATACGGGTTAAATAAGTGGGGCAGTTTTTTTTCTTAATTACAAACGCCTATATTTATCTTATATTGGCTCACTTTTTTTGCTCTAAGCACGACATATTTGTTATCTTCATTGATCATAAATTTTGTTTCCTGTATATTCATTTTTAGATTAGGTTAGTACATGTTATTTTAGGTTACATTACGCCATCACATTAAAAATTATGTTCCATTTTCATGTGATGCTATCTATTACGGCAAAACCCGAACACCTTTAATTTTCAGTAAAAGTAAAGTAAAATATTTATTAGGTAGTTTCAAAACTTCGTTATAACGGAATTTTCATTATAATCTGACTTAAACTTTAGTTTTACTAATTGCTCATCATATCTCGGTAAACCCTTGGTTAGTTTATTTGACATTTTTCGCAGTAAGCTTGCTGAAACAAGGATTGCGACTCTTATGACGCACTGTGGTAAACAAGGTGACCCCGTCTATCATTATATATATATATATATATATATATATATATATATATATATATATATATATATATTATATATATATATATATATATATATATATATATATATATATATATATATATATATCTTATATAATATAATCGTATATCCCTTCTACCGTATGGTGTAGGGCAGTTATACATTCTCTTTTTTTCCCTCTCAATCTCCACATATAAACTTCTTAAGTATACCTCCAATACTCCCATTCCAGGTCTGTCTAGGTCTTCCTCGCTCCTGTCTTCCCTGTAGTCGGGCTTCATACACTTGTTTCACCTGTCTATTATCCTTCATTCTCTGTATATGTCCCCACCATCCCAGCTGTCTCTG
Organism: Pachyrhynchus sulphureomaculatus; assembly: GCA_019049505.1. NCBI lineage: Eukaryota > Metazoa > Arthropoda > Insecta > Coleoptera > Curculionidae > Pachyrhynchus > Pachyrhynchus sulphureomaculatus. Next base: position 8,232,264 of record CM032454.1, read on the forward strand.
TTGTATATATTCCATAATTGCTTGTACTCTCGGCTTTCTATTTATTTCTGTATTCCTTATTCTGTCCTTCCGTGTAACACCTTGTACTGCTCTCAGGTATTTCATTTCGACGGCTTGTATTTTGTTTTTCTCACTATCTGTTAGGGTCCATGATTCACATCCATATGTTAGGATTTTCCTATAAATTGCTTTGAACACTTTTGTTTTTGTTTGTTTGGTCGCTCCTTTCTTCCTAAGGAATTTATTATTTATTGCACAGTAAAGTTTGTTCGTTTTTGTATTCTATATTAGTCTTTGTTCTGGCGACATATCAACATTGATGTAGATCTTTTGTTCCTTTATTCCTTTCAGTTTATTTTTATTTTCAATTACTGTTCGTACTTCCATTTTCCAATTTAAACAGACCCCCATTTTTCTTGCGTTTTTAACTCTTACTTCCGCTCACATATATTTCTTAATGAATGTTTTAATGTCTTCCTTTAATGTATCTTCGTCATTGGTATTGACTGTCAGACCTTGTATGACTATATTGTTCCTTCTTTTTTTTCTTGCTACGGTCTCCAGCTTTACATTCATACGCTGCATGTTCTCCTTTAATTTATTTTCTTAGTTAGTCTTAAATTTTCCTTTTTAACCTCTATAATTTCTTTTTGGTATTTCTTTTGTTCTTGTTTGATTTCCTTCATATCAGTTTTTATTTCCATCATTTCTATTAACAATTCCATTTTATCTTCATTTTTATTTCTTCTGTCCGGTGATCTTCTTGTTTTAGTACTCTTTCCAAACGTTTCAGCAAGGTCTCCGCACGATTTTTTTCGTTTTCCCTCGTCTGTTGTATATTCCCCTTCACTACTCATTTTTCTTTTTCTCTATATCGTTCCGCGTTAAGTAAGTTACTCAGATCTAATCTTCGGAGATTCCTTACTTCTTAGATCGATATTCATTTGTCAATTTATACTTCTACGGCTGTCCGGCAACGCGGCTGTTTTCGCCGCGCCTGGACTCGATACTTTCGTCGATCAGTTAACCTCTTGTAATAAATATTCTAAGCCCTTTTCTTTTATCTGTTTACTCACAAATTCTTATTTATTGTGTCTTCCCTCCTTCGTACTGTTCAGATATTCCGCCCAAACTCACTTATGCACTGTTAATGTGTATTTTTACACTACAGCTCTCGATTTGCAGAAATTTTTGTAGGTGCAAACAAACACACGTCTTATTCACTTCCATAATATTTTTATAACATTTAAAATTAAAAAGACAAACTCAGGATTCGTATTTTATTACTTAAAATTCGATTCCTTAATCACTCACAGTATTCACCATCTATCATTAAGGACGTCGCAGCACCATTTAAATTGGCACAATAAGAGTGTGAGTTCTAGATATGAATATTTGTTTGGTACAGAAATATTTATATTCTATAAGCCAGGGGTGCTCAAACGGTCGATCGCGATCGACGAGTCGATCGCGAGTGCTTTTTGAGTCGATCTCGAGAAAAAAATTCCGATATAGAACTATTCACAGATTTTGTTTTAGGTAACTAAAACAAAGTGTAATGAATAAACTACTAACATTTATTCGATCCACAATTAGGCCAGAATAACCCCCTCATCACTTTCTTTTATCGTAATAACCCCCTGCTAGCGGCATAAGGCGGCTTTATCAAAGGAACGCGCGGTACTTGTCAAAGAAAAGCCGCGTTTTTGATTCCCGCCGATTTTTCTAGAAACTTCGGGCGGCGTGTTTGACGGGAACATTCGAGACTTCGTTCGCGCCGATACAAATGTTGCGCCTGCAGGAATAGGAGTCAGTCTGAGTTGTAACTTGAAGGCGATACATCGATACAAAGTTTATTAGTAAATAGTCCAAAATGAGTGCGGCGAAGAAAAGTAAAACTTATCATTTTAATAACGATTGGGAGGAAGAATTTTTCTTTTGTATGGTAAAGGATAAGTGCATTTGTCTCATTTGCCGTGCGTCAGTTGCAATACCTAAGCGTGGGAACTTAGAGAGGCATCATAAAACGGTTCATAAAAACTACGAAAAGGATTTTCCGTCACATAGTGAATTAAGAAAACGAAAAGTACGTGATTTGATAACTTGTTTGAAAAAAGAACAAACTATGTTTACAAGACCAGCCAAACAATCAAAAGCTGCAACGATCGCGTCATTTAAAATATCTCATATATTGGCGAAACACAAGAAACCATTTGATGATGGATTGGTTGTGAAGGAAGCATTTATTGAAGCGGGTGGAGAGACTTTATTTGGAGATTTTAAAAATAAAAGAGATTATGTCTGCTATTAGAGAACTTCAGTTATCTCGTCCGACTGTCACAAGGCGTGTTGAAGTCATGAGTCAGGAGATGGCAGATAAACTAAAACATGATATCATGGAATGTGCATACTTTTCTTTACAGTTTGACGAATCCACCGATATGACAGACACTGCCCAGCTGTGTATTTTTATTCGAATGGTATTCAATGACATGTCGGCTAAGGAAGAGTTTTTGACAATGATTCCTCTGAAAGGAAAGACCCGTGACGTTTTCTTCAAGTTTGTAACAAACTACAAGCTACCAATATATAAACTAGTGTGCATTACAACCGATGAAGCACCAGCAATGACTGGAGACAAAAACGGTTTTGTGGCATTGTGTCGAGCTAATGATGATTTTCCTTCATTTTTCTCCTTCCATTGCATTATACATCAACAAGTTTTGTGTTCAAAAGTTCTAAACATGGAGGAGATTATGGGCATTGCAATAAAAATTGTGAGTTCTATCCGTGCACGTAGCTTGCAACGACGGTTCTTTAAATTGCAGTTGGAAGATAGTGAGTCAGGTGGTTGAGTCGCGGAAAATTCCTAGAAAGGTTTCAAGAATTATTGCCCGAAATAACAGCTTTTCTGGACGAAAGAGGTGATGACACTCAGATGCTGAAAAACGGAAAATGGCTGACTGATTTGGCATTTTTGACAGACATCACAATGCATTTAAACACCATTAATTTGGAGCTTCAAGGTAAAGGAAAAATTATTATTGAGATGATTAGCGCAATAAACGCATTCAAAAACTAAATTGCAACTTATGATAGATCAACTGAAAAGAAAGGATCTGAAAAATTTTCCGTCTTTGAAAGCAAGGATTCCTCAGCTGAATTATGATATTTATGAGGCAGAATTATCAAATATTTTGGGCCAATTCGAAATACGTTTTATGATTTCAGTAAATTGGCAAATATCGCATCATTTATGAGTTATCCTTTTTCGTGTAAAAACATTGAGGAATTAGCTACTGAAATAGCAAGTCAGTTTAACATGGACTCATGTTCTGTTGAAAATGAGTTAGTGCAGATTATATCAGATATACATCTCAAAGCCACAGCATCTGATACAAAATTTTGGTGTTTTATATCTGAAGATAAATATCCGAATCTAAGGTAAATCGCCCTTCAACTGACGGGAATGTTTGGGTCAACTTACTTGTGCGAGTCTGCATTTTCTGAAATGAAGATAATTAAGTCAAAATATCGCAATCGACTAACTGACGAACATATGTCAACATGTTTGCGATTAGCACTCGGTAATTACGTAGCCCGGGGGCGGGGGGGGGGGGCCGGGGAACGGGTACCATCTTATGAAAAGTATGCTGAGGACATGCAGTGCCACGTTTTCAACATCCAAAGTCACTCTTTAGTTAAGTTTAGACACTAGAACTCGTTTGTTTTGTAAGAACCAATAAAACTCGTAATTTTGAATAATTATGAGTTTTTTCATTGACATTTTAGAGCAGACCTACACTTACCTTGACTAAAAAAATGCATATTATGCGGAAAACTAATATCTATGCCACGATACACCCTACCTAGACGACAATCCTGCATCACACTTACTTGCAGCCTCTCAGAGTCGATCGATCGTAGTCTAACAATATTGAGGTAGATCGCCAGCAGTTCAAGTTTGAGCACCCCTGCTCTAAGCAATAATTAAATGTAAAAAAAATTTAGATCTAAAATATTTCAAGTATTCAATTACAGAGATGATTTATTGACACACCTCTACTTAAACTTGTTCAAAATAAGAATGTTATCTATATTTAGAAAAACAATATCAGGTATGGAATTTTCTAAATTAATTGAAGTCCTCAAATTAAATTGTACTCTTAATTCATTTTAAACCGATGTTTAGTTTTTTTCTGTAGAATTTTCTTTTACCGACACATAATATATTCAGATTCTGCATATATTTTTACATGTAATATCTAATTAAATTATGATATATTAGTGTAGTTTACGATTAATAAAACATTATATTGAACTATTTCCGAGAAAAATATATATACAGTACAATCCCGATTATCCGAATCGCGATTATCTGAAATCCGGCTTATCCGAAACAAACTGTTAAAAAGCAAATTTTATTCCCATTAAACGAAAAAATCCCCATTATTCGAAACAGACGATGAGTGGTTTCCTTAACGCGTCGGGAACTCCCCGACGTCTAGAATTTCACCGCTGTCTATGTTTTGGTTAGTCGACGAGTGTTATAAGTTACTCATTACGTCTATTATTATCGCAGAGGTAATAGTTTCGTTTTAATAGATATTTTACAAAATGGAGCGTCATAATAATAAAAGCGTAAATGTATTGTTATTACCTTAAAGGAGAAACTTGAAGCAATTTAACGTTTAGATAATGGTGAACTTCTTAAAAATATAGCGAAGGATTTAGGTGTAGCCGTAAGTACTGTTTCAGAGTGGAGAAAAAATCGCGAAAAAACTTGAAAAATAGTGTAGTGTTTTTGTCATCGCCCACACAGGCACAAAAAAGTATGAAAAGCGGTGAATACCAAAAAGTGGATGATTCTTTATTTTTGTGGTTTACACAGAATCGAGAACGTGGAATACTAATTTCAGGAACAATTTTAAAACATAAGGCAGTGAGTTTAAGCGAAGAGTTGCCGGTTATTGAAGCGCCTGTAAATTTTTTTGCAAGGGATGGATGGCTGGACAGGTGGAAAAAAAGACATGGTGTACGTCAACTGACAGTTTGTGGAGAAAGATTGTCGGCTGATGTATCTGCTGCAAAAAAATTTGCAGAGAATTTTGAGCAGCTTATGAAAGAACATGGTTTACAACCAGACCAAATCTATAATTGTGATGAAACAGGCTTGAACTACAAAATGTTGCCATCAAATACCTTAGCTTTAAAAACGGAAGCTGGAGCACCTGGTTACAAACGTAGCAAAGAACGTATTACTGTTCTTGCATGCAGCAATGCTTCTGGAAGACACGAACTCCCATTATTATGTATTGGTAAGTCAGCAAATCCACGAACCTTTAAGAATATTTATCGCAATGCTTTTCCTGTTTTGTATAAAAATCAAAACAATGTCTGGATAAACGCGACTCTATTTAAAGACTGGTTTTTTGGAGATTTTGTTCCCAAAGTGGAACTTTTTTTAAAAGAACATGGATATCCTAGAAAATGTATTCTGTTACTAGATAACGCCCCCTTTCACCCAAGTGCGGAGCAACTTGAAAGTGGGGAAATAAAAGCAATGTTTTTGCCTCCTGCTGTAACTTCTCTCATTCAGCCTATGGATCAGGGTGTACTGGAAAATTTAAAACGTAATTACAGGCGTTTGTTATCGGAGCATATTTTAGAAGAACTAGATGAAGGTGGCAATCTTATTGATTGTCTAAAAAAGATAAATTTGAAAAATGTTATATATTGGATAGTTTCAGCCTGGAATCAAGTAAAGAGTAGTACTCTGGAAAAATCTTGGTCAAAATTTGATTCCACAAGAGGAGAGACATTACTCAGAGGCAGAGACAGAAGATAATGAAAGTTTACATCAAATTATTACAAGAATATCAGGATGTGAAAAGTGTTACGGAAACCGATGTTTGTGAATGGTTAAACTGTGATAGTGTGGAAGATGAAATGACTGACCAAGAATTAATTAAAAGTGTATGCAAAAATGCTAATAAAATAGACAGTGATGACGATGATGATAACGAAGTAGAAGCCACTGACGATATTCCAGTTAAAAATGTCATATTCAGAAGGACTAGAGGCCCTAGAAAAAACGTTAACTAATGTAGAACAACAAGAAAATGCAACCGCCGCGAACGTTTTGCTTATCAAACGTTGGTGAGACATTGCAGCTAAAAACAGAACTAACGCAAATCGAGTGCGGTTAAAAATTACCTAATTTTTAAGATATTAAAGAATGAAACTGTTTTATTTTCGATTTTCCGCTCATATACATAAAATAAGTAAACTAATTGTTCTATTCTTTGTTTTAATAAATACCTATGTACGTAATAGCATATCGTATAAATGCTTTTAAGTCAATCTGCAATGTTGTATTCATTCTAAACTTCTATTTTATAAAAAAAATTCGGATTAACCGAAATTTCGATTATCTGAAATCACTTTGGTCCATATTATTTCGGATAATCGAGATTCTACTGTAATAAGACTTATATACTTTAAAAAACGGTTTTGTGATAAAATATTAATATTGTGACTTTTGAATAAGGATGTATATTCAAATTTGGGACTCCAAAATTACCCAGTTTTGTTATGACGTCAATTTTTTTCTTGCCTGTTGACTATCAATTAATCCATTGATAACCTACTTGGAAACATCGAAATACGGGACACACTGTATATAGTCACTTCAATATCTAAATTTTGTTATATTAAAATACGCACAATTCTTTTAGAATAGTTACACACACACACACACAACATAATATATAAACTTAACTAAACCCGAAGAAAAGCAAAATAAAAAAAAATCTTTTTCTCTACTATGGCAATCAAGAAAAATATAATTAATAGGGAGCTACTGCTACATGTTAATTTCCAAATAGCTTCTCTTGACTGATATATACGTAACTTTTACTTAACCTTATAAGCTTCTATTCAAAACAAATAAAACATTATTATTATGGTGTCATTAGAATGGGTATACTAGGGGTTGTTGTCGGATTGGTTAAAACGTACTAAGGTCTTTTTGCTTTACTTAATACGTTAAATCACGCAAAGATTCCCTATTATTTACATCCTAAATTCCTGCCAATGTTGTTCCTTCATATTTTCTGGATGTTATTTTCTGCGGTAGCCTATTGACCTCAAAATTAGAAAGCTTAAATAAATCACTTTAGAAAGGAAACATAGCTATTATGTTCGTAGTAAAGATTTGGATAGGCAGTAAAAGTGACTGTTAATAGTGTTAATATAAACATATTCAAATCTGTGAGTATAGCATAAATTATTTCAGCTACAGGGCCAGTCGAAAACTATTTTAGTATTATTTTAAGCATCAACTTTTGTAGATAATAATGATGTAAAACCACTGAAACATAGATCGGAGTTAATAAACATTTTCATGTAATAGGTAAACAAAGAAATTTTATTTGAAACTTGTCAGTCAAATGTTACGACAAAAACCTCCTAATATTGTCATAGATATAACAACGTAGTAATACACTGATATATTATAGTTATCTATAATATATATATAAAATGTAACGTCTCTCTGTCTGTCTGTCTGTCCGTTACTGCGCTTATCACTGGAGAACCACTTATCCGATTAACGTGCTTTTTTTTTTAAAACATACATATGTTCTCTGGCCAAGTTATAGGCTATATTTTATTACGAAAGGTAGCATAAGGAATGAGCAGTGACGTAAAATAGTGAATGAAGTCGGAAAAAAGTTTGCCGCTAGCGCCCTTGCAATACACAGCCTAAACCATTAATTATGGAACAATATTATGTAGCAGAGAATATCTATAATCTGTAATCTACAGTATATATAAAATGAAATGTCTCTCTGTCTGTCTGTCGGTCCATTAGTGCGTTTATCACGCGAGAATCACTTATCCGATTTACGTGTCTTTTTTTAAATTCATACATATATTCTTTGGCTAGGTTATATAATAATAATAATAATCTATATCTATAATATATATAAAATGCAACGTCTCTCTGCCCGTCTGTCTGTCTGTCTGTCCGTTAGTGCGCTTATCACTGGAGAACCACTTATCCGATTTACGTGCTTTTTTTTTAAAAACATACATATGTTCTCTGGCCAGGTTACAGACTATATTTTATTAGGTTAGGTAACATGAGGAATAAGCAGTGACGATAATAGTGAATTAAATCGGAAAAAAGTTTGCCGTTAGCGCGTTCTCTTGCAATACACTGCCTAAACCACTAAATATGGAACAATATCATGTAGCAAAGGATATCTATAATATATATAAAAGGCAACGTCTCTCTGTCTGTTTGTCCGTTTGTGCGCTTATCACTGGAGAACCACTTATCCGATTTACGTGCTTTTTTTTTAAACAAACGTATGTTCTCTGGCCAGGTTATAGGATATATTTTATTACGTTAGGTGACATAAGGAATAAGCAGTGACGACAATAGTGAATCAAGTCGGAGAAAAGTTTGCCGCTAGCGCGTTCTCTTGCAATACACTGCCTAAAGCATTAAATATGGAACAATATCATGTAGCAAAGAATATAATATATATAAAATCCAACGTCTGTCTCTCTGTCTCTCTGTCTGTCCGTTAGTGCGCTTATGACTCGAGAACCACTTATCCGATTTACGTGTTTTTTATAAATTTATACATATGTTCTATATAATTCGACATAAGCCTAGATAAGGGGAGATAAGGTGAGATAATGGGAGATAAGGAGAAATAATGGGAGATAAGCCTCGATAATGGGAGATAAGGTGAGATAATGGGATAATAATTATAAATAACTAGCCGTGCCCGCGTCTCCGCTCGCGTGGACTTGATTCACCTTTATCGTCACTGCTTATTCGTTATATTTATATTATTATATAGCTCAAGGGGCCTTAGAGGCCCATGGCTTGGTTGCATACTTGTCTCCACTTCTTTTTGTCTCCTGTTAGCTTTTCCCAGTGCGGGATTCCCATCAACTCCAGATCTTGCTTTACTGCCTGAATCCATGTAGATCGAGGTCTACCCTTGCCTCTTCTTTCAACCACTCCTCTTATTAGGGGTTGCTTTACTTGTCTTTCTTTCTTCATCCTTGCCACGTGTCCCAACCATCTTAATCGCTGGCTTCTTATGATTTGGCTTATAAGGGGTTTCGTATATATAGGTATTTTAATTCGTAGTTTGTTTTTCTTCTCCACAGTCCCTCTTCTTTCCTTCCTTCATAGATTCTTCTCAAAGCTTTCCTTTCCCACACCTCCAAGGTCTCCTTTTTTCTTGCACTTAGTTTCCACGTTTCGCATCCATATGTCACCGTTGGTCTGACAACTGTTGCATATATGTTTTCTTTTGCTTTTGTTGGTACATTCGTTGATTTCAGTATTGGATTCATTGCCCCCAAATATATCTGTCCTTTCGCTATTCTTTCTCCGTCCTTCCTTCTCCACTCTCTGTTATTGTTACTCCCAGATAAGTAAATACTTTTTTAAACATATATCTTTTCACTAAGTTGTTTATTGTAACTATAACCTGGCCAGAGAACATATGTATGTTTAAAAAAAAAAGTACGTAAATCAGATAAGTGGTTCTCTAGTGATAAACGCACTAACGGATAGACAGACAGACAAACAAACAGACAGAGATACGATGCATTTTATATATATATATATATATATATATATATATATATATATATATATATATATATATAACCTGGTCAGAGAACATATGTATGAATTTAAAAAATCACGTAAATTGGATAAGTGGTTCTCGAGGGATAAGCGCACTAATGGACAGACAGAGAGACGTTGCATTTTATATATATTATAGGTATAGATTATTATTATTATTATTATTATATAACCTGGCCAAAGACTATATGTATGAATTTAAAAAAACACACGTAAATCGGATAAGTGATTCTCGTGTCATAAACGCACTAATGAACAGACAGACAGAGAGACATTGCATTTTATATATATTATAGATTATAGATTATAGATATTCTCTGTTACGTAATATTGCTCCATATTTAATGGTTTAGGTTGTGTATTGCAAGGGAACGCGCTAGCGGCAAACTTTTTTCCGACTTCGTTCACTATTATCGTCACTACTCATTCCTTATGCTACCTATCGTAATAAAATATAGCCTATAACCTGATTAGAGAACATATGTATGTTTTAAAAAAAAAGTACGTAAATCGGATAAGTGGTTCTCCAGTGATAAGCGCACTAACGGACAGACAGACAGACAGACGTTGCATTTTATATATATTATAGATCGGAGATAAGGAGAAATAATGGGAGATAAGCAGAGATAAGTCTAGATAATGGGAGTTATGGTGAGATAATAGGAGATAAGGAGAAATAATGGGAGATAAGGAGAAATATTGCGAGATAAGTCGAGATAAGCCTAGATAATAGGAAATAAGGTGAGATAATGGGAGATAAGGAGAAATAATGGGAGATAAGGAGAAATAATGGGAGATGAGCAGAGATAAGCTTAGATAATGGAAATTATGTAGAGATAATGGGAGATAAGGAGAAATATTTTGAGATAAGGGGAAATAATGGGAGATATTTTATTACGTTGGGTTAACATAAGGAATAAGCAGCGACGATAGTAGTGAATCAAGTCCACGCGAACGGAGCCGCGGGCCCGGCTAGTATTTAATAAATGCAAATGATAAAAAATATTATGGACAGTGATTTAACAAAGATCGTATATAGCCCTGATATTAGACTTGCTTTGGAGAGTACTCAAACTGAAAGATATTCATATTTACTTCCCTTTTTCAGATGACACATTCCCAGAGTCTGCTGACAGCGCAATACGAACCTGGATTGACAAACGACGCCTGACACTTATTGATTAAGTACAACGAGAGGGGAGGAAAGAGGGATCCTTTGAGTGAAGAAGCGATCGAATGAGTCGGTTCTACTACAAATGATGAGGGTAGCGAGGCAACTAAAGTCTGTTGAAACGGTTGAAAGTATGGACATGACCTATAGCAATAAATGAGCATGGAATACTATAAAGAAGCTTAGTGGCGACACCTGTGAACAGTAACAGCATAGTAATATTAGTGCAAATAAAGTGGCAAATCAATTAATTGTTAGTGGAAAGATTCACGAGAGGCGTAAGATTGCAAAATTGGTAAGAGATACTAACACCGAAATAAACCTGTCGAAAACTGCCTTCACTTTGAAAGAGCTCAACATCGCAATAAATTCTATACAAATCGGAAGATCTCCTGATGTAGATGAGCTATTTAACGAACAAATAAAACAATTTTTAGCAAATACAAAGAACTGGCCCCTGAAAATATTAAATAATTGCCGGTTGTTTTGTAAAATCCTAAAAACGTGGAGAAAAGCGAAAGTCGTTGCTTTGCCAAAACCAGGCAGAAGTCCAACAGCTATCTCCTAATCTCTTTGTTGTGTCATCTCCTCAACCTGTACGAAAGAATGATCTTGCATTGCATACAAAGCTACGCTAACTCTAAGTTAATTCCCCAACAGGCGGGTTTCAGGCCAGTGAAATCATGCTCAGGGCAGTTTCTTAACCTCACTGAGCATATTGAAGAAGGTTTTGACAAGGGGCTTACTACAGGGGTGGCGCTGATTGATCTTACAGCCGCTTGTGATACAGTTAACCACAAAAACCTACTCGACAAGGCCTACAATACATTAAAAGACTTCCGATTGACTCAAAACACCATCTGCTTTCTATACTATTTTTCTGTTATGTTTAACTAAGTAATTGGAACTATGAGAAAACATGTTTAAATTAATATTTCAAATTTAACCAACGAGAATTAGTATTACAAACAACTACGGAAAATTTTATTTAGAAGTTACATCATTGTTATAAAAATGTAAATAAAATTAATGCCAAAAAGTCTCCATACACTCAAGAACTGCATTGACAAACACTTTATAATCAGCCGTATTTTATCAAGCTATCTATTGCTTGCTAATCTGAAAACAAATAAATAATTTTCGGCCATACTTTAATAAATAATCAACGGGTTCCTATAAAATTCGAGTACGTTCCGGTCGTCCCAAGAAACTGACTCCACGTGAAGAGGCCAGTACTGTTAAACAAATAATTATAGCAGAGCCCCAAAACATGGGAGCAGTTTCTATCGTTGGTCGAATTTAAGCTTTGTACAGAATTAAGAGTTGTGAAGTGTAAAACTTTCTAGTTCGAAATAATATTCCCAGCTTTTGAGAAGCTCTCCTTGCTATGCCTGCGACATGTTCATGCCAAGACATATTTGCTTCCAAATTAACTCCCAGCAAATTGGGTGACGACGCTAGAGGAATGGAGTGCCCCGGCGTAACTATGTTGGGTTTCGCAACGTGAACTTTTTTATAGAAAACTGCCGCCTGGTTTTTTGCAGCGTTAAATTCTACTTGGTTACTATCACCTCAGTATAGAATTTCTTCCAGGTCTTTGTTAAGTTGAACGACCTCCTGCTATCTGCGGATATTTACGTGAGTAGCCAATGTTTTTATTTATTTTATTTTTTTATTTTATTTTATTTTTACGGACAAGCCAATTACAATAGTAATATAAAAACAAAATTACAATAGTAATATAAAAACAAAAAAAAAAAATGTTTAAAAACACAATGCACATATACAATTCATAACGTGAAAACGGACAAAAAAAAACAAGAATTACAACTGTTTAACACCTCAGTTCCCGATCGCGCTTACAAGGGTTTTAAATTTGCTAACACTACAACTGAAGGGATCAAGGCTGTATGTATTAAACATCGGCACATTCTCGTGAGAGGACTGTAATAGCCATAATTAGCACTATGAAATAGAATACTGAGCAGTACACTGCCACGAGTCCTATGAATAGTATTAAGTTGGACGCTCTCCAAAAGTGGTGGACAGGAAATAAAGCCATTCAGGAGTTTATATAGGAATAAAACATCTGCAAGATCCCTACGCTTCTCTAAAGTAGCCACACCAAAAGCGTTCATAATCACCCCGTAGTCAACATGAAAACTTGCATCCTTATAAATATTTATTCCAGCTTTATAAGCTAAAGTTCGTAGAAATCTACGCTGCACTGACTCAATCTCAGCAATATGGCACTGGTAAGATGGTGACCACACTATCGAAGCGTACTCCAAACCAGAGCGGACCACTGAAAAATACAACACTCTAAACGTGCTAGCCGACAATTGCTTACTATATCTGGTAACAAAACCAAGATTTCTGAGACTCAGTCTCAGAATATTATTAATATGGCCACGAAAATTAAGTTGACTGCCCAAAAGCACACCCAAGTCACGAATCTCCGACACCGACTCAAGCATGGCGCCGTTCAAACTATACCAATGACGCTCAATATTCCGCTTCTTACCAAAGGAAATGCAGAAACACTTTTTAACATTTAGACTTAAGCCATTTCTTTCTGACCAGTGATAGAGTCGATTCAGATCTTCCTGCAGACGCGTAACATCGTTTACACTTTCTATTTCCTCTGTACAATTTGAGGTCATCCGCAAATAAAAGATATTCATAATGGTTGGACATCTCACCAATATCATTAATAAACAAATTAAAAAGGAGAGGCCCACAGTGTGAACCCTGCGGGACACCTGAACATACCGATATGTTTCTTGAAATATGATTTAATATACGTATACACTGGCTACGTTCAGTCAAAACACTCTTGATCCACCTAGTCACGCTCGTGCCGAATCCCAGGGCTTGAAGCTTTCCCACCAAAAGCTCATGATTAACCCTGTCAAACGCCTTCGAGAAATCAGTATATACAGCATCAACCTGCATACCTCTCTCAAACGCGCCCAACAGATACTGCTCGTAACTTAGTAAGTTTGTGACTGTGGATCTTCCCCGAGAAAAGCCGTGCTGCTCGTATCTCACAAAGTTCCTACAAATCCATGAAAGTTGATCCGCGACAAGCTTATCAAAGAGCTTCGGTATAGCCGACTGAATACAAATACCCCTGTAATTGGTTATATCCTCACGATTTCCTGATTTATAAATGGGTGTCAAAAAGCTAGTCTTCCAATATTGCGGAAAAACGCAGGAGTCCAACGACAAACAGAAGATATAGTGTAGTGGTCTGCTCAGGGAAAACACACATTGTCTCAGGAATGCTGATGGAATCCCATCTGGGCCATGAGAATAACTCATCTTAAGCTGATTAATGCCTTCAAATACTTCGGCCAATGAGACCCTCACAACGTCCACGTCCAGTGCGTTATCAATATTACAGGCTGAAAAGTCACAGTTCTCTCTCACATAACTAGCCGAAAAATGACGCGCGAACAAATCCACGATGTCATTGCCATCATTAGCAAGTGAATCCATCAAAAACATGCTATGTGGATAAGAAGTACACCTTCTGGAATTGTTAACGCGTCTCCAAAAAAAACGCAGGGTTGACTCTTAGGTCATTGTCAACTCTAGACAAATATTCTTTATAGCAAGCTGATTGAAGACGTTTACATCTATCACGCAATAAAGAAAACTCTTGGTATGAGGTGAATAAATCGTTTTATTTATACTTTTTGTGCGCAATTTTCTTTTGCATCACCAGTGTTTGTAAGTCTGCAGAGAACCACGTTAATTGAAAATTGCAATTCTTAAAATCGTAGTATAGTATGTCACATGCCAACATAGATGGGAATCGATATTTCATATGCAATATGGTGCTGAGAAGCATTTAAAATACAGTCAAGGGCAACAGAAACATTGACCTCTTGACTGTTACAAAACACAAGATCAAGAAATCTTCCATGTATATTGGGAATAGAGTTTAGTTGTCTCATATTTGAGATATCCATAGCACGCACACACAATATTCGCCGAAGAGGACGCGGGACACTGCACACTTAAATCATCGTCTCCATCCAACCAGACAGCATCAGGCAAGTTATAATCACCACAAATGAGGACCTCGCTATTATTAAATCGTTCTATTAATTCAATCACAGCACTACCATGCTCATTATATACCTGCATCGAGGACTGTGGGGGGAAGTACACTGCACCAATTACAATCTTTTGACTACCGCATGCCACAGAAACAAAAACATGTTCCACAATATGTTCGCTAACGTTAATTGCAGTAGAATTGAGATTTCTATGAATTGCTATCAAAACACCACCACCCCTTAACTTGCCACTCGCATCACTATCCCTGTCCCGTCTGTACACGCAATGTTCGATCATTAAAAGTGAATGATGAGATAAGCGTACTGCCATCTGCAAAGTTGTAGATTGGATTCCTAGTGTTTTCCAGCAGATCGATAATGTAAATGACAAAGAGGGTGGGAGACAGTATGGAGCCCTGGGGCATACCGGCTTTGATAGTGAAGGTGTAAAAAGGAAACTCATCGATTGCCACTCGTAAAGATCGTTCCTTGAGGAAACTTGAGAGCCATAAACAGAACTTTTCAGACACACAAGAAGAACGTAGCTTAGCTAACAATCCATCTTTTTAAACACGGTCGAATGCCTTGGATATATCAAGAGCAACCGCTCAAGATTCTCCAAAGTATTCAGTTGCGTTGTTCCAAACATGTGTTACATGAGTTATAAGATATCCTGTTGATCTATATTTTTGAAAGCCTTATTGTTGATCGCTAATAATATTGAATCCTTCAAGATATTTTAGAAGATGCTGAACACTTATTAAAAAAATTTCATACCTTGTATAGTTAACTCTAGAGTGCTATTAGAAATGTTACTATTAATTACTTTATTACTTGTTGGCAAAAGTTGAATTTTCCAATTTTTAAAAACTGTTCTCTTTCTGAAATATCGAAAATACACGTAGAATCCAGTGGTTTTTATTTTTTAATGAATTTTACTAAACATTTAAAATTAGTATTTAAAGGCAAAAAAAGTAAATTACAGACAATTATAAGTTAAACAAGAAACATTTTTTTCTTTTAAATTATCCATTATATAATGAGCATTTGCCATATTTGGAAACACACGTTAAAATAATTTACCAGTAAAAAATAAAAACTGTAATTAGGTCCTATTTTCGATTTTTCAGAAAAAGAGCATAACAATTTTAAAATTAGGTAGAAAGATTATATTTTGGAGCCAAATAGCTCCTTGCTGTATGAAATTTTTTGTTTTGTATAAAATAGGTGATTGTTACTATTTTTGAGCTTAAATATCATTAACGTAGAATAATATGTTGACTGAAAAATCGACAAAATAATTTACCCAGTACTTCTCTTGCCCACATGCAATTTTAAAATGGGTACGGAATTTAATTTCCTCACACTAAAGAATATTCAATCGAATTATTATAACTCGATAAAATTTTAAATTATAGATATTTTATGGTGATATATAAATCAGAAAGGCAAGTTGAGCAGATGAAGGGCTTCACAGACATTTACAACAAGCCCTACATTTCGTCTACCTCCTCCTTTACCCCTTAAATCTTTTGTATGTTTGATGTTAAATAAACTTAAAATTTTTTCAATATTTTAACTTAAAACAAGAAAAATATTCATATGGAAACTATACAAAATTTATTGACTCCCTAATTGAAGCAACATTGCTCGAAAATTGGGTAAAGTACTTGAGATTCTTTTCCCACTTCGAGTACTTTACGAGGGTCTATTGATAAGTTTCTAGCCTAACAAAGAAACAACAAGCAAATTTCAAAGACCCTATTTAACCTAATCTCCTTTTAACTTCATACACTTTGTGCAACCGTTATAAAGTAATTCTGGACTTTACAAAAAAAAATCTTTGCTTTGTTTGCAAACCATTCTTCATTTGCATGAAATTTGTGTCCTTTCAAATGCTTTTAGAAATATGCAAGGGAGCTAAATCAGGTGAATATAGGAAAAGATCAGTTCAACGACTATTTCTTTTATTTTTGCAACACTAACAGCGATTAGTGAGTAGGCCTATTATCTGGTAAAAATCGAAGGAGGGGTCCTACCTCGCACTATCACCGCCGGTTCCTGAAAGGAGCTCCGACGGTGTGCCTTCTTACTATAATAATTTTAATCGAAATTTATTTACTCTTTATTCCTCTTTCGATTTTATGTTTAATGTAGTTTATATATTCACTAGCCGGGCCCGCGGCTCCGCTCGCGTGGACTTGATTCACTACTATCGTCGCTGCTTATTCCTTATGTTACCCTAGCGTAATAAAATATCTCCCATTATTTATTCTTATCTCCCAATATTTCTCCTTATTTCCCATTATCTCTACATAATTTCCATTATCTAGGCTTATCTCTGCTCATCTCCCATTATTTCTCCTTATCTCCCATTATTTCTCCTTATCTCCTATTATCTCACCTCATTTTCCCATTATCTAGGCTTATTTCGACTTATCTCCCATTATTTCTCCTTATCTCCCTTTATTTCTCCTTATCTCCCATTATCTCAACATAACTCCCATTATCTAGACATATCTCTGCTTATCTCCCATTATCGAGGCTTATCTCGACTTATCTCCCATTATTTCTCCTTATCTCCCATTCTCTCACCTTATCTCCCATTATCTAGGCTTATATCGAATTATATAGAACATATGTATAAATTTATAAAAACACGTAAATCGGATAAGTGGTTCTCGAGTGATAAGCGCACTAACGGACAGACAGACAGAGAGACAGTTGCATTTTATATATATTGTATTCTTTACTACATGATATTGTTTCGTATTTAATGCTTTAGGGAGTGTATTGCAAGAGAACGCGCTAGCGGCAAACTTTTCTCCTGCTTGATTCACTATTATCGTCACTGCTTATTCCTTATGTCACCTAATAAAATATATCCTATAACCTGGCCAGAGAACATACGTATGTTTAAAACAAAAGCACGTAAATCGGATAAGTGGTTCTCCAGTGATAAGCACACTAACGGACGGACAGACAGACATACAGACGGACAGAGAGACATTGCATTTTATATATATTATAGATATTCTCTGCTACATAATATTGTTCCATATTTAATGGTTTGGACTGTGTATTGCAAGAGAACGCGCTAGCGGCAAACTTTGTCCGACTTCATTTACTATTATTGTCACTGCTCATTCCTTATGCTACCTATCGTAATAAAATATAGCCTATAACCTGGCCGGAGAACATATGTATGTTTAAAAAAAAAAAAAAGTACGAAAATCGGATAAGTGGTTCTCCAGTGATAAGCGCACTAACGGACAGACAGACAGAGATAAGTTGCATTTGATATATATTATAGATGTAATAAAATATATACCTATAACCTGGTCAGAGAACATATGTATGAATTTAAAAAATCACGTAAATCGGATAAGTGGTTCTCGAGGGATAAGCGCATTAACGGACAGACAGACAGACAGACAAACATTGCATTTTATATATATTATAGATATAGATTATTATTATTATTATATAACCTGGCCAAAGAATATATGTATGAATTTAAAAAAGACAGGTAAATAGGATAAGTGGTTCCTGCGTGATAAACGCACTAATGGACAGACAGAGAGACATTGCATTTTATATATATTATAGATTATAGTTTACAGATATTCTTTGCTACATAATATTGTTCCATATTTAATGGTTTAGGCTGTGTATTGCAAAGGCACGCGCTAGCGGCAAACTTATTTTCCGACATCATTCACTATTTTACGTCACTGCTCATTCCTTATGCTACCTATCGTAATAAAATATAGCCTATAACCTGGCCAGAGAACATATGTATGTTTTAAAAAAAAAAGTACGTAAATCGGATAAGTGGTTCTTTAGTGATAGGCGCACTAACGGACAGACAGACAGACAGAGAGAGAGACGTTGCATTTTATATATATTATAGATGTAATTATTTGTTAAAATGGTGACGTGCCCTTCCTCAATGTGGGACCGGGGTACCTACAACTCCCATTATCTGGTAAAAACAGTACCTTTTTAGTTATTTTTTCTTGGCATTTTTTCACAATTTAAGGGCAAAGTTTAAATAATAATAAAGAATGATATTCTGCAATCACTATTTTGCTGCGTTCTATGTAAGAAGTATCCCGGTCCCATAAAATCGGTAGCAAAAACTTTTTCTGTTTCTGTAAGGACAACTTCTTGGGGAAATCCTTCGACTATTCATTTGTCTCTGCATCATAATGATAGATCCACGTTTCATTAATAGTTACCATTCGATTCAAAAGATTAGAATCATCTTCAAAACGGCAACAAATCAACTTGGATGTTGTGACTTCCAGTCGTTTTTGATCGGTGTTCAAACACTTCAACTGATAATATTCGTATTCCCAAATCAGGTTAGACCATGTGAAAAACACGTTCTTATGAAATTTTTTGGGTTTCTGCTATTCTTTTCAGCCCAATTCGTCAATCTCCAAAATTGTTTCATGCATTTCAGAAGGATTCATTTTAATCACCCCAAAAGAAACTTTTCCGAAGCGACCTGGCCATTAAAGGCAGGATGTCACTCCCTGCCAGGATGCCGAGGTGATCCCAAACAGCCAAACCAATATATCGGATCGTATTTCACTTCTAGCGAAGCTAAATACCTTGTCAACCTACATTGTTCCATGAGGATTTCCACTAGCGGATTCAGGAGGCCTCTACTGCTTTTGAGCAACCACTCAAGATGCACTCATCCAGGCCACGATATCAACTTTTTGGCCTATCTGCACCCTGGGCTTCGGTACGATCTACGTCGATCACACTATTCCCTGAGGGCAGTTTCTACCTGCCTCTCCGATACATCTAAAGTGGGTTCGGGTCCCGAGAAAAGAGTACCTCTCAATGTCCAGAGATATACAGTAATTCAATTTGTTTCCTCTCAATCAACTCATCAAATAATACAAAGAAAAGTGTGCGCACGTATTACATTACACATATTTTTTAACTCGTGTTTTTATAAGCTTTCACATCCGATTTCACCTCCCAAAAGTAACCCCTTAAGTCAAAACTTAACTTTCAAAACTGCACGGCTCTGATGAGGCCATCAATTCCTATATTAGTGCCAAATTCCAACTTTCTATGTCAAATGATTTCGGAAAAAATCGAGTATGACAGACGGACAGACAGATGGACAGACACCCAAGTGATCTTATAAGTGTTCCATATGGAACACTAAAAAACGGGTTTTGAAGACCTAAATTGTTTATAAACAAAGGAACACAAGTTTTTCGAGGTCCAAAATTCAGGACAATACTCCTGGTGATACTCCAGAGAGGATAAAATCCTAATATTGATGTATCTAGACTGTGCAGTTTCAAATGCTTTTTTTACTGCACTAATATATCACATCCGCATGAGGTTCAGCTTGTCACTCCTTGTACAATCCTTTTCAAGCACTCTTCTATATGAATAGATTAGGTTATACGAGGCTGGTTTGAAAAGTCCGTGCAAAAATAAAAACTACTTATGTGTTTGGGGTAAACCTTTTTTATTTTTCGACATAGTCTCCTTTTAGGCTTATACACTTCGTCCAACGATGTTCTAGTTTGTTGATCCCTTCCGAATAATAGGATTTGTCCAAGTCTGCAAAATATCCATTAGTGTCTGCAATCACCTCCTCGTTTGAATAAAATCTTTGTCCCGCCAGCCATTTCTTCAAATTGGGGAACAAATAGTAGTCCGAGGGTGCCAAGTCTGGAGAATAGGGGGGATGTGAAACGAGTTGGAATCCTATTTCCATTAATTTTGCGACCACAACTGCTGAGGTGTGTGCTGGTGCGTTGTCGTGATGGAAAAGGACTTTCTTGTGGGCCAATCGCGGGCGTTTTTCTTGCAGCTCGGTTTTCAAACGGTCCAATAACGATGAATAATATTCACCTGTAATATTTTAACCCTTTTCCGGATAGTCGATGAGGATTATCCCTTGCGAATCCCAAAAGACAGTCGCCATAACCTTTCCGGCCGAAGGAACGGTCTTCGCCTTTTTTGGTGCAGATTCCCCCTTGGTAACCCATTTTTTAGATTGTTGTTTGGTCTCAGGAGTATAGTAACGTATCCATGTTTCATCCACAGTGACGAAACGACGTTTAAAGTCCTCCGGATTCTTCTGGAACCGCTGGAAACCATCCTTGCAACACTTCACACGATTCCCTTTTTGGTCAAGCGTGAGCAATCTTGCGGATAGCTTTCTCATGTCCAAATGTTTATGCAAAATATTATGTACCCGTTCAGTCGAGATGCCCACAGCACTAGCAATCTCACGCACCTTAACTCTTCTGTCATCCATCGCCATATCATGGATTTGAACAATGATTTCTGGAGTCGTAACCTCCACAGGCCGTCCAGAACGTTCAGCGTCACTTGTGCCCATATGGCCACACGAAATTCTTTTTCGTCCATTTCTTGAAAATCACTCGACTTCCTTGATTCACACGAATGCCAAACACAAAGAAATAGACCAATATGGCTGAAACTTGGTGTGCGTTCATTCAAGAGATGCTACTAACTAAACATGACCTCGTGCCATCTCTCGGACTTTGCACGGACTTTTCAAACCAGCCCGTAGTGCCAAGGGAATACCCAAAATTACGACGGTATTTTATTCCTTGGTTTCTTGGTCGGGATATTAAGTGATAAGTAGTTAGTTTCTAAGAATATTTGTTTGAGCGTGGATCAAATAAACAATTTTCTCGAAGACGAATTTTTATTTTAAAACAAGATATCAGTTTTAACATTATTGTTGACGCGCTTGGATTAGTGTAGCCTTTTTGCAATTTTTAACGTGTTGTTGTTAAAGTTTAACGTGTATCATGCCACCCGCAAAAAAATGTGTCTCTTCGTGGGTAGCTGATTATCCTGGAACATTTACATACGACGGAAATGTTTTATATTGTCGAGTTTGCGAGAAAAATGTTTCGTGCACAAAAAAGTTTCAAATTGACCAGCATGTCAAGACAAGTCTTCATATCGCAGGATTGCAAAAAAAGGCCCACGACAACAACTTATAACAGCAGCAAGTAGCAGTGATTCCACTTCTATAGGCAAACAAAAAAAACCACTTTAGCAAGGATTTATGTGAAGCATTGCTTGCAAGTAATATTCCTCTCCACAAACTTACAAATCCTACATTCAAAGATTTTCTGCGAACATATTGCTTGAATCAAAAAATACTAGACGAATCAACACTGCGTTAAAATTACATACCAACAATTTATCAACATGTTCTGGAAGAAATACGTAATGAACTTAAGGATGACATTATTTGGATTTCAGCTGATGAAACTACCGACAGTTGTGGTCGCTATATTGCGAATTTAATTGTGGGTGCATTAAGATTAGAGCCTTCTTCTTCCTATTTGGTAGCCTGCAAAGAACTTGACAAGACAATTCATTCTACGATCGCCAGATTTGTGAATAAGGGTATTAAAACAATATTTCCTGAATCTTCTGCAGATGAAAGAGTGTTTATATTTCTCTCAGATGCTGCTCCCTATATGATCAAGGCAGCCAAACTCCTCCAAGTATTTTATCCAAATTTAATTCATGTGAGGTGCTTTGCTCACGGAGTCTATCGACTCGCTGAAGAAGTACGATCCACGTTTGGAAATGTAAATAAACTGATTTCATCAGCAAAGAAAGTGTTTCTTAAGGCACCGGCTCGCAATAACGCCTATAAAGAAAAACTGCCAAATGTGGCGTGTGGAGTTTACCTCCCGAACCAGTGGTATGTTAACTCGATGGGGAACATGGATTGAAGCTGTACTATTTTACAATAAACATTTCGAGGCCATCAAAGGTGTAGTAAATGACTTCGATAGGGCAGAGGCTATGGCAGTTCGTCAATCCAAGGAAACATTTAACGATTCTGATATTAAAAAAAAACATAGCTTTGATTAGCACTCACATTTCCCACATACCTGCGGGTATTAAAAAGTATGAAACTCGAGGTTTGACGTTGACCGAATCAATTCAGTTAATGAATAAAATCCGTCAAATAAACTCCACATTGCCAGATGTGCCAGAGTTAAAGAAAAGTTTGAAAACATTTTGTGCAATAACCCAGGTTTTGAACCTTTGTGTCAAATTGATAGTTTTATTAATGGTACGGGTGAACTTTTGCCAGAAACAATGAGTGCTAACATAGCACCCAAATTCAAATACGGCCCAGTTACCTCAGTGGATGTGGAACGGTCTTTTTCCACTTATAAAAATATTTTAAGTGATCAAAGACACAATCTTACTGCCCAACATTTGGAACAATACCTTATTGTTTACGTGTACAAGAATACAAATGTTAAATAATTTTAAAAAATGTTAAATAATTGTTAATTAAATTTAAACATCGTCGATAACTTGTTAATTTTATGTTGATTTTGAAATAAAAAACAAAAAATTACTACTTTTATTATCATTTATTATTGCATATTTTGACCCTTTTCATGCGTATTTTAAGCATTTTTCATGCATATTTCAAGATTTTTATGTTGCATATAATCCGGTCTCTATTTATTATTATTATTTTATTCCCAGTATTTGTTATGATCAATCAAGTAATTTATTATAAAAATTTATCAGTTCGTAAATAGTCCATTTGATAAAAAAATAAATTATGTACTTAAGATTATTGAAATTGAAAGAAATTATGCGTTACAGTTTCACCGTAAAATTTTATTTTTCTTAAAATGATTGAAATCTTTATGAACATAGGCAGGTTAGTATGGTGTAATTCGTTTAGGAGCATTATTAAAAAAAATAATTACCTAAAATATCACAGTCACGAATAAATAATACGACACCGATATTATATCCAAATCACTATCACGAAACATCTTAAAAAAATACACATTCGAACTTAAGGACCTCATTTAGTGCACTAAATACGTGATATCAAAACGAAGTGCGTTTATAGACTAAAATTGCTTGAGACCACTGTGGATGATAAAATTAAGTTATTGGATCAAAAAATGATAAAATTTGTAAACATACGTAAACCTGCCTTCAGATAGAGCCTATTTACGTTTGACTTGTGTGAATAAGCGAAGCTGCCTTGTACAAATGGTTTGTTATATTAAAAGCTCTAATCAATCATTGACTTGTGGATCTTTACATTTTGTAGGATTAGCCTATTGAAAGATGAGTTTATACGAGGACTGTTAAGCATATATGTTAGAAGAAATGTGCATAATGTTATGCTATTAAAATATATTTCGTCACAGCTAAGTAATTTCAAGATTTTGTTTCAATGTTTTTTGGGTGCCAGGAAAGCACAACTTTGATGTTACTATAGAGCAGGGGTGCTCAAACTTGAACTGCTGGCGATCTACCTCAATATTGTTAGACTACGATCGATCGACTCTGAGAGGCTGCAAGTAAGTGTGATGCAGGATTGTCGTCTAGGTGGGGTGTATCGTGGCATAGATATTAGTTTTCCGCACAATATGCATTTTTTTAGTCAAGGTAAGTGTAGGTCTGCTCTAAAATGTCAATGAAAAAACTCATAATTATTCAAAATTGCGAGTTTATTGGTTGTTACAAAACAAACGAGTTCTAGTGTCTAAACTTAACTAAAGAGTGACTTTGGATGTTGAAGCGTGGCAATGCATGTCCTCAACATACTTTTCATAAGATGGTACGTAATTACCGAGTGTTAATCGCAAGCATGATGACATATATTCAGTCAGTTAGTCGATTGCGATATTTTGACTCAATTATTTTCATTTCAGAAAATGCAGACTCGCACAAGTAAGTTGACCCAAACATTGCCGTCAGTTGAAGGGCGATTTACCTTAGATTCGGATATTTATCTTCAGATATAAAACACCAGAATTTTGTATCAGATGCTGTGGCTTTGAGATGTATATCTGATATAATCTGCACTAACTCATTTTCAACAGAACATGAGTCCATGTTAAACTGACTTGCTATTTCAGTAGCTAATTCCTCAATGTTTTTACATGAAAAAGGATAACTCATAAATGATGCGATATTTGCCATGCTACTGAAATCATAAAAACGTATTTCGAATTGGCCCAAAATATTTGATAATTCTGCCTCATAAATATCATAATTCAACTGAGGAATCCTTGCTTTCAAAGACGGAAAATTTTTCAGATCCTTTCTTTTCAGTTGATCTATCATAAGTTGCAATTTACTTTTGAATGCGTTTATTGCGCTAATCATCTCAATAATAGTTTTTTTTTTCTTCTCTTCCTTTACCTTGAAGCTCCAAATTAATGGTGTTTAAATGCATTGTGATGTCTGTCAAAAATGCCAAATCAGTCAGCCATTTTCCGTTTTTCAGAGTGTCATCACCTCTTTCTTCCAGAAAAGCTGTTATATCGGTCAATAATTCCTGAAACCTTTCTAGGAATTTTCCGCGACTAAACCACCTGACGTCCGTGTGAAGAACTAAATCAGTGTGTTCAGCTGACTCACTATCTTCCAACTGCAATTTAAAGAGCCGTCGTTGCAAGCTACGTGCACGAATAGAATTCACAATTTTTATTGCAATGCCCATAATCTCCTCCATGTTTAGAACTTTTGAACACAAAACTTGTTGATGTATAATGCAATGGAAGGAGAAAAATGAAGGGAAATCATCGTTAGCTCGACACAATGCCACAAAACCGTTTTCGTTTCCAGTCATTGCTGGTGCTCCATCGGTTGTATTGCACACTAGTTTATATATTGGTAGCTTGTAGTTTGTTACAAAATTGAAGAAAACGTCATATATATCTTCGCCACGGGTCTTTCCTTTCAGAGGAATCATTGTCAAAAACTCTTCCTTAGCCGACGTGTCATTGAAAACCATTCGAATAAAAATACACAGCTGGGCAGTGTCTGTCATATCGGTGGATTCGTCGAACTGTGAAGAAAAGTATGTACATTCCATGATATCATGTTTTAGTTTATCTGCCATGTCCTGACTCATGACTTCGACACGCCTTGTGACAGTCGGACGAGATAACTGAAGTTCTCTAATACCAGACATAATCTGTTTTATTTTTAAAATCTCCAAATAAAGTCTCACCTGCTTCAATAAATGTTTCCTTCACAACCAGTCCATCATCAAATGGTTTCTTGTGTTTCGCCAATATATGAGATATTTTAAATGACGCGATCGTTGCAACTTTTGATTGTTTGGCTGGTGAACATGGTTTGTTCTTTTTTTTAAACAAGTTATCAAATCACGTACTTTTCGTTTTCTTAATTCACTCTGTGATGGAAAATCCTTTTCATAGTTTTTATGAACCGTTTTATGATGCCTCTCTAAGTTCCCACGCTTAGGTATTGCAACTGACGCACAGCAAATGAGACAAATGCACTTATCCTTTACCATACAAAAGAAAAATTCTTCCTCCCAATCGTTATTAAAATGATAAGTTTTACTTTTCTTCGCCGCACTCATTTTGGACTATTTATTAATAAACTTTGTATCGATGTATCGCCTTCAAGTTACAACTCAGACTGACTCCTATTCCTGCAGGCGCAACATTTATATCGGCGCGAACGAAGTCTCGAATGTTCCCGTCAAACACGCCGCCCGAAGTTTCTAGAAAAATCGGCAGGAATCAAAAACGCGGCTTTTCTTTGACAAGTACCGCGCGTTCCTTTGATAAAGCCGCCTTTTGCCGCTAGCAGGGGGTTATTACGATAAAAGAAAGTGATGAGGGGGTTATTCTGCCCTAATTGTGGATCGAATAAATTTTAGTAGTTTATTCATTACATTTTGTTTTAGTTACCTAAAACAAAATCTGTGAATAGTTCTGTATCGGAATTTTTTTCTCTAGATCGACTCAAAAAGCACTCGCGATCGACTTGTCGATCGCGATCGACCGTTTGAGCACCCCTGCTATAGAGGTTTTCACGGATGGTGGAATGTAATACATTAAAATTCCGGGTTTCAATCCGTTTGTCTGACAATGAATTTGCACGACATTTCGCCAAAATCTCATAATCTGGCCAGAGAACAAATGTATGAATTAAAAAAAAAAACATGTAAATCGGATCAGTGGTTCTCAAGTCATAAGCGCATTAACGGACAGACAGACAGACAAAGAGACATTGCATTTTATATATATTAAATTCTTTGCTACATTATATTGTTCCATATTTCGTGGTTTAGGCAGTGTATTGCAAGAGAACGCGCTAGCGGCAAGCTGTTTTCCGACTTGATTCACTATTATCGTCACTGTTTATTCCTTATGTTACCTAACATAATAAAATGTATCTTATAACCTGGCCGGAGAACATATATATGTTTTTTTAAAAAAAGCACGTAAATCGGATAAGTTTTACTCAATTGATAAGCGTACTAACGGACAGACAGACAGACAGACAGACAGACAAAGACATTGCATTTTATATATATTATAGACAGGTGATTATAGATAACTTGGCTGGAGAACAATTTTTAAACGATCGTTAACAATAAAAATGGATCGGTAGGGATGGATTTATTCAGTGCCCCCCCTCGATCATGTGACTTAATACCTTTAGACTTTTTTTTTTTATTTATTTGAACCAGACTTATTACAATTCAATACAAAATATGCAATACCTATAAAGATAACACAAGTTATCTGCACAATAGGACTGGTGGACAAAAATCCTTAAGAACTATACACAATTATACTAAACTATACTAAAATACACAAACTTAAATTTTAAAAAAATAAAAAATGAAAATTTATTGGTTGCTCAACAGTGGCAGTAGATACAGAAAAACTCAGAAAACAAAAACAACAAAAAAAACGTACTTTCCATTACTTATATTATGGCCACACTTCTATCCAATGATCCAATCCAACCTTTAAACTTTTTTTTTAGAGTCTTACCTCTTAATTCTAAATTTTTCAGATGTTAGTTTGTTAAACGCCTTCATAGCAGTAATCTTACTGCTCTTAAATTTTATTCTTTTATTTATCTTTGGCAATAAAAGGTTTTTGTTTCTAGTCTTACTATGAGATTCTGCGTGTTCCTTTCGCATATCTGCATAATAAAGCAACAATGACTCCAAAGTAAACATTCGTGAGATATTTTGTGAGGCTACATTAAAGATCGTGTTTATGTGAATCCCCCTACAACACCAGTAGTTATGGAAAAAAGGATACGGGATGCGTGCAGGACAATAACGTCCTTTATGCTAAGGAAAGTGAAGGAAAATATAGTAAAACGTTTAAACATGTGTATTCAAGTAGAGGTGTATATTTTGTTGTTTGTTTAAAAAATTGAAATATTAGAAAAACTACTAGGTCTAGGTATATAACATTATTAATAAAAAAGTTTTAAAGTTTAACGCAGAATTTAAAAATAAATTAGAAAATAGGATGTTCCATTTAAAAAAACATTTGTTATATCGGCCACACTTTTTTGAAGTACCCTGTATACTCAAAAATAATTTTAAACTGTGCACCTTAACATTCCCTAAAACTATGGTATTTTACATTTTTTCGTCATTCCCGAAACAAATGAGATAATGAACTTTACTCTATTGTTGACTCACCTTGTACAGTCTGGTATGCGACATTTTCGATACCATACCATCAACTTTTGTAAGAATTGTACATTCCTATTTTGATAGTTGGGAAGAACGACCTTATATATTTATGTATATTTAATTTATTTTTAAATTGCTAGCCATACCATCATACAAACTCACATGCAAACACACACGCTCTCCTCTCTATAATATAAAAAACTAGCAGGGCCCGCGGCTCCGCTCGCGTGGACTTGATTCACTACTATCGTCACTGCTTATTCCTTATGTTACCCAACGTAATAAAGTATCTACCATTATTTCCCCTTATCTCCCAATATTTCTCCTTATCTCACATTATCTCTAAATAATTTCCATTATCTAGGCTTATCTCTGCTCATCTCCCATTATTTCTCCTTATCTCCCATTATTTCTCCTTATCTCCCATTATCTCCAAATAATTTTCATTATCTAGGCTTATCTCTGCTCATCTCCCATTATTTCTCCTTATCTCCCATTATTTCTCCTTATCTTCCATTATCTCATGTTATTTCCCATTATCTAGGCTTATCTCGACTTATCTCGCAATATTTCTCTTTATCTTCCATTATTTCGGCTTATCTCCCATTATCTCACCATAACTCCCATTATCTAGACTTATCTCTGCTTATCTCTCATTATCTCTCCTTATCTCCTATTATTATTATGCTTATCTCCATTATCTAGGTTTATATCGAATTATATAGAACATATGTATAAATTTATAAAAAAACTTGTAAATCGGATAAGTGGTTGTCGAGTGATAAGCACACTAACGGACAGACAGACAGACAGAGAGACGTTGCATTTTATATATATTGTATTCTTTGCTACATGATATTGTTCCATATTTAATGCTTTAGGGAGTGTATTGCAAGAGAACGCGCTAGCAGCAAACTTTTCTCCGACTTGATTCACTATTGTTGTCACTGCTTATTCCTTATGTCACCTAATAAAATATATCCTATAACCTGGCCAGAGAACATACGTATGTTTAAAAAAAAGGCACGTAAATCGGATAAGTGGTTCTCCAGTGATAAGCACACTAACGGACGGACATACAGACAGACAGACAGACAGACGGATAGAGAGACATTGCATTTTATATATATTATAGATATTCTCTGCTACATAATATTGTTCCATACTTAATGGTTTGGACTGTGTATTGCAAGAGAACGCGCTAGCGGCAAACTTTGTCCGACTTCATTTACTATTATTGTCACTGCTCATTCCTTATGCTACCTATCGTAATAAAATATAGCCTATAACCTGGCCGGGGAGAACATATGTATGTTTTAAAAAAAAAGTACGAAAATCGTATAAGTGGTTCTCCAGTGATAAGCGCACTAACGGACAGACAGACAGACAGAGATACGTTGCATTTTATATATATTATAGATGTAATAAAATATATACCTATAACCTGGTCAGAGAACATAGGTATGAATTTAAAAAATCACGTAAATCGGATAAGTGGTTCTCGAGGGATAAGCGCATTAAAGGACATATAGACAGACAGACAAACATTGCATTATATATATATATATATATATATATATATATATATATATATATATATATTATATTATTATTATAGATTATTATTATTATATAACCTGGCCAAAGAATATATGTATGAATTTAAAAAACGACAGGTAAATCGGATAAGTGGTTCCCGCGTGATAAACGCACTAATGGACAGACAGACAGACAGAGAGACATTGCATTTTATATATATTATAGATTATAGATTACAGATATTTTTGCTACATAATATTGTTCCATATTTAATAGTTTAGGCTGTGTATTGCAAAGGTACGCGCTAGCGGCATACTTATTTCCGACATCATTCTCTATTTTACGTCACTGCTCATTCCTTATGCTACCTATCGTAATAAAATATAGCCTATAACCTGGCTACAGAACATATGTATGTTTTTAAAAAAAAAAGTACGTAAATCGGATAAGTGGTTCTTCAGTGATAGGCGCACTAACGGACAGACAGACAGAGAGACGTTGCATTTTATATATATTATAGATTATAACCTACACAAACTCTTTAGGTTTTATTAGCTAAGTTTGTCGGCAAGTCAAACCCTGTAAAACTAGGTGAACTATGAAACCTTTCTAG
Organism: Pachyrhynchus sulphureomaculatus; assembly: GCA_019049505.1. Taxonomy (NCBI): domain Eukaryota; kingdom Metazoa; phylum Arthropoda; class Insecta; order Coleoptera; family Curculionidae; genus Pachyrhynchus; species Pachyrhynchus sulphureomaculatus. The sequence continues at coordinate 8,262,846 of CM032454.1, forward strand.
TGCACAGCTTCTCTTGGTAATGTTTTTAGATTGAAAGTTGTTTGATGCATTAACGTTTCCGAAGATGTTTATATGGCTTTTTTTACCATAGCACTTTTAGAAATGTAATAACATTAACACGATTTTATTATTTTTTAAACATTTTGTTGAGTTAATGATCCCCTTATAGGTATATCTTCATCTTAAGTATTTTCCTGATTGTTTATAGTTTCAGTATTCTAAACCGACATTTATTTTTTCATTAAAACTTATTTGTATGGCTTACGTACACCTTGGCGTGTATTGTAAAGACCCGCGAACGTATGAAACAGTAAAAATGGTTCCAAGGTTGGGCTTATTTACTGACGATGCCAATGTGCGTGACGTCAAGGAAATTAAGATTGATTCGTGACTGAGGTGAGGGAAGTGACGAAATAGATTTTCGACTAGCAGATCTACTTACGCTGGTGCTGTGGCTTAGTGGATAAAGTGAGGGGGCGTATACACTGTGGGTTCAAATGCCACGGGCGCCCAGAAACTTTTCTTTAATTTCCTTGTGGTTATGTATTTATCTTCAAGTATTTTCTTGATCGTTCATAGCTTCGGTACCCTAAACCAACATTATTCTCTTTTATTACGTACACCTTAGTGTGTATTATAAAAACTAGCGTACTTACGCAACAGTAATAACGGTGGCTCTAAGGTTGTGCCTATTTTTTAACGATGCCAATGGGCATGACGTTAGGGGGATTAAGATTAGTTTTCGACTGAGGTGGAGAAGCGAAAAAATAGGTCTCCGACTAGCAGGGCCATGTACGCTGGTAAAGTGCAGGGGCGTATAATCTAAGATCTTGGGTTCGAATTCAACCGGCACCAAGAGACCTTTTTTAATTCTTTTATTGTTGTTTCTTTACCTTCAAGTGTTTTTCACATATATATATATATATATATATATATATATATATATATATATATATATATATATATATATATATATATTATATATATATATATATATATATATATATATATATATATATATATATATTTATATATACATAATTCAACCGGCACCAAGAGACCTTTTTTAATTCTTTTATTGTTGTTTCTTTACCTTCAAGTGTTTTTTCACATATATATATATATATATATATATATATATATATATATATATATATATATATATATATATATATATATATTATATATATATATATATATATATATATATATATATATATATATATATACATATATATATATATATATATATATATATATATATATATTATATATATATATTATTATACATATATATATATATATATATATATATATATATATATATATATATATATATATATTTATATATATATATATATATATTATATATATAATACATAATTCAACCGGCACCAAGAGACCTTTTTTAATTCTTTTATTGTTGTTTCTTTACCTTCAAGTGTTTTTCACATATATTATATATATATATATATATATATATATATATATAGATATATATATATATATATATATATATATACAGATATATTACATATATATATATATATATATATATATATATATATATATATATATATATATATACCCAATCCAAATTATTAACACCAAACTACTCACTGCTAAGTTGTGCGTTTTGGATAATTCCTTTCAACAAAAAACCACATGACTGTTAATATTTGTTAGGAAAACATGAGAAAATTTCGACAAAAATTCTTTGAAAGAATATAAAAAATCGTTTACTCCATTTTGTTATGTATGGTACGAACAACTCTGTGCTTCTAAGGTGATTTTTAAAATTTTTGATAAAACTTCGTTACGCTGGCTTTTCAGAAAAATGTTTTTTTTTTTTTTTTTTTTTAAATAGGCTTAAAATGGTCTAATTTTGAAAGATTTACGAGAAAATATTGGGAGGAAGCCGTTTTTGCATTTTTTTTTTGGTAAATAAAAATTAACGTATATCACTGACAACTGTTTGTAACAGCTGATCGTAACTGTCATTTTTTTTTCAGAAGAATAGGCTCCGTTCACACTAATGGGTGAAATGTAGAGGTCAGCCTAATCTTTTTAAAAAATTATACATAAAAAACACGAAAAGAACAAATCACAACGTTAACAACTTGTTATTTTCTTAGAGGAATCTATTAATATATATTTGTAAGTATTCAGTTTTTTAAATGACAAACAGCTAAATTGTGTTTGTTCTATAAATTTCAATTTGAAAACGGAAAGAGTGTTTTCATATAGAATGCATAAGCAAGTTTCGGTTTTTTATATGCTTACTTCGGGGATTGATGATTTGTTGTGAAAACAAACTTAATTTATACAGTTAAATCATGAACCCATAAGGTGAAAAACGGTACATTATGACATATGACATTATACTACAAAAAAAATTTCAAAAAAGGGAGTTTTTTTTTTTTTGGGATATGCCTAAAATGGTTTAATTTTCAAATATTGACTAGAAAAATCCAGGTGAGGCCGTTTTTGCTAACCTGAACTAACTTTGGCCTCCAATCTCTAAAATAGCACGTATATCATTTTTTCACATAAAGGTAGGACATTTTTTAAAATTATTTAATGTATTTTGTAATTTCTGTTTATTTAATTCAGGTTAGTTTGAATTAGTTCAGGTTAACAAAAACGGTTACCTCTCGATTTTTTCTTATAAATTTTTCAAATTTAGGCTGTTCTAAGCCTATTAAAAAATCTTCCTTTTTCTGAAAAGCCCGCGTACCGAAATTTAATGTTTAATGTTTAAATTTTTAAACTCTATTCTCTAGTGACCTCTATATTTCACTCATTAGTGTCAATGGAGCCTCTTCTGCCGTTGACAGTTACGATCAGTGGTTACCAACAGTTGTCAGTGATATAGATTAATTTTTATTTACCAAAAAAATATTCAAAAACGGCAACGCGTAACGAAGTTTTACCAAATTTTTTTATACATTTTTCATTCCTTAAGGCCAGCGTCTTTTTATCTTCTGGTCAAGTTGTAGTTTGTTTATACTAGAGAAGACAATGAGGTTGACATTTCGTTATGTCAGTTATATATATATATATATATATATATATATATATATATATATATATATATACATATATTTATATTATATATATATATATATATATATATATATATATATATATATATATATATATATATTTATATATATATATATATATATATATATATATATATATATATATATATATATTTATATATATATATATATATATATATATATATATATATATATATATATATATATATATATATATATATTAACTCCTGGACAAAATTAACGCAACAATCTGAAAATTAGTTTATCGAGTATTTGAATAGTAGGCTATGCATATTTTGTTTCGTTGTTCATGACAGAAATCAAAACAATTCGTTTAGATTTACAGTTTTAAAGAATTTTTTAGAAGATAAACAATTTTCTGTAATAATGCGAAGGAATTTAACTGAACACGAGGTAGTGTGAGCCTCAGTTTTATTGGACGAGGGATATTGTCAGAGTTATGTTGCCAATTTGTTAGGCAAACATCGTTCCACAATAATTCGTATGGTAAGACGCTTGAATGAAGTAGGAACTTATTCTAGAAGGCTAGGTCAAGGGCGAAAACGATGCACTAGCGACCTAGATGAACGTTTTATAAGATAATATGCTTTAAGAAACAGGACTGTCACTAGTTCTATAATAAAAAACGAACTCGAAGCTGTTCGCAATGTCACAATTTCTTCTAAAACAGTTAGAAGACGGTTAAATGAAGCTGGATTAAACAGTAGGAGACCAGCCACTGCGCCTTCGCTTACTAGGGAGAACAGAGTTGCCAGGTTACGTTTTGCTCGAAATCACGAAAACTGGTCTGTGGATGATTGGAAACAAGTTTTCTTCACAGATGAAACTAGTGTTAGTCTAAAACATCCAGATGGTCGTGAACGAGTATGGCCAAGGCCAGGAGAGAGGTTTGCTCCTTGCAATATCTCTGCAAGGATTCCATTCGGCGGTGGCTCTGTTATGTGCTGGGGTGGCATCTGCTTTGATGCTCGGCACAGAGTTAGATCCACGAATGCTGACTACTATCTTGAGAATTTGTAATAGAACATGTGATGCCTTTCGGTCATTTTGTGGGGCCCAATTTCCTGTTTATGCAAGACCACTCTCGACCTCACGTGGCTAGGGAGGTACTCGATTATCTTAATCAAGTTGATATACCGATTATGCAAGTGCCACCAAAAAGCCCGGATCTGAATCCGATAGAACATGTATGGGATCACCTTAAGAAAAATGTGAAACGTTATATACCTGCAACTAGAAACCTGAGGGAACTTGAAAATGCAGTTATCACAGAATGGGAGCAAATTCCTCAAGATTTTATCCAAAATTTAATTAGAAGCATTCCTAGGCGCATAAACGCTGTCATCCGAAGTAGAGGAGGCAACACACGCTACTAGTGTCCCAGTTTATTTTTTTCATCATTACATAATTTCAACGATTTTGTTATTAGGTCTTAACAATAATTTTAATTCGAATCTAATAGAGAAATTTGGTAGCTAATTCACTTTTAAAGTATCCTAATAAGTTTTTTTAACTTTTAGTGTAACCAATGTTCATAAAAAATTATTAAAATTAATTCATTATAGAGATTTGTATGATTTAATATATTGTTGCGTTAATTTTGTCCAGGAGGGTATATATATATATATATATATATATATATATATATATATATATATATATATATATATATATATATATATATATATATATATATCATATATATCATATATATATTTTAATTGCTTTTGCAATTATGTCGTAGAACTTATTTAGGCTCCACAAAATGTAAAATTTTAGAAAATGAATTTGAAGCTAAAGGTATATTACATACATGACTTTAGTGAGTACTATAACCGCATAAGAAAGGGCTCGATTTAAAACCGCCCTATATGTTGCGACGCACTATTTTAACTTTATTGAACGGTTTTAGAGCGCTAACAGTAACAGTTGAGTAATTCGTCCAGTAGCATATCCTAAATTTTTTCAAAAAGGTTTTTTGATTCCCTCACAAAATATTCTAGAAATGTGTAAAAGTATATTAACTTCGTCTAACGTGTGAATAGAATGTTCTGCCTCTTTATAAAAATGCGTTAATCCTTTTTAATCTGCAAGTAGAATATTTTTGAAGTCTGTGAACATTTCGTACTTCGACTGATTCTCACGTTGAACTACTATTTGTATATTAGCTGCTCGCCTTAACAACAGCACTTGACCTTCCTAAGCGGTCATCTAACCAAGTACTAAAAGCTATTTCAATACTAATTAATAGGTAACTTAATGCTATCAATATTTCGGTAAAATAATCAACAAAGGTGAATAATAATGTTATATGGATGTGATAATATCTGTTGAGAGTATCTCTAAATTATTATTTTTAGGCTAAGGATAACATAGAGGCACAGGAGTCTCAAGTCTATCAGAGCGATTTTACCAGTAGACATAATAGTGAAGAATGCCTAAAAAGGATTTATGTATAAGGATAGCCAGGGATATAGATAGTTATAACATATATAGAAAAAGGGCGTTAAATATTTAAATTATTGTTTTAAAGATAATTACAAATATCCGAAAAAATCTCTATGTTGTTGCGTCTCCTTATTTTTGGAATCCATATCGGTAAGGATATACGTGCTCTAACGGTCAACAAATAACACAGGTCAACACGAATTTTGACTTTGATAAGTGGGTATGAAATTTCGATAGATTTATCGACAGTTAGACGAAAAAAAATATATATGGCCTGAAAAAGTTTGAACAGTTTTTAGAAAATCCATAGTTTACATTTTTATTTTTTGATAAATCGAAATAAATATATTTATATATGATTTTTATCAACTTTTACTATCATATCAAATTACAAAATAGTGGAAAAAAGTTTAAAAGTGAACCCTATTACTTTTTCTTTCATGTTCATAAGTACTTTCTCTCACTAAACCCCAAATGTATGGTTTTAAAGTTTTCTAACATGTTTTCAACTAGCTCTTGGTAATTTTCAACTTTGTTATTCCCTAAAAATCCAGAGACTACTGCTTTAAAACTATTCCAACTTTTTTTTGAGCACTAGTAAGTAATTTTTGAAATTCTTCACTGGCAAAAATTTTTTTAATTTGTGGACCGACAAAAATTCCAGCTTTAACCTTTGCTTCTGACAACTTTGGAAAAAAGTTTTTTAAAAATGTAAAAGCTTCAGATTTTTTATCTAGCTTTTTTACGAATTGTTTCACAAGTCCTAACTTGATGTGTAAAGGCGGCATTAATACATTTTCAGGTTCATCAATAGGTTCACATTTAACGTTTTGTTTTCCAACACAAAATTCCGTTCTTAGTGGCCATGATCGTTGAACATAGTTTTGAGCAATGGCTCTACTATCCCACAAACAGAGATAACACGGATATTTTGTATATCCACACTGTAGTCCCATTAAAAATCCTAACATCTTAAAATCTTCAATGAACTGCCACTTATACTCTTAATATTTTAAAGCTTCGAGTAAAATTTTAACACTTTCATAGTTTTCTTTTAGATGTACAGAATGAGCGACTGGAAGAGATGGAAATTTATTTCCGTTATGTAATATAACGGCGTCGAGCTGTCAATAAATAAACGCCATTCACTGGGAACACAGGGCATCCCAATTGCTTCAAACAAACCTCTTATATCGTTACAATAACAAAGTCCATCTTCTTTGGGGAAGAACGTAGCAAATGTCTTATGCCGACTTCGTTGATCTGTTATTTGACATCAATAAGCAAATTCCATTGCTTCAAACGAGAACCTAAAAGCTCTGCCTTACTCTTCGGCAAATTCAAATCTCTTATTAAGTCACTAAAGTCTTTTGAGGTAAGAAAATGGGGTTTCGGTGGTTCCTGTGACAGTACAAATTCTTCAACTTCAATATTTTTATTTGAACTCTGAGTTGAGCTTGACTGAGACAATTTTTTAGGAGTTTCAGGTACTGGAAGTTGTGGGCTATGTGAGATTGGAGCAGAAGATGAAGCAAGGTCAGGATATTCGATGGGTTTCGTATTTTTGCCTCTACGTCTTTTAGCTGGATTTACTACGCAAAAATAACATTCATTAACGTGGTCTCTTGGCTCTCGCCAAATTCTCGGTACTGCGAATTTCATACTCCGTTTCTCGGTACCAACCTGAAATGAATAAAGATAAAAATAAACATATTTATATTTTTTTTACTAAAAATTGTTTACCTTCTAAACATCTTTTGCAATTACTACAAGCAACATGTGGAGCCCAGGGCTTGTCTAGATTCCGAACAGGGCAGTTGAAATAGGCTTTGTAGGCTTCACGAAGCTTTTCACGTGCGTTTAAATGAAATTTTATATCTCGTACTTTAATAAATATACCAAATATATAACAAAATGCATCAGGATCATATTTACACTTTCTCGACGACATTTTAACCTCTTTAAGTCTTCTACAGAACAGTCAATTTAGTTGTTTATCACTTAAGTGACATCTGTAGACACTGTGTGAAAGTTACCAGAACTATTTAATATTTCTACGATAACTCAAAAAAATGTATTATTATCATAACTACCACAAAAGCAAACTTTATATGGAATATGGGCACTTTTCCTTTATTTTGGGGCATGGGGCACCGGCTCCCATGTTTGGAGCTCCGCTCCCAAACATACACTGCATTTGTTGGATTCTATCCAGAGAAGAGCTGTTCGTCTGATTGGACACCCGGAACTGACCGACGGCCTTGATTCGCTGGAACATCGAAGAACGGTTGGTGACTTGAGCCTATTCTACAAGTACTTTCATGGAAAGTGTTCGAAGGATGTGGCCCGTTTAATTCCTCCCAGAGCGGTGCATATTAGAGGTACGCGTCGCGCTAATGCTTCACATCCGTATGAGGTTCAGCTTGTTACTCCTCGTACAACGCTTTTCAAGCAGTCTTTTATATGGAGAACATCATACCTTTGGAATGGTTTACCCAGGACTGTGTTTCCCATCGAGTACAATCTACAGCGATTCAAGAACAACGTGAATCGCTTTCTCCGCACACGTGTCGCTTTAGGGACTTCCCTGTAGCACGTGTGCTAGACCCATAAAAAAAAAAAAAAAAAAAAAAAAAAATAATGAATAGAAAAATCATAAAATAAATTTTAGGACAAAAACAAAAAATTGATTTTTTTGATTTTTTCCTCTAATTTTTTTTTCAGTTTTAGGCTTATTGTAGTGTTCTGATTTCGAATCCGATATTAGTTTTTCTGTGACACGTTTTTAAATATTTTCGGTCTACTATAAGCAGACACCCGCAGTTTTTTAAGATCTACCCGACTCAGAATAATTATTTTTTAATTTCAGATATGGCTTCGAAACGTAGACATTGTTTACACAATCCAAATTGTTTTTGCTATATTTGTGGCGAATACATCTTTGAAAAATATTTAACCTATTTCGGACTTAAAACTACGTATTTTAACCACTTTCAAATAACATTGTGCAATCAAGACAAGCAATGGGTACCTCATATTGTGTGCCAAAACTGTATTGTGTGTCTGCGGCAATGGTCAAATAGAAAAAGAAGTGCTATCCGATGATTTGGCAGGAACCTCAAAATCACCATGACGACTGCTATTTTTGCGTCGTAAATATTAACGGCATAAATTCTGGAAATCGAAATAAATGGTCATATCCGAACTTACCCTCCGCTCAACGACCTCTTCTATACTCTGGTGAGAGATACAGATTTTGTGGAAATCGGTCTAAATGCGAGTGCAGGAAATTGATTTTTATGCTCATGTTGCACCCTAGCTCTTGCAAGTTCGATAGCATGCACTCAACAAGCTCGACATGGTCGTCAGATTTCTTTTTGCCTAGGAAGCTACTCATAACCAAAACAAATGAATTCCAAGCTTCGGATTCAACTTCAGTCATTGATTTGACAAAATTAGGATCTTTTACGAGTTGCCTAATCTGTGGCCCATCAAAAATACCAGCTTTCAATTTTTCTGAACTTAATCCTGGAAACTTGCGTGAAAGAAAATTAAAACATTCGCCACTTTTGTCAAGCGCCTTCACAAACTGTTTCATTATGCCGAGTTTAATATGAAGTGGTGGAAGTATGATGCGGTCTCGGCTAACTAAAGGCACGTTTATAACATTTTTTTGTACCAACTTTTAGCTCTTCCCGCACTGGCCAAACTTTTTTGTGACCAATGGTGTTGTTTGTCACGACTATCCAGAGACACATGAAACAAGGGAACTTTGTGTACCCCCCTTGTTGACCTAAAAGAAAGTTAACCATTTTCAGATCAACACAAATGACCCATTTGTGTTCTTGATACACACAGATCATCTAAATGCTCTGAAGACCCCAGATCTTATGAAAATTGAAGACAACACAATGGGCAATACCGACTCGGATTTCAAATGTAGTCAGTCATCAGATCCTCAACCTTATAATCAAAAGGAATTGAATGACTAACTTTGTCAAAAGAAGCTTATGAAATTTTGGCACCTCGTTTAAAAGAAAAGAATTTACTTGCAGCAGGAACCAGAATTACTTTATATCGGACCCGAGAAAAGAATTTGTTACCACATCTTTCTAGAGAAAATGATTTAGTTTTTTGTACTGATGTCAGAGGTATTTTGGAGAAGATGAGTTCACAACGATACCAACCAAATGATTGGCGTCTTTTTACAGACAGTAGCAAGAGAAGCTTAAAGTGTGTGCTACTTCATAACGGCAACAAGCATGGTGCTATACCTATTGCATACTCAACTTCTGTGAAAAAAGATTATACAACTATTTCTTCAGTACTACTCAGTATATATCACCACTACACCAAACACTTTATTTTTGCACTCGACGCGCGTTTCGCTAACCATGTTAGCTTCATCAGGAGCGATGATTGACTAAAGCTAAACTACAAATCTACCCTATTTATACTTAGCCTAACCCTTGAATTACTCAAGCGGAACTAATGACATAGGCAAGGCCATCAATTCCGGTCAAGTAACCAGTAGAGGGGACTATAAGGAATAGGCCCTCTGTCTTTATTTAAACTACTTTTACATTTTATGATTTCCATACTTTCGTATGCGTTTAACAATCTCCTATCAGATACATTTTTTATCAATCTTAGATTATCTAATGTTACAATATGATCAGCTTCAAGGGCATGTTCGGCAATGCTAGACTTTTCTATTCTATTGTATTTTAAGTGTGCTAAATGTTCTTTAAATCGTGTTTTAATTGACCTTTTAGTTTGAACAACATACTTTTTGTTACAATCATTACAACTAATTTCATAAATTCCACTTTTCTCACAATTAGAAATCTTATCTTTGGGATTTTTTAAGATATTCCTCAGATTGTTTACTCTATTCAGAGGGAAAGTGATTAAACGATGAACTAAAAAATGTAATGAGGGTAATTTATGTTGTTTGCAATGAAATGAATCATTAGGAATATATCTATCTGTTACTGTGTTCTTTCTATGGATATCAAATTCTAATCTATTATTATTTTTAATAATTAAAATATCTAGAAAAGGCAATTGTCCTTTGTTCTCAACTTCGTAAGTGAATTTAATGGAATCATACCCGCTATTTAATTTAGAAACAAAATCACCAATATTTGCTTTATTTGTATCAAAAATCGCGAAAATATCATCCACATACCTATACCATACCCTTGGGAAATATTCGAGTTCTTGACTGGCTTCGATTTCAAACTTACTCATGAATAAATTGGCTATGAAAGGTGATAAGCAATTACCCATAGCGGTTCCTTCTTTCTGAACATAAAATTGATTGTTATATTGGAAATAATTTTGTTCCATACAAAGTTTAGATAATGTTAAGTATTCACGAATAATTTCGTCTTCAAAGTCATTCATTCTAAGTAATTCTTCGAGATATTGTAAAGTTTGTGGAATTGGCACACTTGGGAACAAAGAACTAACATCAAAAGAAATTAAGACTTCACCTTCATTAGAAACTAGATTTTTTGTTTTATTATTGAATTCTAACGAATTCTTCACTGCGAAAGTATTTAATGGTAACTTCTCAAGTTCTTTTGATAACCTTTTGGATATTAAATATGTGGGTGATCCGACCGACGAAACAATGGGTCGCATTGCTTTTCCAGGTTTGTGAATTTTGGGTAAGCAATACAATTTTGGTATGGTCGGATTACTCACATTTAATTTCATAGCCAATTTATTCATGAGTAAGTTTGAAATCGAAGCCAGTCAAGAATTCGAATATTTCCCAAGGGTATGGTATAGGTATGTGGATGATATTTTCGCGATTTTTGATACAAATAAAGCAAATATTGATGATTTTGTTCCTAAATTAAATAGCCGGTATGATTCCATTAAATTCACTTACGAAGTTGAGAACAAAGGACAATTGCCTTTTCTAGATATTTTATTTATTAAAAATAATAATAGAATAGAATTTGATATCCATAGGAAGGACACAGTAACAGATAGATATATTCCTAATGATTCATTTCATTGCAAACAACATAAATTAGCCTCATTACATTTTTTAGTTCATCGTTTAATCACTTTCCCTCTGAATAGAGTAAACTTTAATAAAGAAAGGAATCGTATTAGAAATATAACTAGAGTTTAATGATTATGACGACGACTTAGTAAATAAGCTAATAAATAGACATAAGTTTAGGTTTTAATATTCAGAATTCCACCTTTTTTACACGCGAAGAAAATAACATCAAGTATGTCTCCATACCATATAATCCGAAATATAGCAAGGGACTCAATAAGGTATTTAATAAGTAGGCTTTACCTTAGTCTATAAGTCATCAGACAATCTGAGGAATATCTTAGGAAATCTAAGATTCCTAATTGTGAGAAAAGTGGAATTTATGAAATTAGTTTTAATGATTGTGACAAAAAGTATGTTGGGCAAACTAAAAGGTCGATTAAAACACGATTTAAAGAACATTTAGCACACTTAAAATACAATAGAATAGAAAAGTCTAGCATTGCCGAACATGCCCTTGAAGCTGATCATACTGTAAACATTAGATAATCTAAGATTGATAAAAAATGTATCTGATAGGAGATTGTTAAACGCATACGAAAGTATGGAAATCATAAAATGTAAAAGTAGTTTAAATAAAGACAGAGGGCCTATTCCTTATAGTCCCCTCTACTGGTTACTTGACCGGAATTGATGGCCTTGCCTATGTCATTAGTTCCGCTTGAGTAATTTCAAGGGTTAGGCTAAGTATAAATAGGGTAGATTTGTAGTTTAGCTTTAGTCAATCATCGCTCCTGATGAAGCTAACATGGTTAGCGAAACGCGCGTCGAGTGCAAAAATAAAGTGTTTGGTGTAGTGGTGATATATACTGAGTAGTATCATTGTGCCAAAGATTCCACATTCCCAACTTAGTATTTCTTCAGTAATGGAAAAAATTATGTATCGAGACCACAACTGGCTCATTTGTATAGACTTAAAGATGATTAACTTTCTTCTCGGACAACAGGGTGGATACACGAAATACCTCTGCTTTATGTGTCTGTGGGATAGCCGCGCCCTTAGTAAATCGAGATCGCATTATATTGCCATCATTTCATACCAAACTGGACATTATAAAACAATTTGTAAAAGCCCTTGACAAAAATGGCGAATATTTTGCTTTTCTTTCACACAAGTTTTCAGGATTAAGCACAGAAAAATTGAGAGCGGGTATTTTTGATGGGCTACAAACAGACAACTTGTGAAAGACCTAAACTTTGTGAATTCAATGAATGAATGAAGTCGAGTCTAAAGCTTGGAAATCGTTTGTTGTGGTTATTAAAAATTTTCTCGGACACAATACGTCCGACAACTATTCTGAGTTAGTTGAGTGCATGTTATCCAATTTGAAAGATCTGGGCTGCAACATGAGTATCAAGATTCATTACTTATATTCTCATTTAGATCGATTCCCAGAAGATCCCGGCGATTTCAGTGAAGGGAAGAGTGAAAGATTTCACCAAGATATACGCACGATGGAAAAGCGTTATCAAGGAAGGTGGGACATCCATATAATGGAGGATTACTGTTGGAGTTTGCAAAGAAAGGATCCTCAAGCCGTACATTAAAGAAAATCGTATAAAAGAACGTTTCATAATGTGTAATTATATCGAACATAGAGAAATGTTTTTGTTCCATTTTTGAAGAATATTGTTATTTCATATACAGTGCCACCTTCGGATCTCCATTAAACCGGATTCTTTAATAATTCGGACAAACAATTCTTTTGCACTGTGTACTTTATAATCCGGATTTGATAGTACTAGGTAATCCGAACCTGCGTTTTTAGACATCTACTTAATTTAAACTACGTGGGAAAACTGAAATCGATAGTGAGGGGATTCCCCTAACTTTCAGTCTAATACATCTGGGATTCACACAAACTGTAGGTGCCTTTGATTTGCCTACAACGCATCGCGTATCGCGTTAAAAGGTTAAGGACTTTGTAGTTGTTTGTTTATTGTCACATGTACAACATACCTACGTTCTATTTTACTTCATGTGGTTCATATATGTATGTAAACGTTTTTTTTACGTATATGTACCTACATATTAAAATGCCTTCTAAAAGAAAACATACTACACTAACAATAAAACAAAAGTCCGATATATTAGAAAGACTAGTTCTTGGTGAGAGCGAAAAAGTGTTGGCAAATGAATACGGAGTAGGAACAACCACAATTTCGGATATAAAAAAGAAGCAAGGGAAAATCAAAAGTTACGTATATATGATTTATTTTAAAGATAATTTTGGACACTCACTATGGACGTGTAACTTCTTTTAGATTTCTTTCCAAATGTGATTCCGGTCCTGGCGTCAGAAAAACCTTACGAAAAGCCGAATATCCAGAAATGGAAACTCGTTTGTATACATGGTTTTGTACGCGACGATCAAGGCACGTCCCCAATTTCCTACGAAATTTTGTCAGGCAAAGCAAAACAGTTTTACACTGAAACCTACGGGAGCTTCAGAAAAAGACATGGTCTGCGTGCTTTAAAAGCTTGTGGCGAAAAACTATCCCATGATGAAAGTGCCGTCCTACCTACTCAAATATACAATGCAGATGAATCAGCTCTGTATTGGAAAATGTTTCCTGAAAAAACGCTGGTTCGTTCTCAGGAAAAGACTGCACCAGGTCGAAAAATAAACAAAGAACACGTTACCTTTCTAGCATGTTGCAATGCTGATGGATCACAAAAATTAAAGTTGTTAGTGATAGGAAGGCAAAAAATCCGACGGCTTTTAAAAATGTGAACATACCTGTTGAGTACAAATCATCTGCCAATGCATGGATGACTACAGCAATTTTCTTAGACTGATTTCATCATTCTTTTATTCGTCAAGTCAAAAGTCATTTAAAAAGTCTCAACTTGCCTGAAAGAGCCCTGCTAATCGTTGATAACGCTTTGAGCCATGGAACTATAGAAGAGCTGACTAGTGAGGATGGACAGTTTACAACATCATTTCTTCCACCAAATTGTACTGCAGCCTATGGACCAGAATGCAATTAGACTGACAAAATTATTTTATCGGAAAAGTCTTTTAGCCCATATTTTGTCAAATAATGAAGAGAATCTTGTTAGGTTATTAAAAGCATTAACCTAAAAGATGATGTATGTCTACTATGCAATTCATCGGAAAAAGTCTCTCCTGAAGTCTTGAAAAAGTGCTGGCACAAAATTATGGCTTATGTGGCAGATACCAACCCAGGCACTGAATATAATGCTGAAGATCTGATTCCTCTGAGTGAATTGCGGCACAATTTGCTTTCCACGAATGAAAGAAATGAAACGTAAAGCCTGAAATTTTCTTTTAGTATTTTTTTGGTTAATTCGTAAATATTTAACAGATGTTTCAGATATGCTGAATGTTCTCACTGAGCAGAATCTCACGAACGTGGAAATATGTAATTGGCTTGAAAATGATGAAGATTTGTTACCGTTGGAAGACGAAGATGATACAGATGAACAGCACGAGAGTGATAATGAAGGTTCAGAGTTAAATACTAATACAAACCAGACTGTTAACAACACTGTCAACAATAATGAGACAGTTAAAAGTTGCAATGTGTGCATGAGATGGGCAGAAGAAAATGATATCCCTCCAAGTGATGTTCTTGTACTTCAAAGATGAAAAGAAATTGCTTTTATGATGAACCAGAGAAGGATCAAGCAAACAAAAATTACAATTTTTTTTACAAAATAAGATAAAACTTGATAAGATATGCTTCTATTTTAAATATTATTCTATGTATGTACTATTTTTTAGTTGTTTCGTATTAAATAATTCGTTTTTTAATATAAACAATGTCCTGCTTCAGTAATTCAGTGTTGACCAGTGTAACCTTTCAATAAAAATATCTGATGTCTTTTACTAAATCTACTGCCGAATAATATATGGCTTACGTTTCCGTAATCACGTACTGGATTATTTTTACTTCAATTTTGTAGAGATGATTGGGGAAGAAGCCGTGAATAATTTTGAGTTGACTGATTGCTGCTAGGTTTGTCCTTGATGTGTGGTCATGTTGTTTCCTGTAATATTAATAATCCTTTACAAAAAATATGCAAATATTTTTTTTCATAAACGTAATTACATATGACGAACAAATCTAAAAATAGTGTTTATTCAATGAATGAATTCGAGTCTAAAGCTTGGAAAGTTTCTGGATTTTACGATAAGAAGTTTAATTTATTTTTTGTGAAATATAGCGTCATATATATTCCTACTTTATTCAATTATAACTTAAAACTTCAGGTTTTAGTTTTCACATGATTTTGAGAATATACTGAAAAAAAAAGAAGATAAAAACTTGGGAATGTCGCTAAACAAAGGACTACCATAATTTTTGCGTTATGACATTTGAGAATGAATAGACTCTTGTCGAATTTTTTCTAGCAATATCTGAAATATTCAAGTTATGGTAAGTTTGGTCCTAGTACTCGATTACAACAAAAAGAAGTCTTATAACTTAATAGGGATGAGCGATATTTCACGAACTGTGATTTTTTCATTGATATTTAATAATCACTTATGTCTTCAGTCTAAGACTGAAACCTGAATTCTGAATAATTAATACTAACATGAATATATATATATATATATATATATATATATATATATATATCTATATATATATATATATATATATATATATATATATATATATATATATATATATATATATATATACTAGCAGTGCCCGCGGCTCCGTCGCTGGGACTTGATTCACTACTATCGTCACTGCTTATTCCTTATGTTACCTAACGTAATAAAATATCTGCCATTATCTCCCATTATTTCTCCTTATCTCCCATTACCTCCACATAATTTCCATTATCTAGGCTTATCTCTGCTCATCTCCCATAATTTCTCCTTATCTCCCATTATTTCTCCTTATCTCCCATTATCCCACCATAATTCCCACGGTAACCTTTTTTCCGACTTGGTTCACTATTATCGTCACTGCTTATTCTTTATGTTACTTAATGCAATAAAATATATCCTATAACATGGCCAGAGAAGATATGTATGTTTTAAAAAAAAGTACGTAAATCGGATAAGTGGTTCTCCAGTGATAAGCACACTAACGGACAGACAGACAGATAGGCAGAGAGACAGGCAGACAGACAGACACAGAGTCGTTGCATTTTATATATATTATAGTTAGAATATCATAGATAACCTGGCCACAACAAATGTATCAATTAAAAAAAAAAAACACGTAAATCTGATAGGTGGTTCCCGAGTGATAAACGCACTAACGGACAGACAGAGAGACGTTGCATTTTATATATATTATATTCTTTGCTACATGATATTGTTCCATATTTAATGCTTTAGGCAGTGTATTGCAAGAGAACGCGCTAGCGGCAACCTTTTCTCCGACTTGATTCACTATTATCGTCACTGCTTATCCCTTATGTCACCTAACGTAATAAAATATATCCTATAACCTGGAGAGAGAACATATGTATGTTTAAAAAAAAAAAGCACGTAAATCGGATAAGTGGCTCTCCAGTGATTAACGCACTAACGGACAGACAGACAGACAGAGAGACGTTGCATTTTATATATATTATAGATATAGATTATTATTATTATATAACCTGGCCAAAGAATATATTTATGAATTTAAAAAAAAATACGTAAATCGGATGTGGTTCTCGCGTGATAAACACACTAATGGACAGACAGACAGACAGAGAGACATTCATTTTATATATATTATAGATTATAGATATTCTCTGCTACATAATATTGTTCCATATTAATGGTTTAGGCTATGTATTGCAAGAGAACGCGCTAGCGGCAAACTTTTTTCCGACTTCATTCCCTATTATCGTCACTGCTCATTCCTTATGCTACCTATCGTAATAAAATATAGCCTATAACCTGGCCAGAGAACATATACTCGTATATGTTTAAAAAAAAAGTACGTAAATCGGATAAGTGGTTCTCCAGTGATAAACGCACTAACGGACAGACAGACAGACAGAGATACGTTGCATTTTATATATATTATAAATGTAATAAAATATATATCTATAACCTGGCCAGAGAACATATGTATGTTTGCAAAAAAAAAGTACGTAAATCGGATAAGTGGTTCTCCAGTTATATGCGCACTAACGGCCCGCGGCTCCGCTCGTGTGGACTTGATTCACTACTATCGTCACTGCTTATTCCTTATGTTACCCAACGTAATAAAATATCTCCCATTATTTCTCCTTATCTCCCAATATTTCTCCTTATTTCCCGTTATCTCTACATAATTTCCATTATCTAGGCTTATCTCTGTTCATCTCCCATTATTTCTCCTTATCTCCCATTATTTCTCCTTATCTCCCATTATCTCACCTTATTTCCCATTATCTAGGCTTATCTCGACTTATCTCCCATTATTTCTCCTTATCTCCATTATCTCACCATAACTCCCATTATCTAGACTTATCTCTGCTTATCTCCCATTAGCTCTCCTTATCTCCTATTATTTATACTTATCTCCCATTATCTCACCTTATCTCCCATTATCGAGGCTTATCTCGACTTATCTCCCATTATTTCTCCTTATCTCTCATTATGTCACCTTATCTCCCATTATCTAGGCTTATATCGAATTATATAGAACATATGTATAAATTTATAAAAACACGTAAATCGGATAAGTGGTTCTCGAGTGATAAGCGCACTAACGGACAGACAGACAGACAGAGAGACGTTGCATTTTATACATATTGTATTCTTTGCTACATGACATTCTTCCATATTTAATGCTTTAGGGAGTGTATTGCAAGAGAACGCGCTAGCGGCAAACTTTTCTCCGACTTAATTCACTATTATCGTCATTGCTTATTCCTTATGTCACCTAATAAAATATATCCTATAACCTGGCCAGAGAACATACGTATGGTTAAAAAAAAGCACGTAAATCGGATAAGTAATTCTCCAGTGATAAGCACACTAACGGACGGACAGACAGACAGACGGACAGAGAGACATTGCATTTTATATATTATAGATATTCTCTGCTACATAATATTGTTCCATATTTAATGGTTTGGACTGTGTATTGCAAGAGAACGCGCTAGCGGCAAACTTTTTTTCGACTTCATGTATAATTTTTTTGTCACTGCTCATTCCTTATGCTACCTACGTAATAAAATATCGCCTATATATAACCTGGCCGGAGAACATATGTATGTTTTAAAAAAAAAAGTACGAAAATCGGATAAGTGGTCCTCCAGTGATAAGCGCACTAACGGACAGACAGACAGACAGAATACGTTGCATTTTATATATATTATAGATGTAATAAAATATATATCTATAACCTGGTCAGAGAACATATGTATGAATTTAAAAAATCACGTAAATCGGATAAGTGGTTCTCGAGGGATAAGCGCATTAACGGACAGACAGGCAGACAGACAAACATTGCATTATATATATTATAGATATAGATTATTATTATTATTATATAACCTGGCCAAAGAATATATGCATGAATTTAAAAAAGACAGGTAAATCGGATAAGTGGTTCCCGCGTGATAAACGCACTAATGGACAGACAGACAGACAGAGAGACATTGCATTTTATGTATATTATAGATTATACATTACAGATATTCTTTGCTACATAATATTTTTTCCATATTTAATGGTTTAGGTTGTGTATTGCAAAGGCACGCGCTAGCGGCAAACTTATTTCCGACATCATTCACTATTTTACGTCACTGCTCATTCCTCATGCTACCTATCGTAATAAAATATAACCTATAACCTGGCCAGAGAACATATGTATGTTTCAAAAAAAAAAGTACGTAAATCGGATAAGTGGTTTTTCAGTGATAGGCTCACTAACGGACAGACAGACAGACAGAGAGACGTTGCATTTTATATATATTATAGATATACAAGCGTACTAACGGATAGACCGACAGACAGAGAGAGGTTGCATTTTATATATATTATAGATACATATATAATAACAACCAGTAAGATTTATACATCGTAAGCACAAAAGCAAAAGTTTGTTTTTGTTATGCGATACTCATATCAGGCCTGCCTCTGCATATGTATATGTTAAATATTAAATATCAGTTTTCGCTTTTATCAAAGTTAAAGGAACGATCGCTATAAGTGATTATTAAATATCAGTGAAAAAATCACAGTTCGTGATATATCGCTCATCCCTAGTGCGGCAGAACAAGCCATATCATTTTTCAGCTCTAACTTGAAATAAATAATTCAGATGTAGAGCAACTAATGTAAAATATTTCAAATTTTTGCATAATATTGTTGAAGTTTAGGGGCTCTTAAAGGCGAACGTAAGGCACCCTGTATAAAATGGTAACGTCTCTGCGAACCTAAATAGTCCTAAAATACATATGAATATCTGAATGACTTTTATTTTACAACTTTCACAGCAGTCTGCCGGCAACTAAATGATCATCTGAAACACGATAGGTTCTTTTTCTTCTTTTATTTGCTTTCATCTTCTTTTTTCTTTAACCTATTCGTCCGTAAGCCGACATTCGGTGCAGCTCTCAGATCTAATAAAGAACCGAGGAATCTTGGTTTATTATAATCATACATAATGAATTCTATGGAATTTTTGGTTTATAGTTAGCCAAGCAATATGCAATTTGAAATCAACTTAATATCTAAAAGTTGTAGAAATATACAATTTTTCGCTCTAGCTGGATTAACAGACTAGAATAATGTCCTTCGGTTATAGATTTCAAGATAATCGATAAACAAAATGCCTTCAGGATGCTAGAATATCGACACTATTACCTTGCCGGCTGATGGAGCCGACCTTGCTTTTTTTTCGATGAACAGCCGGCCTCGTTCCAATGTTTTGACTGCTGTTTAGATTCTGGTGTATTAGAGTCATTCCAAGTCTATTTGATGTACAAAATCAGTTTTATTCTTGCCAAAGCGCTCCAAAAACTATTAAGAGATTTTCATGCGAATACTTACGTGATCTTCCGAGAGGAAGCATGGCACCAAATTCTTTAAACAAAAGATAACGTACACGATCTTTCGAAATAGTTTGTAATATAATCAGTCGTTAACAGGTAATTTAACAACATCAAGCAGCAAATGCAGTGACCAAAAGGGAACCAACAACGAAACAACGCAATTGAACACTTTAGAGAATCTCGAGCGGTTGTTCTTGACATATCCAAGGCATTCGACTGTGTTTGGCACAATGGGCTGTTGGCTAAGCTACGTTCTTATGGTATGTCTGAAAGGTTCTAATTGTGACTCTCATGTTTCCTCATAGAGCGTTCTTTACGAGTGGCAGTAGACGGATTTCTTTCTAACACCTTCACTATTAACGATGGTGTACCGCAAGGCTCCATACTGTCTCCTACTCTCTTTCTCATTTATATTAACGATCTGCTGGAAAAGACCGAGAATCCAATCTACAGCTTTGCAGATGACAGTACACTTATCTCTTCATTCTCTTTGAACGCTCGGACACCGGCTATCCAGACGAATATCCGCAGACAGCAAGAAGTCATTCAACTTAACAAAGACCTCGAAGAAATTCTATCTTGGGGTGACAGTAACCAAGTGGAATTTAACGCTATAAAAACCCAGGCGGCAGTTTTTTCTAAAAAAGTTAATTTGCTGGGCGTTAATTTGGGAGCAAATATGTCCGGGCATGAACATGTTGCAGGCATAGCAAAGAGAGCTTCTCAAAACTTGAGAATATTATTTCGAACTAGAAAGCTTTACACGCCACAACAACTGTTAATTCTATACAAAGCTCAAATTCGACGAACTATGGAATACTGCTCCCATGTTTGGAGCTCTGCTCCCACACATACACTGCATTTGTTGGATTCTATTCAGAGAAGAGCTGTTCGTCTGATTGGAGACCCGGGACTGACCGGTGGCCTTGATTCGCTGGAACATCAAAGAACGGTTGGCGACTTGAGCCTATTCTACAAGTATTTTCATGGAAAGTGTTCCAAGGATGTAGCCCGCTTAATTTCTTCCAGAGCGATGCATGTTAGAAGTACACGTCGCGCTAATACTTCACATCCGTCTGAGGTTCAGCTTGTTACTCCCTCGTACAACGCTTTTCAAGGAGTCTTTTATATGGAGAACATCATCCCTTTGGAATAATTTGCCCAGGACTGTGTTTCCCACTGAGTACAATTTGCAGCGATTCAAGAACAACGTGAATCGCTTTCTCCGCACACGTGTTGCTCCTGTAGCGCTTTAGGAACTTCATGTAGCACGTGTGCTAGACCCATAAAATAATAATAATAATAATAAAACGGATAAATTTAGTGCAGAAACAAGATAATTAATAGATCGGAGGAATAAATTATCACGTAGAGATAATAACTTAGAGAAATTCAGGAGAGTCTCTAAAGAAACAAGAAGGTTAATCAGAAGAGATATGTAGAAAGCTTACGAAATTGAGGTACAAAAAGCAATAAAACATAATAAGAATCTAAGATGTCTAAGAAGTGGAGGAAGAAAACAAATCATCAGTCTAAGGGATAAGGAACGAATAGAAACAAGAGAGAGACAGGAAATAATAACAATTACAGAAATTTTTTATAAAGATATATACACTTCCCAACTTGATGAGGATCCGGAATATAGAACAACGGCAGGGAAGATAAAGAATGTCGAATCAGAAGATATGCCTGATATTGATAAAGATGAAATCATGTTGGCCTTATCGAGTACGAAAAACTGCAAAGCACCAGGGGAGGATGATATAACAGTGGAGATGCTAAAAGAAGGAGGAGACGAACTTCTGTCTAGAATGTGCTTGAAACCTGGAGGAATACCATGCGTGGAATAATGCGATAGTTATTCTCCTACACAAGAAAGGGGACAAAACAAATTTGGAGAACTATATACGAGGGTGGTTTGAAAAGTCCGTGCAAAAATAAAAACTACTTATGTGTTTGGGGTAAACCTTTTTTATTTTTCGACATAGTCTCCTTTTAGGCTTATACACTTCGTCCAACGATGTTCTAGTTTGTTGATCCCTTCCGAATAATAGGATTTGTCCAAGTCTGCAAAATATCCATTAGTGTCTGCAATCACCTCCTCGTTTGAATAAAATCTTTGTCCCGCCAGCCATTTCTTCAAATTGGGGAACAAATAGTAGTCCGAGGGAGCCAAGTCTGGAGAATAGGGGGGATGTGAAACGAGTTGGAATCCTATTTCCATTAATTTTGCGACCACAACTGCTGAGGTGTGTGTGCTGGTGCGTTGTCGTGATGGAAAAGGACTTTCTTGTGGGCCAATCGCGGGCATTTTTCTTGCAGCTCGGTTTTCAAACGGTCCAATAACGATGAATAATATTCACCTGTAATAGTTTTACCTTTTCCAGATAGTCGATGAGGATTATCCCTTGCGAATCCCAAAAGACAGTCGCCATAACCTTTCCGGCCGAAGGAATGGTCTTCGCCTTTTTTGGTGCAGATTCCCCCTTGGTAACCCATTGTTTAGATTGTTGTTTGGTCTCAGGAGTATAGTAATGTATCCATGTTTCATCCACAGTGACGAAACGACGCTTAAAGTCCTCCGGATTCTTCTGGAACAGCTGCAAACCATCCTTGCAACACTTCACACGATTCCGTTTTTGGTCAAGCGTGAGCAATCGCGGCACCCATCTTGCGGATAGCTTTCTCATGTCCAAATGTTTATGCAAAATATTATGTACCCGTTCAGTCGAGATGCCCACAGCACTAGCAATCTCACGCACCTTAACTCTTCTGTCATCCATCACCATATCATGGATTTGATCAATGATTTCTGGAGTCGTAACCTCCACAGGCCGTCCAGAACGTTCAGCGTCACTTGTGCCCATATGGCCAGTCCGAAAATTTTGAAACCACTTATAAACTGTTCTAATCGAAGGTGCAGAGTCACCATAATGTTTATCAAGCTTCTCTTTAGTCTCCTGAGGCGTTTTGCCTTTCATAAAGTAATGTTTAATCACCACACGAAATTCTTTTTCGTCCATTTCTTGAAAATCACTCGACTTCCTTGATTCACACGAATGCCAAACACAAAGAAATAGACTAACATGGCTGAAACTTGGTGTGCGTTCATTCAAGAGATGCTACTAACTAAACATGACCTCGATACGCGCCGGTGGTGCCATCTCTCGGACTTTGCACATACTTTTCAAACCAGCCTCGTACCTATTAGTTTACTTTCACAGGTGTATAAGCTCTTCTCCAACATTATAACAAACTCAGTTTCTAGAAAATTAGATGACTACCAGCCTGTAGAGCAGGCGGTGTTGAGGAAAAATTTTAGCACTTGTGACCATGTTCTAGCAATGAGAATGTTAATAGAAAAGTCAGTTGAATTTAACTTGGACACCTGTTTTGTTTTTGTCGATTTCTATAAAGCATTTGATACCATCGAACATTGGGCAATTATAAATAGTACGAAAAAGAGACGAATTTACCACAAATACATAGAAATAATAAAGAATATATATGAAATGGCAACATCAACTATTAAACTGCACACAGACACAGAAAAAAGTCTCCCAATGTATTTTTTTTAGATAAGTCTCCATTGTCAATGTGAAAAGCTTCGGTGATATGGAACCTCGTTGTCTTATTCTTCCTTGAATTCTAATTTTTTTTCTCTTTTTGAATGTAGCTTCAGTGTACTGAATGCTTCTTTATATATGTTTCCCATAGGTTCGATATTTTTAGTCTTCCGTACGGAGCACTTATAGGATGACTTCGGTGTCCATCCGTCTGTCTGTCTGTTTGACACACCCGATTTTCCCCGAAACTATTTGACATATAAAGTTAAAATTTAGCACAAATATAGGAACTGATTGTCCAATCAGAGTCATATAGTTTTGGAAGTTAAATTTTGACTTAAGAGATTAATTTTGGGAGGTGAAATTGGAAGTTAAAGAAAATTACCAGGTTATAGAAGGGGAGATGCTTGTGAAAACACATATGATGTAATAGGTGCGCACACTTTTCTTTACATTATATTTTAAAAAATAATGCCCAAAAATCGCTGCCGCTTTCCGCCCAAACGCTTTTGAGGACTTGTTTCTCTTTTTAGCAACCAGCAATAGTCCGCTAGCATATGGTCATCCCATGGTCCTTGATACCGATTTTCTATGATTTTCAGATCTTGGTGAAAACGTTCCCCCTTGCTCCTCACTGTAGTCACCAAGATTATCTGGGAAATCATCGATGTGGGAGTCCAGGAAATGTAATTTTAGATTCATTAAGCAACCTAATGTTTGAAATTTTTTTACCATTTTCTCGACTTCTTTAAAACTAAGCCAAGCAGCTTTTTCAACTTCATTCATTTTAGTAACAAATAATGAATCTTGAAACAATTTTCTTATTTGTGGCCCGTCAAATACGCCTGCCTTAATTTTAGCTTCAGAAAATTTCGGAAATTTTTTATGCAAATATTTGAAACCTGGGCCATTTGTATCTAATGCTCTCGTGAATTGCTTCATAAGTCCAAGCTTAATGTGAAGCGGGGGAATAAGAACTTTTCCTGGATCTACCAATGGTGGAAACAATGTATTATTTTCACCAGGAGTGAACGATTCTCTTGTTGGCCAAATTTTTTTCTTATAATGACGTTCCCTATCTCTGATATTCCACAGACATTTATAACATGGATAAAGTGTAAACCCTGACTGTTGGCCAAGCAATATTGTTACAATTTTCAGATCTCCACAAATTTTCCAGTTATGATCAGCATATTTTATTTTTATCAAAAGCTGCTTCATTTTTAGTGTTCCGTACGGAACACTTATAAGATCACTTCGGTGTCTGTCTGTCTGTCTGTCTGTCTGTCTGTCTGTCTGTCTGTCTGTCTGTCTGTCTGTCTGTCTGTCTGTCTGTCTGTCTGTCTGTCACACCCAATTTTCTCCGAAACTATTTGACATAGAAAGGTGAAATTTGGTAATAATATAGGAATTGATGGCCTCATCAGAGCCATGTAGTTTTGAGAATTAAATTTTGACTTAAGGGGTTAGTTTTGGGGGGTAAAGTCGGAAGTGAAAAAAAAATTTTTGTACTAGGTCATCGAGTGTGGTGTCAAATGAAAGCTTGTGAAAACACGAGTAAAAAATATATATATAATATTATACTTGCGCGCACTTTTCTTTGTATTATTTTTAAAAATTCGCGAAAAAAAAAAAAAAATCGCTGTCCCGGGCCTTATCTCGAAAAGTACGTATCAAAAAATTTCGAAAAAAATTCTGGAATATTCTCCACGGGGTGTAGATTGAAAGAAAATTATCACGAGTGGATTACCTTTAATAATTTATATGGTATATAAAAAAAAACAAAAATTTCAAGGTTGGAAACAAACTTTGTTGAAAACTCATTTGGAGTGTTTTGTGAAGTCACTAATCATTTTATACCACCGTAACATAAATTTTGACTTAAGGGGTTCGTTTTGAGGGGTGAAATCGGAAGTGAAAAAAATTTTTTTTACTAGGTCATCGAGTGTGGTGTCAAATGAAAGCTTCTGAAAACACGAGTAAAAAATATATATATAAGGTAATACTTGCACACACTTTTCTTCGTATTACTTTTAAAAAATCGCTGTCCCCTACCTTATCTCGAAAAGTATTGATCAAAAAATTTGAAAAAATTCTCGAATATTCTCCATGGGGTATAGATTGAACGAAAATTATCACGAGTGCATTACCTTTAATAATTTATTTGGTATATAAAAAAAAAAACAAAATTTCATGGTCACCAGTTTTCAGTAAAGATTGGAAACAAACTTTGGGGTGTGTTTTGTGAAGTCACTGATCATTTTATACCACCCTAACAAAAATTTTTATTTTAAAAACAATCAACGTACGGAACACTAATTGTGCAAGTTCAACTTGCACTTGACCGGTTTTTTTCATATTGCTCTTCCATAACTGTGGAATGAGCAATCGGAATGGGAGCGTAAACGTTGGTATTATGCAGCAAAACTGCCTTAATGCTCCGTTTAGAAGAATCAATGAACAGTCTCCATTCTTCAGGATCGTATGAGTTATTTTGAAATTCATCCATTAGACCTTTTACATCGGTACAATATGAAAGTGACAATTCCTCGTCCATTGTGAAATATTTTCGAAATTCTTCATCTCTGTTTCTATAATAAGAAATCGTAGCTTCTGGCTTAAGTAAATGTCTTTTCTTTAAAAAGGAAGCAAGATGCTCTGAACCATCTTTGGATAAGCCTAAATCTCTGACTAGATCACTAAGTTCTGACTGTGATACGAGTATTGGTTCTGGTTTACGGTTGTATGGTAGAAATTCTTTATCTGTGTCACTAGTATATGATAGGTTGTCACTAGAACATTCATTAGTAACAGTGTTTGAATCTTTTTCGACAGTCTCAATGTTTTCGGCATGAACTGATAAGGTGAAATCATTTGTTTCCATAACATCAGCAACAAGTGGTTCAGGAGGCGGAATTAGTTTAGTTGGTCTTGTTACTGTCGAAACATCGTTATAAGTAATAGTGCTTTTATTTTTTCGGTTATGCCTAGATACAACATTCATACAAAAGTAGCAATCATTTTTCACTGTATGGTCTATTCTATATTGCTGGTCTGGAATATTTAATCGCCTTGTTATTGATGTACAACATTATTTTGCAAGAACTGCAAATGATGTGGGGAACCCAATCTGTATCCTGGTGCTGTATTTCAATGTTAAAACAATCCTTATTTATATAAGGTTTTAATCTTATCCGTTATCGGTGACCCCATTTTACTCAATACGTGTTGACAGCAAATATAACAAAATGAATCACTGTTTTTATCGCACTTATGAAAAGTCCTTGTACCGTGAGACCGTTTTTCTTGTAGCATTATACTCTACATGAGCCAAGTCACCCACACATGAAGAGCTACGGTCGCTGGATGACGACGGCTGCGGGCCCGCTTTCCCACCCTGACCAACCGCCGATACTGGGTTTTCGAGTCCCTGCATCGTAATTCTCTTTCTTCTACCTGCCATGACGGCATCTAAGCCGTTATCCAGGGACTCTGCCGGCTAGTGGAGTAACACCGTTGCCCACCGTCACCACGTGGAGGTGCCCTGGATGCAGGTAGAAGAATAAAAATCGACTGATGAATTTTCTCGGCGTTCAAAATGGCGCGAAAACATCTGCCATCTTGAATTTTGCAAATCCAACCTCAGATTCGTGATCAGCGACCCAAAAAATCCCGTGTACCAAATTTGGTAAGGATCGGTTGAATTTTAATTTGAATTCGTTTTTTTGCATTCGAGAAGTACTATATCTGTCTGATTTATTGAGGTTAGAAAGAAAACAGAACTGTATGGCTCAATCCAACCGATGAATATTAGCTTAGCGTGTCCGAATACATATTAATACATCTTTGGATTCATGAAAAAGCTCGAATCAATTTTTTAGGAGTACATTTTTCTTAATTTTTACTAATTTTTTACCAATTTTTTGAGGTTAGAAAAAAATTGAGATGTGATGGCGATATTCTGACGTCAGATTCGTGATCAGCGGGCAAAAATACTACGGATCTGATATATCGCATCAAAAGTATACCCCACTTTTTTTTTTGTGGGGCTGTGTAATTTATCTGGTATAGAAAAAGTCTAAGTGCCTTGAGAATATGGTGGACTTTTTTAATATACTTTTCAGTACATTATTGACACCGAGTCACGCGTCGCTCCTGTACAACCGAGATAATAATTTTATTTTATTTGTTTAGAAGAAATATTGGAGATGTGTTTAGAAGAAGAAATATTTGGGGTAGTAAATATTTGTTTTACTCTTTTATTACTAAATTCTATATCGAGCTAGATTAATTTATTGGCTACTAGGTAGCTAAGATGCTATAACTATTATACATTATTGACTAAGAAAAAACGTTTAATTTTAAGATATGTAAGTACAGGGTGAGTCAACGATAGAGTAAAGTTCATTATCTCATTTGTTTCGGGAATGACGAAAAAATGTTAAATGTAATAGTTTAGGGAATGTTAAGGTGCACAGTAGTAAAATTTTTTATTCATAATGTTATATACCTAAACCTAGTAGTTTTTTTTAAAATAAAAAACCGGTCAAGTGCAAGTTGAACTTGCACAATTAGTGTTCCGTTCGTTGATTGTTTTTAAAATAAAAATTTTTGTTAGGGTGGTATAAAATGATCGATCAGTGACTTCACCAAACACACCCCAAATGAGTTTTCAACAAAGTTTGTTTCCAATCTTTACTGAAAACTGGTGACCTTGAAATTTTGTTTTTTTTTTTATATACCAAATAAATTTTTTATATACCAAAATAATTTTCGTTCAATCTATACCCCGTGGAGAATATTCCAGAATTTTTTCAAAATTTTTCGATCAGTACTTTTCGAGATAAGGTAGGGGACAGCGATTTTTTAAAAGTAATACGAAGAAAAGTGTGCGCAAGTATTACATTATATATATATTTTTTACTCGTGTTTTCACAAGCTTTCATTTGACACCACACTCGATGACCTAGTAAAAAAAATTTTTTTTCACTTCCGATTTCACCCCTCAAAACGAACCCCTTAAGTCAAAATTTATGTTACGGTGGTATAAAATGATCAGTGACTTCACAAAATACACCCCAAATGAGTTTTCAACAAAGTTTGTTTCCAATCTTTACTGAAATCTGATGACCTTGAAATTTTTTGTTTTTTTTTTATATACCATATAAATTATTAAAGGTAATGCACTCGTGATAATTTTCGTTCAATCTACACTCCGTGGAGAATATTCCAGAATTTTTTCGAAATTTTTTGATAAGTACTTTTCGAGATAAGGCCCGGGACAGCGATTTTTTCGCGAATTTTTAAAAATAATACAAAGAAAAGTGCGCGCAACTATAATATTATATATATATTTTTTACTCGTGTTTTCACAAGCTTTCATTTGACACACCACACTCGATGACCTAGTAAAAAATTTTTTTTTCACTTCCGACTTCACCCCCCAAAACTAACCCCTTAAGTCAAAATTTAATTCTCAAAAACTACATGGCTCTGATGAGGCCATCAATTCCTATATTATTACCAAATTTCACCTTTCTATGTCAAATAGTTTCGGAGAAAATCGGATGTGACAGACAGACAGACAGACAGACAGACAGACACCGAAGTGATCTTATAAGTGTTCCGTACGGAACACTAAAAATACTAGGTTTCAGTTTTGTAAAAAGTTGCCAGTAGCGCCATTGTTTCTGAAGGTGGAATACTCATAACTAGTACGAGCGTTCTATAGAGATGAAAAAAAATATATGTAAAGAAGTTTGGCACACCCTGTATATTATTATTTTTTTTTGATAGATTTTACAAAACCCTCCAACTTTTATTAAGTATGTCATATACCTATTTCTAATAGTTTTCGATTTATTTTAAATTTTTCAATTTTTACCCTTGTTTTTAATACACTTACGCTATAACATCATAGTTGCCAAGACAAAACAAAAATGTAGGCATTGCCAAATTTTGACATGTCCATTAAGCAAGTAACAATAGCTTAATTTATTGTAGTAAGTGACGTGTAAAGGTAATAGTTATGGATTTTCCTAAAAAATAAATTAATTCATATAGTTTATATATTGGGCGAGGCGGGAAAAAATTGTCTAATACATGAAGTGCTTAAAAGGAAGATAATAAACCTCCTTAAAGGGACCACGCTCATACCTACCTCCTACAATCAACGAAAAGTGTTTTCACCTTATTTTAATAAATTAGTGAAAATGAGTTTTGAGTTGAGAATGATGTTTTAAAAATTTTGTCTATATTGCTGCGATCGTATATACATCGTCAAGTTTTTTTAATACATGACAAAGAAGAAGTAGAATAACGAAGACTTTAGATTGTTTAACCTCCATATCTCCAGCTACATGAAAGAGCTAAAAAGCTTAGGAATAGTCATGTTTAGTTAGTAGCATCTCTTGAATGAACGCACACCAAGTTTCAGCCATATTGGTCTATTTCTTTGTGTTTGGCATTCGTGTAAATCAAGGAAGTCGAGTGATTTTCAAGAAATGGACGAAAAAGAATTTCGTGTGGTGATTAAACATTACTTTATGAAAGGCAAAACGCCTCAGGAGACTAAAGAGAAGCTTGATAAACAATATGGTGACTCTGCACCTACGATTAGAACAGTTTATAAGTGGTTTCAAAATTTTCGGACTGGCCATATGGGCACAAGTGACGCTGAACGTTCTGGACGGCGTGTGGAGGTTACGACTCCAGAAATCATTGATCAAATCCATGATATGGTGATGGATGACAGAAGAGTTAAGGTGCGTGAGATTGCTAGTGCTGTGGGCATCTCGACTGAACGGGTACATACTATTTTACATAAACATTTGGACATGAGAAAGCTATCCGCAAGATGGGTGCCGCGATTGCTCACGCTTGGCCAAAAACGGAATCGTGTGTAAGTGTTGCAAGGATGGTTTGCAGCTGTTCCGGAAGAATCCGGAGGACTTTAAGCGTCGTTTCGTCACTGTGGATGAAACATGGATACATTACTATACTCCTGAGACCAAACAACAATCTAAACAATGGGTTACCAAGGGGGAATCTGCACCAAAAAAAGGCGAAGAACCGTTCCTTCGGCCGGAAAGGTCATAGCAACTGTCTTTTCGGATTCGCAAGGGATAATCCTCATGGACTATCTAGAAAAGGGTAAAACTATTACAGGTGAATATTATTTATCGTTATTGGACCGTTTGAAAACCAAGCTGCAAGAAAAAAACACCCGCGATTGGCCCACAAGAAAGTCCTTTTCCATCACGACAACGCACCAGCACACACCTCAGCAGTTGTGGTCGCAAAATTAATGGAAATAGAATTCCAACTCGTTTCACATCCCCTATTCTCCAGACTTGGCTCCCTCGGACTACTATTTGTTCCCCAATTTGAAGAAATGGCTGCGGGACAAAGATTTTATTCAAACGAGGAGGTGATTGCAGACACTAATGGATATTTTGCAGATTTGGACAAATCCTATTATTCGGAAGGGATCAACAAACTAGAACATCGTTGGACGAAGTGTATAAGCCTAAAAGGAGAACTATGTCAAAAAATAAAAAAGGTTTACCCTAAACACATAAGTAGTTTTTATTTTTGCACGGACTTTCAAACCAGCCTCGTATATATATAAAGAGAGAGAAAGCAAAAGTTGCCGTATCTAACAAAATCCTAAGATATGAAAATAGTTGGGGAACTCGGCAAATGGGCAACAACAGATGTTTACACTATATTCATTTAGCCAATATTTCGGTCCTAGGTTGGGACTTTCATCAGGGCACAAACTGAAAAAGAGATAACGAAGCAACCAATAAGGAAAGTTGGGCACGGAAAATTATTATTGTTAAGTATAATTTTTAATTATTAATTTTTAATTTTCAGTTTATAGTTTTAATTTCAATCTTATAATTCTTGATAAATACTTATTGTTGTTTAAAAGTATGTTGCTATACATTACTTATTTTTATTATGAAGAAAAGTCAAAACAAAAATTGCAAGTGACTCACATGCAATGTGCGAATTAATCTAACAAGAATAACCATAAATAACAATTGTCACAATAAAGACCAACACTGAAATAAAACAGCCACTATTCACTAACATATTAATTTACAAATATGGCATTTACAGCAAGGATGCATTAGAAACCTTGGATGTTGGAAAATCAAAATTAATTAATCACCTGCGATCTGAAAAGAGAAATGACAAGTTTGACAAAGCGCTGACAAGGGACAACCATCTGACAGATGTAAGGGATCACTCAAAATAAAAGGGAAAAAGGTTGAATAATCAGGAAAGAACCGGTTAAGTACAAATTAGGTACTACGTCATCAGAATGGAATTTTGGTATAAAAGGAAATGTAACCATTGGGAACGCAATTTTCTTCTTGAGAGGAGAATAGGAGGATTGGAAAAGGAGCTGAAAAGTGAAGAGGGTTTTATTTATTTGGTATATACTAAGCAATTTTAATGAAAATTGGAAAGTATTTGAAAATAATTTCACGGGAACCATGAGAATATGTACCCAAAGAAGAGACACCCAGAAGATAAATACGTAACGGGAGAGAGCGATAGAATACCAAAGGCGAAGTACTATGACGAGAATGACGACCCAGAGATACTATGTGGGGAGGGTAAATCACAAGAGAGGAGAAAACTATATATGTTACTTAAACCGTCAAGATCAGTTCTTTTATTAATGTTGTGGGGATTTTCGTTGATATAGCACATCTCTTTTAAGAAGGTTTTTTTGGAAATGAAGAATCTTTGGTTCACTGAAATTGAAGGAATGTCCATTATCGACAGAGTGGATCGTCAGTGCACACCTTTGAGGATGACATCTGGTGTCACTTTTATGTAATGCGATGCGGCGGTTGAGAGACCTGTGACGTCTGTCCAATATACACAGCGGGATAATTAAGATAGGAAATGGAGTAGACAATATCTGACATCAAAAGGATGGGTAGTGAAGATTTCAATTTGCTAAAAATGCGTTTGTTTTTATAGAAATAATATTTGGCTATCTTAACATTGGGAATGGCACGCAGAATATGAACCAATTTTGAAGTAAGACCGGGTATAAAGGGCAAAGATAGTAACGAGAGACCTGTTTCCGTATGGCTGGCAGGGGGTGAGGGGGTGGGGGGAGAGGAGGGAGGGGTAAAGGTGCAGGAGGAGGTTCTGGTAAGATGCTATCAGAGAGGAAGAGCTTATCAACTTCGTCCTTGGTCTTGAGCAGGAACTTCTTATTGTACCCATTTTCCATGAAGAGATTAGTGAGTAATGTTTGTGCTTGAGATAGATAATCCGGGTGAGCTATATTTTTGACTCTTCGGTAGAGACCCTTTATAACATTTAATTTCACTTTCCAATCATGGCCGGAGTTGGCATGGATATACCTACCTGAAGAAGTTGGTTTTTCTATACCAATCAAGTCCGATAACGCCATCAGGACCTCTGATGACTCTTGTGTCCAGGAAGGGAACAGCATTATTTGACTCTTCTTCCATGGTGAACTGTAGGTGTAGATCAAAAGAATTGAAAAATATGAAGAATTTCTTCTTTACCATTTTCCGGTATGGACAGAATAAGATCATCAACATACTGAAAAAGAAAAGAAAGTCTGAAAGACAGCTTATCGATGCAATTTTTTCAAAAGATAGGACATAACTATTTCTGCAAGAATAGGACTTAAGTTACTGCCCATGGGGCAACCAAAGGTTTGTAAATAGAAACTTTCTTTGTATTTGAAGAATGTAGATTGAAAGAAGAATTCCATGATTGTGAGGAAGAAGGGTTTACCCAATTTTGTATTGGATTGGAACCTAGGACCGAAATATTGGCTAAATGAATATAGTGTGAACATCTGTTGTTGCCTATTTGCCGAGTTCTCCAACTATTTTCATATCTTATATACATATATATATATATTATATATATATATATATATATATATTATATATATGTATATATATATATATATATATATATATATATATATATGTATATATATATATATATATATATATATATATATATATATATATATATATATATATATATACAAATATATATATATATATATATATATATATATATATATATATATATATATATATATTTATATATATATATATATATATATATATATATATATATATATTTATATATATATATATATATATATATATATATTATATATATATATATATATATATATATATATATATATATATACAGTCCCTGGCCAAATTATTAGACGCACTGTATTTTTTTTAGTAATTTTTATGTTTCTTAAGAGTTTTTATGCAATAATGGTATATTTAAACTAAAATATTATTGATTTTTATTTAAAAAGAATTGTTGTAGACTACATATTTGTATTTATTTTTTAACATATGGCAACACTGTGTTGACAAAGTGATACATGAACGTAAACAAGTACAAACCTGTATCAGTCGCGATCGGAATCGAGTCAGGTACGGACGTGTTTCTGTGGCTTTATGGACTGTGATGTTTCTGAAGCTAGTGTACGATGCATAAAAAAGAAAATTGAGTCAGGGAAGGAATTAAGCCCGAAAAGAAAGAAAAGATGCGGTAGAAAACCATTTTTCACTCCACGGTCAGAGAGATGTTTGAAGAAAATTTGTGTAGAAAACAGATTTGCTACCACAAAGGTAATAAAATCACAACTCCAGGATGCTAGCGTAAATGCTTCTGAGCGCACTGTTCGAAGAAAATTGAAAGAATTAGATTTTAAGGCCTGTCGCCCCGCCAGGAAGCCCAAGTTAACAGCTGCAATGAAAGCAAAGCGCCTGAAGTGGGCCAAACCATGGCAAGATAAAGATGTGGACTTTTGGAGATCGGTAAGATACAGCAATTTTAATCAATAATGATACATTATTATCATTTTCAGTTAAATAAAGCAAATAAACATGGAAGTTTATATATATTTTTCCTATTTTTGACAGGTCTGCTTCAGTGACGAAAGCCACATTCGAAATTTTGCAGAATAAAGCTCAGTATGTGCGTCGTCGTCATGGAGAAAAGTTTCATCCTGATTGTGGTCGTCCCGACGGTTAAACATCCCACCAAAGTGATGATTTGGTCAGTCATCAGCGGCAAGGGCACTGGACGTCTGTAGGGTCGTCAAAGGAATAATGAGGCCAAGATCAGTACAAAGAAGTATTACAAAAACGGTTGATTCCGCAGCTCAGAGAATGGTTTCCAAATGGGGAACCATTCACTTTCATGTAAGATGGAGCTCCCTGCCACACTGCTCGGTCTGTTAAAGCTTTTTTGGCAGAAAAAAATATCCCTCTGTTGGATTGGCCGGGTAATAGCCCTGATATGAACCCTATTGAAAATGTGTGGGAGCTGATGAAAAGAGAAGTGGCTAAAGATGTGATTACCAACAAAACCCAGCTCCTAGAAAAGATTATTCATGTGTGGAATCATCATCCTCAAATGCAGGAGACAGTACAATCTTGCATTGATAGCATGCCGCGCAGAATTAAAGCTTTGATAGCGGCTAAAGGTGGCTCAACTAAATATTGACATTTACTAACATTAATTTCACTTTTCTTTTTAAAACTTAATAACTTATGCTTTTCTGAATTAATGCTGTTTTAATTTATGTCAAATAAATAGGTAATTGATTGGATAATATAAAAATAAAAAACAAATCAATTTAAAATAATAAAAAACGGTACAATATCACACTCGGTAATTAATATTTTACATGAAATCTTGCAGTGCGTCTAATAATTTGGCCAGGGACTGTATATATATATATATATATATATATATATATATATTATATATATATATATATATATATATATATACATATATATATATATATATATATATATATATATATATTCTATATATATATATATATATTTAAGTTTAAAATTACAAGATAACAGAAAATTTACATATGTATGTACATTTTCATACTCTTGGTAATGTGTGCAAAATAATTTGCACACATGAAGGAACTTTCACTTTGCACACTGATATTAACTCGCAAACATAGTTATTTTGTGCGGTTGCAAACTCATTTAATATATTTTTACTTTCGCGTGTAGACGTCCCTAAAAATGTCAGATAAATAACACATTTTGTATTAAAATCCGGTCACGTAATCCATTGACATGATCTAATAATATCGTACAAAAATGCTTCTCGAGTGAAAATCGTCGGCCGATTATAACGTTTTTAAAAAACAATTCTTTTGCTTTTCAAAAACTTTTATTTTTGTTCGTTACGGAAAGAAAACTTTATTAGAACTTCGATACAACAGACACACTCGTCCTGCACTGGTTTGCGACTTATATTTATAAACGTTTTACGTCTATTATGCAGAACGGCGTTTTTTTTAGATAAAGGAAATCTGCATCAGTATATTTTATACATTTTAAGCATATTATCAGAATGTAACTCCTCGTTTCTAAATTAAAATTTTTATAAAATTTTAATTACAAATTGGTCCATCGAGAAAAATAGTTTTTTCCCGGGTGGCAAAGTCCACTAGGTTTTGCATTAGGTCTGCCATAGGAGTACGTCTTTCTTCCTCTTTTTCCTCATTTACTAAAAAAACTTAACAATGTATACGACCACTGTACTATGGACAAAGTTTTTCAAACATCGAATAAAAGTCATTTTTTCAAAATTACTAAAATAAGATGAAAGTGCATGTAGTTAAAATACAGATAGTAATTTATAATCTCCCTATTAGTGTTCCGTACGGAACACTTATAAGATCACTTCGGTGTCTGTCCGTCTGTCTGTCCGTCTGTCCGTCTGACCGTCTGTCCGTCTGTCACACCCGATTTTCTCCGAAACTACTTGTCATAGAAAGTTGAAATTTAGTAGCAATATAGGAATTGATGGCCTCATCAGAGCCATGTAGTTTTGAAAATTAAATTTTGACTTAAGGGGTTAGTTTTGGGGGGTGAAATCGGAAATGAAAAAAAAATTTTTTTACTAGGTAATCGAGTGTGGTGTGAAATGAAAGCTTGTAAAAACACGAGTAAAAAATATATATAATGTAATACTTGCGCTCACTTTACTTTGTATTATTTTTAAAAAATCGCGAAAAAATCGCTGTCCACCCGCCTTATCTCGGAAAGTACTTATCAAAAAATTTTGAAAAAAATTCTGGAATATTCTCCACGGGGTGTAGATTGAACGAAAATTATCACGAGTGCATTACCTGTAATAATTTATCTGTTATATAAAAAAAACCGGTCAAGTGCAAGTTGAACTTGCACAATTAGTGTTCCGTACGCTGATTGTTTTTAAAATAAAAATTTTTGTTAGGGTGGTATTAAATGATCAGTGACTTCACAAAACACACCCCAAATGAGTTTTCAACAAAGTTTGTTTCTAATCTTTACTGAAAACTGGTGACCTTGAAATTTGTTTTTTTTTTGTATACCAAATAAATTATTAAAGGTAATGCACTCGTGATAATTTTCGTTCAATCTATACCCCGTGGAGAATATTCCAGAATTTTTTCCAAATTTTTTGATCAGTACTTTTCGAGATAAGGTAGGGGACAGCGATATTTTAAAAGTAATACGAAGAAAAGTGTGCGCAAGTATTACATTATATAACTATATATATTATATATATATACATATATATATATATATATATATATATATATATATATATATATATATATATATATATATATATATTATATATTACTCGTGTTTTCACAAACTTTCATTTGACACCACACTCGATGACCTAGTAAAAAAAAATTTTTTTCACTTCCGATTTCACCCCTCAAAACGAACCCCTTAAGTCAAAATTTATGTTACGGTGGTATAAAATGATTAGTGACTTCACAAAACACACCCCAAATGAGTTTTCAAAACAAAGTTTCTTTCCAATTTTTACTGAAATCTGATGACCTTAAAATTTTTGTTTTTTTTATATACCATATAAATTATTAAAGGTAATGCACTCGTGATAATTTTCGTTCAATCTACACCCCGTGGAGAATATTCCAGAATTTTTTTTCGAAATTTTTTGATAAGTACTTTTCGAGATAAGGCCCGGGACAGCGATTTTTCGCGAATTTTTAAAATAATACAAAGATAAGTGCTCGGAAGTATAATATTATATATATATATTTTTTACTCGTGTTTTTCACAAGCTTTCATTTGACACCACACTCGATGACCTAGTAAAAAAATTTTTTTTTCACTTCCGACTTCACCCCCAAAAACTAACCCCTTAAGTCAAAATTTAATTCTCAAAACTACATGGCTCTGATGAGGCCGTCAATTCCTATATTATTACCAAATTTCACCTTTCTATGTCAAATAGTTTCGGAGAAAATCGGGTGTGACAGACAGACAGACAGACAGACAGACAGACAGACAGACAGACAGACAGACAGACACCGAAGTGATCTTATAAGTGTTCCGTACGGAACACTAAAAACAGAAATTTCAAGGTCATCAATTTTCAATGAAGATTGGAATAAACTTTGTTGAAAACTTATTTGGGGTGTGTTTTGTGAAGTCACTGATCATTTTATATCACCGTAACATAAATTTTGACTTAAGGGATTCGTTTTGAGGGGTGAAATCGGAAGAGAAAAAAAATTTTTTTACTAGGTCATCGAGTGTGGTGTCAAATGAAAGCTTGTGAAAACACGAGTAAAAAATATATATATAATGTAATACTTGCGCACACTTTTCTTCGTATTACTTTTAAAAAATCGTGAAAAATCGCTGTCCCCTACCTTATCTCGAAAAGTACTGATCAAAAAATTTTGAAAAAATCCTGGAAATTCTCCACGGGGTATAGATTGAACGAAAATTATCATTACCTTTAATAATCTATCTGGTATATAAAAAAACAAAATTTCAAGGTCTCCAGTTTTCGGTAAAGATTGGAAACAAACTTTGTTGAAAACTCATTTGGGGTGTGTTTTGTGAAGTCACTGATCATTTTATACCACCCTAACAAAACTTTTTATTTCAAAAACAATCAACGTACGGAACACTAATTGTGTAAGTTCAACTTGCACTTGACCGGTTATTTTTTTTTTAAATCTAATGACTTATTATGACCTTAATAAAAATTTGATCTTTGCCATGCGCGCTCGATTAAATCTTATTAAGTATTTTCGTTATTTTTAAAAGTTCTTTAAACTAAGTACTTGTGAACTATTAATTCCATTTTTTTTATATTATTATGCTGAAAATTTTGGTTAAAAATTTAAAAGACTTTGAGTATCGGACGTACTAGTGACACAATTATAAGAATTGTAATTATAACTCCAACATTATGTTGCTTTATTTCTAAAAGTCCTTTATAAAATTTTATAAAAGCAGAAATAATTCCCAAAAAAAACAAAAACTAGCACTTGACATTGTTGGTTCTTTTCTAAATATTCTTTTTAAAATGAGAGTTTGCTGTAATATTTAAAAAACTAGGAAATATGATAAGCAAAACACAATAAAAACACTTCACATCGAGACGCCATAATACTATTTGTTCAATTCAAAACATAGAATTCTGTAACATTAATGGCGTAACTTGACAAATCTTCGATTAGACCGTATCAATTTGGAGTAACTTTCTGACGTTTCGCTTACCATTGTATGAGACAACATCACGGACCTTTACTCTTAAAACACTGTATGAGCTCGAAAAAGTCATATTTATATTTAACCAGGGTTCATCGAACCGTAATCCAAAGTAATGGTTGTTTTTCACGTGTGATGAAGACCGTAACCCGATGTTGGTCGGGTGTATGTAAATTTTACTATTGATTTTCTAAACTTTCGTTTATAAAAATTGAAGAACGAACTTTGGTTAATCTTATATAGATGGTACGACCTGTAGAGTGTTGATGTTCAGCTACAGTTGATTGTACAATTTGTTTCCTTTTGATACATCATTCATGTTCCTTAATTCTAATTAATACTGATTTTCTAGTTTCTTCTATAAACACCGTACTCTTGTAGTACTGGTAATTTTCTAGACACGAAAACGATGGGTATTTCTTGTTTATCTTAAGCATTGTCCAATTTTCTTAGAAGTATTGTAGATTGTGCGAATATTGAATCTTTTAAGTAATTTGGTTATTTTCATCAGTACATAACAGTTTTGAGGCTTTAAAAATATTTTCCGACAAAAGTTTTTTTTCGGGATAGAAAAAACTTTTGGTTATATTAGGAAATTACATTTTTACTTTAGTTTTTCTAAAAATTTTTCAAAATCCATTTTCAGATTTGGGTCGGTATTGAGCCCCACATCAGCATAATTTTTTAATATGCCACTCAAAATTCAAAACTACATATCATAAGCTTTTATCTGGACCAGATTGGGTCCTCAAAAATGATGTCAATTTATGGACTAATGTGGGGGGTTGACGAAGAATGACCCATATATATATATATATATATATATATATATATATATATATATATATATATATATATATATATATATATATACCAAGTGTACAAGAAAACAGATGGTGCACCAATGCAGTTTGTGCTATAAAGATTTGACACTGTGCCATTTTGTTGTGTCATCGCACGAGTGATAAATTGGAAAAGTGTGTGCATAGTGTTGTGTTCGATATGTCGAAATTTATACCGAACAAAGAGCATTCGCGAACAACATTAATTTTTTGTTTGCATTTGAAGAAAACTGCTGTTGAATCATACCGATTATTTCGAGAAGCTTATGGTGAAGATGCTCCATCGCAAGATACGTGTGAACGATGGTTTTGGCGTTTCAAAAGTGGTGACTTCGATGTTGCAGACAAGGAACGTAGAAAAACGCCAAAAAAATACGAAGATGTGGAATTGCAAGCATTGTTGGACGAAGATGATTCACAAACACAAAAACAACTCGCCGAGCAATTGGGCGTTAGTCAACAAGCTATTTCCAATCGGCTACGAGAGATGGGAAAGATTCAGAAGACCGGTAGGTGGGTACCACATGAGTTGAACGACAGGCAAATGGAAAAAGCGCAAAAACACGTGTGACATTTTGCTCGCTCGGTATAAAAGGAAGTCGTTTTTGCATCGTATAGTTACAGGGGATGAAAAGTGAATTTATCTTGAGAATCTCAAGCACAAAAAATCATGGGTAGATCCAGGCGCACCATCCACATCGACCGCAAGACCGAATCGCTTTGGCAGAAAGACGATGCTCTGTGTTCGGTGGGGCCAGAGGGGCGTGGTCTATTATGAGCTGTTAAAACCTGGGGAAACGGTTAATACTAAACGTTACCAACAACAATTGACTGATTTGAACCGTTCGCCGCTTGAAAAAAGGCCAGAATACCGAAAGAGGCAACACAAAGTCATTTTTCTTCTTGTCAATGCTCCATCACATACGGCAAAACCAGTTCGCGACACGTTGGAAGCACTCAGCTGGGCAGTTCTACCCCATGCAGCTTACTCACCAGACTTGGCTCTTTCCGATTACCACTTGTTTGCATCGATGGGTCACGCACTTACTGAGCAGCGCTTTGGTTCGTACGAAGATGTAAAAAAATGGCTCGATGAATGGTTCGCGGCTAAAGGGAAAGTTTTTTACTTGCATGGTATTCACAAATTGCCCGAAAGATGGGACAAATGTACGAGGCATGTTTTTTAAGTAAGTACCGTTTTGCGATTCCGCCGCCGCAGCGATAGGGTCGGCGTTCCGCGCATGCGCGCTGGTAACCTACATCTCATGTCTACGCACTGACGCCATTACAGTCCTGATTCTTCATTGTATACGTTGTTTACTGAGTGTTTAAGATGCCTCCGACAATCGTGAGTCCCGCCGATTGTGAAGTACGGGCTGTTATACGATTTCTTAGTGCTAAAGGCCGTAAAACCGATCGATATTCATCGTGAGATCTGTGAAGTTTACGGACAAAACATTATGAGTGATGGAATGGTAAGGAAATGGGTGAGAGCATTTAAAGATGGCCGCACAAATGTGCATGATGAAGAACGGAGTGGGCGTCCTTCGGTCGTTAATGAAGATTTGGTGCAGAAAGTGGACGAAAAGGTGAGAGAAAACAGACGCTTTACAATTTCATCATTGTGTGACTGCTTTCCTCAATATTCTCGTAGTGTTTTGTATCGCATTGTGACCGAGAACTTGAATTACCGGAAATTGTGTTCACGTTGGGTTCCAAAAATGTTGACGGATTTGCACAAAACCCAACGTTTAGGCAGTGCATTGACTTTCCTTGGGCGGTACCACAATGAAGGTGAACATTTTTTAGACCAAATTGTTACTGGTGACGAAACATGGGTGGCCTACGTCACACCAGAATCGAAACAACAATCCATGGAATGGCGACATTCATCATCACCTAAAAAAGTGAAGTTTAAGCAAACAATTTCTGCCCGCAAAATCATGTGCACAGTTTTTTGGGACAGAAAAGGAGTATTGCTAGTGGAGTTTCTGCCTCGTAATGAGACAAATCAATGCAGCGTCTTATTGTGAGACATTGAACAATCTGCGTCGTGCAATCCAGAACAAAAGACGTGGCAAGTTGAGTAAGGGTATCGTTTTGCTGCATGACAATGCCCGTCCACATGTGGCTAATCGGACCAAAGATCTCATCAAATCTTTTAAATGGGAAACTCTAGATCATCCTCCATACAGCCCTGATCTGGCGCCCAGCGACTACCATTTGTTCTTGCACTTGAAGAAGCACCTGGGTGGTCAGCGTCTTCAAGACGATAACGAAGTCAAAACATTTGTGATACAGTGGTTAACAAGTCAGGCGGCAGAATTTTATGAGGAGGGTATACAAAAACTGGTGCCACGTTATGACAAGTGCCTCAATATTCACGGAAATTATGTAGAAAAGTAGATTAAGGTACAGGCTTTCATGTAAAAATAAAATTATAGCGATATCTTTGCACGTCTTTTTTTAATTCCAAAACGGTACTTACTTAAAAAACATGCCTCGTATAACAAGCGATGGAGCTTACTTGGAATAAAGCACTTTTTATCATTCTTCTGAATTTAACATGTTTTTTTAGAAAAAAAATCCGCATTTCATACTTGTACATCTGGTATATACATACACACACACATATATATATATATATATATATATATATATATATATATATATATATATATATATATATATATATATATATATATATTTATATATACATGTCTGTGTGTGATACGTTATAGAATGAAGAAACAATATAACTGAACATATCTAAGATATCCCTGATTTTAAAAGCAATGACATATAGTTCAAAAAGCAGCGGTATGCCAAGACCAAGTTATTACATTAAGGAGTAAGATCATAGATTAAGTTTATCGAAAACTACGTTTAGCTATTTCCAAGCTGAATTAACTTCGATAACATTTATATCGTGGTTTCAAAAATAAGCGAACGTACTCTGACATACCTTTAAGATTGCAGCTTTCGCAAATAAAGGGCACCATTATTTTATAATAATGTAAACGAAAGAGCATAGAAAAGGCATTTGTAGGATCCATAATTTGGCGCGATTAATTGATTGCCTATATTGATATTCTTAATATCGCCATATTCTTGCTGCTGTAAACATCTTTCCTGAGCTACAGTGAAATTTTTCTTAATTGCGAAATTTATTAAAATAAATAAGTTAAATAAATTAAATTTATTAAAATAAATAAGTTAAATAAATTAAATTCAGTAAAATAAATAAGTTAAATAAATTAAATTCAGCAAAATAATTAAGTTAAATAAATTAAATTCAGTAAAATAAATAAGTTAAATAAATTAAATTCAGTAAAATAAATAAGTTAAATAAATCCAACGTCTAATATCACC
This sequence comes from Pachyrhynchus sulphureomaculatus, assembly GCA_019049505.1. Lineage (NCBI taxonomy): Eukaryota > Metazoa > Arthropoda > Insecta > Coleoptera > Curculionidae > Pachyrhynchus > Pachyrhynchus sulphureomaculatus. The sequence goes on from CM032454.1 coordinate 8,306,824, forward strand.
TATTTTTATTTTTCAGGTTGCTATTCGATTATTTTCCGAGAAAATGTACTTTATGAAAAGTTTACAATTGTTTTCGGTTAGTTATTTGAAGTTTGTGTAATGTTTGTAATGAAATTACAATACACACTTAACACGGCTTTATCAAATTTACGTATAAGGCATTATAATAACTGTAAAAAGTTGCACCGTAGAACTCATTAAATCAAATTTTAAAATAGAGAACTGAAATATAATACTTTTAAAAACAGAAAGATATTTCATGAATAGGAGATATAAATTGCATAATCCAATTTTAATATGATTTATAAAATCAAACTAATAGATAGATAGATAACTATATTTGTCTTGCAAAATTTACAATGAATGTTGTAATTCAATTCTAATGGCTTGGAACGCGTCAATAAATAAGCTCGCTTTCATCATTCCCAACACGAACAATGATTTCTGGAAACTCTTCGATTATTACCTTACGATCATACCACTGTTGAATCACGTTTTCTGTATGTTGTACGCTGGCATGCCATACCTCTGGTGTACACTTTTCTAAGGCGCTCTTCCACATCTGAAGTACTTGTTTATGTTACAAAATGTTTTTACATTTGTCCAAATCAGCTAGACTGCATTAAATTGACAATGATAAGGAGGTAATCTCAACACTTCATGCCAATGCTCTTAATAAATTTTATCAATTTGATATTCCCTTGCTTTTTAGTGTTCCGTACGGAACACTTATAAGATCACTTCGGTGTCTGTCCGTCTGTCTGTCCGTCTGTCCGTCTGTCACACCCGATTTTCTCCGAAACTACTTGTCATAGAAAGTTGAAATTTGGTAGCAATATAGGAATTGATGGCCTCATCAGAGCCATGTAGTTTTGAAAATTAAATTTTGACTTAAGGGGTTAGTTTTGGGGGGTGAAATCGGAAATGAAAAAAAAAAATTTTTACTAGGTAATCGAGTGTGATGTCAAATGAAAGCTTGTGAAAACACGAGTAAAAAATATATATATAATGTAATACTTGCGCACACTTTTCTTCGTATTACTTTTAAAAAATCGTGAAAAATCGCTGTCCCCTGCCTTAACTCGAAAAGTACTGATCAAAAAATTTTGAAAAAATCCTGGAATATTCTCCACGGGGTATAGATTGAACGAAAATTATCATTATCTTTAATAATCTATCTGGTATATAAAAAAAAACAAAATTTCAAGGTCACCAGTTTTCAGTAAAGATTGGAAACAAACTTTGTTGAAAACTCATTTGGGGTGTGTTTTGTGAAGTCACTGATCATTTTATACCACCCTAACAAAACTTTTTATTTCAAAAACAATCAACGTACGGAACACTAATTGTGCAAGTTCAACTTGCACTTGACCGGTTATTTATGAGTATTTGCAATATCTAACAATTCTTTCTTAAACATCTATTTGTTATGAGGTAAACTATACTTCTCTAACCACTCGAGAATTTCTTCTTTTTTCCATGCTGAAGATGGTTGCTTTTCTACCTCAATTGAATGGTATGAGCATTATCCATTATAATTAAAGATGGTTCTTCTAAATTAGGATTCTACTGGTTTCTGACCCATTTCGTTAACATTTCACTATTCATTTCTCCATGATAATCAAGTGAGTTTGACTTGCTAGCAAATAGTAAATTGGCATTTTCCACAAAACCCCCAGCACGTAAAACAATAAACCTTTTACCATCAAATCCCGCAGGCTTATGAACACTTTTAATATTGTCATCCTGCCATGATTTTCTGTGACTGCCTTTTGAAAAAATCCATGTTTCGTCTATGAAAATAAGCTGACGGGCAATGTGTGCATTTTTTTCCATATACTCTCTAAGAAAAGCTGCCCTCATTGAACTAATTCTTGGTGTCTGTTATCATCTTTCTTAAATTTGAAACCCAAATCCAGAAGTAATGTTTGAAGAGTTCCATAATTGGCATTAATTATCTCTTTTTGTCGCAGTTCTTTACATAAGTTGTTAATAGTAACATGTTTTTCTAAAAGTACAGTATGATTTACTTACGATTTCACTTAAACCGCTAGATATCAATAGCTACTTACTTTGTGCATGCATGTCATATAATGTATTACGAACGTCCATTTTAGAATTTTTACTCAGATCATGGGTCTTAGCTTGTTTCCTTGGTCGTGATTTTTCAGGTGTTAAAAGCAATTCATTTTTATCACTACGAATTTTGATGCTCGCTACAGTTCTCGTACTAATCTATAAAGCAGCAGCGACTCTCTAGAACAGTGATGCCCAAAGCGGTTCAGGTGCACCCAGGGATCCACGGGAGACTCGACGGGGGTCTACGTTGGCGTGAAAAAAAATGGGGGTTCACAAGTTGTAAGTGGGGGTCCACGAAAATTTATCTGGTTTCGGTAGAAAAGAACAAAAATGTTGGCTTGGCTTTACCTATCAATGTAGGCAGATAATACACTAATCAAAAAAATTAAGAGAGCAAAAAAAAATTCCAAAATTTTCGGTGATTTTTGACAGGCTGTATTTCGGTGAAAAATGGTGGTATTGAGACGTTAAAAAAAAGCATTTTGAAGCTTTAAGATTCTAATTTTCAGATTTTTTTGGCTAAAATTTTTTAGGAGCTACGGTTCTCATGCAATCCTAACAGATAGCGCGAAAAAATAATATTGCAAATATTTTGCTTTTTTTTTGGTCCACGGGCTTGAAAAAAATTTTTTCAGTTAGGCCAGCATATGGATCAGATAGCCTGTTTATTTAGCATTAATTTCCTTGTTTTAAAACCTCCCTTAATTTTTTTTGAGTAGTGTATTTTAAGAAGGTCAGCGACTGTTACTTGTAAAAACTTGCATATTCGATATTCAGTATAACGCGCGTCGAGACTTGCAAAGCGCCGCCCGCCCGCCCGCAACGCAACCCGTTCAGACGTGCAAAGGAACGAAATACGACTTGTGCTGTGCTTGCAATCTTGCATGAACTTGTTTGATTCTTCACCAATATAAATACGAATGTCAAGGACAAACGTTACTCATTTGTTTCCGGAATTTTGAAAAGAAAAGTGTGAGTGAATCGATGTCAATGTTTGCCAGTGCCGGAAAAAGTAAGTACCTGCCTATTTGTTATTCATACTTTTATTTTATATTGTAATAATATTATATTTGTTATGTTTGCGTGTAGTAGGTACGTAATAAAAATTAAGTACTGAACAGGGCCATTATTCGATACTTCTATAAAAGAACAGAAAGCCGAGAAAGATTGAACTTTTAGTACTTTTTATTATAAAATTATTTATTTACTCGACTATGGTGATTCACTAAAGGAGAGATATATGATTGACCTGCATGTTTGTACATATTTCAGTGCCCTCGTAGTTGCTAATGCTAAATGACTAAAAATATTTTTCATAAATTGTACGTGTCTTTATGTACCACTCGTAACGTACATCAAAGTAATAAATAAATCATTAAAATCGCGGAGTTTTGATGTCAAAATATTCTTTAAAAGTATTTTCTCTCGAATTTACAGAAATGTATCAAAATATAATTATTCAAAAAATATTTTATATTACATTAAAATAGGTTCGGCCGTTTTGTGAAAACCTCTATATGGGTCTTAGCAGTTTATTGCTTTTAATAATTAAAATCAGTTTTTGCCGCCGGTATTTTGATTTTTTCATTGCAGTAATTAATTAATCCTATCTTATTCTGTTAAAATAACCATATCCTGTTAAAGTCGCCTTATGATTACTAAAACAAACATTTTTTTCTTTACAGGTAGGTAACTGATACGAAACATGGCTGAATCTAAGAAGAAATGTCGACAGTACAGTGTTGATTATTTGAAATTTGGTTTTCTTCCATCAAAGGCAGACAAACAATTGCCCAACAAAGTTTTGAGCAATGGCTCTATGAAACCATCGAAGCTCGAAGATTATCTAAGAAGGTGTCATCCTGATAAAATAGGTGAAGATTGAAAATATTTTCAAACATTGAAGGAAAAATATGAAAAGAGACCCACTGTGCACAGTATGTTCGCTTCAACGCCTCAAAGTAACGATGATGGCTTGCGGGCATCTTACAATATCTCATTGCTTGTAGCGAAATCTGGAAAACCGCACACCATCGGAGAAAAGTTAATTTTACCCGCTGTTGAAGAGGTTTTAAAAAACTGTTCTGCACAAACCTCCATTTGACGTACTCAAAAGAATTCCTTTGAGTAACAACACTGTACAAAGACGTATTGATGAAATGAGCTCTGATATTGAAAGCTTCTTGTGTAAGTATCTGCAAACAACTCATTTTTCTATTCAACTGGACGAGTCAACTTTAACTGGTAATGAAGCATTATTATTGGCATATGTTCGATTTGTTATGGACGAAGAAATCCATGAAAAGCTGCTATTCGCGCAAACTTTGGAGACGGACACTAAAGGCGAATCAATATTTAATGTCCTGAGTTATTTTTTTAAGGAAAAATCGATTCCATTTACAAACATTATTTCGGTGGCAGCAGATGGAGCTCCTGCCATCTTCGGGCGATATCGTGGGTTTATAAGCCATCTTAAAAGAATTATACCAGGAGTAACTGCAATTCACTGTGCCATCCACCGACAACACCGGGTAGCGAAAAATTTGAGTGATAGATTGCACCAATCGCTTCAATTTGTGATTAAAGCAGTTAACAAAATAAGAAGCAATCCGTTGAATACCCGTTTATTTGCACAATTGTGCGACGAAAATGATGAAGACTTCCAACGATTGCTCTTACATACTGAAGTACGCTGGTTGTCGAAAGCTGCATGTTTAACAAGATTTTACTCACTTTTTGAATCAGTTTTAGAGTTTCTGGAAAGTAAAGATCCAGATTTAAAAGAAAACCTGATCAAATTGAAAGCAGACATCGCGTATTTGACAGATTTGTTCAAAAAATTTAATGACATTAACTTGCAGTTACAAGGGGACAGCCTAAATTTAATAAAAACAAAGGGTGTAATTTCGGCTTTTCTTGGAAAATTGAATTTTATGAAGCAAAATATTAGTCGGCGCGAATTCTCCCAGTTTCCAAACTTGTCACAGGCAGAATGTCTTGATGAGGATATTCAGACATACGTTCAACATTTAAATGCCCTGCATGATGACTTCAAAAATAGATTTGAAGATATTCTGACGATGGAAATACCACCATGGATCATAAATCCATTTGATGAAACGGAAGTGGCGAATGTGGTATTACAAGAGGAGCTACTCGAGCTTAGCACCAATAAGGAGCTGAAGGTGAAATTTAAAAAAGGCTATCAAACATTTTGGCTGCAGGCAGAAATACCCGAAAAATATCCTGGGCTGTGGGAAATTGCGAGAAAATTTTTGATAGCGTTTCCCTCGTCATACCTTGTCGAAAAAAGTTTTAGTGTCGTTACAAACCTATTAACAAAAAAAAAGGAGCAGATTGAACATCACAGAACGGGGAGATTTGCGGTTATTCCTTACAAAACTGAAGCCAAATATTGATAATTTGCTGTAAATCCATCAAGTACATCCCTCACATTAAATTTATGACTATTTTTTTAAATTGTTGATTTGCATTGTTGAAGTTACGGTACGTTATTAATGTTCAATTTTAATTCTATTAAGTCTGTAATCATATTATTTTAATAAATAGAACACAAGAAATCATATTATTTTTCTTTTTATTTTTACCACTCCGAATTTAGGGTTGGAACTCAGCCACGACGCAAATTTCCATCGTTAGATCTAATCTTCACATTTTTTGACGACTTTTGGAAATATGGTAGAAATGTAGCAGCAGGGGGTCCACCGAAACCAGTAAAATTTTGAAAGTGGTCTAAGAGAAAAAAAAGTTTGGGAACCTCTGCTCTAGAACCACAACAGATTAAAAAGTTATACCTACCTATGTGATTTATTTACCTCTTGTACAGCATTAAGAGATATAAGAGGATCCTTATTATCCGTTTCCGATGTAAAATACACTATTAATTTCGCCACAAATTTCTTGCTTGGCTATTCAAATGTTTTCCAGGCATTTTGGTGACTTCCTCAATCCGTCAAAGAATTATCGATTATTTTTATTGTTTATAAACTTGGCGGTACTGCCTTCTAAAACATGAAGCTATACCCAAATTCCAGGTGGTTCGTTGTCTTTCTTGCATATGTACAAATAACTGAGACAGATAATAGAGCGAATGTCATAAATAACTTCAGATGACAGAAGACCTACGTTTTTAAGTTTTTAAATATACTTAGCATGTTGACAAGAATAATAATATAGACGGATGTTTACACTATATTCAGACATTTATGAAGTACATGCACAGAATCATTGATCGGACTATATTTAACTGTTACTCACAAATAACACATGGGCTGAAAAGTCCCGGGCCTAACACATAGATGGCGCTAGTTTTATTGCAGTCACCTTTTTAGTGTTCCGTACGGAACACTTATAAGATCACTTCGGTGTCTGTCTGTCTGTCTGTCTGTCTGTCTGTCTGTCTGTCACACCCGATTTTTCTCCGAAACTATTTGACATAGAAAGGTGAAATTTGGTAATAATATAGGAATTGATGGCCTCATCAGAGCCATGTAGTTTTGAGAATTAAATTTTGACTAAAGGGGTTGACTAAAGTTTTGGGGGGTGAAGTCGGAAGCGAAAAAAAAATTTTTTTACTAGGGCATCGAGTGTGGTGTCAAATGAAAGCTTGTGAACACACGAGTAAAAAATATATATATAATATTATCCTTGCGCGCACTTTTCTTTGTATTATTTTTAAAAATTCGCGAAAAAATCGCTGTCCCGGGCCTTATCTCGAAAAGTACTTATCAAAAAATTTCGAAAAAATTCTGGAATATTCTCCACGGGGTGTAGATTGAACGAAAATTATCACGAGTGCATTACCTTTAATAATTTATATGGTATATAAAAAAACAAAAATTTCAAGGTCATCAGATTTCAGTAAAGATTGGAAACAAACTTTGTTGAAAACTCATTTGGGGTCTGTTTTATGAAGTCACTGATTATTTTATACCACCGTAACATAAATTTTGACTTAAGGGGTTCGTTTTGAGGGGTGAAATCGGAAGTGAAAAAAATTTTTTTTTACTAGGTCATCGAGTGTGGTGTCAAATGAAAGCTTGTGAAAACACGAGTAAAAATATATATATATATATATATATATATATATATATATATATATATATATATATATATATATATACATATATATATATATATATATATATATATATATATATATATATATATATATATATATATATATATATGTATATATATATATATATATATATATATATATATATATATATATATATATATATATATATGTATATATATATATATATATATATATATATATATATATATATATATATATATATATATATATACACATATATACTCGTATATAATGTAATACTTGCGCACATTTTTCTTCGTATTACTTTTAAAAAATCGCTGTCCCCTACCTTATCTCGAATAGTACTGATCAAAAAATTTTGAAAAAATTCTGGAATATTCTCCACGGGGTACAGATTGAACGAAAATTATCACGAGTGCATTACCTTTAATAATTTATTTGGTATATAAAAAAAAAAACACAAAATTTCAAGGTCACCAGTTTTCAGTAAAGATTGGAAACAAACTTTGTTGAAAACTCATTTGGGGTGTGTTTGGTGAAGTCACTGATCATTTTATACCACCCTAACAAAATTTTTTATTTTAAACACAATCACCGTACGGAACACTAATTGTGCAAGTTCAACTTGCACTTGGCCGGTTTTTTTTTCAGTTAATACTAACCATCAAAAGACAGCTGTTAAAATTTCATGATATTCTATTCATTAGTTTGTGAGTTATTGTGCTAAGAGTGACGCTACTTTTGTTATTTTCAAAACAATGGATCAAAAACAATTTCGTGTTTTAATTTTACACTGCTTCTTGATGGGAAAAAATACCGTTCAAGCGAAGCAATGGCTTGAAAAGTGTTATGGGGACTCCGCTCCATCAGAAACAACAATAAAACGTTGGTTTGCTGACTTCAAACGTGGTCGTAGAGACACCGATGATGCAGAACGCAGTGGACGTCCAAATGAGGCGGTAACACCAGAAAACATCAAAAAAATCCATAAAATCGTTTTGAATGATCGAAAAGTGAAGTTGCGTGAGTTAGCTGACATCGTAAAGATATCAAAAAGAACGTGTTGGCTTTATATTGCATGAGCATTTGACTATGAGAAAGCTCTGTTCAAAGTGGGTGCCTCGTTTGCTCACTGTTGATCAAAAACAAGAACGTGTTGATGATTCTGAGCAGTGTTTGGCCATGTTTAAACGTAACAAACCGGAATTTTTGCGTCGATATGTGACAATGGATGAAACATGGATCCATCACTTCACTCCGGAATCAAAACGATCGTCATCTAAGTGGACAGCAACTGGTGAACCTCGTCCAAAGCGCCCGAAAGCACAACAATCGGCTGGAAAGGTTATGGCCTCGGTATTTTGGGATGTGCGTGGTGTAATATTCATCGACTATCTTGAGAAAGGAAATACCATCAACAGTTATATAGCGTTATTGGAGCGTTTGAAGGCCGAAATTGCAAAGAAACGACCGCATATGGCAAAGAAAAAAAATTTTGTTTTATCAAGACAACGCACCGTGTCACAAGTCAATCAAAACAATGGCAAAACTACATGAATTGAACTTCGAATTGCTCCCACATCCACCGTATTCGCCAGATTTTGGCTCCCAGCGACTACTGGCTGTTCGCAGACCTGAAAAAAATGCTCGCCGGTAAGAAATTTTGCACGAATGAAGAGGTTATCGCTGAAACTGAGGCCTATTTTGAGGCAAAAGATAAATCGTTCTACAAAAGTGGTATTGAAATGTTAGAGCGGCGCTGGAATGACTGCGTTGCTCTTGATGGAGATTACGTTGATGAATAAAGCTAATTTTGAACCAAAAAAACCGTGTTTTCTTTGTTAGGCCCGGGACTTTTCAGCCCATGTGTTAAATTATACGTTAGGAAATTTAAGTAAACTAGTATTTTATTTGCTTCAGTTACCCTGTTAATTAATTATTTCAAAGGATATCTATGATTTGTCATAACTGAAAACTGTGTGCATATTTAGGATTAAAAAGAATAAACGTAGATAATACCATAACCGCAACTTCTAATCTCTTATAGATCACATAAAAATATGCTTTTAATTTAAAAATGTAATTTTAAATACAATATAAATACACTCCTGGGCAAAATTAACGCAATTATATATATATATATATATATATATATATATATATATATATATATATATATATATATATATATATATATATATATATATATATATTAAAACATACAAATCTCTATAATGAATTAATTTTAATAATTTTTTATGAACATTGGTTACACTAAAAGTTAGAAAAAACTTATTCGGATACTTTAAAAGTGAATTAGCTACCAAATTTCTCTATAAGATTCGAATTAAAATTATTCTTAAGACCTAATAACAAAATCGTTGAAATTATGTAATAATGAAAAAAATAAACTGGGACACTAGTAGCAAAATTAATGGTGTAACTGGGACACTAATAGCGTGTCTTGCCTCCTCTACTTCGGATGACAGCGTTTATGCGCCTAGGCATGCTTCTAATTAAATTTTGGATAAAATCTTGAGGAATTTGCTCCCATTCTGTGATAACTGCATTTTTCAATTTCTCTCGGGTTTCTAGGTGCAGGTATATGACGTTTCACATTTTTCTTAAGGTGATCCCATACATGTTCTATCGGATTCAGATCCGGGCTTTTTGGTGGCCATTGCATAATCGGTATATCAACTTGATTAAGATAATCGAGTACCTCCCTAGCCACGGATAAACAGGAAATTGGACCCCACAAAATGACCGAAAGGCATCACATGTTCTATTACAATATTCTCAAGATAGTAGTCAGCATTCGTGGATCTCGTACGGACAGGAACTAACTCTGTGCGAGCATCAAAGCAGATGCCACCCCAGAACATAACAGAGCCACCGCCGAATGGAATCCTTGCAGAGATATTGCAAGGAGCAGACCTCTCTCCTGGTCTTCGCCATACTCGCTCACGACCATCTGGAAGTTTTAGACTAACCCTAGTTTGATCTGTGAAGAAAACTTGTTTCCAATCATCCACAGACCAGTTTTCGTATATTGTCTTATAAAACGTTCATCTAGGTCGCTAGTACATCGTTTTCGCCCTTGCCCTAGCCTTCTAGAATAAGTTCCTACTTCATTCAAGCGTCTTACCATACGACTTATTGTGGAACGATATTTGCCTAACAAATTGGCAACATAACTCTGAGAATATCCCTTGTCCAATAAAACTGAGGCTCGCACTACCTCGTGTTCAGTTAAATTCCTTGTTCGATTCATTTTTCTAATTCTTCAGGGTCAAAAATAAAACAGTCTACCACAAAAACGTATTACTTTGAAAAAGGGAACAATTTATAAGCTTACTTTTAAAGAAAATCTATCTCATTATTACAGAAAATTGTTTATCTTCTAAAAAATTCTTTAAAACTGTAAATCTAAACGAATTGTTTTGATTTCTGTCATGAACAACGAAACAAAATATGCATAGCCAACTATTAAAATACTCGATAAACTTTAAAACTGACATAAGAAAAAGATAAATTAATTTTCAGATTGTTGCGTTAATTTTGTCCAGGAGTTTATATAAAAACTTTCGGAACAGTGTAATTATATGGCCGCAACTGTTGCAATTTTTTAAATTTAGCTACCTCTGTGCTTTTTATTATCTTTCTCTTAACTATATTCAAAGTTATAGTATCCTACATATTCCTCAAAGAAGAAAGAAAAGGAAAAAAACGATATAAGGTAAATCACCTGAGTCATCCTTGCCCTACATAGCGACTATAATTAATTGTCCATCATGCAATCCGAGAGATAAAAAAGAAGTGAAACAATACCTTTGTCGCAGGTATAAGTTTTTCGGTCTCCCGGTATCAAAATACATAAAAATATAACAAATGACTGTAATCTATCATTCCGAGTGAACACAAAATCTGTGTTAACTTGATGACGCCCCGTCTTGCGAGCATGTCGCTGTAACTTAAACACGTCGATTTAATGATAGATGTGGGCAGACGAATTTTCGGCACTAAATATTTCCTCTTCTTAGAGTCTTAATTACTGGCTTTTTATGTTTCTATTCGGTTTTCATTCATATAATCTATGCTATATTTTTTATTTGCCCTATGCGAGGTAACTTAAATTTCTTTACTTGGTAATAATAATAATAATAATACTTTATTTGCATAATAACAAATCATGTTAAGCAAATCTAACCTGTATATCGTCTTTGCATCGTCAAATACAGTTGAAAATAAAATAATTATATATGCAAGTAAATTAATAAATAATAAAATCGATAACCAAACAGAAAATAATAAAAGACAATATAAATATTCAAATTGCCCCAAAGTACTCGCTGTAATTGTACGGGCGTATTTGATATTAATAGTTTTTAGTGTTCCGTACGGAACACTTATAAGATCACTTCGGTGTCTGTCTGTCTGTCTGTCCGTCTGTCACACCCGATTTTCTCCGAAACTATTTGTCATAAAAAGTTGAAAATTTGGTAATAATATAGGAATTGATGGCCTCATCAGAGCCATGTAGTTTTGAAAGTTAAATTTTGACTTAGGAGGTTAGTTTTGGGGGGTGAAATCCGAAGTGAAAAAAAAATTTTTTTACTAGGTCATCGAGTGTGGTGTCAAATGAAAGCTTGTGAAAACACAAGTAAAAAATATATATATAATATTATACTTGCGCGCACTTTTCTTTGTATTATTTTTAAAAATTCGCGAAAAATCGCTGTCCCGGGCCTTATCTCGAAAAGTACTTATCAAAAAATTTTGAAAAAATTCTGGAATATTCTCCACGGGGTGTAGATTGAACGAAAATTATCACGAGTGCATTACCTTTAATAATTTATATGGTACATAAAAAAACAAAAATTTTAAGGTCATCAGATTTCAGTAAAGATTGGAAACAAACTTTCTTGAAAACTCATTTGGGGAGTGTTTTGTGAAGTCACTGATCATTTTATACCACCGTAACATAAATTTTGATTTAAGGGGTTCGTTTTAGGGGTGAAATCGGAAGTGAAAAAAATTTTTTTTTTATTAGGTCATCGAGTGTGGTGTCAAATGAAAGCTTGTGAAAACAGGAGTAAAAAATATACATGTAATGTAATACTTGCGCACAACTTTTCTTCGTATTACTTTTAAAAAATCGCTGTCCCCTACCTTATCTCGAAAAGTATTGATCAAAAAATTTTGAAAAAATTCTGGAATATTCTCCACGGGGTATAGATTGAACGAAAATTATCACGAGTGCATTACCTTTAATAATTTATTTGGTATATAAAAAGAAAAAACAAAATTTCAAGTTCACCAGTTTTCAGTAAAGATTGGAAACAAACTTTGTTTAAAACTCATTTGGGGTGTATTTTGTGAAGTCACTGATCATTTTATACCACCCTAACAAAAGTTTTTATTTTAAAAACAATCAACGTACGGAACACTAATTGTGCAAATTCAACTTGCACTTGACCGGTTTTTTTATTTTATGTTTAAATTTACGTGTGGATAGACTTTTAAAACCACCTGGAAGGTGGTTGTAATATTTTACAGCAGAGACAATAAAACTCTTACGAGTTGCAGCCAGCCTGTACCGAGGAATGATGATCTTATTTTTATTTCTCGTTTCATAATCGTGGATATCATCATGTGTTGTTAAATAATCCAGGTTATTTTTAACAAAAGACAGGCATTGGTAAATATACAATGCTGGCACTGTCATAATCTTTAATTGCCCAAAGTATTCTCGGCAAGATTGCCTTTGTGACACATTCACGATGACTCTTATAGCCCTCTTTTGCTGCTTGAAGATAACTGGTTAATCAACCGTATTTCCCCATAATAAAATTGCATAATTTAGTAGACTATGGAAAAGGCCCATGTAGGCAAGTTTCCTAGTTTCCATTGTTGAGTAATGTTTTATTTTTCGGATGAAATAAATTACCTTTGATAGGCTTGGGCTGAGTTTTGCAATGTGGCATCTAAAGGAGAGCCCTGAATCAATATAAAGCCCCAAAAAGTGCGTAAATCGGATAAGTGGTTCTCCAGTGATAAGCGCACTAACGAACAGACAGACAGACAGAGAGACGTTGCATTTTATATATATTATAGATAAATAGAAATGTTCGCCTATAAAAAAACATTTTAGTATCTATTTCAATTTTGTGATTTTTTATATTTATTTCGTTTTCATAAATTTTTAAAAATGGAAAATTTAAATATTCCAAATTTAAAAACTTTTTAATTAACATTAATTTTTATCCATTCTTCTAGAGTCTGTGAACTAATTAAGAACTGCAAGAATGAATAGTAAATGTTATATGTAACACGTAAACTGAAAATAGATGTCATCCTTTTCAAAAAATCCATATGACTTTTAGAAAGTACCAACCTTCAAACGATACGTTTCAAAATTTCATGATATTCCGACTATCAGTTTACAAGTTACAGTGGTTTTAGTGACGCTACTTTTGATATTTTCAAAACAATAAAAAAAAATCGAATTTCGTCTCTTGATCAAACACTGTTGTTTGATGGGAAAAAATACCGTTCAAACAAAGCAATGACTTGATAAGTGTCACGGGGACTCTACTCCTGGAAAATTACGCCCAAAAACATAAGAAGAATCCACATAATTGTTTTGGATGACCGTAAAGTGAAATTGCGTAAGATAGCTGAACGTGTTGGTCATATTTTGCATGAACATTTGGGTATGAGAAAGCTCTGTTCGGAATGGGTACCGCGTTTGCTCACAGCTGATCAAAACAACAACGTGTTGATGATTCTGAGCGTTGTTTGTATGAATTGAAGTTCGAATTGCTCCCTCATCCACCATATTCTCCAGATTTGGCCCCCCCCAGCGACTCTTGTCTATTCGCAGATCTCAAAAAAATGCTCGTGGGAAAGATATTTGGCTCCATCGAAAAAGTTATCGTCGAAACTGAAGGCAAAGACAAATTCTTCTACAAGAAAGGTAGAGAAATTTTAGAAAATCGTTGACCTGATTGTATCGTTCTTGAAGGAGACTATGTTGATGAATAAAGTCGAATTTTGCAAAAAAAATATGTTTTAAATAGCTAGACCAAAAACTTTTCAGCCTTCGTGTTATTTTAACTCGTTTATTAGGGAACAAAGGTAAATATATTCTTGTGAAGCCCATATTCTAAACCTAACACAGATTTAATTGCCATTTGCTAAAAAGAATAGTTTTTTTTTTATGGGTCTAGCACACGTGCTACAGGGAAGTCCCTAAAGAGCTACAGGAGCGACACATGTGCGGAGAAAGCGATTCACGTTGTTCTTGAATCGCTGTAGATTGTACTCGGTGGGAAACACAGTCCTGGGCAAATTATTCCAAAGGGATGATGTTCTCCATATAAAAGACTGCTTGAAAAGCGGAGTATCAAGCTGAACCTCATATGAATGTGAAGAATTAGCGCGACGTGTACTTCTAACATGCACCGCTCTGGGAGGAATTAAGCGGGCCACATCCTTCGAACACTTTCCATGAAAGTACTTGTAGAATAGGCTCAAGTCGCCAACCGTTCTTCGATGTTCCAGCGAATCAAGGCCGACGGTCAGTTTCCCGGTCTCCAATCAGACGAACAGAATCCAACAAATGCAGTGTATGTTTAGGAGTGGAGCTCCAAACATGGGAGCAGTATTCCATAGTTAGTCGAATTTGAGCTTTGTAAAGAATTAACAGTTGTTGTGGAGTGTAAAGCTTTCTGGTTCGAAATAATATTCCCAACTTTTGAGAAGCTCTCCTTGCTATGCTAGCAACACGTTCATGACAGGACACAAATTGAGTGACGATGTTAGAGGAATGGAGTGCCCTGACATAACTATGTCGGGTTCAGCAACGTTAACTTTTTTAGAAAAAACTGCCGCCTGGGTTTTTGTAGCGTTAAATTCCACTTGGTTACTGTCACCCCAAGATAGAATTTCTTCCAGGTCTTTGTTAAGTTGAATGACTTCCTGCTGTCTGCGGATATTCGTCTGAGTAGCCGATGTCCGAGCGTTCAAAGTGAATGAAGAGATAAGTGTACTGTCATCTGAAAAGCTGTAGATTGGATTCTCGGTCTTTTCCAGCAGATCGTTAATGTAAATGAGAAAGAGAGTAGGAGACAGTATGGAGCCTTGGGGTACACCGGCGTTGATAGTGAAGGTGTTAGAAAGAAATCCGTCGACTGCCACTCGTAAAGAACGCTCTCTGAGGAAACATGAGAGCCACAAACAAAACTTTTCCGACAAACCATAAGAACGTATCTTAGCCAATAGCCCATCGTGCCAAACGCGGTCGAATGCCTTGGATATGTCAAGAGCAACCGCTCGAGATTCTCCAAAGTGTTCAATTGCATTGTTCCAAACATGTGTTACATAAGTCAGAAGATCTCCTGTTGATCTATTTTTACGAAAGCCATATTGGTGATCGCTAATAATGTTGAATCCTTCAAGATATTTTAGAAGATGCTGATTGATAGCCTTTTCCATGACTTTCGATATTATTGAAAGCAGTGCGATTGGTCGGTAGTTATTTGGCAAGGTCTTCTTGCCTTTTTTAGGTATTGGCTGAACAGTAGCACATTTCCAGCAGGAAGGAAATATTCCCTTTCTGTAGGAGAGGTTGAAAAGTCTACAGAAAACTGGCGTTAGTTCCCTCGCACAGATTTTAAGAACTATGGCAGGTATTCCGTCAGCGCCAGAAGCCTTTTTGGTGTCTAGCTTTATCAGAATACGCTTTATGATACGCTGTCTGAAGACAACATCGGGAATTCTTGACTGCACTATGGGAACAGTAGGTGGTGTTTTTCCTTGGAAATCGACAGTAGAATGTGAAGCAAAGAGTTCAGCCAACAAGTTCGCTTTCTCAACAGGTGTCGTTGCAATAGAATTATCTGGCCGTGTGGGTAGTGGTATGGTGGATTTGGTGAAATTTTGACTAACTGCCTTAGCGACCGACCAAAAGGACCTTGAATTGCCGGGACAGGCGAGAAGTTTTTTTCTAATCCGTTGATTGTGTACCTCCTTGGTTTCGTCGATAATTTCTTTGCATCTGTTCCTGGCACGAACAAATGTGTTACGGTTTAGGGTGTTAGGATTTTCACGCCATTGTCGGTATGCAAGATGTTTAGAAGCAACAGCTTCTTTGCATTTTCGGTCAAACCAAGGCTTGCCGTTGGGAAGGGAATTTCTTCGAAAAAAAGGGATGTAAGTCAAAATAACATCGGAAACCTTCCTGGCGCAGTCAGATGTGTGGTCGGATCGAAAACAAACGTCTAACCAAGGGAAAGTTCGAAAATATTCCATGAGATCTTCCCATTTAGCAGACTTGTAGTGCCAAATCTTGCGCGGTTTTAGGCGCCTCTCTGTCATTGATTGGTAGAATACTCGATGTCGAAAGTAGTTTATGGTCGGAAGAACCTAACGGCGGATTTACGCTGACTGTGTAAATCTCCGGATTGGTGATTAAAAAGAGATCAAGAAGACTGGCAAACTCTCCGTCTCGATCAGGGATCCGTGTTGGTTCGTCAATAAGCTGAGTTAAGCCACAACTGATTAAAAATGATTCGGCTTCACGACCTTGTTCGTCGTAGTATTTGAATATTTAAGCCAGTTGATGTGGTGGACATTAAAGTCGCCCTAATGGCATTTGGATAGTTAATTTGTAAATGATCGATGGTGTCTGCAAGAGAAGCGAAAAGTGTTCTAAAGTTAGTATCACTTGGTGGTCGATAGAGGATACAGATGAACCTTGTGGTTGGTTGAGTCGTTATTTTTAACCACATAACATCAAAGTTTGGGGGCTCCAGAGCATCTTCTCGTTGGCAAGAGAGGTCGCTTCTGACATAAAGACAGATTCCAAAGTTACACCTAAATCGGGAATAGAAGTCGTACCCAGGATAAAAATAGTTTACTGTGCTGGTCGATGAACTGACCTTAGTTTCACAGAGAGCGAGTACATGAGGTTTATTTGATTGCAGGTGTTGGTGCACTGAATTTATGTTCGTGTTTAAACCTCGTATGTTGCAAAAATCTATTTTGAAATTCTGATCTCTGTATGTCGACGCCCCTGAACCAGCCCCCACCCGGAGATCCGAACGGGGGGCTATTTTACCTCCGAAATTTTTTGTATCCAGGTGCCTCATCATGCTATTTGGTGCCACAGTCCGGGAGATCGGCACAGCCATGAAACGTTAAGCAACTTCACGCCGGGCGATGCTGGTGGGATCTGGGCATCTACCATCTAGGTTGTTCTTTAAGTCGCCTCCTACGACAGGCAGAACATACCGGGGGAGATATTCTATCCCGCTCCCCCACGGGGTAAACAAATGTTTTAACTTGTTCCATTTTTAAAAAATCAGGGCCGCACTTCGTTTATGATGGTTATGTCGCACCGAAACGTTGGGATGTAGGGCAAAACAATACAACATTTTTAAAAACATGAAGTTGTGCGGGGCAGATTTACAAATTATTTGATTAATAGTGTAACACCGTACGTTTATTTATTTTGCTAAGCTGTCATTTCTCAGAAACATACGTTGTTACCTACTGGTGACGAGGTGATATAACGAATATAAAATATCTTTCTTTTAGATATTATTATACTAAGTGTATTAACGTAGGCAACTTAACAGGCATTATAAAATAAATACTAATTCTATACAACAGTGCCTCTGACAGTGCCCAAGTCCAAATGCAAATCAAATATGGCACAAGAGTAGTGTCGAAATTTTACCAGCCTCCTGTAACTTATACACGTCAATTTAATGATAGATATCTGGTTAAACATCCTTTTGTTTAGCCATTGCGACACGGCAACAAGCGTGGGCTTCTTTTGTTTCCGGTGGAGGTGATCTGGCGAAATAATTTTACTAGGGTGAAAATTTCCGGTGAGTAAAGTGGTTTACCCACATTACATCACCGTATTATAAAATGTTAACCGGAAAAAATTAGAATAATATACAATTAGTAATATATGGTTTTATAATAATACTAGCCGGATTCGCGGCTCCGCTCGCGTGGACTTGATTCACTACTATCGTCGCTGCTTATTCCTTATGTTACCCAACGTAATAAAATATCTCCCATTATTTCTCCTTATCTCCCAATATTTCTCCTTATTTCCCATTATCTCTACATAATTTCCATTATCTAGGCTTATCTCTGCTCATCTCTCATTATTTCTCCTTATCTCCCACTATTTCTCCTTATCTTCCATTATCTCACCTTATCTCCCATTATCTAGACTTATCTCGACTTATCTTCCATTATTTCTCCTTATCTCCCATTATTTCTCCTTATCTCCCATTATCTCACCATAACTCCCATTATCTAGACTTATCTCTGCTTACCTCCCATTATCTCTCCTTATCTCCCATTATCGAGGCTTATCTTGACTTATCTTCCATTATTTCTCCTTACCTCCCATTATCTCACCTTATCTCCCATTATTTAGGCTTAAATCGAATTGTATAGAACATATGTATAAATTTATAAAAACACGTAAATCGGATAAGTGGTTCTCGAGTGATAAGCGCACTAACGGACAGACAGACAGACAGAGAGACGTTGCATTTTATATATATTGTATTCTTTGCTACATGATATTGTTCCATATTTAATGCTTTAGGGAGTGTATCGCAAGAGAGCGCGCTAGCGGCAAACTTTTCTCCCGACTTAATTCACTATTATCGTCACTGCTTATTCCTTATGTCACCTAATAAAATATATCCTATAACCTGGCCAGAGAACATACGTATGTTTAAAACAAAAGCACGTAAATCGGATAGGTAGTTCTCCAGTGATAAGCACACTAACGGACGGACAGACAGACAGACAGACGGACATTGCATTTTATATATATTAAAGATATTCTCTACTACATAATATTGTTCCATATTTAATGGTTTGGACTGTGTATTGCAAGAGAACGCGCTAGCGGCAAACTTTGTCCGACTTTATTTACTATTATTGTCACTGCTCATTCTTTATGCTACCTATTGTAATAAAATATAGCCTATAACCTGGTCGGAGAACATATGTATGTTTAAAAAAAAAGTACGAAAATCGGATAAGTGGTTCTCCAGTGATAAGCGCACTAACGGACAGACAGACAGACAGAATACGTTGCATTTTATATATATATTATAGATGTAATAAAATATATACCTATAACCTGGTCAGAACATATGTATGAATTTAAAAAATCACGTAAATCGGATAGGTGGTTTTCGAGGGATAAGCGCATTAACGAACAGACAGACAGACAAAACATTGCATTTTATATATATTATAGATATAGATTATTATTATTATTATTATATAACCTGGCCAAAGAATATATGCATGAATTTAAAAGAAGACAGGTAAATCGGATAAGATAAGTGGTTCCCGCGTGATAAACGCACTAATGGACAGACAGACAGACAGAGAGACACTGCATTTTATATATATTATAGATTATATTACAGATATTTTTTGCTACATAATATTGTTCCATATTTAATGGTTTAGGCTGTGTATTGCAAAGGCACTCGCTAGCGGCAGACTTATTTCCGACATCATTCACTATTTTACGTCACTGCTCATTCCTTATGCTACCTATCGTAATAAAAATATGGCCTATAACCTGGCCAGAGAACATATGTATCTTTAAAAAAAAAAAAGTACGTAAATCGGATAAGTGGTTTTTCAGTGATAGGCGCACTAACGGACAGACAGACAGACAGACAGACAGACAGAGAGACGTTACATTTTATATATATTATAGATAAAACATAAAAGAAGAATTAAAAGAACTAATAGAGGAAAAAAATAGATTACACCAAAAATATTTAACATACAAGTCAGAAAGTCAGAAACTACCCGGGCAGAATACAAAGAAGAAAATAGAGAGGTACGTAAGAAAATCAAAAAAGAAAAAAATGAATACTGGGAACGAAAATGTGCACAAACTAACACGTATATTGGAGGAGCACAATCGACAGAAGTGTGGCAAACCATCAAAAATATGAAAAGGAACAACAAATAGAGGGCCGTAAATTTAATACCCCTGGAAGAATGGAAAAAATTATTATTTACGAAATATTACTAATTGAAAACAGACAAGAATTCCTTAGTAGAGGGGATAATGAATCAGAAGACACAGGGGGAAAGTACAAGCAAATCTAAAAACGATGAAGAATGGAAGAGCGGCCGGACCAGGTGATATCTCTGCAGAAATGATTAAAAATGGAGGTATAAACCATGTGGAGAATAATAACTAGCTTAATTAATAATTGTATATATTACATTTCATCAATCTATAAGAAAGGAAATAGGAAAGACCCTAATAATTATAGAGGTATATGCGTTACAAGCACTATGAGCAAACTGTACGGTAAAATATTGCAGAATAAAATAAGATAAACAATTAAAGGAAAGATATCCGAAAACCAAAACGGATTTACTCCGGGCCGGTCGTGTATAGACAACTTGTTTATTCTACAACAATTGATAGAAAAGAAGATCCAAAAAAGATGACGAAATACATATGACCTTTATAGATCTTAAGAAGGCATACGATAGTGTACCGAGAAATAAACTTTGGCATGTCTTGAGAACAGTAGGGATAAAAGAAGGGATGATAACAACAATAAAAGAGTTATATAACGAAAATATAGGATATGTGAAACAAGGACGCTATCTCTCGGAAGCTATCCACATTACAAAAGGTCTAAGACAAGGGTGTTGCCTTTCACCAATATTATTTAATATATTTGTAGACAACGCTCTAAAGAAATGGAACCGCACTTGCCACGAGTATTATCGTTAAACTTTGCAGGCGACCAAGTAATAATAACACAAGAAGCATTCGATATGGAATATGTATTGAAGAGATTATACACAGATTACAAGGAATGGGGACTAGAGGTGAGCCTTGAAAAGACGGAGTATACGGTTATGAACTGGGAAATAGAATCTGATGTCTTAATTAACAACTATATACATGTTAAACAAGTCAAGGAATTTAAATATCTAGGAGTACTGATTGACAATAAAAATGGTAGAGGTAAAAAGAAAATATAGAATAAAATACAAAAAGCCAGGAGGATCATAGGAGCTCCTAACTCAATATGGTGGGATCAAAACATAACTACACAAAACAAAAAGAGAATTGGAAGAACAATTGTAGAATCGGTTTTAAATTATGGTAGTGAACTCTGGGTAATGAAAGAAGAGGATAAAAGAAAAATAACGACGATAGAGATGGATTACCTGAGAAGAAGCGCCGGAGTGTCCAAATTCCAACACATAACAAACCAAGAAATATGCAACAGAACAGCAGCAACAGAAACAATTATACAAAGAATAGAAAATAGAGAATTAAAATGGTTTGGACACCTACTCAGAATGAACGATACAAGTTGGCCCAAAAGGCTCTTGACATGGAAACCACCGGGAAGAAATAAAAGAGGACAACCACGTAGATCCTGGAATGAAGATATAAGACAAGCCATGAGGTCACGAGGAATGGACGAAGAGATGGCGGACGATAGAGAGGGTTGGGGAAGGCGAATGGGAACACAACACTTAGTTGTATAATGGTTATATATTACTTGTGTATATATACAGTTAAACCCAAATATATATGTATAATATAAATAATTGTTACAAAAGCTGCTTCCCTCTTACTATTAAGAATGTTTAAGAATGTTTTCCTCTTGTCTTCTTCCACGACGAATTCAACAGCAGAATATGCCCCATCGCCGAAACCCTCTTGTAGATATTGCACCTTGTGACACCGATACCGTTTAAAATTGTAGCATTGAAATTTTTTTTTTTTTTGCAGAATCGTTTCTCACTTTACTTCCTTTTTCAATTTCGCGTATTAAGAAACCTTGTTGTTACTGGGCTTTACGTATCCTAAAATTTTAGTTAAAAGAGTATCTTTAAAAAAACCACTAATAAATAAAAAGGTGATATTAGTTTAATCAACTCTTTTTCTGCTTTAAACAAATATCAGTAATACGAGGCTGGTTTGAAAAGTCCGTGCAAAGTCCGAGAGATGGCACCACCGGCGCGTATCGAGGTCATGTTTAGTTAGTAGCATCTCTTGAATGAACGCACACCAAGTTTCAGCCATATTGGTCTATTTCTTTGTGTTTGGCATTCGTGTAAATCAAGGAAGTCGAGTGATTTTCAAGAAATGGACGAAAAAGAATTTCGTGTGGTGATTAAATATTACTTTATGAAAGGCAAAACGCCTCAGGAGACTAAAGAGAAGCTTGATAAACATTATGGTGACTCTGCACCTTCGATTAGAACAGTTTATAAGTGGTTTCAAAATTTCCAGACTGGCCATATGGGCACAAGTGACGCTGAACGTTCTGGACGGCCTGTGGAGGTTACGACTCCAGAAATCATTGATCAAATCCATGATATGGTGATGGATGACAGAAGAGTTAAGGTGCGTGAGATTGCTAGTGCTGTGGGCATCTCGACTGAACGGGTACATAATATTTTGCATAAACATTTGGACATGAGAAAGCTATCCGCAAGATGGGTGCCGCGATTGCTCACGCTTGACCAAAAACGGAATCGTGTGAAGTGTTGCAAGGATGGTTTGCAGCTGTTCCAGAAGAATCCGGAGGACTTTAAGCGTCGTTTCGTCATTGTGGATGAAACATGGATACATTACTATACTCCTGAGATCAAACAACAATCTAAACAATGGGTTACCAAGGGGAAATCTGCACCAAAAAAGGCGAAGACCGTTCCTTCGGCCGGAAAGGTTATGGCGACTGTCTTTTGGGATTCGCAAGGGATAATCCTCATCGACTATCTGGAAAAGGGTAAAACTATTACCGGTGAATATTATTCATCGTTATTGGACCGTTTGAAAACCGAGCTGCAAGAAAAAACGCCCGCGATTGGCCCACAAGAAAGTCCTTTTCCATCACGACAACGCACCAGCACACACCTCAGCAGTTGTGGTCGCAAAATTAATGGAAATAGGATTCCAACTCGTTTCACATCCCACCTATTCTCCAGACTTGGCAACCTCGGACTATTATTTGTTCCCCAATTTGAAGAAATGGCTGGCGGGCCAAAGATTTTATTCAAACGAGTAGGTGATTGCAGACACTAATGGATATTTTGCAGACTTGGACAAATCCTATTATTCGGAAGGGATCAACAAACCAGAACATCGTTGGACGAAGTGTATAAGCCTAAAAGGAGACTATGTCAAAAAATAAAAAAGGTTTACATCAAACACATAAGTAGTTTTTATTTTTGCACGGACTTTTCAAACCAGCCTCGTAAATACTATTAATTTTATCGTTTCATGGTATTATCCTTCGGACTCGGGCCAGTAAATTTCATATTTTCAACCAGATAAACCAACATGGATTTTAAGCAAAATGTTAGAATACAATATCGAAACTTATTGAAAAATACGAATTAAATAGTGAAAGCTTCGAAAATTTTCACTGAGAAAATTTTGCACCATCTAGGGAATACCGAAATTTTGCTCTAAGAAGGGAATCGAACCGAGGGAAATTGAACCCAGAATGGGCAGGATTATATACCATCAAAAGGGAATTTAAAGGTTCTATGTGGGTCAGAATTCGTGAAATTTACACGAAAAAATGGCTACCCTCAATTTTATCGAAATGTTGAAAATAAAGTTCTATTTGACCATAATTTATAGCAAAATAAAATTTTCGGTAACTTTTTAAGCAATACCTTCTTGCTCTTAAACAAATCAACCGATTTGAATGAAACCTCGACAGATAAAAGGAGATGAAATCGACTTTAGTTATTCGTTCGGAAATTTCAAAAAAAATTATTTTTTCATAATTATTTAACTAATTGGTTATAAACAATTGATTTTTTTTCATGTTCTGAGCCTTTTAACAATATGAAAAAAATGTTCACCATACATGAAAACTCTAAGAATTCTAAATCCGTCCAGATAAGTTCTGAGCCGTAATTATTTTAGAAATTATGATAAAAAATAATGTAGCGCGGCGTGGTGCACCGGGGCGCTCTGCACCTTACGGTGCGCGCCTTTTCTATAAGTGCTTCTGGTGGAACCTTTTTTGATTGTTGATAGCGATTATTCAGTCAATGCGATAGTGTATTATAGAGTCCTACAAGTGTAATATCTATCGAAATGTGACTTCCAAATGCATGTTGCAATCTTTTTGAATTAGCTAAACATAATCGCGTCTATAAAGGAATCGAAAAAGTTAGGGAGAAGTGGAGCATTCTATTTCAGTTTGATTGGAAAATATCTATGCAATATATGTAAAATAAAAATCAGAAAACAAAGTGCTGCAGTTTCGTTGGCATAGTCTATGGAAAAAGCAGTGTCTGTTTCTGCATATGGACCAGATGAGGAAATTATTGGCGACAGTGAATCGGATGATTTTGATAGTAAAATTTATTATATTTTATTGCAATTGTTCTAAATATGGTAATGAAATAAATTTAATAATAATCTTTTTTAGAGGAATTTGTCATGAGTAAGGAAACCCAAATATGCAAGTGAAAAACTTTAAAATATGTGCATAAATATGCAAATAATTTTCTCAAAATATGCACATACATGTTGTAAATATGCAGTAAAAAAAACCGAAATAGACTTGAAAAATGTAAATTTATTGTTTCACATTACATGATACGAGCACTACACAAATGTAGCAATAAAAAACCCCTTTTAAATTTTCAACATACAGGGCGAATGAACTAAATCTAAATATAATATAATACGAAGTAAAAAATAAATATAAATAATAATGTATTTTATTACTTTACTTAAAGATGAACATGTAATAATAATAATAATGTAGGTACATATTATACAAATTTATATACGTAGTAAACAGCATAATAAAACATACATTTTAAATTTGATACATACAGGGCGATGCAACTAAGTATGCGGAAATATGCAAATATTGCAAAAGACAAGGTCGCCGTTAGTTATAAAAACAATAAACTACTAAAAATTTATAAATTGAGAAACTCCTTTCCACATCGACCGATGTAATAGGGGCGTGTTTTTAAAATTATTTAATAGCATAGGATCTAAATCAATGGAATCAGTAAAATCCCCCTTTAAAACATTAGCTACTTGGCTAACAAATTGAAATCCACTATTTTTTTCCATAACATTCCGAAATTTTTGAAAAATTTTGCTCCCAACTTTACCTGCGACATTTTCAAAAGCGACCTCACATTGTTTTATTAGTTGAACACTTCGGGTTAATGGCAAATTAGATTCCTCCATTTGAGTTATGGTTTTAGAAACAAAGCTATAATTTGTTTTAAGAAAGGAAAGTTGTTGTTTTATCTCCTTGTTTTTGAATAATCGTTTAAGTTCTGTAAGGGATTGAGAAGATTCGTCTGATAATTCTGCAATTAGACCATCTAGTTGACAGAAGTTGTCGCAATAAAAAAATATTGCTTCCAACCAAGTGCCCCATCTTGTAATAACAGGCTGACGTAACCATTTTAAAAGCATAACCAAAAATGAAGTCTAATAAATTAATAATACAAGTATGCTCTGATGGTCGTCTGGGGTTTACTGACTGGTTTTTACTGACCATAAAATAATAAAATTTATTTGGGGAAAACCACCGTCGCGGCGGCGACGGCCTAAACATTGACCCTTATTCCGAAAAATGAATGAAAACGCCTGCCAAAGACCTACATTATTATAAATTCCTTCCAATATGCACATATATGCTATTTTTAAAGCATTTATGCAAACATTTAGAAAAATGCATATATGCAAAATATGCAATATATGCGCTTTGCATATTTGGGTGTCCTTAGTCATGAGTAAAGGTGACGCGATCAAAAATGAAAAATCAATTTAATCCATTTCCGAAAAGGATCTTGCCACAGCAGCAGAGATAAAAATTGCTTTATCGAAGGAAATGGGCTAAAAAAAACCTGCAATTACTAATCTCGGTGCCAATTGATTGGAATCAATTATTTCAATGCGAAAACGTTTTCAAAAAGCTAAAACAATTACAGGAACGCGACTGTATTCTTTTGTACCTATTGACTTTCAAAGTATGGCATGTAAAATAATCCCAAATTCCTTATATGCTTTTAAATTGATGAACAATTGAATATATACAGGGTGTCCCCGTATTCCGTGTACATAGAGTTACTGTGGATTTCTGGGATGAAAATATGACCATTTAACCGAATTTACCTTAGTTCAAGAATTCGTACCACTCTGTATGATGTTTTTAATTAAATATTCGTATTTTTCGCCATCTTCTCTCTAAAAAAGCTTTCTTGGTAAATTTTGCTCCGAGCAACAGTTTCTGAAATAATGGGATGTTTTTATTTATTGATTACGGATTTATCAATTTGTGGATAATCTTTTATGCCCTTAGCCAGTCGGTTTTTACATTCTTACTACTGTTGGCCGGTTAATTTTTAAATTTATTATTGTTGTTAACCTGTTTGCTTTTAAGCATGCTCCAAATTTTAAAGATTATTTTTTTGGACCTGTCCTAAGCTTGGATGAAGTGTGGATGGAATTAAAAAGTGAAAACAAACAACCTATTATCTCAGAAACTGTTGCTCGAGGGCGAAAAACACGAATATTTAATTAAAAATATTATACAGAGTGGTATAAAAAAAGTTTATGACCCGTGGGGGGGCGGGGATAGAATATCTCCCCGGTATGTTCTGCCTGTCGTAGGAGGCGACTTAAAGAACAATCTAGATGGTAGATGCCCAGATCCCACCAGCATCGCCCGGTGTGATACCATCGCATCGGCTTAAGCTGCGTGAAGTTGCTTGACGTTTCGTGGCTGTGCCGATGTTCCGGACTGTGGGACCAAATAGCATGATGAGGCACCTGGATACAAAAAATTCCGGAGGTAAAATAGCCCCCCGTTCGGATCTCCGGGTGGGGGCTGGTTCAGGGGCGTCGACATGCAGAGAACAGAATTTCAAAATGGATTTTTGTAACATACGAGGTTTAAATTCGAACATAAATTCAGTGCACCAACACCTGCAATCAAATAAACCTCATGTACTCGCTCTCTGTGAAACTAAGGTCAGTTCATCGACCAGCACAGTAAACTATCTTTATCCTGGGTACGATTTCTATTCCCGATTTAGGCGTAACTTTGGAATCTGTCTTTATGTCAGAAGCAACCTCTCTTGCCAACGAGAAGAGGCTCTGGAGCCCCCAAACTTTGATGTTATGTGGTTAAAAATAACGACCCAGCAACCACAAGGTTCGTCTGTATCCTCTATCGACCACCAAGTGATACAAACTTTAGAACACTTTTCGCTTCTCTTGCAGACACCATAGATCATTTACAAATTAACTATCCAAATGCCGAAATTGCCATCCTGGGCGACTTTAATGTCCACAACATCAACTGGCTTAAATATTCAAATACTACCGACGAACAAGGTCGTGAAGCCGAATCATTCTCAATCAGTTGTGGCTTGACTCAGCTTATTGATGAACCAACACGGATCCCCTGATCGAGACGGAGAGTTCGCCAGTCTTCTTGATCTGTTTTTAACCACCAATCCGGAGATTTACACGGTCAGCGTAAATCCACCGTTAGGTTCTTCCGACCATAAACTGCTTTCGACATCGAGTATTCTACCAATCAGTGACAGAGAGGCGCCCAAACCGCGCAAGATTTGGCACTACAAATCTGCTAAATGGGAAGATCTCATGGAATATTTTCGAACTTTCCCTTGGTTGGACGTTTGTTTTCGATCCGACGACCCATCTGACTGCGCCAGGGAGGTTTCCGATGTTATTTTGGCCGGTATGGATGCTTACATCCCTTTTTCGAAGAAATGCCCTTCCAACGGCAAGCCTTGGTTTGACCTAAAATGCAAAGAAGCTGTTGCTTCTAAACATCTTGCATACCGACAGTGGCGTGAAGATCCTAACACCATAAATCGTAACATCTTTGTTCGTACCAGGAACAGATGCAAAGAAATTATCGACGAAACCAAGGAGGTACACAATCAACGGATTAGAAACAAGCTTCTCGCTTGTCCCGGCAATTCCAGGTCTTTTTGGTCGGTCGCTAAGGCAGTTAGTCAAAATTTCACCAAATCCACCATACCGCCACTCACACGGCCAGATAATTCTATTGCAACGACACCGTGTTGAGAAAGCGAACTTGTTGGCTGAACTCTTTGCTTCACATTCTACTGTCGATTTCCAAGGAAAAACACCACCTACTATTCCCATAGTGCAGTCAAGGATGCCCGATATTGTCTTCAGACAGCGTATCATAAAACGTATTTTGATGAAGCTAGACACCAAAAAGGCTTCAGGCGCTGACGGAATACCCTGCCATAGTTCTCAAGAACTGTGCGAGGGAACTAACACCAGTTTTCTGTAGACTTTTCAACCTATCCTACAGAAAGGGAATATTTCCTTCCTGCTGGAAATGTGCCACAGTTCAGCCGATACCTAAAAAAGGCAAGAAGACCTTGCCAAATAACTACCGACCAATCGCACTACTCTCAATAATATCGAAAGTCATGGAAAAGGCTATCAATCAGCATCTTCTAAAATATCTTGAAGGATTCAACATTATTAGTGATCACCAATATGGCTTTCGTAAAAATAGATCAACAGGAGATCTTCTGACTTATGTAACACATGTTTGGAACAACGCAATTGAACACTTTGGAGAATCTCGAGCGGTTGCTCTTGACATATCCAAGGCATTTGATCGTGTTTGGCACGATGGGCTGTTGGCTAAGCTACGTTTCTTATGGTATGTCTGAAAAGTTCTGTTTGTGGCTCTCATGTTTCCTCAGAGAGCGTTCTTTACGAGTGGCGGTTGACGGATTTCTTTCTAACACCTTCACTATCAACGCCGGTGTGCCCAAGGTTCCATACTGTCTCCTACTCTCTTCCTCATTTATATTAACGATCTGCTGGAAAAGACCGAGAATCCAATCTACAGCTTTGCAGATGACAGTACACTTATCTCTTCATTCACTTTGAACGCTCGGACATCGACTACTCAGACGAATATCCGCAGACAGCAGGAAGTCATTCAACTTAACAAAGACCTGGAAGAAATTCTATCTTGGGGTGACAGTAACCAAGTGGAATTTAACGCTACAAAAACCCAGGCGGCAGTTTTTTCTAAAAAAGTTAACGTTGCAGAACCCGACATAGTTATGTCGGGGCACTCCATCCCTCTAACATCGTCACTCAATCTGTTAGGCGTTAATTTGGGAGCAAATATGTCCTGGCATGAACATGTTGCAGGCATAGCAAGAAGAGCTTCTCAAAAGTTGGGAATATTGTTTCGAACCAGAAAGCTCTACACTCCACAACAACTGTTAATTCTTTATAAAGCTCAAATTCGACCAACTATGGAATACTGCTCCCATGTTTGGAGCTCCGCTCCCAAACATACACTGCATTTGTTGGATTCTATCCAGAGAAGAGCTGTTCGTCTGATTGGACACCGGAACTGACCGACGGCCTTGATTCGCTGGAACATCGAAGAACGGTTGGCGACTTGAGCCTATTTACAAGTACTTTCATGGAAAGTGTTCGAAAGATGTGGCCCGTTTAATTCCTCCCAGAGCGGTGCATATTAGAAGTACACGTCGCGCTAATGCTTCACATCCGTATGAGGTTCAGCTTGTTACTCCTCGTACAACGCTTTTCAAGCAGTCTTTTATATGGAGAACATCATGCCTTTGGAATGGTTTACCCAGGACTGTGTTTCCCCATCGAGTACAATCTACAGCGATTCAAGAACAACGTGAATCGCTTTCTCCGCACACGTGTCGCTCCTGTAGCGCTTTAGGGACTTCCCTGTAGCACGTGTGCTAGACCCATAAAAAAAAAAAAAAAAACATATTTGTTCCATATTTAATGGTTTAGGCTGTGTACTGCAAGAGAACGCGCTAGCGGCAAACTTTTTTCCGACTTCATTCACTATTATTGTCACTGCTCATTCCTTATGCTACCTATCGTAATAAAATATAGCCTATAACCTGGCCAGAGAACATATGTATGTTTAAAAAAAAGTACCTAAATCTGATAAGTGGTTCTCCAGTGATAAGCGCACTAACGGACAGACAGACAGACAGAGAGACGTTGCATTTTATATATATTATAGATGTATGCATCAATTTGAAATTTCAACGAGGCCTGTAAAGACAAGTAGAAAACATTAACATAAATTTCAAATCTGTCCTATGCGAAAAGTTAGCTTAGTCCAGTTCCATTTAATATCGCAAGGAAAATTAAAATTTAATAATGTTATGCATATTGTTATATATAACTTATTTAAATGGAAAATTAGAAAATACTGAAGTGTTAATTATAACATGAAATGGAAGCTACGATCATTACACTAATCGATGCAATGGTTGTTTCACACATGTGATGCCAAGTCTTAACGTGAATCAGGGTGTTTATAATTTCGATTGATTCCCTAAACTTTCGTTTACAAAAATTGTAACCAGAAGTAAGAACTTTTTTGTTTGTCTTATACTGATAGTATAACCTGTAGAGTGTTGGTATTTAGGTTAGGTTTTTCTTCGATACAAATTCCATGTTCTTTAATCCCAGTTGATATTGATCTTCCAGTTTCTCCTACACGAACTTCAGTTTTTTTTATGGGTCTAGCACACGTGCTACAGGGAAGTCCCTAAAGCGCTCCAGGAGCGACATGTGTGCGGAAAAAGCGATTCACATTGTTCTTGACCCTCTGTAAATTGTACTCGCACCGCACCGCTCTAGGAGAAATTAAGAGGGCCACATCCTTGGAATACTTTCCATGAAAATACTTATAGAACAGACTCCAGTCGCCAACCGTTCTTTGATTTTCCCGCGAATCAAGACCACCGCTCAGTTCTGGGTCTCCAATCAGGCAAACAGCTCTTCTCTGAACAGAATCCAACAAATACAGTGTGTGTTGGGAGCGGAGCCCCAAACATGGGAACAGTATTCCATAGTTGGTTAAATTTGAGCTTTGTAATGAATTAACAGTTGTTGTGGAGTGTAAAGCATGTTCATGCCAGGACATATTTGCTCCCAAATTAACGCCCAACAAATTGAGTGACGATGCTAGGGGAATGGAATGTCCTGACATGACTATGTCGGGTTCAGCAACGTTAACTTTTTTAAAAAAAACTGCCGCCTGGGTTTTTGTAGCGTTAAATTCCACCTGGTTACTGTTACCCTAAGATAGACTTTTTCCAGGTCTTTGTTAAGTTGAACGACCTCCTACTCTCTGCGGATATTCGCCTGAGTAGCCGATGTCCGAGCGTTCAAAGTGAATTAAGAGATAAACGTACTATCATGTGCAAAGCGGTAGATTGCATTCCCGGTCTTTTCCAGCAGATCGTTAATGTAAATGAGAAAGAGAGTAGGAGACAGTATGGAGCCTTGGGGCACACCGGCGTTGATAGTGAAGGTGTTAGAAAGAAACCCGTCGACCGCCACTCGTAAAGAACGCTCTCTGAAGAAACATGAGAGCCACAAACAGAACTTTTCAGATATACTATAGAGCGTAGCTGAGCCAACAGTCCATAGTGCCAAACACGGTCGAATGCCTTGGATATGTCAAGAGCAACCGTTCGAGATTCTCCAGTTGCGTTGTTCCAAACATGTGTTACATAAGTCAGAAGATCTCCTGTTGATCTATGTTTACGAAAGCCATGTTGGTGATCGCTAATAATGTTGAATCCTTCAAGATATTTTAGAAGATGCATTTTATAAGATGCAATTGTGCTTTTTGGTGATTCAGGAACTAATGTTGAATATTGTGCAATTATTGGATATTTTAAGTAAATTGACTATCTTGTCTATATTATGGTGTATGTAAGGTAAAACTGCATCATCTACGGGTAGTTTCCCGCTACTATTTTATCAGAGCCAGATTTTTACCGCGATTAAAAAACATTTAACAATCTCAGTTTATCTCTTTCTGATCAGACAGAATGTTTATCACACATTGGGACTTGCGCAATTAGTATTCCGTACCATGATTGCTTTTGAAACAAAATAAAATCCTTACCGAGGCTAAGTTAATTAGTTCCCTGATATCTTAAAATTCAATATGTATTTTCACGTTTTTTCTTAGTTAATAATGTATAATAGTTGTAACAACTTAGCTACCTAATGGTCAATAAATCAATCTAGCTCAATCTAGAATCTAGTAATAAAAGTGTAAAACAAATATTTACTACCTAAATATTTGTTTAATTATAAAGAAATAAAATAAAATTATATCTCGTACAAGAGCGACTCGCCACTCGGCGAATGTACACTTAATTATTACAAAAACCTCCACCATACGTCAAGAAGCATAGTTTTCATATTAATTTTTTGTGTGATTATGGAACGTAATGCATGGTGATAATTTTCGCTCAATCTACACTTTGATGATTTGGTATTTTTTCATTCCCAATTTCACCTCTTAAAACTAACTCCTTAAGTCAAAATTTAATTTTGAAAACTACACTGCTCTGATTGGACTATCAATTCCTATATTTGTGCCAAATCTTAACTTTCTATGTCAAATATTTCCTAAGAAAATCAGGTGTGACAAACGGACAGACGCACACCGAAGTGGTCTAGAAAAGAAAGGGTACCAAGTTAATTATAAATAATTTATTAATAAAATTTATTTTCTTGTCTATTAAAAAAAACTATGCAGTTCATGAAGCTTTATAAAATACTTTTGTAGTACGTAGTAGGGATTTTATGACATTAGAAGTTAAAACGTTTGCACAAGTACCTTATTAGAATTTTCTTTTACCTAGTTCTAGAGAGAGGAAGGTTGGTCCACGATAACAAACCATGCAAGAAGATGCATAATAACTGTTTTGTCATTATTTGAAGTTGGATTACAAAGATCATTATCATCTGATTACTATTGTTTAGATGTAAACAACTAAGGGAAAGATTTTTAGCTCTTTTCATAAAGCACAGACTATTAAAAAGTTAATATTAGAAGTGTAGCTGACGTATCAACTGCATTTTAATTATTACTAAAAAAATTAGTAAGACTTTTAAATTTAAATCGCCCGGGCATTTCCAAATCGAATAAATTTTTTTCGTTAGGTTGGTAGGACTTTAACTGCCATGTGTGTCAAATTTTCAGACCATAGCGTGAGTAGTTAATAAGATTTGCTTGCATTCGTTCAACAACAAAAGTGCATTTTTCGATTTTTAACATGAGAAAAATTCAGCAAAGAAGTTGCATTAAATTTTATTTTAAAAATG
The DNA here is from genome assembly GCA_019049505.1 of Pachyrhynchus sulphureomaculatus. Lineage (NCBI taxonomy): Eukaryota > Metazoa > Arthropoda > Insecta > Coleoptera > Curculionidae > Pachyrhynchus > Pachyrhynchus sulphureomaculatus. The sequence goes on from CM032454.1 coordinate 8,340,255, forward strand.
GTTTTTCTGCTTCTCAAACGTTCAATTTGTCTCAAGGGCCGGAATTATGGGCCGATAACTCTTGGTTTTTTCATCACGATAATGCACCTTCTCACACAGTATTGGTTCTTCGTGACTTTTTCATCAAAAATTCAACTCATATCATTTCGCAAATGCCCCTATTCGCCTGTTTTAGCTCCGTCGGACTTCTGGCTCTTCCTAAACTCAAAAAACCGCTTCGAGGATATCGCTTTGAGTCGATTGAGGAGATTAAAACCGAATCGAAGAAGGCTTTAAAGGCCATTCCAGAAATCGAATTCAACAACCGTTTCGAAGACTGGAAAAAACGTTGGCATAAATGCATTGTATCCAAGGGGGATTACTCTGAAGGGGATGAAATAAATTTGGAAAAATAAATAACCCGTCTGCGTTTTATTTCAAAAGTATTACTATTTTTTGATCACAGGTAGATTATTTATGCATTCAGTAAATCAACAATATATAAGAAAAATATGCATATTTCATTCTGATATATTGTCCTTTGTTCTAGTAAAGCATAGAGGAATATTCATAGAATTTCAAAATTGAAACATGTGCAATTAAGAAAGTTAAACTTACATACAAAATTAGTTCGCAATACTCTGGTTTGCCTTGTATCTATTGCGGTTACATTTCAAGCTTTTGGGTAATGTTCTAGTGTTTATCGGATGCCAAAGTACACAACTGGGAAAACCCAAGGATAACTTAACTTTTTTTATGAGGTAAAGTTTAAACGATGTAAGTTTGAGCAGCTCAATGCAAAATCGTGCATACTGTTTACTATTTCGTTTTAGAATTTTTTTTTGGAGGTCTGCGTAAACATTTACTATTTGTACTATCAATAAACCTAGTATATCGAAAAATTCAGTGTTTTTATTTTATTATCAGAAATTTATTCCAGTGGTTAACTCGCCGAATAGAGCTATATAAATTAACATTTCTCTTCCGTCGATTCATGAAATCATAATAGCAAATGCGAAACAATTGTATATTTTTATTATTTTCATTATATCGGGATCATGTGTATATGTAGGTTGTATATCTGGGATATTTACGACTGAACATTGTACAGGGTGAGTCAACGATAGAGTAAAGTTCATTATCTCGTTTGTTTCGGCAATGACGAAAATATACCTTGGGCATACTATAAAACTGAACTGCAAGAAAATCAAAAAGTAGAAATAACACGAGTAGAACTCACGTTTGCAGCTTTTGGCAGACTATGCTATATTTTTAAAAATCCTGAGATTCCCGTAGATCTCAAAAGTAAAGTCTTGCATTCTACAAGTAGCTACCTATGGCCTTGAAACAATAGCTTTAACACAACAGAGTGTCGACTGGCAACGAGTAGTTCAGGGAGCCATGTCCGTCGGTAATGTCCACATCCATATTATTTTGCTCGAAAATCTCCTCCGCCAGTTTGTCCCTATCTATTTCGGCTGGGACGTTATAAATAGTCATTCTAGGATTTAATTTGCCCATTTTGGTGACTGCCACTTTAATTTTCCTTAACATTTCCAAGTTCTTTAATTTATCCTAACAATATCTGCATGACAATGCTCGACTTCACACCACAGCTGTAATCAAGGCTTTTTTTATGGGTCTAGCAGACGTGCTGCAGGGAAGTCCCTAAAGCGCTCCAGGAGTGGCATGTGTGCGGAAAAAGTGATTCACGTTATTCTTGAATCGCTGTAAATTGTACTCGGTGGGAAACACAGCCCTGGGCAAGTTATTCCAAAGAGATGATGTTCTCCATGTAAAAGACTGCTTGAAAAGCGTTGTATGCGGAGTAACAAGCTGAACCTCATACGGAAGTGAAGTATTAGCGCGACACGTGTTTCTAACATGCACCGCTCTGGGAGGAATTAAGCGGGCTACATCCCTCGAACACTTGTGGAACAGACTCAAGTCGCCAACCGTTCTTCGATATTTCAGCATATCAAGGCCGCCGGTCAGTTCCGGGTCCCCAATCAGACGAACCGCTCTTCTCTGAACAGATTCCAACAAATGCAGTATATATTTAGGAGCGGAGCCCAAAACATGGGAGCAGTATTCCATAGTTGGTCGAATTTGAGTTTTGTAAAGAATTAACAGTTGTGGAGTGTAAAGCTTTCTGGTTCGGAATAATATTCCCAACTTTTGAGAAGCTCTCCTTGCTATGCCTGCAACATGTTCATGCCAGGACATATTTGCTCCGAAATTAACGCCCAACAAATTGAGTGACGATGCTAGGGGAATGGAATGTCCTGACATGACTATGTCGGGTTCAGCAACGTTAACTTTTTTAGAAAAAACTGCCGCCTGGGTTTTTGTAGCGTTAAATTCCCCCGGTTACTGTTACCCCAAGATAGAATTTCTTCCAGGTCTTTGTTAAGTTGAACGACCTCCTGCTCTCTGCGGATATTCGCCTGAGTAACCGATGTCCGAGCGTTCAAAGTGAATTAAGAGATAAACGTACTATCATGTGCAAAGCGGCAGATTGCATTCCCGGTCTTTTCCAGCAGATCGTTAATGTAAAGAGAGTAGGAGACAGTATGGAGCTTTGGGGCACACCGGCGTTGATAGTGAAGGTGTTAGAAAGAAACCCGTCGACCGCCACTCGTAAAGAACGCTCTCTGAAGAAACATGAGAGCCACAAACAGAACTTTTCAGATATACTATAAGAGCGTAGCTGAGCCAACAGTCCATAGTGCCAAACACGGTCGAATGCCTTGGATGTACTACCTTAATAAAAAAAATAGTAAGACTTTTAAATTTAAATCGCCCGGGCATTTCCAAATCGGATAAATTTTTTTCGTTAGGTTGGTAGGACTTTAACTGACATGTGTGTCAAATTTTCAGACCATAGCGTCAGTAGTTAATAAGATTTGCTTGCATTCGTTCAACAACAAAAGTGCATTTTTCGATTTTTAACATGAGAAAAAATTCAGCAAAGAAGTTGCATTAAATTTTATTTTAAAAATGGTTTTTCTGCTTCTCAAACGCTCGAATTTGTCTCAAGAGGCCGGAATTATGGGCCGATAACTCTTGGTTTTTTCATCACGATAATGCGCCTTCTCACACAGCATTGGTTCTTCGCGACTTTTTCATCAAAAATTCAACTCATATCATTTCGCAATGCTCTATTCGCCTGTTTTAGCTCCGTCGGACTTCTGGCTCTTCTCTAAACTCAAAAACCGCTTCGAGGATATCGCTTTGAGTCGATTGAGGAGATTAAAACCGAATCGAAGAAGGCTTTAAAGGCCATTCCAGAAATCGAATTCAACAACCGTTTCGAAGACTGGAAAAAACGTTGGCATAAATGCATTGTATCCAAGAGGGATTACTTTGAAGGGGACGAAATAAATTTGGAAAAATAAAAACCCGTCTGCGTTTTATTTCAAAAGTATTACTATTTTTTGATCACAGGTAGATTATTTATGCATTCAGTAAATCAACAATATATAAGAAAAATATGCATATTTTCATTCTGATATATTGTCCTTTGTTCCAGTAAAGCATAGAGGAATATTCATAGAATTTCAAAATTGAAACATGTGCAATTAAGAAAGTTAAACTTACATACAAAATTAGTTCGCAATACTCTGGTTTGCCTTGTATCTATTGCGGTTACATTTCAAGCTTTTGGGTAAAGTTCTAGTGTTTATCGGATGCCAAAGTACACAACTGGGAAAACCCAAGGATAACTTAACTTTTTTTATGAGGTAAAGTTTAAACGAAGTAAGTTTGAGCAGCTCAATGCAAAATCGTGCATACTGTTTACTATTTCGTTTTAGAATTTTTTTTTGGAGGTCTGCGTAAACATTTACTATTTGTAATATCAATAAACCTAGTATATCGAAAAATTCAGTGTTTTTATTTATTATCAGAAATTTATTCCAGTGGTTAACTCGCCGAATAGAGCTATATAAATTAACATTTCTCTTCTGTCGATTCATGAAATCATAATTGCAAATGCGAAACAATTTTATATTTTTATTATTTTCATTATATCGGGATCATGTGTATAGGTTGTATATCTGGGATATTTACGACTGAACATTGTACAGGGTGAGTCAACGATAGAGTAAAGTTCATTATCTCGTTTGTTTCGGCAATGACTTAAATATACCTTGGGCATACTATAAAATCAAAAAGTAGAAATAACACGAGTAGAACTCACGTTTGTAGCTTTTGGCAGACTATGCTATATTTTTAAAAATCCTGAGATCCGTAGATCTCAAAAGTAAAATCTTGCATTCTACAAGTAGCTACCTATGGCCTTGAAACAATAGCTTTAACACAACAAAGTGTCGACTGGCAACGAGTAGTTCAGGGAGCCATGGCATATACGATGCTTGACATAGCATTGAGAGACAAGATCAGAAATAGCATTATTATAAACAAAACTAAAGTGGTAGATGTAATAAAAAGAGTGGTCGAACTGAAATGGCGTCAGGTGGAGCATGTTGCTAGGCGGAAAATGAGAGGTGGACCATGAAAGTTACCAGCCAGAGAAACAACGAGATGTAGAGGGAGACCAATGAAGCGATGGTTGGATGACGTAAGGGAGGTGGCTGGAAAGAAGTTGCCAACGGCTGCACAAGACAGACAGGAGTGGAAGAGATAACAAGAAGACATGGGAGCAGTATTCCAGCGTTGGTCGAATTTGAGTTTTGTACGGAATTAACAATTGTTGTGGAGTGTAAAACTTTCTATAATGTTTCTAGCTTGTTGCTATGCTTGCCATATCTCATGCCAAGACATATTTGCTCCCATACTAACGCCTAGCAATTGAGTAACGACGCTAAAGGAATGCTTGACAGAACCATGTCGGGTTCATTAAGAAAAAACTGCCTCCTGGGTTTTTGTAGCGTTAAATTCTACTTGGTTACTGTCACCCCAAGATAGAATTTCTTTCAGGTCTTTGTTAATTTGAACGACTTCCTGCTGTCTGTGGATATTTGCACGAGTAGCCGATGTTCGAGTTTGAATGAACAAATAAGAGTACTGTTATTTGCAAAATTGTAGACAGGATTCCTGGATCGTTAATGTAAATAGGACAGAGAGTAGGAGACCGCATGAAGCTTCGGGCACCACCAGCGTTGATAGTAAAGTATTAAC